>CM052162.1:19576400-19592988 GCA_028455555.1 Augochlorella aurata | reverse complement strand
GCTGGTGACACTCTATTTAAATTCTTTTAAAGTCTTTATAATCTTCTATTTCACCTGCTCGTTCCTGCTACGAATTAATACAATCCGCAGTCTAATCAGTATAGAGAAAACTAGCGACACAGCAGCGCGCAAAGACATAGCTAGTTTTCGCAGAGTATCGCGGATCGTTCAAACGAATCGATCCGGTAACAGTCCGGTTTGGTTTTCCACTCGGCCGGGTGTATTGAAATTAAGCTAAATAAAATCTCGCGATAATTTCCGAACAATCTCGCCTGGTTTCTTCGGGCGGCGGATCGATGAGCGTGCAGCGTGAAGCCGATCGACGCGCTCGGACAATCGTTTTTCACGCACCGGCTCGTTCCACCGAACGTTATCTCGTCGATATTTACCGTCGGAGTTGAATCCATAGTTAACGGTTTATTAGCTTGTCGTGAATTAGCAGCTGTCATCGTCGCGCACTAAAAGAGATGATTTATCGATATGGACATCAAACATACATCGACATCATTTATCGGAGCCAGGAAATCTAGGCGGGCGGCGGACGCGAGATAAAAGCGACGGGCCGATATCGGTGTGCTCGCAAATGCAAATCAGGTCGATGATCTGCGATCGGTCACCATTTATCTATCGGCGGAGGCTAGGGCGTCACCGGCGATTTCGGTCGGGCTACGTCCGTCCGGGTTATCATTAAATCTCCATCGCATTCATAGAACTCGCTGACCAATTATTGCGGTCAGCTTACACGGATAATCCGAGCCGCGTCCGCGCGGTTACGTTTCCGTTACGTGCTCGCTCGAATGTCTTGTCGGCCGGTCATTGTCCGCGACCCTGGTCCTCGTTAAAAGTCTGATAGCAATCGAAACGATTATCTGTAATTCCGCTCCGAGAACCGGAAACCGTTTCGAACGACGTCGTCTAACAGGAGACGCGGACGAAACTTGATCCTTCGTATCTTCCGGCGAACAATCCCCTCTCTTTCTCTTACAACAAGGGCTCGCCCGAGGCGCGCCACTTGCTCTTTGACGAGATTTTCCGTAGCGGCAGAGCTCGCAAAACTGAGTCTAATGATATCCGGCAGACTGCTTATAGTTTTTGGGATGTTTACTGTTGAGGTTGTTAGCAACGAAGCCAGAGAGATAAGCTGAGCCGTGGTACCGTGCGGTGGGGTGGGGATGACGGGGCTCGCGAGTGGTGGAGGGAGGAGGACCTATGGGAAGGCTCACTCGTTCCCAATCCTAACTCAATGTTCATTGGACGGCTTAAAGACGTCTATTTTACGCCCATTTTAGGTCTGTACGTCTTATGCTCTAAGATGGACGTCTTTAAGACGTCTTATTTCAAACGGTAGAAGGACGTCTCGAAGCAAACGTCTTTAAAACGGGTTAAAGACGTCCCAAATTGAACATCGTTTTAATGTCTGAAAGAAGACGTCTTTAAGACATCTTTAAGACGTCTTTAAGTCAAGTCGTTTTTTTTATGTTTTTAATATTTTCAACTAAATCAACCAAGTGCTTTGAAATATAACTTTAGTATAGATGATGGAACCAGAAGACTCTACGCTTTTTATACAAATTGGTCGTTGCCAAGAGCGCACCGATTAACAATTTATTTTCTATAAAAATAGCGTTCTTAGATGTTCACCCGTTATAATACTGACAACTTGAGAAGCGGCGATACGATTATTCGAGTCTCGCGCCTCATTTTTAGAGTTGTTAATAATGGCAACTATAGAAACAAGGTTCGAAAATTGTTAATAAAGCTTTTTTGTTTTTATTACCCACACATATATACTGTTGCTAATTTATTAAGAGTTAATTTCTTGAAACACTCCTACATGTAATCTCTATTCCTACATATCCTACAAATGGTCTGCGAACGACCTACAAATGGCCTAAAAATCGTCTTAAAGACGTCCATAAAACGTCCGTAAGATGTCTTTTAGACATCTAAAAGACGACTGAAAGACGTCTAAAAGATAATAAGTATAGCAATCTCAAAAACAAATTTAATATTGCATTCTCGAGAAAAATAAGTTCAAAAATCTGTCAGAATTGTATCGCAAGCACTATGACGAGACTTCAATATTATTATTCAATAGTATATTGCAACCTATATTTTCTCGAAAACGGAGCCTTGAATGAAACAATGTTATCATTCATCCCAACACACTTTTGCATGTAGAATCATCCCTTGGCCGTTCGTACCACTACTTTTCACCCACCCTGTGTAGATTTCCGATTATTCCAACTAACAACTGCAACAACTGTATCAATAATGAAGCGAAAATATAAAGAATTGAACTATCAATTCCGAATTCGTGAAATAGACGTTCTACTGTATCTGACAAAGATACAGTTTTTCCTCTACTCTGCTGAAACCACTCTAATTCGATCACGCAAGCCGATCTATTTCGCGTAGAACGACCCAGATAGTCGGTTGGGCGTGACTGTGGTCGTGATCCGCGCATAGCCAGAGCCTGCCAACGTAACTCGCGATTTATCTAACCGGTCCAGAGGCACGACAAGAGAGAAAGAGAGAGAAAGAGAAAGAGAGAGAGAGTCGCGACCGAGAAAAATCGGTCGGTCTGTTCGTTGTCCGAAGAAACGAAATTCTCGGACGACCGGCGCTATTAGTTAAGCGACGTCCAACTACCGCGATAACGGTTAATCGGGGACCGAGCGACGCGTGACAATAGCCCGTAATAATGGTCGGAAGGGGGGTGGTTTGTCGGTTCATCCGTACCGTTCCGCGTACGAGAGGCCCGCTACCCTGTTGTGTAACAGCGTGGACAATGGAGCGATAATTCGAGCCGGTGGAACGCGGCCCTGGGCTGGCAAGACGCGTGCACGGTTCTACACGTAAGTCGACCACAATACCGTCGCGGAAACGGGTCAATTAACTTCCCGATCGGGAACGTTACCATGGACGCGTCGACATTTAATCGAACGCCGTGCCGCGTTGCGTTGCGTTCGCCAGCTCGAGGCGATCGACGCCGATCCCTCGATTAAAACGCGAGGGGCAAGTGGATTCTCTCTTTTAGCTCTCTAACGTCGCGCCGCGCGCGAATAATGACCGTGATGCTCGAGAACAGCGGCGCATTAATAACATCGTCGCTCGCAGTTGCGGAGCACTTTATCCTATACACGGACCCGCGAAATATTTCCGCAACGCGGATGGATGCTTTAAAATTATTATATTGTGCTTCGGTTTGGCCAATAATTGAATATTTTATCAGCACCGAATCGGGTCAACGACATTATTATTTATCGCAAATTGCTGCCTCAAGGCTAAGGAGTGGACTTGGGGTGGAATTCTCATTCTATTATCCTCCCTGCTTCTCACTTAATTTATATCTAGGGATTTATATAGAATATTTAAGTTTCACATTTAAGCGTTATACAGGAAAATGCTTGTAGTATACTGTAATCCGAAGTATAATGCATCGGAATAACTGTGCAATGTTTCCTGTTAATTAACGCTAAATCTGTCGCGGTCGAAATGGTTTCTTATTTTGTAATTCTGGGAATGCTTGAATCAATTATATTATTGCAGCAAGTTTTGTAATAAAAACTTTACAGAATCGAAATAAATTCGATCTTCTGCTTCGTCTTAACAATTCCTCTAAAAAAACGATTAAATTTTTGTTCGCACATTTTCATCCGCATTTATTCCCAGATTTTAATAACACGAGATTTTATTTCAATGTATATTTAATAGGTTATGCACGAAATCTTCGTCACGAGCCTGTCACGCTGTCACAGCGCAAAGTGTTAATAATAAATACACTCAACACTGGATACAAACCATACTCAACACCTTATATATTTACATATTCTCGCACACTTTTCCCACACAAATGTCACGCGCATTCCGCACATCCGTCTCGCACAACGTCCGCAATACCGTACCAACCCCTGGCAGCCGACAGCCTCGATAAAGTAAATCCAACGCAACTATATGATACTAAGTAAAGAATTAACGAGAAGTTGCGAGCGCAATAGCGCCTGAAAGGCTTCGGGGGATTCCCGGCCGAAGAACGTACGCATGTCCAATGGTAACCGCGTCTCTTCGAGCCAGACAATAGAAGGATCGCCTAATGAAAATTGGAACCGGTCGAGAAGGTCCGCGATCGTTACGGGACAACCGGGTCCTCTTCTTTGGCCGAGGAAAGAGGACAATGGATTTCGTAAATCTCGTTCTCCGTCATCCTCTCTAATATAATAATTCTGGCGGGCGTTCTCGCATTCTCGGCCGTCGTAAATACGGCCGCCGATTGTCTGGCAAGGCGAGGCGGAGCGAAGCATCCGCAATCTCGAGAGGAAGCGGATTCGTAGCTCTCTCCCCCCACCCTCTGACTCTCTTTCTGCGGATCGTAGGTTATCGATATACCGCGGAGGTCGTTACATGGAGAGGCCAGACGAGTTTTGTTCCGGTCCCGTGGCTAATTCCGCGATCGCGTCTCGCGAGACGCCGCGGATCGATACGGGGGATGATCCGCGGGTGAAAAATCTCTGTAACAGCGCGCTTCGATTCCGCTGGCTCGCGAATCGAGAGAAATGAATGTCAAGCCTTGCTTCGCCTCTTGTCCCCCACTCTTTCTCTATCACTATCTCGCTGTTTCTCTTTTTCTCTCGTCTTTCTTTCTCTACTTTTTTCGCTGTCTTCCTGTCTCTCTTTTTCTGTCTCTCTCGCTATCTCTCTGTCTCTCTAGTTCTCGCTTCTTCTCTACTACTGCCTCTCTATCTCTCTGTTTCTCTTTTTCCATCGCTGTCTCTCTGGTTCTCGTTTCTTCTCTATCACTGTCTCTCTATCTCCCTGTTTCTCTTTTTCTCTCGCTGTCCCTCTGTCTCTCTAGCTATTTCTCCGTCTCTCTTCTTTTCTCGCTGTCTCTCTAGTTCTCACTTCTTCTCTATTACTGCCTCTCTATCCCTCTGTTTCTCTTTTTCTCTCACTGGCTCTCTGTCTCTCACGCTATTTATCTATCTCTCTTTTTCTCTTGCTATCTCCCAGGTTCTCGATTCTTTTCTATCACTGTCTCTCCTTTCCTCTCACTGTCTGTCTCTCTTTTTCTCTCGCTGTCTCTCTGATTCTCATTTCTTCTCTATTACTGTCTCTCTATCTCTCTCTTTTCTCTCCCTTTCTCTCTCTCTCTCTCCCTCTTGCCTCTTTCCATCTCCCATTTCTTCTCTACAACTATCTCCGTCTCTTCCTTTCTCTCTCTCGCTATATCTCAATCTCTCGCCCTTTCTCCCTCCCGCAGCCACTCCGTCCCTCTCCGTCTCTCGCGAGCGACGCGCCGCGTCCCGTTTCACGAGAGTTCGCGAGGAAGAATACCCATCGAATGAGAAACGATCTATTACGGAGCTATGAAAATGATTCCATTGAAATCGAAAGAGCTTAGAGATGAAACCCGCGGGAGCGGGGAAATACTCGATACAGATCGAACGATCATCCGTCTTCTGGGATTGCCGCGAAACGAGTGCATTGTGGACTTCGCCAATCACCACCCTTTTCCAGCGGTACGCTCTTTTGTCACCCTCTCTTTCTTCCACGCCCCCGATCCCTCCGAGCCGCTCTGTCGCCGCAGCACACTCCCGAGCCTCTCTCGATCCACCTCCGCAGAGCCGCGTCAACCCGCGCGCCGCGTCCCCGGATTCGACTCTTTTGTTCGAGTCCCTCCATTCCTTAAAGCGCTCTTCCTCGTCAACGAGTCGCGGATAAAATCGATCCTCGTGCTTCTTCATCCTACTTCTTCGTGTTTGTTTTTTACCCCATCCGGGAGGTGGGGATACACCTTTGGTCCGGCGAGCGTAATCGAAACTTGCCGGATTCGTCGCGGTTCGAGATCACCGGGTTTCGCTTTGTTAGGGATGATAGCGATGATGATAGCGAGCTACGATTCTCTCTTTTTGCTTAATGATTTTAATTGGGTGTGGCGAATTGCTCAGAAATTAATCTCGTGTCGGGTGCAATGTTTTTTTAGTCACCTTTTGCATTCTATTTTCGCTCTACTTGGCATTGATTTCTTCATAGTGTTTGACGCTAAGTTCACAGAATTTTGAAATCACACGTTTTTTTATATTATAATTTTTATTATAACTTGAATTTTATTATGAATTTCTGTTTATGTATATTCAAGTGAAATAAATATGTTGCATAAACAGCCATAAAATGTGTTTTTACAATCTCAATAATTCAATTTATTTTAATTTAATCTAATTTAATTCATTTTGTTTTAATTTATTTTAATTTAATCTAATTTAATTCATTTTGTTTTAATTTTATTTAATTTTATTTAATTTCATTTAATTTTATTTAATTTTATTTAATTTTATTTAATTTTATTTAATTTTATTTAATTTTATTTAATTTTGTTTAATTTTATTTAATTTTATTTAATTTTGTTTAATTTTATTTAATTTTATTTAATTTTATTTAATTTTATTTAATTTCATTTATTTTATTTATGTATATGAGTAAGCAGCCATTTCAGCAACAACGGAACAAAAACGTATCAAATATCGGCTGACAGGGAATCAACGAATCAGAAAATTCGGTAACCAGTAATAAACAAACGATAATCGTAAATTAAAAAGCGTCGAACAAGTGAAAATTACGCGTTCCATGAACCCAGTGTTAACACATTCAGTGCCACGTCGGTCAAATATGGATAACTCTAGTTTTTAAACAATTTTGAAAATTCATTTTCATTTTAATATATCCAAACAAACTAAATTTGACTAGGATGTTTCGGATGCGAAAGAGTTCTAATACCATCCCCTATGATCAATTTTAACTTTCTAATTTCGCAGTAATTAATTAAATTGCTCTGATTTTATGAAAATTTCGGTGGTCGATTCTTGACAACGAACGTGTTAAATACGTTTCTGTTAGAGAGAATAATCTCGCGCTATTGCAGATACTTTTCCACGTGACTTCATCGCACGAGTAGCTGCAGCATTAGGAGCACACGTGGTCTGATTCGATAAGCATTCCTACCAGCGCAATATTCCCCCTGAGACAGTACATTTAGGATATATCGCATCGCTGCGTGTAAATAGTCGTGTTTATAATGGCAACAAGGTTTAGCAGCGATAACAACGCCTCGAGTAACGAGGTCAACGAAAACGATATTAAGAACTGTTCGAAGTTCAAACTTTGCTCGCCAGGGACATCGATCGACGTGGTGCTTCGTTCCCAATGAGCTCACACTGTTTTTATTTATCGGTCATTGTTCGCGTCGAGGAGTAAACACAGTCGTCGGAATCAAGGACAACATAACTTTTGCGGCAGGCATTGCAGAATCTTTTGGTATATTAAATAACATTTTTTTATTATTTTAACGCAGCGTCGACCCTCAAATTATTCTGCAACGTAATTTACTGTTTACATTATGTAATGTAAAGATTGCATCGATAGGTTACATTATTTCATTAAAAAATATGACTTCACTTCTCCTCTTGATGCAAATTGATTAATCTCTTCAGTGACTAAACAATATTATTTTATGTATTTTTCCATTTTTCGTTCGACAAGAAAATTGTTAACAAACTATTTATGGCGATACACCCCTACTTATACGTGCAAATTCTGTCAGTCTTTCTTCCTCTTCACCCTCGCCCCTCCTTCCATAATCATTTTTCTCATTCTCCTAATCCCAGTATCTATTTTGTTTTTTATAACAACGTCGTAGTGTATTATACTCTTCTATTTCCTCTGTTTTCCCATTATTTAAATATTTTGATCACCCGCTTTATCTTCTATTTTACCTTTTTTATTGTTGTCTCATCCCCTTTCGTTTTCGATTTTTTATTTTTTGGTCATTTGGGTTATTTAGGTTATTTAGGTGTTTTAGATTATTTAGGTTATGTCAAGATTAATTAGGTTCTTTAGGTTATGTCAAGGTTATTTAGGTTATTTAGGAGTCCTTTAGGGCTTCCTTTACGGCTGCTCTGACACCAAAATTGTGCGACACATTGTCATACTACTGTCATACTACCACATGAACAGGTCTTCATCCCATTGATCAAAAAATAAATATTATTGTTATCATGATCACAATTACCACCGTCTCGAAAGCACGCCAAAGCGTCGCGCCAAGTATCCGTCGCAGGATCCCGAAGAAATTGGAATTTTGATTCGCCCGATTCGATTAGATTCTGATTACTGGAAGTATATTGGTGGAAGCCGTGGGCGTTTCGCGTCGCCCGGCATCGTTTCGAGCTTGAGGTCGATTTACCGAGCCGAACAGGGTGATTTACACAACGGCGAGGGGTAGGAGAAAGGTGAGAGGGCGAGCGGGGTTGTGTTCGGATATTACGGAGCGGAGATACATCGCCGGTTAAGGAGCAGGGTGGGAGACTCGCGTAGAGACGTTTAATGTCGGCGACGGGACACGAGGCGACGCGGGAACAGCCGACGGCGGGCGAAAGCGCGTCGGAGCCCCGTGTTCGCCGGCGCGGATGCCGTCGTCGCTCGTGTAATCGGATATTATATTATATTCACCGATCGGATTGATATCTCTGTCCTATTATGCGGCGGCATGAATCCCATTTTGAAGAATGCCGAGCCGCGGTTTCACAGTGATATTTGAATAGAGGGTGGATAGGTGGCAGAACGCGGGGCTGGCTGACGGGAAAGTGGCAGCTAGACACGGCGGGGATGGTGACTGCGAGGGATGGGGCGCCGGGAGCTGCGACTGCAACGGGAATCAACGATTTCGACCGATCGGACGCGACGCGCAGTGTACAGAGAGTGGTCTTTAGTTGCGCATGGTGGGCATATTGTTGCAAGAGCTTTTGCGAGACGCCCTCTAGAATTATGTAATTAGAGGAAAAAGTAATTTATGCAAAATCTTAAATAAAATAAAAAGATTTGGTACATCACTAGGATTTTTAAGGACAAATTCTAACACGTCGAAAGATGAGGAATATAAATGTTATCAATTATATTATTTATTATTTATATTAATTACTTTATTATATTACTTTTTATTTATACTGTGTATTCGATAAATTGATAAATAAAGAAATATAAAGGATTAGTATGAATTATTAGATATTCTAAGAAACCATTCAGTATCTTTGAAGACTGACACTAAACACAAATTATAAACGCGATGTTTGTTAAATAACAATTCTAGCAATTGCAACTAAAATTTGGATTTTCAATTATAATGAATGTTTATATCACAATGGATTTTTAATAAAGATATAAACCTTAGTATAATATAAATAGATATTTAAGTCCTGCTACCAGTGTAATTATTGACAATATATGGATAAAGGTGAGACCGATTGATAAAACATTAAACCCTTTGTACATTTATTAACATATTTTGGTAAAAAATGTACGGTTTAAATACTTCGGGTTTATCAGTTCACTTCATTGCACCGCACATTGCGCGGCGATCGCGGGAATCAACGCGCGCCAGACCGTAACCGATTTCCATGCAGCTCGAACTTACGCGATCTCTTTCTCTCTCTCTTTATCGATGGCAGTCGGTAAAACGGGATTCGAGCGTTAATTAAGAACCGTACGGAAATCGCTTTAATTAAGAGATTAATTCAATTTTTCGAAGAGAGATGACCGGCTTGCCGTGTTTCTTCGCTCGGACCGCCTGAATTACGAAATTAAAAGCACCGCCGCGGTCCTCAGACACTTCGGGTCCTCCTTTCGTCCACCCTGTCCTCCTCTCCGCCAATCTTTCGACGGAGATTCGTCCGAAACGGCTGCTGCGAAAATGAATCTTCTCGCGGGTTCGTTTTAACCATTGTTTACTTATTATGTTTAAATATTAATGACAGCTGGGTTGAATTTAAATTCTATTTCAAGGACACGAATAGCGTACATTTCTTCGCAACGAGTCTGACACGATACTATAGGACAAAGTTACTATAATCCGTAGAGATTTATCATATTAACCCTTTCACGACTAAGGGAAACATTTTTACCCATTTTAAAATTGGCGATTGTCGTATTTAATTATAAACTTATCTGCATTTTTTATACGAAATGTCAAAATAAAACCTATGTTATTCGATAGGTACAATCTTGTGCAATAATAAAGTATTATATAATTGAACAAATGAAAACAGATGCCTGATACTGAAATTATGTTATAATAAACCATAATAACCTTAACTATAATTTATGTTGCCTATATACTACATTAGAAAAAATATTTTTCATAAACTTCCAAAAGAACTATTTTGCGTCTAAACAAACTAGAATAAACAGTTACATAGTAACATTTACTCTCAGCAACCTTATAGTCCTGTAAAGGTTAATTTAAGGAATTGTGGTTACCTATCCTCTGCAGTTCTGAAAATATTATCTACCATAAATCTACCAATAAAACATTACCTACTAAATAAAAAGCATTATCTGCACTAAACATACGAGCAATTAGAATAACTCGTTCGAAGGAATACTTCCTCGCGATCGAACGTTTTGCGGTAAGGACTTGGAACGAGCTTGGCTCGGAGATTCGTTCGCGATTTTTACTTCTCTCGTTTCTCCACGATGATGCGACTCCCACCGCGATACGGTTACTCCTCGCCGCGTCGCGGCAAGCGCCGGGAGAATCGTAAATATCGTATAATTTCGATCCACTTTCGCGGAGCGAGTAAACATCCAGACACAGATATCCAATGCAAACTAATTTCCTGTTCGATGCGCGTCGCAGCGCATGGTTGCAATCGCGAAGTTTTCTCCGACGCGATGCCGCATTGTAGTCGCTGCTGTTCGGGGAGAGACGATCCTTTCAGGCGTTTCATTAATTAGCGTACGCCGCCGCTTCCTTTCCATATTTCGTTCAACTCCGATACGAGGCACTTCGTTTTCCGGCTGTTTCCGACGCCCCGCCCGCCGACCCCTTGTGTCCCGCCGAGTAGAAACTCTTCTCTCCGTAACTCGTTAATTTGACGCTACTTCGCAGCCGGAGGTTCGTTCGAGGTTCGACGCCTTCCTTCGGAATCGGTGAACACTGCGCGCCCGACGATGAATATCTCGCGGTGTCGAAAGCATTTGGCGATTCTCGACGGGGATTGGCGCCGCTTGCGGCGGATTTCACTGGAACCGTGGCTGGAATATACAGGGTGTCAAGAGAATGGCTAGCAATCTGGAAATGGGGCGTTCATTCTGAGGGCATTTCAAGCAATTTTTCCCTTTGCAACAATTTTCTCCGCAGCTTTGTTTACGAGTTATTAACGATGAACAGTGACCAATGAGAGGCGAGAGCGGTTGACGCAAGGCGATGGAGCCAACAGCGGAACTGGGCTTCGACCGCTCGTTGGCTCAGCTCTTCGAGCTCGCCTCTCATTGGTCAGTGTTTTTCGTTAATAAATCGTAAACAAAGGCTCGTAGAACATTTTTGCAAAGGAAAAAGTTGCTTCAAATGATCTCAGGGATCCCTCAGATCTCGATTGCGAGTGATTTTTAGGACACCCTGTACATACATCTTGGATTGAGACGATATTTGCTGTAATAATGTTTTTAGGGCTGCTAATTACAAATAAAAATTGCAAAAAGATGACGAATTAAAAAAAAAACAGAGGCAATGCATAGAAAAATTATTAAGTTGCACCTAAATTCCTTATCTTAACGTTTCTGACCATGGTAAATTATTATAGATTAAAAATATCGTTTCAATATCAAAAAGGAAACTGATATTTAAAAAGAATTAATCATTTAATATCAATTATTACAATTACAGTAATAAAAAAATTATTACAATGCAGTAATGTGTCAAGAATGCCGTAACAAAATTTCTTTAAAATAAAAAATGCCTTAATCCCTTTACTATACTTTGAGGAGTCGACAAGTGACGGAGACTTCTAGTAATAACCTCTTTAGTATAAATGCCATTCCCTTTTGTTTAGTCTGAATAATTTTCTGATTTCTTGTCATTAACATTTAAACAATATATGTAGACAGACGGTAAATATAAAATATCTTTTTTCCTCTTAGAAATTATTACAATCCAGAAACTTGTAATCGTTGTAAGTATGAAACAAAATGGTACGGCGAGGGATAAATAATTTGTCAAAGAAAATAAAAGAATGCATCGATATGCATGAGGAAAATAATATATTAATAAATAAATATATATAATAATATTATTAATACTATATATTATATACTACAATTTCACAAAAAATTCTCATCACCTCTTCATCGAATAAAAAGTGTTATTGTATTAGAAACTATTGTACTAAGATGTGGAAAAATTCCATTGGAATAACTTTTCGCTCTTGAATCATGTAAATACTGCCTTATAAAACGATATTATCGATCAAACAAATAATAGAAATAATTTCGTCTAAATCGACGAAACACCCCAATCCGCGTCATTGAGAAAGCATCACCGGAGCTTCCCCTCGAAAATCATCACAAAACAAAAGCGATCGTCGAAACGTCGAAAATTGCTATCGAGAGTTGAACAATCCGAAAGTACAATGCACGTGGTCCGAATAATTTCCACAACCTCCAAACTCTATCGATGAATTTCGCGTGCGAATTTTGTTTCGCGTTCTTCGCATTTGCCCGGCAAGAAAAAAAAGGAATCGCTCATAATAATTTCATAAGGCCGCGCAATCCGGAACGTTGCCGCGGGAATTCCATTCCGCGGGGAAACAGATTCCCCGCGCGGCCGCCGGTTAAAATTTCAAATGGAAATATTTGTTCGTGCGAGAGTTATGATGTAGGTACACAGTGCTTAAAAGCGTGGCACCGCGGCGAACGCCCGAAACACCGAAGTTTCGAGCACTTTTTTCCTGTAATGTATAACTTGAAAAATTGCCAAATATTTTTTACACGACTTCCGGTCCGCGCGGAGCTGCCTCCGTCGCGAGATTCCGCTCGTCTTTTTGCTCGCTTGCCCCCCATTCCCCGTTCCAGCCCCTTTTGTCGCCGTTGTCGCCCGTTGCCGCCGCCTTTTTGGACTTGGCCCACACGTTTCTTCACGGGAACGTACTTTTTTCCCGTTTCCGAGTGGACGTGGAAATTCCGTCGCCGGGCTCGACTCGCGATCAGCTTAGCGCAAGAACGAGCTTTGATTCCGTTAGTTGTTGGCAGACGTCTATCAAGATATTTTTAATGGATCGCGGTCTGGTTTCGTAGCTCTTCGCGACCCAAGGAACTGCTCTATGTCGAGCAGAGCGAACATATATCGCATATAATCGGCTTTCAAAATGCCCCAACATACGATTGAAATATTTTAAAAAGTGCAACACATTTTACAAATACTATTTAATTTGTCAAAAACGAATGTCACTCCACTGGGCACAGTAATTGATACACTTATCCTAAACGACGCTAACGAGATGTCGAAACAAAATGTACCATAGCGCCGATGTCCAAGAGTGAATGTTAGAGGAGGGGGTTGAAATTTCGACAGCGCGAGGGATCGATCGTAGCC
Organism: Augochlorella aurata; assembly: GCA_028455555.1. NCBI lineage: Eukaryota > Metazoa > Arthropoda > Insecta > Hymenoptera > Halictidae > Augochlorella > Augochlorella aurata. Next base: position 19,579,568 of record CM052162.1, on the reverse strand, counting down.
AGAATTCGCCGACTAGTCCAGCTTCGATCACCGAGCCCGAAATTCGTGGAGCATTAACGGCCGGGGCAACATTGTTGCTGGCCTGTTTCGCCCCTTTAAATTTCTACGGCGCACGACGCGGGACAATAGCGCGTGCCGAGTGGGATTAGGAGGATGAGGGAGGATGAGGGAGGATGGGGAGGATGACGCAAGGAATATCAGCGAGCGGGAATTGCCACGGCAACTGCAATTGCCGTTAGTCACGTTCGCCCCGAAAGAAAGACAGGAAGGGTGGAGGAGAAACGAGCAGCCGGACGGACGCGACGGGCGCGGGCGTCGACGTTGCGGACAGCGGAGAGTCTTTTATCTGCTTACGCTTTATTTGCATCCGCGCAAACACGCCGGACCGCTGCCGGACACGAACTCTCGTCTGGCTACGACGAGAGGGCTCCTATCTACCCCCGTGTAAACGCGAGCGAGCGATGAATATGAAAGTATCGCGCACGCGTCGGCCGCGTCACGCGGCTCCGCGACACCGATCCTTTTGTTCCCGCCGTCCATTTCTGCCAAAAACAGCTTCCGCTCGATCTGCCGCCACCGAAACTAACGGACTCGTTGGCAGACCGATACATGGACCAACTCATCCTGCCTCGCGTTCGCCACGGGCGCCGCGCTTTTCTCGCGAAATCGAGGCTGCCTCGCGCGATTTTCGACCGAGATAAACGGACCGCGAATCCGGGTCCGTTCGCGATAGTCTTCTTTCACGATTATTATTATCGCTGCGTCGTCTTTATTGCTCCGGAGGTGTATGGAGGCCAATGCTGTTCGGAAGTATAGTAGATTCTGCTGAATCGCGGGGCCGTGCTGCGGACGTTTAACGTTTCTGGTTAAATCGGCCGTTTTTTGACCACGGCCTGGCATTATTCGAATTGCTCCGAATTTATCGGTTTGGGTAATGCGATTAGTCGAATGAATTCTTTTTAAACGAATATTTTGTTCGAGTAACAATTATTCATTATTCGTTATAGATTGTTTTATTTAGTTGTTTGAATGCTTCTTTTTTGTACTTAAATTATTCTTCATTCTTTATCAAAATTGTTCTTCATCTTTTATTCGAACAATTCTTTATTTTTTATTGCAATCATTCTTTATTTTTTATGACAATAGCTCCTTCTTTTTTATGACAATAGCTCCTTCTTTTTTATTCGAGTATTTCTTCATACTTTATTGCAATAATTCTTAATTCTGTATTCGAATATTTCTTCACTTTTTATTGCAATAGTTCTTGATTTTTTTATTGGTATAAATCCTGATTTTTATTCGAATAGTTCTTTATTTTTATTACAATAATTCTTGATTTCTTTATTGGTATAAATCTTGACTTTGTATTCGAAGAATTCTTCATTCTTATTGCAATAATTCTTCATTTTTTATTGGAACAGAGATTTTAAAATTAATCGTGTAGTAATGCCAGTAATTGTTGACCACTTCCTTCACCTAATTTGTTAATAATACATACACGCGTCGTAGATATAAATCCTGAAATGTACGATGACTTCCTTTTCACCCCAAGAAATATAATCCATCCCTCAATGATCGATCGATTGAAACTGTTCGACCAAGAAACGTTCGACATACACGATTAAGTATAAAATGCCCAATCTATTCAATAATTTTACTAAAAGAAAACCTGTTTATTTCATTCTCGTTGACACTCGAATACATTACCGATTCAAGAACGCGTGCTTCGAAAATAGCGACCGAATTCTTCCGCAAAGTTCGCGCTGCAAAGTTGCTTGCCGACGTTATGAAAGAACCACACCAGCCCTGATAACGTCAGAAATTAGCGTCTCGACGAGCCCTTCGGAAGCTGCAGTCGCGACAACAAGGTGGCTCTCCCGTGTCTTCCATTTTTCACGGGCTCGTGCACAAAGAGAAAGAGGAGCCCGGCCGACCGGCGCGACGCGTCGCAGATTCAGCCGTGGAAAACAAGTGACTAATGGATCAAACAGGTCACCGACGTGGATTAATAATCCCCGGAGAAATGGAAAATTCGAAACCGGGGAGGCGGACGGGCGCGGACGGGCGCGGACGGGCGCGGACGGGCGCGGACGCGGCCGGATGAGCGACGAGAGGATGATCAGCGGCGTTCGAACACGCGCGGCCGCTCTTACATAACCGGGCTCGAATTTTTCAGCGAACTTTCGCGATTCGTCATAGTCGGCGGGGTCCGGACGGAGAAGTTTGCCTCGGCCTCGGCTGCGGCCCGACCCCAGCCCGGGCTTCAAACTCAATACAGACCGAGCGAAGTGCACTCGACCGAGAGAATCGGATAACCTTTTACTTTGGAGATCGAGCTCGCCGAGATGGCATTAGAAGATGTATCAGAGCCGAGCCTCGAACGCCCCGAGGAAGGACTCGCTTCTCTCCCCCTTTCAACGGCACGGACAACTTCATAACTACTCGCCGAACGGACAAACATCATATACGTATGTATATATACACTGCGCGGACAGCTCCTTTGCCCGGGCGAACTTTTAACCTGTCCTCGGGCCAATTACCCTGCCGGAGAGCCCGCCGCGCTCGGATAAAAATTTCGATGCTGACTTGATCGCTTTCTAGCAACTTTCATCCTCTCCAACTTCGTCTTCTGTTGCGTTTTCAAATATATCGAGTGTTTTAAATATTCCGTAGACCGAGTCTCGAGGAATCGTAATGTCTCGGTCGCGAGCGGGTGACGTTACTTCCGGGAGTTATTTTCAATGAACTACTAGTTTGTAGTGGAACGGGTCGTTGGAATTTCATCGACAGCGGATCGATCACTGTGTCTATTAACACCTTGACTACTGTAACATAAGTAGACTACTTAACTACTTAATACCTTGACGCCTGTAGGCGCTCGACATAGTTTGGCTTTCTGACACTGACAGCAATATTTGAGAGTAATATTTATACTAATTCGGTTTAAAGAAATAAATAATAGTGTTTAAATGTAGTGAGATTTAGTTTTCTGACTATATTTCGACTGGTAAGGCCGGTGTGTATCAAAGTCTGCCGTAGTCAAGGGGTTAAAGCGACGTCCGAAGTTTTCGACAAATAGAATGGTTTCTTTTATCTGTGTCGCACTTCTTAATACCATTATTGTTATTACTTCTTAAACATTATTATTATTAATAATATTTATTGGTA
>CM052162.1:19553157-19564298 GCA_028455555.1 Augochlorella aurata | reverse complement strand
TTTTTTCCACGTTATTTCAAGGCTTCCCCGCGTCGCCGGAAGAAGAATGTATCCGCGATTCGAATTCCTCTGTGATGCGACGGCACCGCGAGGGAACAATGCCGATCCGGGGGAGCAGGCACCGATCGATCCAGCAAGCGGCAGTACATACGTACATAGACCAGCCGCGATGGATTTCTCCTCTTTATTCGTTGCAACAACTCCTTCGCGTCCGTAGGTTCGCTTTAAGAACGCAGCAAACAAGATAAACGTACGGGCTACACGGGAGAGCGCACGTTCGAGGGCCGCGAGCTTGTTCGTTTGCTCGGCTTGTCGTCGGGCGAAATAACAGAGGGAAAAAGCGACGGAAGGGAGACGGAGCTACTCAATCCAGCTAGTTTCCTTGGAGGACGGCGCACTTTTAAATTCCCGTGGACAGTCTTCCGGCTAATGAGCCACGTCGTGTTTTCGTAGACGGTCTGCGATCAACTTTCCTTCGGAAGAACGGACCTGGCTATGTATGTGGGAGCCGGACGGACGTGCTCAGTGGAACGAGAAGAATCGGAATCGCAGATGAAACCGACGCGACGGTTGTATCAATCCTCGGGGGCCGTGTCTCTCTGTTGTTGTCACGGTGGTTGCATTAATTTCTATAGAATTCCAATGGCCGGACTGATCCGACAGTCTGGTATTCGATGAAAGAACGATGAGAAATTTATGAGGTGGACTCGGATTGGAATAAATAACCGTGGTACCATAACAGGTCTATTAAATAAATAAGAAATTATATTAGACTGAATTTCGCACGCATCGAGTGCACCAAGAAAATTGTTTTTGATCTGAAGATAAAATTGCTTCGAGTGTGGAGGGTTAATAAATAATCCTTTCATATCCCAGTATATTCCTTTATGAATTTTCTAATTATATTTTTTATAGAAGGTATTTATAACTTTGCCTTAGATATTACTAAATTATAAAAACTTGGCTCGATATTATCGCATAAGAATATTTTCGGCCGGGTTAATGACTAAAAGAATTAGTATTTTCGAATAGAAGCATCGCGAGTTCGCGGACACGGAGTGGACAGTAACGGCGAAGACGACGCACCTGTGAATATTCGGTAGAAACAAAAATTGTGAAGCGGTGCCGCGTTCGGTCGCAGACTTGTGTGCACTCGAAACTTGCCGGTTCGATGCCCCGTTCGGCCGCCGCCGTCGAAAGTTTCTATCTGACGCGGGCCGGCTCGATTGGCCTCGGCCACTCGGCAAACTTTCGCCGGAGTTCGATTGGTCGGTACATTATTGAGGCTCGATTCATGATTTCTTCAGGGGGGGCCGGGGCAACCGCATGTCCGCGGAAGTAATCTACCTCCGGGCAGGCCGACCCGGAACTTCCGTTTCGCTCAGTCTTATTTCGCCGGAGAGACAAAGTAGCCGGTCGGCGGTTGTCTCGCTTCGAGACGCTAAAACGCGTCTCCATTACCTGTTCCGGGAACTGTGCCCCCGAATGGGGTCTAAGTTACCTCGGGCGATGCATTATTCGGCTCGCGATAAATAATTCGCGGGTCTGTCGGGCTCCGAGAAAAAGCGGCACGATGGAACCGGCGCAGAGCGGACCGAAGCGGCGCGGAGCGGTGCGGAGCGGTGCGGAGCGGTGCGGAGCGGTGCGGCAACCAGCGTTGCCGAGCGTGGCGTGTTGTTAAGCCGCGGTAAATTTCGTCCGAGAACGAATCCCCATTTCCGACTCGCTCTCGCTCTCTATCTCTCGCCCGCTGTCTCGTTCCGAAAGTATTTTCCGGAGTATAAAATAGAGTCTTACCGGGCGTGCACCGATTCAATTTTGACGTCGAGCCGCGCGCGAGGCGGCGAGAAGAGGTCTTTTCAATTTTCCGAAATAGACCTTACCCGGGCAAAAGCCGCGTCGGGTTTTTCAAGTGAACGCCGCGCGGACGGGGCCGAATATCGGAATCGGGGTACGTCCAACCGGAAACACGGAACGCTGGACAAAACCAATCGATGCGGCGATCGCGCCGTCCATTCTCCTGATTTTCCTGATATTGGCCACCTTGTCTCGCGGCGGCTCTCGCTAAAATCTAAATACTTTTGGCGATTTCTTCAAGACTCTACCTCACGAATTGAGTTTGTATTGGAAATTAAGGTGACTATTTAGCTTTAACACTGAACGTACCAAGCGGGGTCGAATGACCGCTTCAAAAATCTAAAAACGAAGGAGAAACTAGCGATATAAGAATAAAAAGTGACCAACTTTGCCTGACAATAACTTCGCGAAAAATCATCGAAAGATAATGACTCTTTTTCTAAATTAAAGCTTGAAATCTCTACTTTAACACTGTATTTCTAGATTTTAAGTTTGATGCACCCTGACCGCTGTAATTCTTTATACACAAGGCCACGTTTGTCACACAGAGCCAAGTTTAACAATTCTCACGAATTTAAAAATTTCTTTTTCAAAGACGCCTTCGTCTTTAATTTAAAGAGAAATTTAACTGCGCCCTTTTCTCGTGAACTTTCGACCTTTCCCCTTTCGATAGTTACGATCCTTCGCGGCGTAATGGCCGGTCGAATTCGGCCAATCTTTATCCGCCATTTCCCTGCGCCATAATGTTTTCCAGCAGTGTGTATCAAACGGAATCAAGTAATGGAACGAAATCCATCAAACCGTCCGAGAACGGAGCTAAATTTTCGAAGGCTTCCACCGGTGGAGCATAATTTCCATCAATATTTTCTCGGGGAGCGCGCATCGGCCGCTTTTTTCCCGGGGGCACAAAGAGCGGGAGCGCGGAATTTTCGCGAAAAATATTCGCAGAAGTGATTCGTTCCGGAGCGGATCCCGCCGAGAGGCAAAGTCGGCAACTGTTTGATGCCGGACTTGGTTCCCTCCTTTTTCCGTTGGCCGGCGACTCAAAGTAATTGGTGGTAAGAGGCTTAAACGGCGGTAGACGGAGTAGCAGAACGGCGGGGAGCTTTCAGCGACGATGGCTTCGCCGGGAGACATTATTCTCCTTTAAGGGTTCAGCGCATCGGATCCCGATGCACCGTGCCGCGTCGAAGCGGATGCATAATCTCCGGTAAGCAGCTTAAACGTCGCGCGCCGCGGATTCCCGTGGCTAGCGAGTGCGTCGATTTTCGGCAGGCCCGCGGGACGTGTTCGGCGTCATCGAGACCGTTGCCGGGCTTCCGGTTCCCGTGCGCCCCTGTCTCGGCAACTTTTCGAGCTTCGAATCCGCGCAGAGACACGCGCAGCCGATGCGCTGTCGCGGCGGATAGACCGCCGCGCCGGATAGGACAGGCTCGAATGGGAAGCTTGATAAGACGAAATTAATTTCTCTCGTAATCGGCGATTAAACGATCCCTGGGCATCCCGAAGAGCGGGGCTATGGGAGGGGGCAGAGCGGAGAGGAGATAGGGTGGGTGGGCAGCGCACCCTGTCAAAATCTAAACCAAATCCTAATCGGATTAACGTTCACCGACTCGACGCCTCAGCAGCTTTCGCTCGCAAGTTTCTATCGTGGCCCCTCGACCCTCCTCGAGCGAGGCGGCTCCGCCGAGGAACCCTCGGGATTTCGCGAGAAACTCACGGTTTCAATATGCACGGGAAGAACAAACACGTCGGGTATTAACTTTCAAGAATAACTCGGCGAACAGCAGCAACCAGCCAGCTTTATTCCAGCGGATACCGCGAGACCCTCCCTACCAGAAAAAGCTTGCTAATCGATCGGCAAACCTGCCGCTGAAAAATTATTCCGATCTTCGCGCTCGCGAAATATCACGGGAGAGAGCAGCGGGTTAGAATCACGCTGGCGTAGATAGCCGTGTTTGCGGAAACGTTGACTCGGGCTTCGAAATGTAATCTTTATGTAGGTTAATCTGTATAACCATAATTATGCCACTTAAGCAAATTTGTAAAACATGTAAAACTGGTAATTTTATTTGTAAAAGTAATTGTTTAGAGTAATACGATGACATGTTATTTAAACATTCTTAATCTTTATAGATGCGTAAGAAGGCTTATTATTGACTCGAATTTCAATTTTCGAAAAGGTTGAAATAGTCTATTTAATTTGTTTTCTTTTTTACTTTTCATTCGGTTTATTTTATTCGATAAAATTCGATGTTGTAGTGAATAGTTTCTCAACTGGTCCTCATTTTGTTTACGTAACCATAATTCTAAGAAAAATAAACGTACATATGTGCCAGTATTCTTGAACAAGATAAGTTGACTTAACTTTATATTAACAATTTACCTATTCAAGTTACGCTATTAATAATTTCCTAAATATAAACAAATTTTATAATCTCAAAATTATTTTCAAACTTGATGGAACAATTTTTTGCGGTCTTTTAGAGTTGGTCTATTAAAATCGGCAATTGTCGTATTTAATTATAACCTCACCTGCATTTCCTATACAGAATGACAAAATAGGACGTGTGCCGACCGCAATTACGTAAACAGGAACGTTTAGAAAAAGAAGTACAGACAAATCAATTGGCGCCAATGAAAATACCGCATTGAAAATGGGACGCATATGTACCATGTGCAATGTCCATCTCTGCTTCCCAATTAAAAAACATTGCCTCAGAGAATATCATAATTAGCGTATCATTTCATACAGTAGTTCTATTTCATAATTTGCCATTATTTTACCTAACATTACTGTATAATAATCCAATAATTAAAAGACATTGCATAATAAGCTTAACTATTATATTACTAACTACTATTAACTATTATATTAATAACTATACACGTTATAATTTTTATTTCTTTTACATTTAAAGAAACTAAAATAAACTGTTACCTACAAATATTTACTCTTAGCAACCTTATAGTCCTGTAAGGGTCCTCTAAAGGTCCTATAATATTTGAAAAGTCCTCGTCCACAAAGGGTTAACATTGCACTCTACTTGCTCAAAAAGATATTTAAAAAATTTCTTAAAAATTGCTCGCGGATGAGATACTGTTTCGGATCTCCATCCGCCATGAACTATTGTTCAAATACGTTCCATGATAGTTTGCCTCGGCCGGCCAAGCTACCTAGTCTAATGTGACCCAGTTGCCCGGATTTATTTTCGCAGAGCGCTCGCAGATATCTATCGCGAGTTATTAAAAGAAGAGCCGGCTGATGCCGCGGGGTCGCCGGGTTCGGCCGCGGTATCGACAGTGGCCCGCTTTTGTCCCCGTTCCACGTTTCGGCAGATTTTAGGTACGTCTTAAAGTTTCTCCGCGTACTCCTTGGAGCGGAATCGACAGTCGGCGCTTAACTCAGTTTAATAGTCGATCGATGAGTAAATTGGGTTAGGGGTTTCCTGAAAGGACTTTGGGCTTCTGCCCGGTTTCGAGGGTACGGAGAGCGGTTCTCCTTAAACAGAGACCACGATACCGGTTCGATTCTATTAGAAGACAAGAGCAACGTCCTCTGGGTCCGTCTTAGACTTTCGGCAAAGTATCGGGAGAAGCCTGCCAGGAGTTTCGGCCGTCGCCGATACGCGAAACCTGATACGCTTCTCTGCGCGATGCGAGAGTTACGGTTCTCTTCCTCCCGGCCCTGTCTTAAGGAACCAGTCGATTGTTTTGCCGCGGACACCGGAACCTCCGTCGTCAAAAATCCCTTTGCGAAACCGCAATCGGGAAAACAATCGACCGTTCGCGCGACCAATTCTAGCGCCTCGTGTTTTCGAACTTCCAAGGGGTGACTCAGAGCAAAGCTAGCTCTATATATTATTGGAGGAGGATACAAAATGTTTTCTTTGATAAGAGAATATTGCAGCGAATTTAAATTATGGCTGGATATCTTTTCTATACAGTATAATAATTTTCGATACTGTATTTTCTGTATAATTTCGAAACATCGCATTTGAGAGTAACCCTAAAGTGGTTTTAAAAATGAAATATAAAATATAGACTGTAAAATTAGAAATTAAACAAATTAATTAATAATATGGAATTGTTTAACACGTTCATCAATTTGTAAATGCTTTTCGAAAGTGAAATTTACTTGTATTTTTCAGCTTGACAACTTCTCTATTAATATTAATGTATCTTATTTACATTTATTTACTAATTTAATCATTGCAATTATATTTAATTTTATTAAATATTTCCCTTCATGAAATATTGTATTAAATTTAAAATTATTAAATTATTAAATCTTCCCAAAAATAAATTAAATTTCGCAACAAATTATATGTACTAAATTATTACTTAATTATAAAGTTATACAATATATTTATGTCAATTTATAAATTATAAATGTTAACATATGAATTAAATTCATTTCCAAAAAAGATTGATATTAATAAAGTCGAATTACATTTCACATCAAATTTAATATTAACAATTACTGTATTAAATTAGCTGCTTTATTTTCTAGATTAATAAATTGTTATTCTTAACTTAATTAATTCTGATACAAAAGGTGAAAACTGAATTTTACTTTTACAAATAAAGCACAGATGGATATGCTGATTCAGAATGTACTTTTGAAATAGACATCGATCCAAATTTCCTCTGAAATACCAGTTATGTATAGTTTCGATCATACCTACATCATGCCAGTCACAATTAGTACTCGGCAATGCAATAATTCAACGAATATAGTCTAACATGGCAGCAGGAGAGCACCAAGATTAAATCTCGTGCAATGAATCTAATATAAATCTTTATTTAAACTCGAGAACGACAATACGGAACAGCAAGCTGACTATATATAAAGATAATATATAAATATAGTTTATATATTATTTTCTTCCTTTTATTTATATAGTATATATATTATCCGTTTCATTTATCTCTCTATAAAAAAATGTAACATACCTGACTAATAAATAAATACAGAGTCAATTACAGAAACCGATCAAAGGCGCAGCAATTAGTCATCCACAGTACATAATAAAATGTACGCAGAGAATTCTGTAACGAAATTGAATTACCGTAACATATATTATTGAAACACGAGTTGGCAATTCGTTACAATTCAAGCGACATTAATTTATTTATCCAACAAAGCCGATCATTTCGGCCACGCCTGGTTCGACCAGACACGAGTAACCGGCGAGCTCGACCAACAAACCCGGGATCTTTTCCAAAGAGCGATTCGGTTATCCGTTATTGTCTGGGGGATCGAGGTCGGGATCATTGTCCGAAGTCTCCGGTTGATCAATCTTTCGGCCACCGAATAAAGTTTGGCTGTAATCATCGGCGCGGGGCTCGAACAATCGAGAGCAGGGCCGGCCGATCCAACGAGGGAAGGGCGCTCGGCGTCGTTCGGCAAACTGATCGACCGCAAAACGCGCCGTTCTCGTCGCACAATCGTTCCCGAATTCGAGCTTCCAATCAACGATCTTGCTCGAAACCGAGCACCGATACGTCGCCGCGATCCCGCCGTTTCCACCGCGCCGATTCTCCGGCGATCCATCCGAGCGTCGCAATGTCCAGAAACTGCGACAACTTTCCAGCCAGTTTCCCGCGAAACTGGCGAAGTTTCGGAGCCGGGGAAAATACGCGGACCGTGTTTTTAAATTCCAATGGCCACGGGACTGGCCCCCAACGCCCTCCGGTTTGTCTCGTCGATCGAATTCTCGTTTCGATTCGATGGCAAACGGCCGGCCATTCGGGGATCGAGGAAACGAGGAAAGTTCGCGGAACGGTCGCGCGAGATTGAAACGGACCGCGCCGGACCGTGGACTTACCAATAACCGTGAAGTTGACCTTGAGATTCCTGGTCGGCGAGTTCCGGAAATCGACTCTGCACCTGTAAACCCCCTCGTCGGTCTGCCGCAGGTCTCGGATCGTCAGCTGCGCGGGCGGACTCGCTCTGAACGTCGCTCTGTCGCCCCAGAAGTTCGGCGCGCTCCACAACTTCGCCTTGCCGAACTGTCGATTTCTCGCGTCGTAGCTGAAACAAAAACGCGTGCTATATTATTTACCGCCCGAGGGTGATCGATCGATGCTTCACTTGTTCGTACTATGACGGTGTGGTGTAAGGAGAAGTCACTCGCATTTTCTAGGTCAAAGAATTGCTCGCTTCAATGTGATGATGCTTGAAATTACTTAATCTACACTTGTAGCAACAAGTAGCAACCTTCTTTCTTACAGCATAAACGTTGATAAATTCGGTTTTCGTTTCTTCTTTCTTAATGTCTTATCAGGGAATTAATATAAAAATAATTCATATTTGATTTTGAGAAATCTTCGATTTTACAGTGTTTTCTTCGGTTTTTCATTTTTTATAATCACAGCTTGCAACCGAAAAATCTGAAGAAATTCTGTAATATGCGGCTTGATGTCCAAAGTAAGTCACATTTTTTTTTAAATTTTAGCAAGCCATCAAAGGAGGAAATCGGGAGAAAAGAGCGCAATGTAATTTACCCTGTAACTACCCCAAGGATAAGTTACGGGGTTGAAATTTTGCACAGGTGAGTTTTTCTTAGTTTAAGAGTCACTGAGAGACCTCTAAGGGTAGTTTTGACTATCTCAATCGGCTAGGTCCTCTATGTAAATCTAACAGTTTATTTCTAAGAGTTCCCGCTAAAGGCGCTAGTAAAACATTGACACTCGCACCTATATATTATTCTTATAAATTATATTTTATATTACTGTGGTGCTAAAGTAATTTCTCTCACTTTGTCCCTCGGCTTGGAAACAAAACTGGTCAACTTAGGGAGCGGAGATACGATCGACTTAACTCTGAGTTATCTTAACAATAAATTTGGCCAGTGGACAGTACACGTGTTGGTAAACAATGACAGTCCTTGTTTCTCGCAATGCTGACAATGTAGCAAACACGTGTTGCTCTCGCGGACCGGTATCCACAGCGATTGATCATTATTTACGTTCCACCCGTTGTTGTTATCCCTTGTTAACGTTGCTATTGTTGTGCTGTTTGTAATATATTGTTACATTTACACGGAAGCTCGTCGCGGAAACAATTATTTATTACCTGTCGTCCTGAACGTTGTACTGCTGTATAAAAATATCAGTATATTAACCAATATTTATTGCTAATTTCGTCGGTTGCTCGCTCTACTTCCTTATAATTTCCAAAATATATTACATTAACAAATACTGAAACTAACAGGTACTATGATACAAACGGGACATTACATTGTTTCATACGATATACTTCATTATACTAAGATATACTGATATTTTTATATCAGTGCTTTATTGTATTATATATTATATATTATTATACATTATATTAGTATTTTTATGGTTGGACTTAAATTACCTAATTTACCTGTCATTTTTTCGGTTTTTAGATCTCATTATAATTTTCAAGATACTCTTTAAACAGAGGTCAATAATATTATTATTATTTCATATATATTATTTTCTTACCGTGACTATATTTATCGGCCTTATAATATAATATATCATCCCCCAAATCCATTCGCTAACAACTACTGTTAAAGGTCCATTACTAATAAAACCAGGATTTATTTATTACATCTCGCTCATAATTTATTCACTAAAAAATGGAAGCAACGTCTGGTACAGATTTCTACAATATGAGCTGAGCAGTGAATTCGTTAATCGTTAGTGATTCGTACGCGAACGGACCCCCCGAAATAATCCTTCATTTCGGATTTCTGTGTTGCATCGGTCCCGAAATAGCTTCGCTGGAATAATGCCGGTATGAATTCCTTGGAAGTGAGACGATACAAGTGCCGCAGAGATAGACGAGCACGAGGATGTATTAATTCCAGAATCGTTCAAATTTCTTGCCGAACCTGCCTCGTTAGCATGGAGCTGGTCTTACGGGAGGTCGAGTCGATCGCTGTAAATCGTAGCTAGGAGATACACTAGGCGATCATTTCGGAGGAAAATGGAGCATCTTCGACGGGAGAGATTGCTTGTTCGTCGTTCGACGGGTCGACGTCTGAAATAAATTGGCACGCGTACGCGTGGATCACGGACAGTGGATCCTCGAGAGCTCAAAGATGAGACGTCGTCGGAGCCAGTGTAATCGCGCACTCGCCGTCAGACGCATCGCATCGGCCAACGGGAGTGCGCCACTTGGCATTTCCGCTTAACCGTGCAGGATCGTTGACACGAATACAAACGCATCGCCGGGTCTAACCCTTAACCCCTTAAATGCGCGCGACGTGATATTACGCCCGGCTGTGCTATAAGCTGCGAGCCTCTCTCTCTCTCTCTCTCTCTCTATTCCTCTCGCTTTGGTCTCGCCTGCGTCTCCTTGGTCCCTTTTCCTCCTTGGTCTCCCTCAGATCCGTCTTCTTCGTTCTCATCGTCTCACGGTGTCGCGTTTCCATCGAGAAGTTGATTAAAAGTCAAAATTCGATACTTGCTCGAGCTGTTTCTACCTTGCGTTTCGCAGTATGAACCCTTGTTGGACTATGGTAAGCGTGTCAATTAATTACTGTGCCCATTGAGGCGTCGTCCGAAATTAAATAGTTCCTTTTTTTACCTATAACACGCTACTTTCATATAATATATGAATTTTTTAATAATTAAAACGTATATATAAAGAACTCAAAATATTTATAATTAAAAAATAATAGAAATATAAGTAAGAAGTCTCATCATAATATTCTCTCTTTTTTTTTGTAATTTAGAATTAGCAAATCAGATAAAGTGACTAATTTCCAAGTTCTTCTTTTACCGTTACCGATGTTCAAATAAACATTTCCAATTTGTTGACGGTGTTTTTAATTAAATCATGCAGGCAGAGATCATTTTATAAGGGTGTAAGGATGTAAAAGCGTGATGAAGGCACGCGCGTGGTCAGGGGACGAGCGTGTAAAGCGATTCGGCAGCTCTTCTTCCAAGGTTTAACGAACTAAAACATTTCCAACACATGGTTTCGATGGGAACATTCTATCAGCCGACGGATCCGTGTACACACGTGTACGACGTTTCCTCCGTGACAGACTTCGCACGATCGCAGGATCCAGTTCCTGTTTCCCGCTTGCTCGATCCTTCTCCTTTTTTTCCTCGTTTCCGGCGCCTTTCATCGCGCGAAACTTTCTGCTGACCACGACTTTCCGAAGAGCACCGGCAGGGTAGCCGTTCTAATCCGATTGAGTCTTCCGCTCGGCTGGCAGGACGAAACTCTCGCGAGCCGATCGAGCGCTACCGCCAGACGATCGGGTGGTCAACCACGCCTCCAAGCCACGCCT
>CM052162.1:19509677-19527589 GCA_028455555.1 Augochlorella aurata | reverse complement strand
GGTTTAAAGTTTCGATTGGTCGCAGAGGAAGATCTCCATTGTCCGTTGGCAGACTGCGCCGTGGAATCGATGCGATTGAAGGCAGCGAGACGAGATCAGCCGCGGCACTAATGCACGTCGAGCCATCAAGTTCTCGGAGTTGTTTTCGCTACGTGCCCGTCCCTGCCCCCCAACCCCGGCCCAACTCCCGGCTCTATCCCCCGGCTCCCTTCACGGAGACTCGCGTCAGTTCCGCTTCGAATGGGAAGAGATCGTGATCGCGTTCGTTCGAACGTCGAGCTATAAAATCGGCGAGGCAACCGTTCGGCCCGGATCGATTCGCGAAACGAGAGGGATACGGTTTTGCGAGGGATTCTCGTTCCGGTCCTTTCTCCGGCGAACGACCCGTCGGTTCAGCGGCGAGCCCTGGAACCGAAGGAACACCGACCTAACCAGCATCGGAGAGCCACCCCAACCGATGCGGAAAGACTCGCAGCCGACCCCCGGGAGTCTGTACAACGGGACGGACGTCGTAATCTTGGCCGAGATTACAGCCGGGCCGCCCAAGACGCCGGTTTAGCGCCGCTAATGCCGGCATTCACGACCTTTTATAGCGCGTTTAGCCGGCGAGTCGCCTCGAGACACCGACCTCCCCCTCGCCAGATCCAGATCCGATGTTCCCCGTCTTCGCCATTGTTCTTCCGTGACAATCGGCCGCTCTCTCTCTCTCTTACGGAGACGACCTTCTGCCGCCATTGTTCCCTGCCGAACGTTCAATTTTCTGACGGGAGACCCGCTCCCAGAACCCGGTCGCGATCTTCCGACGCTGAAAACCGATTTCAGCTGCCCTTCGATTCCTAGGAGTCCGTCCCTTTGCGATTCTACGATTCGTATTCCGGCTTCGGATTTTACGCTCCGAGTACCGAGTAAGTCGAAGTTAAATTTTACCCATGTGCGATTAATATTTAAACATTAGGTTGCTATATAATAAATATATATTTCTATCTGACATTGGAATTTATTAGTAACAAGTAAGAAGATAATAGCGCATGAAAACAAGCTCACTTGATGCTGATCAACTAACCCGGATCAGATTCTAATAATCATCTTTGAAATAACGTAACGCAACCCTTCGCGCAATTACTATACTGTACTGTACTATTACCCGTTTTAGTATAACCGATTGCGACTAGTTCTTACAAAAGTCATTACCGACTCTAGTATCACGCGACAAAGATATCGATTCTACACTCGCTAGGCCGCTGGAAAAATCCCCGAACCAAAGCAGCACGGAAAAAGGGTAGTTCTTACGGGAGCAAGAAACATTGGCGTACTGGTACGCGTTTCCCCCTCCGTTGCAACAATGGTCGAGGGCAATTTCCATCCGGCATTCGGTGAAGCAAGCGACGTGACGGGATGAATCTCGGCCTGTTTGCGGTTGCCGAGAGCGAGGGCTGTATCGCGATCCAATCCGGTTGATGAAAGGGTGGAGGTAGTAAAAGAAGAAGACGAGGAGGCGGAAGGGGTTCGAGAGAAAAAAGAGGACCGAGAGAAGGAAACGGAATGCTCGAGTGGAAGCTATTTTCCTTCTGCGACCGTCTCTGGCCTCCGCGATCGCTGTGTTATTCCGTTACGTCGCGATCGCGGCGTTATTCCGTCGCGATCACGACCTCCTCTTTCGCTGCCACTCGGCGCGACGTCTCGGACGTATTGCGTTTCACCGGCTCACCTTTCGCCGACCGTTTTCTGTTCGCAGTGCCGCCAGCCAAGCCGATAATCTACGACGCCAAGAGAAGAGACATGAGCAAACTGTTCGAGGCCTACCCAGAAGGAGCGGATCTGTTCCTCGTCTGCGAGGTCCACGGAGGTGAGTGTCCGACGGTTTACTTACCCAGATTTACCGCCGTTTGTCTCCCCCCGGACCCGATTCCCGCCATTCGTCTTCCGAAAAACTCCTACGTCGTGGTTCCTGACGCATGCTGGGCCAAAAGTGTTGATCTAGGTCGGAGTTTGCCAACGGGGATGCTACCATTCATCGGTGGGAGCGTCTGGGGACCTTTAACCCTTGAAATCCTTATGGGGGTGGGCTCTTCGAACCTGCAAAGCGAAACACTTAAAATTAGATTTATTTATGCACATTTATTTCCGATAGTTTCAAGTAATCTTCGCTATACGTTGACACTAGACGTATTAGTTCTTACCGTAAGAGGTCATTTTAATTTGTGTTTTAAGGGGATACACGTTGATTTTTAGGAAGAAATTCTTCATTTATTAAAGGAAATAATTTGCAACGTAACTTCTGATTTCTAATAAAATAATCGGATATTTACTCTTATTGTTCTAAATAAAATATTCGATTAATTATACTTTTTATATATGGTTTCTCCTTCATTTTAAACTACGTTTTAGAAGGGTTGATTTTACCCCGCTTGGTACGTTTAATGTTAAAAGCACTGTGCTGTGTTATAATATCATTTTCACATCATAAATCAGTATAAATCAATATAAATTTAACTTAAATAAGAAAATTGTTTAAAATGTATTTAACTTGATGTTTGGCAAAACTTGCTCAGAATTGCTACTTGTATAAAAAAATCTTCCAAGTACTAAGGGTTAATAAATATACTTGCATCAGCATCTTGTTGTCAACCATGCGTCGAGACATTTTGCGAGGCCTAAAGCCTCGTTCGATCGAAACAGCCGCCATTCGGAATCGCGCGAACAGCTCTGAAAGGGGATCGTTCATTCGATCAGACTACTGTACCACGGAAACGCCATTTGAAGCGGTATTTTCTCCTATACCTGTTAATTACCACTCAAGCCACGGACTCGTAACATCCACAAACTCGACGAGTTAATTGGCTCGTAGGCGACGCAGAGAGCGGAAGAGCGAGCGAGAGAGAGAGAGAGAGGGAGAGAGAGCTGCCGTCTCCGATACCGATCGCGGGAGTAATGGATGGCCTGCGGAAAATAGCGCGGACCACCGGCCAGACGAATTATCATAAGTAGCCGCGCTTATAACAGGTGGAGCCTGCGTCCATCCGTCACACTCGATCAAAATTCTGAATCGGGCCTCGCGGACCGTGGAAAGGAAAACATGCCCCCGGGAACACGCGATGGAGAAATGCCTCGAGCGTGGAGAAATTAAAGGGTTTGGGTGGACTGAAATCACCTTGACAATCTCAGACTTTTTGCGCACACTGTTCCACACACCTTTGTACTATAGTAGAGTGATCTGTCCAATGAATGAACATTTCCCGTGTTATTATGTTGAAATAACCTTTGCCTTATTTATATTAACTATTTGCACTCGAGTGATGACTCCGAGGCACCACTAAAATTTTTATATCCAAAATAATGTTTATATTATCAAGGTTTAGATTTGAAAAATTATTAAAAGTGTATTATGTTAAAATAATCTTCATCCTTTTCGTATTAACCCTTTGCACTCGAGTGGTGACTCCGAGGCACCCCTAAAATTCTTATATCTCGTTCCAAAATAATGTTTATATTATCAAGGTCTAGATTTGAAAAATTATTAAAAGTGTAAATTATTAAAAGTGTATTCTGTTAAAATAACCTTTGTCCTTTTCGTATTAACCCTTTGCACTCGAGTGGTGACTCCGAGGCACCGCTAAAATTCTTATATCTCGTTCCAAAATAATGTTTATATTATATTATTAAAAGTGTAACCGTTGTTGTTTAAGTCGCAAGACTCAATTTCGAATGCATAAAATGCACTCCGTCGTATGAAAGGGAAATGCTATGTGCCAGAAAAGTTATTTTAGAATTACGGTTGAAATGGCTTCGAGTGCAAGGGGTTAATATTTATGTAGTAAATAATAGTAGATCTACTGTTATCGTTCGTTTCTAATTTTATTTGTTTAATCAGCAGTTGCGTCAACGACGTTTCATGCGTTCAACATTCAAGTATTGCTGCTTGAAATCTGTAATTTGTATTTGAAAATATTGTCAATGAAACTATGGAAAATTTGTTCCTATAACACCGTTCACTGGATTAATACTGTTAGCTTGATCAACATTTTTCTTCATTTATAGACTTAGTAGCATAATTTATGTCACAATTAGTTTGCTTAATTAACAGTTGTATCGACGACGTCCCATACTTTAAACAATAAGTATTGCTGCTTGAAATCTATAACTTGTATTTCGAAGCGCGTCGAACAGAACTATAAAAAGCTTGTCCGTACAATATAATTCACTACAATATTGTTTTTCGTTTGTTAAAAATATTCATTCGTTTCTTCAACGTATTAAACGAATAACTATGAAAAGATTTTTAAGTTGTGTTCAACGGTGTCAGAAACAGCTTGTTCACTATAACATCATTCAAGGGATGAAATAAATTTTGCATCGTTCATATCATATCACCCTATAAAAAATACAAACGTAACATTGACTTCGAAGAGCATTCGTTGGAAAATTTGATTGCCATCTTTCCGACATTACCTCTCATTTCGTTTAGCTGGATCACGTGATACAGCTTCGAACGAAGAACTTGCGCAGGCTGGATCGAGGCCACCGGAGACTACGCACCCCCGTGCACTCCGGCGGCTATAAAATCGACGATAGCTCCGTCGATGCATCGAATACCGATCTGCGACTCGCTATTATTTATTTCCATAAGAGAAATGTATTTTCCAGACCGGTTGCTCGAGTCGGGGCGCATAAACGGCGCTGGTCGATTTATTTATCGCTTCGTTTCCGGCGCCGAGTACTCAGGGGAAGGGGGCCGGGGTTTCGAAAAATGGCGTCCCGCGGGGATGATGTGTCGTCGCGTTAGGATAAACGGAAATCGTCCCGCGCGCAGTAATATCTGGCTTGTCGTGCCGCGACGTCTGGCAACCGGAGGAAATCCGTGCGCAGCGCGCAAGCGATCGCGCGTAAATCGCTGGAAAAGAGATTGCGGAGGCGCAAACGTCTTCCGAATCTTGCGTACCGAACGAGAAATCCTATTTCCTTGAACCGCGAGTATTCACTGGCGCGAGGCCAATTCCATTTAGAGGCGGCGTTCGCGTACTCGAAACGAAGTAGGCGAACTTGAACGGGGACGGCGGATAGGGGATGGATGAGGGTGGCTGCCGAAATGGAGGGGTCGCGAGCCGAACAAGAGTCTCGGAAAGAGTCCAGCGTCGTTTTTCCGGGACCCCTCGCGGCCGCCGGTGTCCAAGCACCCCGGGATCGCGATCCTGGAGCCGCGCCAATTTCAATCCTCGAAACTGACGTTCCCGCGGCACGACTCTCTCTCCGCCTCGCTTCGCGCTCGATCATCGGCCAACCGAGTCATCGCCATCTTTTTCTGATACGTCCCACACGGAAACGCGGGAATGACCGTTGGACGCATTCATTGTTTCCGGGCGCGATACCGCGGCGAGAACTGTCTTCCGTAAAACACGGTCTCTGGAAGAGTCCGAAGCTGTTTGAGACCTTCCGTCTTCTTCAAACTTTTGTTTCGCTGCACTCGCTTTTTCGCGTCTCAATACTTCGCTGGAAGTGTCGGCATTAAGCTCCGTTGCCATTTGTTTCGTATCGTCGCGCGGCAGTGTCGACCACCCCCCTGGAACCGGAGTTGGCGGAACTTGGTCCGATGAAATTTTTATTCGTTGTTCGCGGGTATCGCGTAACTTTGTTTATTCGAGACGAGTTTATTCGAACATGGATTATATTTTTATTGTATTATTATTATTTTATTATTATATGTTTTTGTTATTTTATTCTTTTAGAGAGAGTAACTTCGTTTATTCGAAATAAGTATATTCGAATATGAATAACATTTTTATTTATAGTTATTTTTAATATTTAAGTGTAATTAAAATCGCCGTGTTAATTGTAACAAAATGTAAGTATAACTATGCAATGAAAACGAAATATCGGTGAATTATTGATATTCAGAAAAAGTAAATCAGTGCTTATGTCATCGTTGTCCAATTTCGCATTTTGAATTTCAAATTTTCCGTGGCATAAATTCAAATTCAGCAACCTCGAAAACATAAAGATACAGATTTTTACAAAAATCTAATTTTTACAAAAAGCCAACTTTTTGAGGAAAGCAACCACTGTGCAACGAATCGCTGAGTCATTTGAAACAGTATAGCCGCGTCAATAATTTCAAAAAACTGAAGAAAAATCGAAACTCGCCGTGACCGAAATTGTCTCTCTGTACAGTCCTCACCGAAATTTCGAATTCCCGTTGCTCCATACCGCGCTCGTTTCGTATCATAATTGCGAGCTGTTTACGTGCCCAGGACGACGCAACGCTTGTTCTCTCGCTCACGCTGATAGAAGCGGGAGCCGTACGGTGCAAGGATAGGAAACAAATGGATACGCAGCTTTGCACTTAAACGAAGTAAATGACCTGACACAAATTCACTGTTATTCCGTAGCGCAAGTCATTAACGTGGCGATGTACTTAGATGAACAATTTAGGAAGTTGTTGCTGGAACGTTAACCTACTCGCGGCATCGTTCCGCCAGGAGTGGTTTCCTGTCGGAGGCGAGCGCGGAGTAAAAACCGAGGAATTAGGATTTCCGATTAGAGAACAATTCGTTCCGCGTTTTCGAGTCGCGACGGAATGTGGGCGTGGCCACGTGGTTGTGGTTGCACGAAGATGATTGCGAATGCATGGTTGCGCGACGGAAATAAGTGAGAAATGAATAGAAGATGAACGGGACTCCGATCGATATTCTGAGCGAGCGTGATCAAGTCGGTCCGAATGATTTGTGGCGAGCGTAACGTCAGTCGTTCCTTGACGAAACGAAGCACATTCTCTATCAGAGGTTGGCAAGCTTCTGAAAATAGCTGTCTCAAATTTTTATGTCGGTTCTGACTGAAACGGTTTCAGGGAACCGAGAACATCTCGTAACTAGACTGCGGATCTTTATGTAGAATAAAAGTGTTCTGCATCTGCTGCGAGAAACAGGAATCTCTCATGGATTTCTGTTTTACTTCAATAATTTATTCGAATATTGGAATCATTTTACAATATTTATTCCAGTAGTTTATTCGAATAATTTTACAATATCTATTCGAGTAGTTTAATTGAATAATTTAAAAATATCTATTCGAAGAGTTCAATTAATTTTAAAATATCTATTCTGATAATTTTACAATATCTATTTGAATAGTTTAATCGTATAATTTAAAGATTTCTATTCAAATAGTTTATTCGAATAACTTAAAAATATCTATCCAAATGATTTTACAATACCTATTCTCATAGTTTATTTCACTAATTTCAAAATATCTATTGGAATAATTTTACAATATCTATTTGAATAGTTTAATCGCATAATTTAAAGATGTCTATTCAAATAGTTTACTCGAATAATTTTAAAATATCTATCCAAATGATTTTATAATATCTATTAGTTTATTCCACTAATTTAAAAATATCTATTTGAATAATTTTACAATATCAATTCGAATAACCTTGACATATCTATCCAAAAGATTTTACGACATCAATGCGAATAGTTTATTCGAATAACTTAAAAATAATTTATTCGAACAGCCCGTTCAAATAATTTAAAAACGCCCGAATAATTCGAAATAGATATAATAGTCTCTGACGAATAACGAATGATTTCGCTTCGACTGAAATATTCGCGAGAAGCATTTCGAATAATGGCGAGCGCCGGCATCTACGGCCTTTATCGCGCGGCCCGGACGAACACAGGGCACACAGTGGTCGGAATCCTTGTGTCCAAAAGAGACTTTGCTCCAGAGAGCGGCGAAGTCGGCAACGGCTGAAGCATGAACGGTTTTTCTCCGGGCTCCGTGACATAATTCGTTTGAAAATGCGTGATTCGGGCGCCGGCTGACGCAGGAATCGCGGGCACGTAATTGTGCATTGCGCGGGGATCGGGTTTCTCGCGCGAACCGGAGAACTCGTTTATTCGAAAAGCGAATTATACGTCGGGAGGACTAGAGACGACGAGTGGCAGCCTGCTAACCGACAAAGACGAGGCACTCTTCTGTCTGTAGTGAGTGGTAGCTACGGAGAGAGCCTAGGGGAGCAAGAGGGAGTCTAGGAGAACAAGAGAGAATGGTGGAAAGAGAGAGAATGGTGGTAAGAGAGAGAATGGTGGTAAGAGAGAGAATGAGAGATAGAGAGAGAATGAGAGAAAGAGAGAGGATGGTAGAAAGAGAGAGAACGAGAGAAAGCGAAAGAGCGAGAACGAGGGAGGGGAAAAGGGAAAAGCTAGAAACGGTGGAAAGGGGAATCGAGGGTGAATGTCACACGCTCTCGACTTTCCGGTTTGCGTCGCGGGGAATTATTTCATTGCCTCTGTGAGAGGCGGAAGCAGAAAAGGTGGAAGGCAGGGGACGCGGACCCGGGGATTGCCGCGGGAGGGCTGGAAGAGGGATCTTTATTGCTCACCGGGCTTCCACCTGGTATCATGGATGGCGCAGGTAGGTATATATCACGGGGCTCGCGGGCTGGATACGACTCGGTCGTAATAATGTTACGCGACGGCGAAGGAGGCACAATAAGAAACGAATTTTAGTGGCTCTCGACGGTGTCCGCCGGGCGTTTCTACGACTCCGGATGATTCTATTCCGGCCGCGCCGGCTCCTGTTACGGTCACAGCGATCACGTCCCCTCTGATTTTAATTCCTCGTAAAACCGTGTTTACCCGTGCGTTCCGCCGCAGTATACTTCCCTCCTAACGAGCTCTTTCGCGAGTAATTAGCCTGCTCGCGATTAGCGCTCTCGCTTCTGGTTTTATCGGCTCGCCGTTCCACGCTGTTCCCTACCACTTTTTCCATTGTCGCGTGTCAGTTTCGAGGCGCCAGTTTAGGCCCGAAACACGCCACGTTACGAGACAACTCTGCGATAACTGTCCAAGAGAACTGCACGGTAACTGTCCAATAGAACTGCACGATAACTGTCCAGATTCTGTCTCCATCACCGAAGAAGCCCCCTTGGAATCAGTCAAGCGTTACACATGCCCGACAATCGAGCTAGCAAATTGCCATACCTCGTTAAGACTCGCACTAACGCATTGATTTTTTTGTATGAAACGTTTGCCATCGCATCTGTCTCGTTTCGCAGATTAGAATCATCCCAAACACGATATAATTACGATTATAATTACAGTCTTCTACTCGGAACTTCTCGATTTCGATTTTCTGATGATCTTCTGATTTTCATTAAAAAGATAGTCATAACAGCTACCCGTTTAATAGACAAATTAAATAACTTATTATTTTTTTAAACGCAAACTCATAAATATCTTAATTTTAATTGGCTTAGGTCAGTTTCAAAATAGTCGGCTCATTTGATCGGATCGAGCCCGGCACGATACCGGCACGGCAACGCGAGCACGATGGGATTTCACGGCGCCGGAACCGAGAGCGAACCGGGAGCGGCACGATAGCGCGTTTAATTCCAGCGTGGATCGGCGAACAATGCAGCGAAATAGAAGTATACGCAACGCGAGTCGCGTTAAAACAAACATTTTACCGCGGTCCGCTGGAAAATTGCATTCGGGGCGACACTCGAACAATGGGGCAGCGCGCTCGCCGGGAAAGGTGAAGCGCGGAAAAGACTGAAGACAGTATATTGTGCAGCAACAAAGCGTTTCAACTCCTCGATCGCGCATCGGTGACTGCGAGCCAGCTCGTTCCACGAGATACGAGAATGGAGCTTTATTTCACCCGATCGCCGCCGATTAATCGTCATCTATCTACCGACCCGGCTTCTCGCGGTGCGAAACGGGATAAACGACCTCGCCGAGAGATACAGTAAACTGTTAGGCTTGTCGGATACTCTTCTCATCCGGTTTACTATGCCGGGTTTTACGATTCGCTGCTCAACGCACCTTTCCAGCCTGCAGATTTTGGGGAAATTTTAATCAATAAAGAATCACATTTTCTTGCTTCTCCGTTGAATGTTTCGAGGATTTTGGTATCTAGTTCGCCTTACTCGTTAAATGATATTTCTGGCTGCGATCCAACAGCCAGCTGATTACCGCGGAATCGATCGATAACGTTGACGTTCTTTGGTCTTGATTGAAGCAGGTATCTTTTGTTGACCGAACAATGAATAATACTCGAGGGTTTAGAAGTTGTTAGATAGCACTTTAGGAGTTGTTAAATAACACTTTAGGAGTTGTTTGATAATACTTTAGGAGTTGTTTGATAATACTTTATAAGTTGTTAGGCAACACTTTAGAAGTTATACGTACATACATAAGCATACAAGCTTATAAAAAGCAGAAGTCTTCGCACACCTTCTAAAATGGAATAACTTTTTTCAAATTAGAGCAAATGGCTTCAAATGGCTGGGTAAAAATTGGATGGAATGACAAGAAAAGAATTTTTAAACTAAGCAGAAACAAGTATTAAACGATGTTGTAATATTTAGATTTATCATATCTAGAATCGTTTACTTTAAAATAATGTTAATATTAATTTAAAATGATGTTAACATTAACTAAAAATGATGTTAAAATTAATTTAAAATTATGTCAAGATTAACTTAAAATGATGTTAAAATTAACTTAAAATTATGTTAAAATTAATTTAAAATGATGTTAACATTAACTTAAAATATGTTAATAAGTCATTTACGGTGTACGCAGTCTTTTCCTACTAACTAAGTGTAATGCCGGGTCCTTCAGTTCTTATCGTCTTCCATTTCATTTTCATTTCCACCTCCGCGACAAAAGCATCATCGTATAATCGCATTTTATTCTATCGCTGTCTTTCGACTGATGACTTCACGTACGGTGCAAGTACGAGAACACTGTTAATACGGTTAATCCGTCAACGTTACGTCAAACGAATGGCTCACGTAGGATTGAGAACAGCCTCATTACGACCCGAGTCACAAGGATCGTTGCTCTTTGCATTTCCAAATGCACATTTCTCTCTCCGATCCTTCTTTTACGTGCTCCTCGAAATTACAGCTCGCGATATCGGTTACAGATATGTTGGGCATTAAACGGAAGAGGATTTGCTCCGCAATGAAATAGACCGAACAACGATAGCTTGTATTAATAATGCTATTTTATATTTAATCCTTCTAGCACCGTGCAAAAGAGTCGCGTGTACCTGAGCGAAATCTGTTACCAATCTGTACCTATAGCAAATCTGTTTGATATAGTTCGATAAAGTTTCGATAAGAGATTGCGAAAAACTTTCTAAATTCCGATAGTTAGAAAATTCAAGAATCAGTTGAATTTAATTGTTGTTAAAATTAATTCCAACCAAATTTACAGTTAGCTTGTAATAAATCTAAAAAGAAACTTTTCAATTAGATTTTGTAATAAGCTTCTACTATTATTTATTTCTATAATATTTCAATAAAATTCATTCAATTTATATTACCCCCAATTGGAACAAATGAAATGAAATTTCAATGAAATCGATTCCTAATTAAGTTTATATAAATTGCAAAACTCGATAATTGGAACATTAAAAAATCAGTCGAACTTCGATTAAAATTAATTCCAACAAAATTTACAGTAAACTTATAATAAATCTAAATAAATGAACCTAAAATAAATTTCTACTGAGATAATATTATAATATACTATTAGTATTATAATTTGCTTCTATACAGAAATTACATTCAATTGACATTACGCCAAATTGAAACCAACGAAATTAAATTTGAACGAGATCGATCCGCAGTTAAATTTATACAAAAATTAACCGAATTGCAAAACGATATTAAAAATTATATTTAACCCGTAACAATTTTTAAAATAATTAACGCTTCCAATATAAATTAAACGGTCGACTCTGTTCCATGTCTTCGTCATAAAGTTATAGAATTTCGTCGCTGGTGCAGTTATTTCGGTGCAGCGCGGCGCCGGTTCGAAGAAAATGCGGTGTCAGAGAGCTCCGCAATCTTGGCCGGCTCCTCCGGAGGCGGGAGGATTCCTCGGAGAGTCCGAAAAAAGAAGGTGTCTCGTCGAATCGAAGAAAAGTTCGGCCGGAGAGTTTCCCCCCGTTAATTTCGTAGATTCCATTATTCAAACTAATATCGGGCGTTTAATGAAAGTTAAGCATTTCGGAAGTTTTCCCTCCGTCCGCGGCAATTTTTTCGGACTTCCTCGCGAGGGCCGGCGCGGACGACGGGCCGCTCGTAAACTGGCTGCAATTAACGGTTCGCGGGAACGCGTCCGCGCTTCTACTCCGCGTCGACGTCGATGCAAACTTCTTAAATTTACGGCTTGTAGGGCCGACTCGCGCTAACGAATGTCCTTCTACTTCTTTCCCCGCGATTTTACCGGAAACTTCTGCCTCTTCTGCGCGCTGCCTCCTTTCTGGACGCGCACGCAAAATATGACGACGTGCGTTTAGTTATGCACGGGCGAATAAACTTTGCGGCGAATAAAATCTGAGGCATCCAAAAATTCTTGATCCAACTTCAGGACTTTTTCACTTTTTGATGATTATTGGAATACTCTCGCGAAGATGCGTTTTATTAAAATGTAATGAGATTCGTCGTTTAACATTAGGGCTACCGAACCAGTCGAAATGATTATTTTCTGAATCTTTTTTACTGTTTTAGATATTATAAAAACATTTTTAGAAGAAATTTTTGGGTATACTTCTTTACAGTAACGTGCATAATTGCAGACTTAAAGTGACTTTTACATTGTCACTGATATCTAAACGAAAGCTGAACAGAATATTATATTTGTACATTTCTAATTTCCATTATTTGTGATATAGTTATATACAAACATGATATTTTGTTAAGTTTCTTTATCTTAAAATATATTAATAAGACCACCTACAGTGCTGAGAATAATTATAAACGTAACTTCCACATTTCTACTGATATTTCAACAAAATCGAAAGCTACATCTGTGTATTTCTATTTTATATTCTCTTTTTGTATAAAGTTTTTGTTTAAATATTACTAAAAATCTAGAATTTACTCAGAACCTGCAATTAAACACAGCACCGTTTGCAATCGAAAGTAGAAGCGCCGCGTAACTCGCAGATCAACGTCCACGTTACGGAATTGTTTGCCGGAAGGTCGCAGGTTAAAACATCTGGAGAATTGGTCAGACGATGTGTCCGATGGATCCGGCACGGGATCGCTTTGGGGCGGCGATCCGGGTCCTTTGTGCAAGTGATCCTTCGTCTCGGAGCCGCTACAAGGCAAACGCGAACGGCGAGCATGCCAGGAAGGGGGAGGCACGGCGTCTCCGGCGGAGCGTGTCCACCGGCCGGAGTGGCCGGAGTGCTCTGCGTCGCTTATGCGTGGCAAACGGGTTGATTGTCGGCCTGGACAATCCTCCGTAGTAGAACCAATCGGAATGGACAGCTCGGGGCGCATCGAGACCGCGTGCCCGAGCCGTGGCCCGAGCCCGAGCCCGAGCCCGAGCCCATGTCTGCGGATGTGTATCAGAGGCTGCGGGCTAGTCGTCAATCACGGCGACCGACGGGCCTTACTCGGCCGCAACAATAGCGATCGCAATGGAAACCGCCCGACGTCCGTTCGTCAATTTATTGGTCCCGATGTACCGCCTGCACCGACACCTAATTTCCCAGGTTAATTATTCCCCCAAGCTTGTCGGCCAGGAATCGCGGCCGTAACTCCTCCAAGAACCTCGCCGCGTTCTTCGTTGTATCACGCGCGAAGCCGCCGTATCGTCGCGAAGACTGTGAGAGACGTTTAATTGACAGCCGGATCGGCCATGAATCTCCTCACCAGGGGATATGGAAACTACCCTCTACCCCGGCCACCCCCTAAACCCAAACGACGCTCGCATTCCTCGATAATAGAACTGCGCCGTCTCTCAAAGTGCGCGCATGTGTCTTCGCCGCGTAAATTGACGCGCCAGTGTGGGTGGGATGTCGTTAAATGTTGATATGCCATTCGGCACGGTCACGTGTCGCCGTGCGATCGGAATATTGCGGGAGAAATAGGGTGGCGCGATCGGCGACTTTAAGCGATATTAAAAAGTGGTTGACTTCGTTCAATTTAATTTTAGTGAAACTGCTGGTAGGCGAGTTTTAATGTTTTCTTTTCAACAGTAATTTTAGTAATGGGGTTGGAGCACGTTTTTAGTAATTTTTAATAAATATGATACCTGCGTTTTATGCTGTCTGTGTAATCGATCTGTTCTCGATTTCTGCTGTAGCCGTCACAAAATGAATTCGGTAAATTGTATGATAGAAAATACGTGTATAATACAAAGTAAATTGTAGAATATAAAATAAATTGTAGAATACAAAATAAATTGTAGAATACAAAATAAATTGTAGAATACAAAATAAATTGTATAGTAGAAAATAAATTGTAGAATACAAAATAAAGTGTATCGTACAAAATCAATTGTGCGATACAAAATATATTGTATCATACAAAATATATTGTATCATACAAAATGAATTGTAGAATACAAAATATATTGTATCACACAAGATATATTGTATCATACAAAATGAATTGTATCATACAAAATAAATTGTAGAGTACAAAATAAATTTTAGAATACAGAAAAAATTGTAGAATACAAAATAAATTGTATTACACAAAACAAATTATATAATAATCTCTTGACTGTACAAAATTAAATCTACTAATTTCTGCCACAAATGCGCATAATCCGTAGTCTAGATATTACAGTAGAACTTCGTTTATCCATAATATTCCACCTAATGTTCCACCTCAGATACGCGACCTCATAATTGAACCTTTATTATTCCATCTGCGGTCGAGCACATTCTCAGTTATATCGGCCGCACATTCCTATACATAAGTACATAATTCAATTACAAAACAGAATAATCAACGAAGTAGTTAATTCTTACTAGCAAAATGCAATACCTTTTAAGAACAAACTCTTAACAATAATATCAAACACCTCGAAACACGTTTTCTATTTCGATCGATGCTTACAGATTACAGACGGCCATCCGTAAAATAGTAACTGCAATTGTTTCGTTCCAAACATTGAAGCCCTAATTATGCGAACGCAAATAGAAACACCGTGGCAGCGATAATTAATGAACCTCTGTTATCGGAATACTTCGGTCATCCGAACTGTATTCCTGCTGACTGATTCATTTCTCCGGTCATTGTAACGGCCGGGTCAAATTGATCCGCTTCCACCGTCAAAGGGTTATCACAGAATGCATACAATAACGGTAGGCGAGCAATAGCCCGTTATTGTCGCGAGGTACAATAACGGGGAACAGTAATTATCGACTGGATCGATTCGCAGAACGACAGAAACGAATTGTTAGAGTCGTGTTTCAAGGCGTTCGCCCGTTTTGTCGCAGGTAATCCCCGACCCCGTGTGACATGGTACCTGGAATCGCAGATAATCGATGCGCCATCGGAGGTTCGAGAGACCCATGGGCTGGCAGGCGAGACCAATGTCGTGACCATAAGCAACGTGACGCTGAAGGGCCTCACGAGGAGTCACTATCACGCGAAATTGTACTGCAGGGCGAACAACACCCATCTGGCGCCGCCGCTGACCACCGCTGTCATGATCGAGCTTCACAGTAAGTGGTCCTATCGATTCGCCGTAGCCGCTAATTAAATTTACGAGACAAGTCGAATTTCATCAGCCTCGAATTTCTAGCAAATATCTTCAAGTTTCCTCTCGAACGTTTTAGAGAAGAAAGCTCGTCATTCTGGACAACGTTTTAATCGTGTTTGCTCTGTAATTATATCCTGGGTCTCTTATGACCCCAGAGAAATTTTATGTAATCCTTTACAAATATATGCAGATATTTTTTAAAACGGAATAATCTCTTCAAAATTGGATTTGCAATAGGATTTTAATCTTTTCGAGACGGTAGAAGAGCAAGTCTGCTAGAAATTAGGTTTGTGATTAATGATCAAGATTATTATTTAATCAAGCAATATGATTAATGATTACAATTACTAAGTAATCAAGTTATTGTGATTTATTATTAAAATTTCTACGTAATTATGATTAATGATTGTGTCAAATAATCCCGAGTAATGATTATGTCTACCAAGTAATCATTAAGCATGATTAATTATTACGATTTCTAAGTAAACGAGTAATCATGATAATAATGATTAATCGTTGATTCGTTCAACAAAAATTAATTCCGATCATTAATTCATAACACATATGTATAAACTTAGTACGACCGCAAAGGGTTAATCACTCGTCTACAATTACAAATTACTAATTAACGATTACAGATGGCTAAAAGTAATCACGATTACCGTTTTATTCTATCAAATATTACTTGCTTAACCGAAGTAATCACAAAATAATCGACTACCGTCTCGACGATCTTGACTACGTATTTCAAGACCAAGACAAGCTTCCGCATAGTTGTCGACTCCATAGTATCCGAATTAGCAGCGCAATCGGCGTGGTAAATACGAGACCACTGACTCGAGTTTAATTAGCCGAACTGCCGTGATTCCGTAGACGTTTTTCGGGGCGGTTACGGCGTGCTAATCGAATGTCATTGAATTCGGCGAGCGGGGACTGGTTATTGAAAAGCCACGTAAAGTCGCCGATCCGTGGGAAACGGCGCGAAAGGAGCGGTTAACAGCTCCCTCGATTAGAAGGTAACGATAGGGGCCGCCGGCTTTGCCGAATCATGGGAATGGCGGCGCTTAGGCCACGGGCCCCGAGACAATTTCACTTAGGTCGACGATTCGCGGAATCGGCGCATACGAAACGAACCGTTCCGTAATGCTCGCTCGTTCCACGACCAACCGACTTACCCTACAAACGGCCGTTTCAACTTCTGGGATTCTTTCCGCCGGTTCGCCGGCCCCCTGCTCCCTTGTCTACTTTCCTCGGCAACCCCGTGCAACCCCAGCTCGCTCGCGACGCATTATTCGCGGCGCGGCGCGGCGCGGCACCGAGCACACCAACCGCGAAACATATTAAAAGCATAAATACGCCGGAGCGCAGCGACGCGTCCGGAAAAATGCCGGCCTCCCTTCGCGGCCACCCTCGCGAACCACTGCGACACCCGCCCCGCGGCGACACAAAGGGCTCCGAATGAATTTCAGACGCGAATTACGCGGATCCGGTCGCCGGACTGAAACAGAGACTCGAAGATCGCCGGTTCAACCGGCCCGCGGATTTTCATTTGAAAATTCCAATCGGAATTTGACCTCGCCCGCGACCCCGTCAATTTTCCACCAGGCTTTCCTCGTTCCCCTCAGCACTCGCTGTGAATTCTGATTAGGGGATGGGACGCTGCCATGAATGGGACACTTTTGGCTGGGCTACGAGGGCGAAAAACTAAACGGACGATTTAATTCTGGTTTGAGAAAAATCGGTTCTTTTGTTGTTAGGCCGAGGTTATGCCGAGGTTATTTTGAGGTTATAATCGAGTGATTATGGTAATGAATAACTTGAGCCATCGAGACAAATGTAATCGTTGGTCGTAATTATCGCAAATAATCGCAAATAATTATTAATATGTTTACATTTAATCAAATAATATAAATATACGATTACACTTTTCGATCCTGATTCACGGTACTATAGTAGTTAATTTTTAATGATTTTAGAAAATCTGTATGTACATCTGCGATAACAAAAGATAAATTAATTATTCGTTCTTCGGTTATTTTATTATTTAGTCGAGTCGCGAATGACTTCCGTTCTTGTCAGGCATTTATTTTGCTTTTTCTTCGTTGATTCGTCTTTTTCTTTTCTTCCTTTATTTATTTCGAACCCTTGTCTATTTAGCAGAAGCAAAATCTCGTTTATTCTGGTGACTCGTAGCGGGTAGATTATGCGAACAATAGATTCTACCTAGCTGCACCGGAAGTTATTTATGACTCGAGCTGATATAAGTAGACTGCGGAATTTGTGCATTTATGACGAAATATGGAAATTGCGAAGGTATAAGAATCTGACAATATTGTTACGCTATTTTAAACTTATCAAAATCAATAAGGAAAACGATACATTTTTATTTAA
>CM052162.1:19463985-19491112 GCA_028455555.1 Augochlorella aurata | reverse complement strand
GCGTTTATCTCTGCACAATGACGACCGTGTAATCGAGATGAATCGTTGTTAGTCAACGCGGAATTCATCTATCAGAACGTCGCGATTGTAAATTCTACAATGCGTTTGCTTTTACGATTCGTACGAGACAAATCTAGTTTAATGAATAGAAACGATATCCCCGCAGCTCTGTCGATTATTCAACGCTTCGGAATTCCCGTGTACATAAAACGCGATAATCGGGCACCCGCGTTAGAACAAAAGCACTAAAAGTGACTTGTTTGCGCTGCCTTTAGGAAATAACTGAACCGTGTTTGTCGATATACCGGACCATTTTTATTCCAAAGTACGCCCGAATAAATAGATACAGTGATCGGTATTAATATTTGGTCACCTTTCGCAAACAGAATAACTCTCAGAATTGGATCACATTGTTTGAGCTTTTGTGCACGTTGATTGTCGCGTCACCTGCGTACTGGTACCGGAATTATTTCTCCAAATCGAAAATTACTGTTCGTGATCTAGGCTGCGGATATTTACGAAAAATATGCGAAATGCAAATGACATTTATGAAGTGTGAAAAATTTCCTGGAAAATATGTAAATATGCGCGATACTAAGGGTATACTATATTGTATGCCACAATATAATAATATATTAAATTGTTAAGTGTAATATTAAGTACCAAGAACCGTTTTACAGTTATTCCGTTGCATTATACTTCGAATTTCAGTGTATTACAAGCATTTATTTTTAATTTGATGGTGTTGTGGTAGCGTTTGTGGTGGCGATTGTCACTAACAATTAATTAGTACACCGAAAATGGCCGCTACACGACACACGATGTTATGGTTGCATGGTTAACCTTCCACAAACTATGCAGGGGCAAGTTAATGCTAGCGGTATAAACAAATGCGTCAATGTTCAGTTAGTTAGCGGTGGACAGATTTTTATGTTTGCCTTATTAATCGTTTATTTTCATGAATTATATATTTGTAGGTGCATAATGATCAGGGTGTAATTAACCCCATATGATTCAGGGTTCATACCTATATTGTTAGACATTGTTGGGGCGCCTGTATTAATATATTAGTATACACACTTTGAGTTACAGTTTGACCTTTGAAATATTTTGTCTGGCAACTCAATAGCCTAGAAAACTGTATAAAATTAAAATATATAAAAACATATATTAATTTTATAAAATTTTATAATACTCTCCATTGTTCGACGCACATTACCGAAGAGACAATAACGTTAGATCGTAACATAAAATCTCTAAAATCATTTCGATCGTGCAACGTTGAATACTAGTAAAACAGTGATCGGCGAATCATGGCGCACGATCGGCAGTAGGTCAGAAACTTGGGAGAAATTGAGAGCGGGAAAAGGTCGATGGCTCTGTCCGATGTCCGAAGAATTCGCGCGAGTCATAAATACATAACGCTACATAGGTAGTCGTAGGAGAGACGATTTTCTGGTTGACTGTATGAGGACATTCCGGTCAGTTACAGGAGGACGGGACCAGCGTGAGCGTGTTGCAATGGACACCGTCGATCGAAGACGAAGGAAAGTTCCTAGTGTGTCGGGCGACGAATCCGAAGCTGCAGGAGGCAGGCATCGAGGATCGATGGAAGCTGAAAGTCCACTGTGAGTACACGAATACCGTTTTCCCAGCATTCCGAGCGCTCGCCGTCGAAGCCGGGCGAAAAGGCCGTTCAAATATTATCATAGGAAAATATCAAGTGAATATTTCGCGCAGTTTACGGCATTCACCGCGGCCACCTTTCTCGCTTGCATCGCAATTGTTCGGGCCCGATCGAATTCGAATAAACCCGTCAGGGAAACGCGAGCAAAACGCGAGCAAAACGCGAGCGAAACGTTTCGGTTAGCGGGAACGATACGTTCTTCCGAAAACGTGCAAGTGCGTATCGGTATTATTAGCTTGTTACGCGTGCCGGAAAAATTCTCTAGGGAACATCAAATCCGACGAGCGCGGTTCGCGCGAAAAATCGGCCCCGTTACGATTCCCTTGAAAACTGTTCGCTCGATCGGAAAAATTAATAACGCGAACAATTGTTACACCCGAGCCAGCGGATTCGTAATTTTTATACAATTTATGATTTGTTTAACTTTCGAAATGAAACGGGAGCGCTCGAGGTTGCAGCAATATTTAGTTGAAAATGAAATACTGCAGTCGATTGCAGTTTATTTTCGATGAAATACAGCGACATAATAAAATTCCTATTAATTAATTCTCGAACTGGAATGTCAATGTTGACCCTTAGAGGAATAAATCATAATTCTGTTACCGGTTTTTCGGCGAATCATTTTTCACGACCGGTCCTAAATTATTGGCGCAGAGCTGTTCATAAGAGAAAGCGCCGATTCAAGGGCTCGCTAAATTTTGTTTTATTCTTTCCCGGTTATACAGGGTGAGTCTCGCAATACGATACCAAATAACATATAGAATATTCGTTTCACGAAAAAATGTTTTTCGATGTTGTCATATTACGAACCTCACCCTGTATACTTCACTCTCTCACGATACAAATCTCAACAAATATTATTAACAGTTAATACCAAAACATGCGAACTTTAACGTACCATAAACATACATCGTAAACGAAAGAAATTAAAAAAGAACCGTAACAACCCCTTCAATCAATATTTTCTTTTACAAACATACCCCGCGGCAATAATTCTGAAGGACGATGCGCGCGGCCATAAAATCGTCACAATCGAAAGCAAACGTGACTTGTGGAACTTTTAATTCAGCCATCAGCTTCGATTCAGGAGCTATTGTCTCGCGCAAGGCGGCGTCGACCGGCGGTGAATATGAACCCGATTTGATTCCTCGAAGGAATATCGAGGCGGGAAGTCGGGGAAGGGACAGGGCCGTGCAGCTGGAGTTATCGGTAGCAAATAACCTGACATTGATTGGAAGCTTCCGATCGGTTGTAGCATAAGATAGCGCAATTTAGCGACGCATTTGCATGTCGCGCGGCGTCGCGACGCGTTCAATAGGAGTCTATCCATTGTTAATCAACTCCTGTACACGACTGGGAGCATCCGCTGGCGTGCACGACTGAGCCAAAGACGCGATACGGTTTCATTGTAGGACCTAACGTGGTAATTCGAGTCGCGACGAGGATCCTATGATTCGGGCACTAATTCGATTCGATGGATTCCCTTGACGTACGACGTCGTTCCCTCTTGCTTTCTCCCCGGCTTTCTCCCTCTCTCCCTCTTGGTCTCTAGCCCATGTTGTGTCTATCTGCAACGTTTTCCCTGAACGACATATAGGCGACCTTAGCACGAAATTACGCGCCGGCCAATCTGTCCTGGCAACGTTTACCTGCATAACGTAAGCCAGAAACGTCTGCTCGCCGGATACAGATACGAGCTATCGTTATCCGTTTATTTACGACCGCGTGTCTGATCGGCCACTCGATGCATCCGCTATTATCCTCGTTTCCAGCCCACGCATATATGTATGTGGGAATTTGGCATTAGTCCGACGGATAATCCCATCCCGATGCTCCGCTTCCAGGAATCTCCGCAGAACCAACAACTTATCGAATCGATTTCGTTCCACCGGCTCTAAGCGGTTCTCTCTGCTTAACTCTGGAGGAAAAAATACTCTGTACTCTATCCCCCCCTTCTCTCTCTCTCTCTCTCTCTCTCTCTCTCTCAACTCTCCCAATCGCTTTCTCTCTTTCTGTCTCTCATTGGAAGACCTGTTCAGTTAGGATGTAGCGAACTGGTAAATAAAGGACGACAATGGAATCGACAGTCATATGTGTCATTAATATGACACTTAATATGACACTTAATATGTCACTTAATATATCACTTAATATATCACCCAATATGTCACTTAATATATAAATTAATGTCTCGCCTAATATATCACTTAATGTATCACCTAATATATCACTTTATACATCACTTTACATATCACTTAATATATCACCTAACATATCACCTAATATATCACCTAATATACCTTTCAATATGTACACTTAATTTATCTAAACGTTTCACTACTAGCTTTCCTAGTAAATCTACAAACACAATTCTTAATTATTCTCTCAACCATTCTTCAATTTATACTACTAATGACATTCGTGACTTTAGCTGAACCTTTCCCCTGATCTTCCTCTCTCACAGCATATAAATACCTACCCCACTTGTTACCGGTTAAAAACGTTTGACAACCTTAATGACAAGCATTTCTGTTGGCGAAAACTTGTACATATTTAATTGCTATACAGTCTTCTATTGATCATTTCCTACATTTTTAGAAGACGAGAATACGAGACAGAGTTTGTTCGATTGAGACTCTTTGGTTTAGATTTTAGACAGAGTCGATTTTAAAAAGTGGCACAATTCTGACTCGAGTGAAAAGTGATCAAGATAATGGGCTTCTTGACGATTTCATCGACTTTGATCCTTACTACGTAGCTTAAACAATTTTTTTAATTTTCTAAATCATTACGTGCTGGAATATTAAATTCTCCCTGTTACAACAACGTCTCAAAATTGAATTTACAAATTTGTCTTGCACTTTTACAGCAATTTGAGCGAAGAGTGGTTGGATTAATGTCCTTTTTGGCCACTCGGTCGGCTTTGATCGTCCCTACGAAGTTCCAAAATTGTTTTTAATGATTGCAATCATCATTAACTCGGAAACTAAGATCTCCGTTTTACAATTTTGTGTAATCGATTTATCGTACTTTGAATAGAAATGGTGTATATTCACCAATACCACTGACTGTTTAATCGACTTATACCGTTCCTAAGAAGCTTGAAGATCTTCCTCCGCGACCTTAATCACCAGGATCAATCTTAATCAGCATCAAGATCAAAGTCTTCTTTTTAAAATGATGCTACAAAATCAGAGGTACGATTTTTCTTAGCCACATCATCGCATTTCGAACACGCGGTAAGCCTACCATCCAATCAACCGACTTTGAAGCCCGAAACATTTCTTCACCAACTCGAACCGCCAAAAATTCAAAGAGCAAATCCGTCATTGAAGCTCGATTTAGACAATTCGTAGAATCTGCAATTTCCACGAATTCGCTTGTAGCCCAGAAACTTCTGGACAGCAGTGCAGGTGCACGTAGCGCGGCATCGTTTTGTTCGTTTCGTTTTTCGGCGATTGTCCTTCGTCGACATAATCCTCTCGCAGATTCGCCGATCGTTATGGTTGGCTCGAAGCAGAGCCGGAGCAGAGCCGGAGCAGAGCGAAACAGAGCAGAGCAAAGCGGAGCAGAGCGGAGCGGCGTAGAATCGCGAGTGTAACGAGGCGTGCGAGTAACGCCGGTACGAGCCGTGTCTGATGAAGCACGTATCGTTACCACTGACAGCGCGAGGCCGACGTTGATGGATACGAGCCTGTATCGTTAGCTACGGTAAACTGTACAGTTATGGGCCGCTTTATAACAATAATGGTCGGCCGTTCTCACGGTGTGGCGGAGCGCACTCGATCGCGCAAGGAACATCCCCCGCCCGCGGATCGTTCTGTCACTGGATTATGCTAAAATATGGAAACGATTTACGCGGCCGCGACGTTGCCGACGCAGACAATGACGACGCGGACTGCGACGACCCCCTCCCTCTCTCCTCCCCCCCGTCTTTTTTCGCCGTCGCGAGCCGAAGGAAGGCGGTTGGCGGCCGCGGCGGTCGTCCGCGCTAACGATATTTACATATGCACGCGAATTCCCGCCGGTATTTACGAGCGACGGCCACCGTTTATTCTGCCGCCCGCGGAACGCGACATTTTATTGGAGTGTTTACGCGGTTTAGAAGAACACGGAACCTCTGCTACCGGGAACCGGGAGCTTGGAACCGAGAGCCTGGAACCGGGCACCACCGGCATACCCGTGAACTATAGCTCGCGTAAATAACTCCGAAGCTATTTACAGGGTCGCTCCCCTTGGGTTATGACCGGTATACACCGGACCGGCTAAAACGTAACGGAATACGGTGACCAGGTGTCTGGAATTTGCCCAGAATTATTATCAACGTTCCAGACCTTTTCTGCCATTAGCCATTCGCCGAATCGCCGCGCGCGCGCGCGCCTGTACTTAATGGAGGGCATTTGAATTTTAGTCCACCGTTAGCCTACACCGTTATTACAACAGTATTCGGATCCTGCTACCATACTCCCCCACCCCTCTCTCTCTCTCTCTTTCGCATCTCGCCCCCTTTCGATTCCCTTTCAGCCACGTTCCCTCCCCTTTCTCTCCGTTACGTTCGGTTCGGTTCGGTTCCGCATCTCCGAATTGATTCCGCGCCGCCAGGGAAAACTCGTCCCGCAGCCGGAACACAAGCTATTGAAACTCGAGCATCGTGTCCCGCCGAGAATTCGGAACGCGATAAAGCTGCATTACCGGACGAAGCTTAACGTCGTTCCCGCGTCCTTTGATCCCCGGGTAATTATATAAGGGCTCGCGCTCGTCGCGGAGCCGCGTCGAAAAACGGCGCCGGGTCGATTCCGACGCGATTACGCGATTCCCACTTGGACGATAATGCAAGCTTCGCGGTATTAACTGCAACAACGGAGGCAGATTTCTGAAATAATTTCTCGTTAAGCCTTCGCACGGGGAAACGCTGTTTATGTTCTTGAAATATTGTTCTGGGTCCTTCGGGACTGTTTTCACGAGTAATCTATGACACCATTTGCAACGACGAGTTTTAGGGCGCGTACGGTGACACGGATTAAGATTCGAGCAACTTTTAACAATGAATAACATTCGTAGGAGCGATCGAGATGAGTCGTACTCTTTCTAGGTGCTGCACAGGCTAGTTTACTAAGAATGGCTGTTTTTTTTGTTTTTAATTTAAATATTGGTTGCGATGTGAGAAAATAAGAAACTCGCGTTCTTCAGCTTTTTTATTCGGGTCTGTTAGGAAATATAAATAGCGAGCCTGAATGAATGAATTTTGTGAACAATCAGGAGGTGTTTGCCTATTACCTTACACTCACTATTGTTTCTAAAGAAATAGGCAAAGTTTCACTTCTTTTATTCCATTTATATCCATGAATTTCGAGTTAATATTACTAGAATTCAAAATAAAAATAACAAAGCAAGCGACCTTGTCATAATATTAACATAAAAAAGTTGAAAAAACGCGAGTTATTGACTGTCTTGCCATTTACCAAATAATAGCAAAATTTGAAAGAAAAATATTTTAATCACTGTCATGTACACTAGTACAGTCCCTATAAAATCTTAAAGTTATTCTGTTTTAAAAGGTATCTGGACATTAATGCGAGTAACTGTATGCTAGACGTAAAAGCATGTATCTATTTGCTGGTGTGAATTAATAACCGTTTAACGGAGTCTAATGAATCGATAAACTCGGAGGAACGACGCTCATTCCTTATCTCCCCTCGCTTACTTCGCACATCTCTGACACACGCGCGCGCATACCTGCACGCCAACGCTCATATATTACAGGTATATGTGCTTTAATAACGCGAACAATTATTTTTATCGAATTAAGCAAACGACTGTAACTGCGGAGATAGTTCCCATCTTATAGCTGCTATCGCAGCCTCAACGTAAACGTAGTATCGTTAGGAGTGTAATTGCAATTTCATATGCAATTCCGTGTGCACGAAATTAAAGAGATCATATAGAGTGAGAATATTCTGGGTCAGAAGAACGGAGCTCCTGGAGACGAAATAGATTCGTGCGCGACGGCTTACGAATGAATCCGACATTGGAGTCGCTGGTCTCCACAATGGACCGGCGTGTATTGTTTTGTAACAATGGCAAAATTCGATTTATTCGAACTTCATGCAAGTTCTGTTACATTGCATGCTCGAATAAAGAAGTTCAGCAACGAATTTCCCATTGAAACGTTTATACGGGGTGTCTCCTCGTGAATAAACTTCGGTATTGTATTCTCCGCCCCCTAAGAATAAGAAAAGCTCATACAACCATAGAAACTCTACGTTTTCAATGTAAAAATACTTTTTGTTTGCGGGATTAGATTTTAAAGATTTTTAAGTTATTTGAAGAAGTTGCTGTTAATTATTTCCCTATGCCATGGTACGCCCTTCGTATCTACGTTTCCTCGTTCTTAGGGGGTGCGGAATACGTTATCGAAGTGGTTCGCCTATTTCGCGGACACCCTGTATATACGTTCAATATTTAATATTCAATATTTAATATAACGCTAAATATTTTGTTTATGCTCAATTTGTGGTATTTAACACTAAACCCACCACCGCCGGTCAATTACTTAACCCTTAACGGTAACAAACTACCTCTGACGTGAAATTATACACAAGGCCTGAACATCTGACGTCCGATAAGGGTTAAATAAACTCAATTTTGTAATTTTTATAAGTCGATACTTGTTAGTCGATTTTACTCGATAATTTTAATGTTAAGAACAATTTGATACACCATTACGTTTATATAGCTTACAACACGAACGTAATGTAAATATCGTTCTCACCCTCTTACTAACTGCCTCAGTGCGACAATAAGAGGGTGAACATACTATAAATCTCTAAAAATAATGCAAAGAATAGATTTGCTACATTGTCTCATTTCAGCCAGCACGTAAAGGGTCGAACCAAGTCGGAGTCTGCTTTGACAAACGGAATTTCATATGTATCCATAACGCTGAAAGGGTGGAAGGTCAAACGAGCGAGCACATTGTGACAAAGGTGAAGCCTCGGTCACGCGCCAAGTAAACGACAGAGAATTCGAGGACACTTTTGGGGTGTTCGTTCGGCAGCGAACGTGTTAGATGCACAATCGCAATTAGCAGCCGAGGGGAGGGGACGTGGAATAGGAGAATCGGTGGTGTCGGGTGGTTAACGATCTGTTGGGTGGCCGGAGAAGCGTCGCGTCGCGTCGGCCAGCGTCGCGTCCCTTTCCAGCAGCGGACGAGCCGGCTGGAACACGCGAGGCATAGCGCGTGTTCATTTGCCGGAAAGCTATTTCCTAGGTTCCATTACCGAGCCCGTGCTGCGGCGCCCGCCGCTGCCATGCACCGCGCCGCATATTTGTGTATTGTGTACGCGGTAAACGTGTACACGCGTGCCCGTACCCTTCGGCCGGCCCCGCGAATATCTCGATCGAATCTCGAGCGCGCGCGTTTACGAGGCCGAAGTGGACGCATAAAAGCGGCCCCGGAAGCGTGTAAGCCGAGGCGCGATCGTAACCGGATTCGCGGCCGAAACGTTACGCCAACTATCGCCAGTCGATGCGCACACACGCCTAGCCCGCGGGGCCACGCGACGCCCTTCGAAACTCTCGTAAATTCCTCGGCCGCGGACAACTATTAGCTTATCTGTTGCGCGGTTCATCCAATTAGCGACTGCTTTATCGGCCGCGCGGATCAACCTCCCAGGTTTACGCCCGCCGCGCGTCATTTGATCGTTTGCCTCGCGTTTAGAGTCTTTGTCCGGACAATGCCGCGTTCGCTCCGCTCGAGTCGCGCGAGCACGGAGTCGATGGACCATACGCGAGGGACCAAGTAATTTGCAGAGTTATGGGGCGAGCTTTTTCTCAGGACCTCGGATTCGGAAACTGAGATAACTAGTTTGATGTTCTGGCATGTCTGGTAATTACGCTGTGCTAATGGAAATGTTCCGAGACGATTCTAGGAAGCGGAAATTAAGTTCCAATAATTTGTTCTTTATTTTGAAAGTTGCGGCGACCCGAGGCAAAGCAGTCGTTAGCAATAATTAAATTGAAGTCTTTACTTAATGTACAGTAATTTGGTACTATATTTGTTGAAGTATATAAATGAACTTAAGAAATTGCAATAGTTTATTGCATAGGTTGATTGTTACATTTTCTCTTTGAAAAAAATAATAAATTGTTTCTAGTAATAATATCGATAAGTTGAGAGTATTGTGTAAATATTATTAAATTCTTCTTGCGGCTTCATGGTTACATGTTTCAGCTACTCATCGTTGTCATACATACATGAAGTCCGCAGCCTATTATATTACTAATTATTATTATAATTGTAAATTATCGTTTCATCAGTCAAACATATTGAATCCTGCAAACAAGATTTTGTCATCTTTCGTATCTACATATTGTTACGATTTTCCGTAACACTACGGTGGCTTCTACTTCTCGCTAATGAGTACATTTTGTTTATTAACTGATGTAACTTTAAACTAAATTATTCATTTACGAATTAATATAGGTCTGGTGGGCGACCGCTTTATGCGTCTGGCTTCTTTGATGTCGAAACGATATGCGTTATTGTGTCATTTTATATAATAATAAGCTTAAAAGCATTGTATTGTAGTACAGAATTGTTAACAAGAATTTTGGGGTTATTTTTAAAAATGGTGAGAATTTTCTGAAGTTACCAAGAATATATTCCTTGGAGAACTATAATATAAAATAGCAATAATACTAATAAATTGAAACTTGTTTATAGAACCTGATCACTGTGCGCAATAAATCGAAAGCTTATGATGCGAAGAGTTTCACAAACAATATTAACTTCACCTATACACGGTGTTTCATAATTTCGAAAACGGATCTAACCATAAAATCTACCTGACCTAATTTACACCATGAATCATGAAAAAGCCCGTATATCATATTACAACTCACCTGGTCTAATCATTTGGTGAAGGTCGACACCGTGCTAAATTATTAACTAATAATATGTTATTAAGAATTAACTAATAATATGTTCCCATGAAAATGCTAAATCTTTTAAATGCTTATCTATTCTTTCCATTGCGGGGCGGCAAAAATCTAATCCTGCCTGCACGTGTTTCGCCGAGGTCGAAAGCGCTAAGCTGTGCACCATAAAGCGAACGTTGCTAAACAAACAGAACGCGAACTTCCATAAAGAATGAGATTACACAGTTGCAGAGCAGCATTGCGAAATTTCGACAGCAGAGTTTACCGGAGGCAGTGAATGAGAAAAATTCTGAAAGGGGCGCAGCGGAGCATAGAACGATCCCACGGAAAGCGAACACGTGGCCGGGAGGGAAACTCTATCCGCGAAAAACTCACGCTCGCCGGAAATCGCGGAAGACCGTAAAGTTGGGTCTGGAAGTTGTCGGGAAAGTCGTTCGAGAAACGGACAGGGTTTGGCAGGTGGTCGATCTCACGAGAAAGACGAGAGAGACGCGTCTTGTCTCGCGCCGCGTCCGACGGAACCGTGCCTGCAATTTTACGGACGAACGAGCCGCTTCGCATGCTGTTCGATTAGAAGACGACGTTGCTGATCGGCCGCGTGCTCGCCGTCACGATCGTCGAAACTTTCCGAGGCGTATCCCGCGTCGGGAATCGCGAAAGTTTCGGCCCCGCGACGCAGAAAGTCGTCGGCCGTGTTCGACGCGTGCGGGGCCACCCTTCGCGGCCTCGTCTCGCGCGTCACCACCCTCGTTTACTCGGCACGGTCGCCATCATAATCACGTCGCCAACAAAGGGAGAAACTTTGGCAAACAGAATATGAACGTACCCGTGAGCGTTTGGTTCTTGGCTCGGGCGATACGCCGGCAATGAGTCGACTCGGACGAGAATTATGGCTGGAACCAGCCCGCTTTGTTTGGCCGAACGAGGCCGGCCGAGGACCGACCGGAAGTTGCGGCCCGTCGAAGTCCGCGTGGCCAATCAAAGTTGCACGACGTCGTTAAGCACGCCCCAACGAGCTCGTTGCCGTTACAGAACGTCGTTACAGGGCCTTCCGGCGGCCAGCGGAAATTCAGTGATTCGCCCGTGTTTGTCTTCCACCGTCTGTCGTCCATCATCTATCCTTGCGAGCACAGCATTTTTCGTTTACAGAAATAACGCGGACCACGCTGCTAGAAATACACGCGGCCTTCAGCCTAGGAGCAGCGCGCTACGCTTCCACCTAAACGAATTTATGCTTTTCTTTGCCGTTAAACATTTCCGGGAAGCGACGGAAATGTGTTCGTTGTACGACTGCAGCGACTCTAATGGCCGGACGCGGATACCAGGAAGACTTCATTTTATTTCAGCTCGCGCCGCGTTCTGAAACGTTAGAGCCAATTTACAGAGACATTTGAAAGAAATTACAATATTTGCTTTCTCTCGCTTGAAAAGAAACGCGTCTGCGCGTACAGTCTGCATGTGTTGATTTAAATAACAATCGAAAGCCATCGTCGCGTTAGCAATTTCTGCGGCGTGTCGTCGATCAACGAGAAAAACCGCTTATGCACGTGGTGCTCTGTTTGGAAAAGTGTCACACGTTTCGTAAAGAATTTGTCGACTTTGAAAAATCGATTTGGATAAAATGAATATTCCTTTTTACAAATGTTAAATGTATAAATATATATATAAACATATTGTTATAAAATTATTCGCATTATTATTCGGATAATAATTGCCCAATCGTCGTTCAATAATTTATTCAAATAAAGAATTGTTTGAATAAGCAGATGGAATAATCTACAACGAATAAACCAATAAACGTTGTTCGAATAAAATATTCGACTAAAAAGAATTTATTTGGATAATTATCAGAGCGAAATATTTATTCGAAAAAATTCATCCAACCCTGCTTCACGGTTAACGATTTTCC
This sequence comes from Augochlorella aurata, assembly GCA_028455555.1. Classification (NCBI taxonomy): domain Eukaryota; kingdom Metazoa; phylum Arthropoda; class Insecta; order Hymenoptera; family Halictidae; genus Augochlorella; species Augochlorella aurata. Next base: position 19,478,576 of record CM052162.1, on the reverse strand, counting down.
ACGGGAAAGAGCAGATTTTCGTTTACTGCATGCAAACGTTTAATCTGATGATCAAATATTGGTAAAGAAGAAATAGAATTCTGTTTCGGTTTCAAAGGAATTGGTAATGCTCGGGCCTTCTAACTTCTCTGCGAAATCTTCGTAACAAGTCACAGACGCGATATTATAGCGCAGAGGGTTAAACGAATGAAGCTCTGCTCTCGGCGAATGCCGTGTCAATCGGGACTGGGGGACGAGGAAAATGGCATACTTTCGCAGCGTGCTGAGAACGCAGTAGATTGCGAACAGTCGCGTTCCTCGATTAGCCAAATCCACATAATGCTTGTGAATAGCAAGTTTCGGGATGTAATCTGTTTTACGGGGCAACAGCCGGGAAAGCGACGCGGAAAAGGGACGGATACTATGCCGTTTCAAAGGGGAGGCTTTTCGAAACGCGCATTCAATACCCCACGCCTTGTTTCGCTTCGTCACACAGTTTTACCGTATACATTAATTAGATGAAACACGGCTTGTTTCTCTTTGGCGCATTAGATGATTCGCCATTCGCCACTCCAGTCGAGTCGAGCCCAGGCGAGCCCAACCGAGCCCAGCCGAGCCCATCCGAATCATGTAGAGACGTGTAGAGACGTGTCGAGTCCAGTTGAGCCGTTTCGTTTCGTAGAGTACCGTACAGTGTCGAGCCGAACCGAACCGAACCGAACTAAACCGAGTCGAGCCGTGCCGAGTCGAGCCGTGCCGAGCCGAGTCGAGTCGAGTCGAGTCGAGTGAAGCCTACTTATTACTACTTAGTACTAGTCTGTAAGTATTTATAATATTAAATCATTAATAGGCTGCTCATCTATATGCAAATTGTCACTTTAAAACGTCATTGTACAAAACTTAGAATTAGAGAAAAATTTCGTTTGCCAACTAAACGATTACTCAGTCCAAAAATAAAATAAAAATGCTATCAAAGCATTTTAAAACCCTTTGTTACACAGTGCACAGTAAAAAATAAAATACAAAAGGATATATAGAAAAATAAAGAAGTAAAAGAAAAGAACCAGCTGACGAAGCAAACTTTTTTAATCCTAATTTTGTGTAAAATGACGCACAAAAATGCGAATTTGCCTAAAGGCTAGCAGCCTACTTATTAGTAACGTTCAAATCGCGACACGCGCCAACAAATCCAAACAGCTGCCACATTTTAACTGTTCAATATTTTAGGTTCCTAAAAATTACTGATTATTCTTCAGACCTTCGAGAATAGGAGTGGACATCGTTGTTCTTAAAAAATGATCACTTATACGCAGTAAATAAATACGTAAATGTCCACACGTGCCGATTTGTACAAGTGCCCAGCGCGCGGTCCAACTTCTTGTTTTACAAATTTTTCTGAATCGTCCTGCTTATTGGTTTTCGGTAAGGAAATATTAAAAATGGCTGGTATCTGTCGATAGAGTTTGTCTTTTACGAGTTCCCGGGCATTTTTATGCATTATGAATACGTAAACACGCGCAGTTTAGTTAGCGAAGCTGTTTTTGATGGAAGATACACAGCAACGCTCCGGATAGGCAGGGGCGAGAGTTTGTTCAAACGGTATCGAATTGACACGATGGCAAAGGATCGATACACGCTGAAGATCAACAGCAGAATTTTCAAACTGTTCCGCCGAAAATAAAGGAACAAGCATCGCCAGGTTACGTATCATCATACGAGGCACTTTCCTGCTGCAATTTTCTCTGCTTGCAAAGTTTAAATCTTCGACCGTGTGTCTTTGCAAAGCAAAATAATGAGCAGCTTTAGTAGCGAAATTAATTGATATTGTCTTGTGAATTAGGCTCGATCTAGGCTATTACGAAGGAATCTTCTTCGTTCGCAAAGTTTCTTTAGCTATGGAGAAGAAATTCTTAGCAGATTAGTTGAATTCATTGGATACGTATTGCTAATTAGATTCGATTAGGATAATAAAACAAGACGATTGTAAAAATTAATAAGACACTATGATTGCAAAAATATAAATGTGGTGCGTTGAGAGCTTCGATATAAAATCAGCACTTTTAAGTTTCTATACTTTTAAAAACGTTATTTTTGCAACTAAAAGTTCGGAGAAAATTGAGCGTGTTGTGCCCATCGGTTAGAAGAATCGTGATTTTTTTCATAATTTTCCATTGAAGAAGACAAATAGAAAGAAATAGAGCTTCATCTGTTAATCCGATTTCACCCTGTAACTACCCTTATGGTAGAAGTAGCGACTTGGAACATGGCTGAGATGGTTCTCTTTCGACGGCCAATCGAATGATTGGAATGAAACAGAAACCAATTTTAAAAGAGATCATCATTTACATTGCTATAGTATCGATTAATCATTTATATTGCTTCTAGATTAATCATTTACATCGCCTATAACTTGGATTAATCATTTAACCATCTTGTTCGGCTATAGTCTTCGGCAGGCAACGAATGTCCACAGTCGAAAGTTTCGCAACGGTTGCTGAAAAGGACCTAACTGCCGGTATAACGGGGAAGGTAACGTGGTAATCTAACAGCATCCTTGCTATCGCGGAACTGACGCCTCGGTTTGGTAACTGCTTTTGGCCTTTAGCCGCAGTCCGCGATAAATAACCCGGTAAAACCGACGGCGAACGTTTATCGCTAGCAGTGATTTGTTGGAGCAGCAGCCTGACGGGTTCTACCGATCCGCGGCTTCTCCGTCGAGAAATCATTTCATTTCCTGCCTGTTTCTTCGTTACATCGCGCCCAACGCTTTTCCGCCATCGCAAACGCCGTCGCTGCCGTCGCCGTCGCCATCCTCGGCGGATTTTCTTTTTCTTGGGCGACGATCCGGGGATTGCCCGGGGAAAATTGCGATGCGGGCTCGCCGCGCCGGCAAGTACTTCCGGTATAAAGCGGCTTTCGCAGCGTCGGAAGCTGCGATTAACGACAATCCAGCGGATCTTTAATCCCGTCGACCCGATTTCCCTCCGGCTCCGTGGAAAATATTCAAGTTCCATTAAAGGCTCCGTTCTTGGGAATGTTTCGCTTGCCCGTCATTGGAATTTCTCAAAATTTATTTGATCTTTATGTCTCGCGGATTCCGCCTAATATGCAATGCAAAGTTCTACTATAGCAAGCTCAAAACACCGATTGGCTTCTACGGAGATCGAAAATACCCCCGACCTTCAATCTACGCGGCATTTTTTACGGGGTAAATTATAATACACTGTTAAATATAGTATAATATACTATAGTATAGTATAGTATAATATAATATACTATAAATATACTATACATATATAATATACTATATATGCACTAGTAGCGCGAGGTCGCTAAGCCAATGAGCGAAACTAGGCTTCCATCCGCTCATTGGCTCGCCCGCCTAGCGCCAGCGGAGCTCGCCTCTCATTGGACAATGTTTTTCGTTAATAACTCGTTAACGACGCCTCGGAGAAAATTTTTGTAAAGGAAAAAATTGCTTAATATGATTGATATCTGCAAAAAATGAGTTAAAAACAATGCATATATGTTAAATTATAAATTCTGGTTAATTGTTTGGGAGAAGGTACCACCGTGCGACGTTGCCAACCATCAAGTAGGATCTAGCAGAGTTCAAAACTCAATGCTTACAGACGTTTAACGCATACTCCTGGATTTTCTGAAATTGAATGACGTTCGACTCCAAAACAAATTGACCAATCAATTTCGAACGGAGCTTATTCGACCCGTTACGCGTTTGTTCAGGCACTGTACCAACAGCAATTGTTTTCCACGTTTTGTTTTAATTTTATAACGGTACACAGTCTATTTTTCTGATGAAGCGAGATGTTTCGAAACCATTGTTATTTTCTAACCAACCTATGACCAATTGCTGCGCCTTTAGTTTGTTTATAACTGTATATTTATCCAACGCAACGCATTGCATTCTCTTATCGAAAACTAAACGAAACAATAGAATACAACAATTTCTTGATGGAAAAGAGCAAAGTAAAATAATACAATAATTTTTCTATAAAAAAACAGAATCGAAAAATACAAAAATATTTGCGTTAGAAAATAAACGGAATGAAGGTAAACAAAAATGTTTCTATTAAAAAAACAAACGAAAAAAACTAGTCAACCGTGCATTGGCCGGCGCCACTACACTAGCGTTATTCCTAACAAAAAGATAGAAACAGCATTGCGCGAGAAAATCGTTTGCAAATTGAAAACTTTCCGTGCACACAGATTTTCACAACTGTTTTGCGAGATGAACGCTAACATTATTTCACTTCTTTCGGGCAATTGAACTTTACGATGTGCACACCAGAAAGTAATGTTCTCGAACATTTCGGAGGAATTGCTAGACAGGCAGCAGCCTGAAAGCTCGTAATCTAAGGAAACGAAGCGCCGTTCTCTGTCGTTTACTTTCGGATCGGAACTGCGAAACGGAAAACTGCATATCCTCGGGCACCGCGCGGCCCGGTCGGGCCCGGCCCGAAATTTACGAGGCGCGACGTCCCCGTTATTATCATCGCGGTCGTTAATAATAATTCGCCGTGGCAGCCGATGCATCATCATTCCGAATTAAGCTCGGCTCAAATATACCGCCTATCCCGCGGACACGCTACACCGTCGTTATCGAACGCACGTTTAATTTCACACTAAATTTTAATCTTCCGTGCAGGACATTTATTATGCATTATCGAGAAACGCGGCTGTTAGCAAGAACGCAAATTGATTCTGATCCCGCGACAGCATATTGCTCCACGATCCTCGATCGCGCTCCGTTAACGCTGCGAAAGTCGCTGTTTTTCCGCCAAGCCGATTCCGTTCCGATCGAACGCATTCAATCGGTTCGAACGGCATAATTGGGGGAAAGTCGTGAGCTACCGACTGTGCGAACTTTTACTGCTACAATCTCTGCTGGATTCGGCGAAAATCGGGTCTCGAAGACCTCGTTCGAGGGACGAGGACGGTCGTTGTTCACTCTCCAACACGCTATATACGGGACAGTTATTAATATCTTTTTAAAAGAAATATAACCCTCTGCACTCGGGTGGTGACTCTGAGGCATCACTAAAAATTATATCAAAATAACGTATACATTGTCAAACCTGTTTGTATTTTAAAAAACAATTAAAATAGTAATTATTGTACGAGTCACAAGGCTCAATTTCATACGCATAAAATCCAATACGTCACATTTAGACTGTGAAAAACGGCTTTGAGTGCAAAGGGTTAACTTTTTTAATTTCGTTATATATTTTGAAGAATTCCTCTGTAAAATTCTAAAAAGTAGTGTCTTCAAAAACACGTTTCGAAAAATTGCCGAATAGATATAGCAGCTAAAGGTAAAAGAAAGTGTCATAGCAGTATATCGACTTCAAGAAAAGTTCTAGAATTTTGTGCAGCACCGTTGCTGAATTGTTTATCGCGGGCTCTTGTGCGTATATCAACGTCACGCGCGGCTGCGAACAAAGCCACCGAAAATGGAATTAATACGCGCGAAAGGAATTGTTTTAGAATCCGTCGGTTCAGCCGCAGCCATCGATCACCAACCGACGAACCGCCAATTTAATCAAGTTTCGCAAATATCTTGATTCCGTGGGTTTTATTGTAACCGTTGCAAAAAGTCTGCCACCCTCATTTCCGCGGCTATGCCCAATAGGAACGCAACGTTCGCGCGTGCACGTTCGCCAGTGACGCAGATGGTTCGCTCTAGATAACAATACGAATCAACAATGCAAGGAAACGTAATTAACGCAGCATGGACTGGCACCACCGGCCACGTTCCCTCCTTCCGTTGAATACGGTGTTTGTTCAAAGCCGCGATTCACGTTGCCCGTATTACAGCGTTCCCCGCGCAAATGCCCGCTTTGTTTGCATAAAAACGTTTAACAAAGCCTCTATCGTTTCCGCGTCAAGCGACTCGCAACGTGTCCCGGCACTCACTCCCGGCGTTGCCGAGCTGCGCGAAAGATGGAAGCCACGTACGCCACGGAAACGAAGGAAGTCTCCTGAGAAACCCGCTGTGCAATAACGCAATTTTTCTTCCCGGGTTTAATGGCCTTATTTATGACCCCGTCGACTACAATCGGCCATTAGTGCATTCCCATTCACTTGTCACATTTATCGGCTTTTAAAACGTATAGATCACCAGTCGGTGCTCGCGTTTGCATTTTATTTTCACCAGAGCTAACGCGTCGAACGTCGAAAATATCGGCCAAAAATATCTCACCGAATCTAGGTTACATTGTTAATGAAATTCAACCCAGGTATCATTTCTTGGCGCTTTAAGTGCCGGCAGTTCCCTGTGAAATAGCTCTTTTATCCAGTTAAGCAGAACTAACCCATTTATTAAAAATTTTATCGTGTCCAATTCGACCATTTCGTACGCCAATTTATTTTACTTATTTCTTCACTTTTCGTTAAACAGATGCAAAATACTATAGGGATTATTTCAGGAAATCCTACGAGACCCTATGGTAGAATGAGCAGCACGTAACTTAAATAGGATACCAATCACAGTAACAGTTTATAACAGAAAACAACAAGTCTGCAGAACGGTGCAACTTCTTCTGAACGACACAACTTATTCCTTCACTAGGTCACGGCTCTGCTCAGAATGCGCCGACTTTTCCGTTCCAATCTTCCATCGTTCCGTCCTTCAAATCTTCTACTCCTTATCTCTCTTCAATTTATTACCTTACCACTCTTTCCCTCCCTCTCTCTCCCTCTCTCTTGCATACACACTGTGTCGCTCTATCTGCTCGCTGTCTGTCTCTTATTCCCTCCCCACTCTGTTTTTCGGCCACGCAGGACTTCGAGGAATATAAACAAACAAGCTAGGTTACTCGAAGCCGTCCACGCAGTCCCAAACACTGCGCAGGCATCCGTCTCATTCGTTCAGTTATTTACGACACTCGCTCGTGATCACTCTACTTTTCATTCCCGGAGAAACCCTACGTTAGCAAATCATTTAACAACGAAAATACGATAGACAATTTTGAGACCCGATTCTTGAATTACGCTAATTACGTTAATTTATCAAACGAGTGAGAATGAAAGTTTTCTAATTTGATTTTTGACAGTTTGTGATATTAGAAAAATGTTTTCACGGAAAAGTTTTGGATGAGCTTACGGTGAGGGACAAAAGTATTCGTACACCTTTTAAAAGCACGAGGACTTTTTTAACCCATAATTACTACGTCTATTAAGACTTGCCTAACCATCATTTTTAACCGCTAATGTTTATTGTGCTATTATTGACATAAGAGTTGCAAATAAAAAATCAAAATCAATTGTTCTTTATACATTATAATGAAGAGATCCAAGTTCGATTGAATGATAAGTGTATTAAAAACGTTGCTCTTCTTTTACAATTTCACAATTTTCTTAATGATTATATTATCACTACAGATGAGTAAATAATTAGTAGCGGTTTCACAGACCGGCAATAATAGTTAGGGATGAATCGAAATGACTGACTTCCGATTGTTTCTCTTACAATTTCTGATATTGTAAATATGTTCCTACGAAAAAGATAAACACTTTCATTCAAACATACGTATATATTATAATAATAATCTATAATAGAAATAAGAAATATGTATTATATAGAAAAGTTTAAATAAATCCGATCTTGTTAATGTTCTAAACTAATATGCATTAGCCACGTTTATGGCTAGTTCCAGCGTTAAATAGAATACAATGCAAATGAACTTCCAAATCCCGATAAGAAATTGTGCCGGCCATAATATACGACATATGGCGTGCGCGACAATCAACGCAGTCAGGAACGCGCGGCTGTTTAAAACAAACCGGACAATTTATGCGAGCACTACCCGGTGCAGCGGTGCACCGGTGCAACGGTCAAGTTTTCGGCTGCGGCTGACGTTATTCGCGTCGCGGAGGCAGTCGAGCGAACACCAAAGTAAATCGTGATTTCGAGCGGCGAGAAACATCCGGCAAAGTTGCGGAAGAATGCCGCGAACGGTGTGACGCGTCGCGACGCGAATCGCGAGTTTCCAGCTCGGATGGCTCTCGCGTACCGGGCATTTTAATAAAACGTTGTCCTTCCTCGACCATTTTTCTCTCGCCCGTTTCCTCGTTGCCCTTCGGCCGAGGTCATAGGACCGACGACGTCATACAAAATGTCCTTTCTCTACTCTATTTCGTTTTTCATCGCGCGAAAGTTGCAATCCCGAACTCTTGCGGTACCAGCCAGCGATATCCGGATTTCAAAAATGTTTTATCTGTCCGAGCGTCCTGTTGAATAATTCAGGTTTCCGTGTTGGCAGTAATTTCTGCCGGAAATCCAGTTTACGTTATGTATCTCATGACACTTTGGTTTATTAATACCGTCGCATAAACCCGTTATTTTGCTGGCGAGCAATTTTCTTTTCTCCTCCTGTTCGAAGACTGATTTAGTAGTAAATCTACCGATATTTCACGTGTACCGGTTTTTGCCATAACGTATCAAATGACCCGTCAAAAAATCATATTTCGCGATGCGTGCGCAGCAGAAATACGCCATTTGGTACAATTTGCTGCGCGAATGAAACAATTCTTACCGAATAACGATTCTAATTTGTTTATTTATTCAATTCGTAAAATTGCATTGAAATGAGAGAATAAAACCATTCGCTTTTATGCTACACGCTTGTTGGAAATGTTCTCCTCTTCGCTTCAAATGGGCCATTATGTTGTTCCATGTTATCCACGTCGCTTTCAAATAGTTACTCTTCACCGGGTACCGTATACTCTTCAGTTATATTATTTACTTCTTGTAATCATTTGAAATATCTTGAATTTCTCGACATCCTTGGATCAGAAATTACTCACAAAATGGCACTATAGCTAGAAATGAAATCTAATATTCAATACGTATCAAAAAGTACAACACAATATTACAAAATTGTTCATAATTAATCAGTGAGCTTACTCTTTTCAATACAGCAAAATACTTCTTCCGAATACTTTTTTTCAATAAAATATATAAATAGCAATTTTCTAAAAGGAAACACGAAAGAAATATTGACAAATATAATGGACCTAAATCATAACAACAGTCCCAAAGTCAAATGGCGATGTAAAACGATATTATACCTTCACCAAAAAGTTTAAGAAAGGTTGTACGACCGATCGAGGTAGGTTCAGTGTTAATAATAAAAAATCGCCGGTGCGTTTTCGTGGAAATCAAGACGCCGAGTTCGACGAGTTCGACGAGTTCGGCGAGTCCCCGCTACCCCGGTTCCGGTAGTTTGTCGAGAAGTCGTTAATTGGGGAATCATAAATGTAAATTGACGAAACTGGAAGAGTAACCGTGATTGGAAGCGCGGCGGGCGGCCGGGGCCGAGGTTTCCCGTGGAAATATTGCACCGAAATTCGAACCGATCGCTACCGTCGCTCATCAATCACGTTTATCACGGCGCCCGCTCTCTGATTTTTCTTTGCTACGGCCGGTTTTTCATTTCTTGTTGACAACGACGCGGCGCGACGCGACGAACAAATACCAGGCGACAAGAAATCGATAAGCGAACGAACGAACGGGCGGCGCGGCAGCGAGCAATAATATATTCGAGACGGCGGCCGCGAAAACCCGGAAGGATGTTTACCGTTCGCGAATTTCGCCCCCTAGGAAAACTAACAGCAATTAGGAGCACGTAAATCGTAAACGGTGCGCGCCCGTCGCGATCTGCAAAGCGGATGACGAAGGGACAATGGACGATCAATGTTCCCTTCCGATGCGCCGAGTGTCCTATTTAATTTGATCGAGCTGCAGTATAAAAACGCACGACAAGAGAGTGCTTGTGGAATGCAATGTAAATGCCGGAAATGTAATTTTCTAGGAGAAAGGGGAACAGTGCTATCTTCATAGTTATTAAACTTGATTTATTTTTTTTCTTCACATGTAATTAAGACCATTGCAGCTTAAAAACAGAACAAAGTTTTTATTCCTTACATTAATACTACACATTTTATGAGGAGAAGAATTATTTTTAAAGAGAAGCCTGTATGCGTCACATTCTTGTAGTATAAACTGGTGATACTGATTCTTTAAATCTGTCAGCACAGTATAGAAAATAGAAAAAACTAAAATATATTTCTTTATTATATTTTAAATTATTATCAGCAGGCATTGCAAGAATTTCGATTGTATATTTCAGGTAAATTATTATAAAAGCCGTGATATTTACTATCCTCCATATGGTATATCCTCCAAACCTGAATATGTTGCTTGCCCTCCACATGATGCATTGGTACTTGCATTGTTTTCTACAAAAGCAACACTGGGCAAAAGCAACTATTTATAAAAAGGTATTGCACCTGAATGGTATACTATCGCGTTGCCATTGGCAAAAATAAAAAAAAAACAAAATAAAATTTTACAATTCTGACATTTGCATTGGCTTCTACAAACGCTTCTCCATTTTTAGGAGCAGATTTTCAGAGGAAACGTTGAATATTTCAGAGTAAATCAATGCGTGGATAAACAGGTGCGAATGAATGTCGAAGTGTAAAACGAGCAACGAGTTTTTGTGCGTTGTTTTTGAAAAGTAAAACGTTATTTCCTCGTTTCGCGGGAAAGCTGTATTTACGGTTAATGCGTCGCGTATGTATTTTTCGTGTTTATTTAATCAGACCCAACAGAAAATGATTTTATGAACTGCCGTTATTTGTCGCTAATAAATTGCCGCACGATTAAAGAATATCTACATGTCCACATTAACTGTAATTAAAGAAGAAAATAGCGTCCATATTTAAAGCAGATTACGTTCAAAATCTTCATAATGAGCTTGGGATAATCCTTTGCACTCTGACAATGTTCTCAGCAACTTGGACCTGGAATTTATTCATGAAGCAGTAAGCAACGCTTCAAATGGAATATAAAAGCAGAATGTTGGATATAATTACTGTACTTCAGTAGTGGAATGTAACACGAGAACGTACTGGTGCGGATCTTGCGAAATATGAACTCGCAATCTCAAGAGTACCATGATCACTAGCAGTCCTGTTATGCGAAGAATTAACGCATCGCTATTGCCAATCATGCGACAGAGCTTCGCATGAATTTTTCGACTTGTTGTCGAGGGATGCTCGAGCTTCGGTCTAGCTGACTCGACGGAAGGCAGTGACGCGCAAAAAGGCGACATTTCCTCTTAGGGAAAGCGAGATCTCATTCTGTCGTTAGTCCTGTCTCGGTGACTTGCGTGTCGGAACGCGAATGTTAGCGGTAACGAATAGCTCGGCACGCTGGAGCGACAGGATCCCATTCCTCGTGGAAAATGGGCGGCTCGGAAAAAAACCGGCAAAAAACAGATGAAATTGACAGTCATGGAGCTCGAAATGGAACCGCAACGGTCTATTAACCACGCACATTTTCATACTCGATGACGCTGGACATGGTTTTGGAGATCCGAGAAAGGAAAAAGACTTTAGGGAGGCCTTTGAGGACCTTCAAACTAAAATGTTCAAACGTAAGCAATCAAAAAGCTCAAAACTCATTTCTTCGTCTTACAAAAAGAGGTCCCTAGACACTCACTTTTTGATGAGATTTTGCATAGAAGTAGTACTCGTAAAACTGAATCCAATGATACCTAGTTTTGTATGCAGAGGGCTTATAGCTTTTGAGATATTTAATGTTAAAGTTGTTAGTAACAAAGCCGGAAGATAAGCTGGCTTTCGAGCCGTGGCACCGTGCGACGTGGTGGGGATGTCAGGGAAGTGCTCACGAGTGGTGGAGTGATTAAGAATTCCTAATGTTACCACTCCACTATTCCCCCACCACTTCCAAACACTTCTACGGCATGCCTGAACGCGACGCGGCGCAGCGGCTTGTCTTTCTGGCACTGTTACTAACGACTTCAATATTAAATATCTCGAAAACTATAAGCCCTCTGCACCGACAACCGGGTATCATTAGATTCAGTTTTGCGAACTCTACCACTGTGCAAAATCTCATTATAAAACGAGTGTTACGCCCGGGGATCTAACCTTGTTAGGATTTCCGAAATTATGGAAACACTCGATTCGTTTGTTCGTACCATGGTGTAAGAAGTGAACCGACTATAGTTCCCTAGAGAAATGCTAATCAAACATCGGCGCTCACTGATACATCCCTTTTTTAAATTACGAGGTGTGATGCAAAGTTTTGTGTTTGTTTAATTTAGCGTAAATGGAACCCAGTATATTTCTTGCTGTATTATAATGTTTGCACATGTCTCCTTGACAATTTAAATTCTTCTCGATACAGGTGCAAATGACGATCTCGAGAATTAAATAGCTTTCCAGAAACGGTAATAAGATAAAATTACACTATTCTGGTCCGCATAATTCTCGCTGGGAAGCTCGCATGAAATTAACAGCGGGATTCTTTGATCCCCGGACCGCGGAAGCTTAATCCTTTGCACTTTTAGGTCTTAAAACGTCCAAACGTTCTTTTTATCTCGAGTTGCAGTCCGTACGCAAAATATCCCCTGTCAAACTGACATGACGCGACGCGACGTACGGTCATCCTGATGAAGAGACTCATTCTCAGTGACGTTGTACCAACAGATCAATCTTCTCCCATTGACATTTGCCAAATAGATTAACTGCTAAAGTCAACTGCATTTTATTAACCAGTGTACAGAATGGTTACAATCTGATGGTGCAGTCGAAGCTAAGATATTTATTACACATTACAGAGAAACTTCAGAAAAATTCCAGACAGTTTATGTAAATTTTACTGTTCCGTTTCGTGATTAATATGTTTGTTAAACTGGTAAAATATATGGAATATTAAATTCTCCTTATTTCCATAGCAGCTAAATATAAATATACAGTTACAGAATTTTCTCCACACCCAATAGACAAATTGTAGATAATGTATTTTCTCAGCAAAAACACTGGCAGACGGGGGAAAAATAGATTTTTGAAATATTAAATAGATTGTAATATTTTAATCCTCTCACGTAGTGCAGAATTTGGCAAATAAACTACTTTTGAAATAGTAGTTACACAAAAATAGTATTTCAAATATACATATTTAACTAGGTAATATCCACATGTAACTACTGTTAAAAAAACGAAGTTTATTTCTCAAATTCTGTATTACATGAAAAGATAAGAACATTTATAGTCTATTTACTATTTCGAAAATCAATTTTACCCCAACCCTGGTCACTGGTGTTGAATGTAGATAAATATACTTTATTGAACCGATAGAATATTCGTACATCACACGTTTTCTTTGCTGCCCGTTCCACCGTTTCCCCGCCATCGATCCTTATGTTCCCGGAACACAAACGCGGCTGTAGCGTCGCACCAACCACCGGTGCAGCACATAATATACACAACAGATAATAACAGCGAATGCACACATCGAGAAACTCCGAAAATCGAGTCAGTTTAACTCGTCGAACTCACTGGCGCCTCGCGTGCTGCCAGTAACTTAAATTGTTTAGCAACAAAAACGGAGAAAAGACACGGGGCCTTGGGAGACGGCACACCGTTTCCGAGATTCATCGAGAGTGAACGTAGTAGGAAGATTTACTCGCCTCGGGGGAAGCGTCAGCGCGAAGCAATCTTTGAGGGTTCTGACACGCTGCGACACGGTCAGTGCGTCGTTAAACGTAGGAAAGGGAAGCGGCGCGTGTCGCACACGTCCTGCACACTGTATACAACTGTGTGCCAATGTGCGACGGTGTGTAGCAATGCAGGTTACGGTATTTCGATGCATATGCATGGGGAATGCATGTTTGCTACTCGCACGAGCCGCTGGCCCGGCGGCAAGCAACTCGCGCGACACAACCAGGCTTGCGAATAGCGGTGATGAATGAGGAAACCGAGTTTCTACTCAAGACGGAGCGTTGGCTTCCGAATCGAGAGGCTTGTAAGGGGACGGGCGAGACGTCTCGGAAGATATTCGCTTGCTGCGTCCGCTTCCACTCGCTTCGAGTCGCTCCGAGCCGCTACGAGTCCCTCCGACTCGCTCCGAGTCCCTCCGAGTCGCTTCTGACTCGCGGCTTCTCTCGAAACGCATTACGCGACGACCGAGCTGAGCGGCGACTGTCACCCACCGCAAATTCCTTCGACGTTCCTGCGTCCTCTTCCAGGGGCCACCCCTCGCCCTTCACCCGGCAGTTTCGATTCTCCTCTTTTACTAAAACCCAGCTCCTACTCGGTTTTCTCTAAGGGGCTAATTCGGCATTCGGGACGGGAATGTTCTCGCTTGGAATTCGACACCGACCAGACCAATTGCGTTGAGCAATTCTAAATATTCGATATCGCGTCGCCGCACCGAGATTCGACTACCTCTCCGCAAAGACTCGACTACCATTCGACTCTGGCTGCCGGAGATTGCTAACGCTGATTGCCAGTGACTTTTAATGGATTCGTTCCCACGGAATAAGGAGACGAGGACTGCAGAGTTAGGTCCGTGCACATTCATGGTGTCGAGTGTATTTCCGGTCCGGGTCGATACCATATACTGTTCGTTGTTCAAAATATGGCACAATTTTGATCGAGGTGCAAGACGGTATTCTGCTCGCTCCGTCTGACCTGCACACTCGTAGTTCCAACTTGTCTATGATTATATTGGTAAACAAGTAGACCAATAAACTAATCGATGCGAGGAACAAGGAGGA
>CM052162.1:19393067-19438475 GCA_028455555.1 Augochlorella aurata | reverse complement strand
TACTTTTATCTTTAGCACCTGTCTTGCGCTAGTCTATAACGATAGACCGAAAACCGCGAAATAAACGAGTTATTATTCAACCTCGACGGGAACACGTCTAAATTCTGTCAGTTTTCGCGAAGTGTAATATCGGTAGAACGACGCGTTCTAAATTGAAGTCATAACTCCAATATGCCACAACAAATCCCGTGTTTCCGGTTGAGCTTCAACCGGTGGGGTACGTCAATCTAACGTCTTATCACACTGCGAAGCAAGCTGTAAAAAAAACTTGGTCGCCACCGGAAGGTTAACAATGAAGAAATCCCGTAACACGTGTACGACGTTTTATTCGACATATTACAAAAATTTCCGGAAACGCGGAATATTGCAGTCGACGAATTTCAGGATAGTACGAAAAAGAAATGACCGTGGATCGAAGTGCATATGTCGTGCCGTTTGTGATAATTTTGATGTAAAAGATGAAAAAGAAGATAAAAAAATATATCCAGTAACACCGACATGGAGTGATCATACATTACACGCAGAGCTGTGCCAATTCAATTACATAAATTGTAATACAATTGCATAATTGAATTACATTGTATTCCAATCACGTTGTAATCCAACTGCATGGTAATTCAATTACATAATTCAAACCTTTCTGTTAATTCAATTATTTTAATCACGAGTGTAATTGAAACACCATGACATTCAAGTACAACGTAATTCAAACACAATGTAACTAAATCGCTTTGTAATTTAATTCGATGACGACCCGAATTAGGAATTACAATGCAATTAATTACAATATAATTGAATCACTTTATAATTATGCTTCCTTGACCAACACAGTTTTAATTCCGCACAACGCTGGACACGCGCGCGTGTATCAGTAGAACTATATTTTTTCAATAGTTCCCTCAGTCACTTCGAAACTCGATGGTCTCTGTTTAATGCGCGGATCCTGTCCATTCCGCGCGACGATACAGGGACAGCCGTGTTTTCAACGGAAGTCGCCGAAAAGCCGGAATTTTGACCGAGTCCGCGCGAGGATTAGCCGGTTGGTTCGACGAGGTGCTCTCAGAAGGCTCGCATCGGAAACAGTTCGGCAGACATATTCGAGCCGGGCCCGAATCGAAACGTTTTTCATTCTTAACGCGGCCGCTTTTATCGAAGGATTAACGCGCGTCAGCCTTCGACATCGGGAACTCGCGTTTAATCGCTCGGCACGCCTACGGCTGCGCGCGAGGGCCTCTTCACCGGCCTTGAAAAACGATGGCCCGGAAACGCGGAGCTAACGAGGCCGCGTGCCTGCGCGCCGCGACGTTTCACGTGTACCGTCGCGATAACACGGCCATCATATCCCGAAACACGCAGGTAAATTGGTGGAAAGTCCGCGTTGATGTAACGCGTCCAACGGATCCTGTTTCAACCGCATATCACCGCGACACGCCGCGCCGTTATCCGCTGCACCCGCTGCATCCGTTGCACACGCTGACACTCGACCCCGTTCGGCTGTCTACCTTTTTTCATTTTCGAGCGAACGGATAGCGAACCTGCCAACCGACTCGCGGTTATGCGTCAGTGTACGTTTACATTGCACCGGTGACAAAGGCTGCTCAAACGTATCCCGTTTCGTAGACGCAGCTTCAAGGAAGCTACTGATGTTCGTTTGAACGAGACCGGGGGGTGGAAACTGCGTCGATTTTAATTCATTCCGTGCGAGATTCCCGGGTTGTGTAGTGCTAAACAGTAAAATTCCTTGTGTTATCTAATGCTAAATTGTTGGTTTCAGCGAAATCTAGAGCTAAATCTGCAGAATCGATGATATCTAGAGCCAAGTCGTCATTTTCAGCGAAATCGAAGACTAAATTAAATCGTCGTATTTAGCGGGATCTACAGATAAATGCATAGATTCCCGTGTTGTATAGTGCTAAACAGTAAAATTCCTTGTGTCATCTAATGCCAAATCGTCATTTTCAGCGAAATCGAAGACTAAATCGTCGTATTTAGCGGGATCTACAGATAAATCCATAGATTCCCGTGTTGTATAGTGCTAAACAGTAAAATTCCTTGTGTCATCTAATGCTAAATCGTTGGTTTCATCGAAATCAAAATTCCTTGTTTTATTTCTGTCCACTATAAATCTCGCATGACGGTCCATAGTAGCCGAAATAAAATAATAAATAAATTCGAGAGTTAATAACCTCCAATTTACACTTGTACCCTGAGCATTCATACAAATCGCACCTAATTCTCTAGCATGCCGTATTTACATTCGCCTACTCTCACGGCATCACACATCTTAATTATGGAACTCATTCGCGCGTCGCTCAGCAACTCCACACCCTCGTTAGGCGGATCCGGTAGTCGCAAATAAGGCGTTGATCGGTGAGAAGAAGCTGGCCGTTAACACCATCGTCGAATAATTATTTTCGCGCGTGGAGGGTTTAAGTGGCTGATCAGAGAGACGAGGCTTTCAAAGGCCGATCCACCGCGATGGTATCGATTGCGGCGATACTTTCGCCGAGAAGAGGTTCCCGGAGAGTTTCGGGAAGAGGGAGACGATGGAAGCGTATTCAGTTTCGGTGGGAGAACTTGCCGAGTCTACAGTTCCGCGGCCCCGGCCTCAATTCCTCGCGATTCTTGGACGCGGTAAACCGAAAGTTCGCGGCGGCACCTGGACCGGAACGGAGCGGTGCGGCGCGAGGGGTTCAAAAGCTTTAACGAGTCGTGATTTTAGCGCGAGTCCGATGAAATATTCAAGTAGACTGCTAGCCCCGGGACATTCCCGGTATTCCGGGGGCTCGGGAAATAATCGAGTTTCAGAAATTTCCATCCATCCGGGGGCTCGGTTACCGGTGTGAAGCGGCTCGCGGCCGCAACCCGCGCGCAAAGCCTTTGTCGGGAACTTAACAGGCAAATTATAATATCGTCTCTGTGCTCTCCGGTTCGCGCTCCGCCGCGGAGCGGAGAGGAGAGAGGGACGGGGGACGAGTGTGAAAATTGGCGGGCTCGGGAGCGTTCTAATTCACAGCGGCGTGTCGAGAGTGTTATATTTGTAAACCGGTGGCCAGGGACGACTATGACAGAGGGTGCAGGCGCGCGAACGCGCACCAATGTCGCGGCATGCTCGCGTGGGGTATAACGAGCCGACGCGAGCCGGCAAAGGAGGACGGAGACAGAGGATCAAGCGGTGTACATCGTAAATTCTCTTTGTGCGGGCCCTCGCAGGGAACGACGGTCTACAAGCGGAACCACCGCCGCGGAGCTTTCGAGTTCCCGGGAACGAGAGTAGACGTGCCGTCGTCTTCGACCGTGCCCGAGGAAGTCGGAGCACGCGGCCACCTAATTGTTCGTTTTTAAGAGAAAACAAACGATCCTCCAAACTACTTTCTCTCGCTCTCTCTCTCTCTCTCTCTCTCTCTCTCCTCTCTATTTCTATCTCACTTCACGCTATCCTCTTTCACGGTTGCCAACGGTCTTCCGAGGAGTGCCGGGTTTCCCGACTCGGAAAAACGGGGATTACATGCTGGGATGCGTCCTAGGTTTTTTGGTAAATCGAATCGGGCCATGCAAATCGCTCGGAGATTGCCACATGCTCGCAAATTCTTTTCCGATTCTCAGGAATCGCTGAATTCCGTGAAAAATCCTCTTCGAGATCGGGAGGAACGGAGTGCGGAATGTTTTGCTAAACCGATCAAGAGATGTAACTTCCAATACTAAACTGCTGGATGCCGTCTTGCCGCGCTAGAAAACCGTGCTGGGATCGCGCCGACTAATCACTGGACCACGGATTTTATACGTTTATTAACAAAATCACTGGGGAAAATGAAAATTGTGAAGACGCGAGCGAGATTTGAGAATATTTTGATACCGTATACAATTTACTAAAATTATTGGAAGAGAAAAGACATTTTCATTTTCCGACTTACGTTTGTTATAAACAAGTAATACGATTCTTATTTTGCATAAAAATCCACAGTCTACTACATGCAACTATAACATTGATTATCCAAATCCGCGAGTGCACGATAGTAGAAACAAGACATTTTGTTTCGGTTATTAAACTACTTTCAATAAAAAAATATATCCATGAAGACAATTATATTATCGTCTTTCTGTAATTTAGACAAGTTTTATGAATACAATAGTTCACTCTTCCGTCTCGAAAAGCATCATTTTCTTTCACAGAAATTTAAAATTTAAAAAATTAATTTCCGCATTTCGCAGTTCTTTAGAAGTTAAAGTCTCGATTCGTCTATGAAAATTACGCATCAAATTTTATTTAAAAAATTCAGTATCTTTAATTCGATAATGACGTTTCTAAACATAAATAAAATTCTAGTTAGGTCACGGTAACCAGAGGGGGGGGGGCGGTAATGTACTTGACACGCTTACACTGGGCAAAAAGAACCATTGAATTTGTCGAAAATTTCAGACGTCGCTTTAATGGGCACAGTAATTGACACAGTTACCCCGGCTGGGAAGTGACGGGCCCTTGGCAAGAGCATGCCAAAAGTAGTCCTCGTTTTGTCTCGCTCGACCGGGATCGCGTTGCACGGCGAAATTCCGCTGATGCACTATGCAGCAAGGATTTGCTATGCATCCTCGTTACCGAAAGCCATCGCGCGAGCAGAAGTTAATCGACGATAGCGGGCGAATAAACAAGGCACGCGTTGGGTAAATAAAACACGACCGATATACCGCGGCTAGCCGGGCGACGCGATGCAACGGGATGCAACGGGATGCAACCAGGGGCTCGTGTGTTCCGTATCCGGCGCGCGGGGCTGTTCCGAATGTGGAAATAGCAGTAACATCCGGTACCGCGAACGGAGACGCATCGTTTCGCAATCCGAGATAGTTTCGAATCGCTCGGGGCATATTCTTGAGTCGTATGATTCGCACGTACAAGTTCCCGCAAACTCCGCGGGACCGAATGAAACAGATACGGCTCTCGTTGCTCGTATAAAACAGGGCCGAGGCCGTGTATTTGGCAAAGCGACCGCGTTTCCCCGTGTAATTCTCCGCCGCTCCCACGTTTTTCCACGAAAAACTTGCCCTCGGAAAACAACCGCTCCTTGTCCACCAAACGAGCACCGGGAAAGATTCGTGGGAACGTCTTTTTCGAGCGGTTCGGTAGTTGCTTCAATCTGCGGCGGAAGCTTCCGAGCGTCAAACATGAACGGTACAGAAAGTTTCTTTTCGCAATTTCTCCATAAGTACTTCGGTCTTGCAGCCTTCTAAGTATAAACGGTGAACGATACATCTAACGATTTATCGACGGATGGTTCAAAAATTGCGACAAGTCATTCGGGACGAAAAGGCGATTCCTTGTCCAGCGAAGAGTAGACAGTCCAGTCATGGAGGATGTATTTGCGGATTTCTAAGTAAACGATTGAAGGACGACAGCAAAACGACGACCCTTGTCCAACAAAGTAGTACGAAGTGTGGACAGAAAGTTTCTGTGTCGACAGTTCAGTTTTCAGTGCAGTATAATATGAACAATATACATCCAATTAGAATAGACAAAAATTTAGGCAGAAACATTCTGTGTTTTTCTCTCAGATACTCAACGGTTGCCTCAGTCTTCTAATCATCAAAGACGATCAATACATTGAACGATACAGTTAAAACCAGCTGCGACTTCCTTAATTTTCCGAGCTTCAGGGCTAAGGTTAGGCAGCCGTATTTTTGAACCGACATCTCTCGAGGGAATGTAAAACGTTTTTTTTCTCAAAGATCGACTCTGCAGTAGCCTCTTAAGCGAATAAAAGCTGAGGCAAATATCAGAGAGCTTCTCTTGGGACAAAGTGATAAAAGCGTAGCTTTGATGCCCAAGAAACGAAATTACGGGACAAAGGTTGAACGAGTGGAGCCATTCCCGTTGTATCATCGAAACTTGCCAAGTGTCCTCGCCGGCGTTTGCTTAGCGAACGCACAATGCGTTCCCGCGGAAGATTACGGTTAATCCGGGGCCGAAAGGTTCGGGGACGAAAGTTCCGCGCGAGTTCCTCCGCAGCGTGTTTTTAGCGGCGAGGTAAATTTCGAATCTTTCGCGTGCGCGTCAGGCTTTATGGCTGGATGGGAGCGGAGAATGCGCCCAAACACGGTCCTAACTTTTCGAAGCTTCGCCGTCCATGCCGCTAACTTTCGCCCGGTACCGGTTGCCTCGTAACTGAGAGGACTTAACTATGTATGGTATACGCAACAAACCGTGAACCGGATTCTCCCGCATCCTTCCCTGCTCATCCTTTTGAAAGCTCCGACGCTTTATCCCGAGCCCGGAATAACATTTCCCAAAGATCGTTGCAGCCTACGCATCGCCCCCGTGTTCTTCGATCGTCTTTCTCCCCGGCAACCATCGAAAACCATTGGAAACCATCGGGGGCAGCGTATTGAAAACGATGCTCCGAGCGATACCGCTCGGTGTCTAGATAAATCCTGGCGTCCGATAAATTTCAACGATCGGCAACCGGTCGAGCGTGTGCTTATAGCGTTTGGTTGCCTACTTTTCCAGCTGGAATCTCGACCCGGAAATTCTCTGATGCAGGATCTATTCCCCTTTGTTTATTCAGGGAGAAGAGCTCCATTACGACGTCACCGCCGGCATAGTGCTCTCGGAGTACTCTCTCGTGCTCCAGAGCATCACTCGGGAGTCCGCTGGAAGATACACCTGCATGGCCGTCAACGTCGAGGGCCGTGCCAGTTCTAACGTTGTCAACCTCCAGGTTATGTGTAAGTATAGCCTCCAGTCTACTTTCGCCCCGACACTCTGGAAAAAAAAGAGGAACACTTTGCCCGCAAACGTAAAACTTGCGCCGCGCGTTATTCCTTGCGGCCTCGATCACGGTGCGCCCGTGCTATAGCGCATGGTGCGTCGTCTGACGACGTGGGAGGAATTGGGAGACAGCTCGGAGTCCAGGTGTTTTGTTCCTCTTTTTATTCAACTTTTTTAAGCTCGACTGTTTAACCTGTTGTTTACACTTTATTTTCCATGTTACACGATGAGTTCGCCGCTTGGAAAAACAGTTTTTCTTTTCTTTTTATTTAGCTACTGCATCCCCTGTGGGATTATTATATATTACGTTACAGTCCGTCGGCATTAAAATTATTAAACTAGACTAAATTATTAACTAGATGCCAACTCAAAGGTCCGGCGATTGTTTCGTAAAAAATTTATGTACTAGCCCCCTAGTACATTGTTAGAGATACAATAAACGGCTAGTATAAAGAGAAAAATAGCTGT
Source organism: Augochlorella aurata (assembly GCA_028455555.1). Lineage (NCBI taxonomy): Eukaryota > Metazoa > Arthropoda > Insecta > Hymenoptera > Halictidae > Augochlorella > Augochlorella aurata. The sequence goes on along the minus strand of CM052162.1, from coordinate 19,431,247 downwards.
AAACTGTTTAAAATTAATCGAAAAGTCTACAGCTCCAATTCTTCCCTCAGGAAAACAAAATCGCAAGGACTTAAACCTCCCCCGCATATATTGAATTTGCCAATAAATCATTGCGTTCTTCTCCCAAAAAGTCTTGAAAATTTGTCTCTTATTTACGGAGAAAAAGACGCAATGATTTATTAGCCGACCCAATACCACCCCTAATAATGCACGCTGAGGTAATCGTGCGAGTATAAAGTGTTTTAACGAAAGCGCGATGGAAATTGTATAACCGAAAGGTCCGTGCTAGATTTGCCAATATCCGATGGCTGTTGACTGTTGACCGTTTCTGTTGCAGTCGCCCCGATCTGCAAGCACATTTTAAACTTGGCCAGTTGGAGATACCAGAACGCGACGCCGCCTCCTTTGAACGTTCCCGAGGAGATCCACGGTGCTTCGAAACACGAGAACGTCGGCCTGGTCTGCGAGGTCGAGGCTAATCCGACCTCGATCAGCTTCCAATGGACGTTCAACAGCAGCGGGGACCTCACCGACATTCCGTCCACAAAATTCACTAACGAAGGCACGTCGAGCCGGCTGAATTACACACCGACCTCCGACACGGATTACGGAACTTTGGGCTGTTGGGCCAGCAACGTCGTCGGTCACGCCAAGCAGCCCTGTCTTTACCAACTGATCGCAACAGGTCCGTCCCCACTTTTAACCCAACTGACATCCCGGCCAATCGGCACCGAACATACAATAGCACACTCTGAAAGTTCTCTTCTTCTTTATCAACTCTTCGCGGTCCTTGTTCCTTCTCTTTTACTTCAGAACTTGTTATGACAACGTGACATTCGATCGCATTCCCTTATGTAACTTTGCTCAGCTGTTTATAATTGTTCAGAAATTATGTAATCGTTATTATTTTATATTGTTATTATTATTATTATTGTACTGCATTATTGTTATTACTATACTGTATTATTACTATATTATTCTATTATATTGTTACTATATTGATTATATAATTATATAATTGTAACACGTACCATGTAATTGTAAGATTGCACGTAATGTCAATCGGCCAAATAAGTAACTGTTAGTCGACTGAAGATTTTATGCATTTATGATAAACACGAGTAGGTGAAGTTTAAAAGAGTATAATTATCGAACTGCGAAACTACCGTGTTCTCATCTTGCTGAAATTATTATAGAGAGAACGATTTTTCTAGTTTAAAAATTCTAGTTTAGTGTCAAGTAATTGTAGATCTTTACGATTACCGCGCGCAACCTGCATAGTTACCTATTCTAATCGAAACGTTCTCCTGCTCTCTCTCCGTCGAACTGTTGCCCGAAACTATCCCGCAAAATCGAAGCAATCTCGTCGGTAAAATTGAAACTAGAAAATTGGAATTTCTCCCACAAATGATTTCTTCAACATTTTGCAAACACGAGCGAAAAATCGACACGTTGCGAAAGCGTTATTGCGAGTGCAGCAAAACAATATGAAATCAACGGTCGTTTTTAATCATCATTTCTCCGCCGTCCCGGTGTCATTGTTCGCGAGCACCATAAATATCCCGCACGCGATTTCCGCGTGTTATCGTTGGCTAATCTCGTTAGCCGGACGTATCCGTGGTTAATAGGAACTGCGGCGCGCACGAGCGGCGCGTTCTCCGTTTTCGTTTTTCGGAAAACGAACACGCGTGAAGCGTGCCACGCGTAGCAAACGAGGCCTCGTATTGTGTACAATTTCTCACGGCGGACGGCGCGGTAAAAACTAGCGCGGAGTCACGCCGCGGTTCGCATAACTTCGTTTTATTGCGCAGCGAAAATTGCAACGCGATGCTGCGCCATTTCGCGGCCAATGAAATTATGTTCCGCGGCCGTCATTATCGACAATGGTGTTGCATTAACTAGATCACCTGTATGCAAATAGCCCGATGAAAAAGCTTCCGGAAAACAGTGGACAATGTGCCGCGGCGCGCAGCCGCTGTCCTTTTTTTCTCTGTACACAGGACCTGTGTAGAGCGCGCGACGAGAATAATCCTTTGCGGCAATGCGAATTACCGGATCAAACAGCTTCCCTTCGTTTTTCCATCCAGGGATCCTTTTTTTACTTTGCCTCGATTAGCTTCTTTCAACCTGCAATCCCTCTCCTTCCGGCTTTCCCTCTTAAATTCGCGAGCTCGTATTTCGCATTTCAGCTGCGCGGAGCTTCGCAGGGCCGAGGCGAATGCAAAGCAGGAATTCTAAAGGGACGATTTAAAATTTAACGGAACATACGATTCATGAACCCTTTGTTTAGAAACAACTGGAAGCATTAAACATTGATGGAATTTGTCACACAGTGAATTTGTAGGAACGAATTGTCGCGTGACTTATAAGTAGATTGCAGATTTTTATGCAAAACAGAAGAGCTTTTTAATAATCTCAGCAAGTTGAAAATAGTATACAGGGTATGTTATCGATTATATAGAACATTCTCAGTCAAAGGTTATTACGGTACAATACCAACAAAATTAATATTTCTTTATGCATTCATGGTGTGTGCAGATTTATAAAATTCAAGAAAACGTATTTCTGTTCTCCTCTTGCAATCAATAACCTTTTATTCAACGGAGGAAACTTTGCTTTAAAGAAGTAAATTTTTCGGTATTGTACCTAAATACTTAAGTTTTTAAATCACTCTTCCCCCGTTTTAATCCTCATCATCTTTGTCATGAATGCATAATGTTTACTTATAAGCGTCGAATAAATGAGAACTTTTTAAGAAATTGAACGACCGCCACGGTATAGTAAAACCTCGGTTAACCGAACTAGATTTTCCTCGATCTTCATTATTTAGATTTTTTATTATTCCAAGTAACGACGACGGAACTATAGAAGAACCTCGATTAGACTTACCGTCTTATACTATTTCATTAACCCCTTGCACTATAATAACGAGTCAGACTCGTGACGAACGTTTCGTACATAATTTAATAAATAAATTTCTATAAAATCTAAAACAATTTATATCTATAAAATCTAAACAAAATTTGAATCTTCTGTCATCAAAATTTGGGAACGTAAGAGACAATCGGGAAACAAAAGTCCTCTCGTTTCATCGAGGAAATTATTAAGAACAAGGTGCTAATCAACGTAGTTCTGAAAGAAATCATAGTGCAAGGGGTTAATAATTTATCAGAAATAAAAAGAAATCTACTATCAATTTTGAATTCGCATGATCGAAGTTCCACTGTAATTCCACTCGCAAGCCGGCGAACTGTCACGCGCGATACAGAACGCAATAAGAAGTTCTTTCGAGAGCATCGAACGCGACACAGTCATCAAATAGTTCGACAGACATATTTCGTGCACGAAGTACCACAAAGGTCGCAATCGTGTTTCGGAGGGTTCCCGTTCGTTTCCCAAACAGCAGTATTTCGTTTTTAGGAACGGACTCGAAGGAAGATGATTCCGTTACAGCTTCCATTTGCGCCCTTGTGTCATCGTTCCGATCAATGATTCTATTACCGTCTGCTGGGAGACGGAGCGCGGCGCGGTGTTCCGCGTTCGTTTCACGGATCCGGCAAAAAACTACTGACCAGTAATTACATAAGAAACACGTTGTTACTCGCCGGAAATAAATTACGTGTCCAATTACGGGGCGAGCCGGGGCCGCGGGTCGGCGTTCGGGTCGAATCGACCGGGAAACTATTAGTCGTTTCTGAACTAAGATCGCATCGGTCCGACGCGGACCAAACTAATTCCGTTCGACCGGCGACGGTTCTTGGGCTGGTTTTGTCCGCGAACAGGTCCTCGGGTCCCGATCGCGCGACGGTCATTAGATTCGCCGGCGGTCGTCTCGAGCTCCGAACACAAACGCCTCTCGCGTGCGCGGTAATGAACATATTCAATTATGGTTTTCATGAAATTCGCGCAAAAAGCCGCGCACACGACGCCCCGCACGACGCGAACTATGGACGCCGAACCGGCACCGAGCAGCTGCGGATAACGCGGTTTTTCGTTCCGTGTTTGTTCCCAGAGGATTTCGGTCACTGTTGCGCGTTACCCTCGGCTGACGCGAACCCGTACCGTGGCTCCCGACGCGAGGAATAATTAAAAAGCGGTCTCGCGTTTCGTTCAGTCGCCCCGGACGTTCGTTTCGCCGATATCGGCCGGGCTTACGATCCAGTCCAGGAAAAAGATGCGCGTCTTTGTCGAATTTCCGGCGATTTATGCTCTGAAATCGTCAGGACGATGTTGCAATCATGATACAGCAGAACTTCGCTCGTCAAAATTCAAAATTCCAAAGTTCTTTTTATTTTAGATATAATTATTAATAGTATAAAATGATAGATCAAGGTCCTAGTTTCATCGTTATTGTTTCGAATAATAACAAAGATCGAGGATAATCCGGTTCGGTTAATCAAGGTTCTACCGTAAAACGATATTTATTTATTTATTTATTCATTGCGCAGATGAGTTTTACCAAAACAAGGAGAGACGTATTGAAGTTACAATATTCGTGGAGATGAATTGTTAAATTTACAATGTCCGGTCGTAAATTGTGCACTATAGATATTGCGAGACGCGCGTAAATCAGTGCACAGTTATCACGGATGTACTAAACGGGATCAAATTTTCGGATTCGCGAATGCACATTGACTGCATGGCAAATTTTCTAATTTGGGGCATCTGATTCATTTGCGTGCGAAGAAGCATCGCCATTTTTCGGAATGGTTCCAGCGTACGTTTATATGCAATTCATGGAATATATTGCATCCATATTCATAAAGTCGGTTGTTACGTTTATTGCGAATACTCTGACCACTTTTATTCCAGTTAATACATCCACGGTGAACGAAAATAACGTCGTTTCTCTTACCTAATATATGGACTTATCTATCTTGGAATATCTTCTTTTACTGGAAACGTTCGACGCGGTTTCGAAAGCAGAGTGGCACAGACATTTATTGACACTAACTTTTCGAGAAATCATAAAAAAAGATGGAAAAAGATATCTGATCAAATTTCAAATAAATAATTCATTTATTCAAATTCCAAATTTTATACAATTATCGATCGGAAGTGCTACATTACTTTATTAATTTATTATAATTATCATTGTACTGATAAATCAATGTAAAACAGCGGAGACTCCCTCATCCGAACATTTAGTTCTTATTATATACTAGTCTTAATGTTTGTATTATTTAGTTATCACCTAGTAGAAAACTTGAATGACATTTTTAGATAATAGAATATTTATTACAAAAAATATTACAGAAGTAAACCTTCGGATAAGACAGTCTCTGCTGTATACATATAACTTGATATAACATAAATTTTCATTTCGCAAACAACTGTTCAACACGCCTCTCTGCCCCGAGCAAGGCTCGCTATGTCACGGTCACCCCTATAGCACTGGATCGCCTAGCTTCCCTGTAATAAATTCTTTAACACGTTCGTCGCCAACAATCGATCACGAAAATTTTCACAAAATCAAAGGAATTTAATTAATTAAAACGAAATTAGAAAGTTAAAATTGATCATAGGGGATGACTTAGAACTCTTTCGCATCCGAAACGTCCTAGTCAAATTTAGCTTGTTCTCTTTACCCATATTTGGGTAACGTGACGCTGAACGTGTTAAAACGACCTAGCGCGATTTTTGCTATCAAATGCGAACACGCGACTCGGTGAACTAACATCGGCGATTTCCGCGTGTTGCAGGCAAGCCGTATCCGTTGCAGAACTGCACGGCGCACAACCAGACCGGCTCCCTGATCAGGATATCGTGCGAGGAAGGCTACGACGGCGGTCTGCCGCAGAAGTTTGTGGCGATGGTGGACAAGCAGCGCGTGGAATCGGCGAACCCCTATTGGGAGCTGGAGCTTCACAAGCCGACAACGATCGCCCTTTACGCGGTCAATATGAAGGGGTCTAGCGCGCCGGTGATCATGGAACGGGTGGCGTTGAAAGGTGTAGCCAAGTTTACCGGTGCGTAAGTACCTGCACACCCGACAAAACTCGAACGAGGTACGCGCGAACACAGACGGATAAGCAACGCGCCCGGTATCCGCTCAGACACGCCGCCCTCTTCAAAAGATCCGACCTCGTGAAACCTCCTCCCTTTTCGAAATAGAGAGAGCATCCACTCTCCGTGATCGTACATCTCGCGTGACGGCTGTGCATCCGCCTATTCCCCGTCCCGTTCTTACTGTTCGGTAACGCGTTTACGTAAAACATCTCTTTAGCGTGCCGGGATTAGCCCCGGAGCGAGCCGAGTCGAGCAAACGTCGAATTCAGACGAGAATACCAGTTTCTAGACAAATGAGATTCAGGCGCGAGTCTATCTTGCGGCAGAAACTTCGAGGAATTACCGGTTAAGGATCCTGCCAGTGCTAAGCATTTTTGGAGCAGCCGGCATTCCGAAATACAACTGCTCCTGGATCTCTGTGGCATAAATAGTCGCCCAAAGATTTAGGAATAATAAATGGACTGCGGAATTTTATGCAAGATGAACATTTTCCAAAACGATTATAAAAAACAGGAATGAAATAAAAGTAGGTCCTTTCTTTGAATAATTTTAATAGGTTGAAAATACTGCAGCACGATACTGTACTTCGATATCCTTTATTGAATTATGTATTCCGTGAAAGCGTTGTATTTCAACAAAATACGAAGAAAATCAAACGTGTACAGTATAATTACTATTAATTTCAACTGATAACAGTTATTTCAGAAAGAAGCATTTTGCATGCGCTGCAATTTGTGCAGGCATTTTTTCATTTTGCGCAAAGTTTTACAGTTTAATAACTTGTTCACTTTTCAAAGCGGTTGCAACAGCAAGTTGCTTAAGCACCGAGCATTCGATATCTGAATTGGCAGACCCTCCTCGGCCAATTGCTCGGATATAAAAGTCGAGCCGGCTCGATACCGGCGCGTAAACATATTGATTATTATTTAAATTTCACACCGACGTCGGCGTTAATTATCTCTCATTAACGGTCATTTAAATACTGAATTATCGACGCAGCCGACACCCGTTTATCGGGGGGAATCCGCCGGAGGGGCGCGTGTTCTCGAAACGTCATCGGTTAATTAGTTTTTGGCTGACAAGGTGACGGAGGATCAGAACTACCTAAAGACGGACAAGAGGGTGCTCGCCTAGCACGCCGCAATAGAAAAGCGAGCCGCCCCGGCGAAATCCGGCGGGGCGATCCGAAATTTATGAGCTATTACTATGCATTCTGTTTTCTCTCATTCGTTTCTCTCCTTCGGAAAGTCCCCGGCGAGGCGTTCCGACTGTTCCCCGATAGAAAAGCGCCGTCGCGCCCGGCCCCGAGACGTTTCCGCTATCCTTAATTTCGCCGCGCGTTCATTAATCTTTCGCGACAACGAGGACGCGCTCTCTCGAAACGGGAAATTCGAACGCGACCGACGTCCCCCGACCGGCGCGAGAGATTAATCTCTTCGGGAAACGTCGAACGGACGGCGCGAAATTCGCGAGACGTTCGCAGAATCGAATGGGATCACGCTCACTCCGAGATAGCTTTCCTAAGGTGCTTTCGATAATTTCCAGAAAGTATTCGGCAACTTACGAGGACCTCGAGCGGCGCTGGAAGAACCCAGTTTGTCACCAGGCTGTTTCGGTTTCTGCAAAATTTCGAGATCGCTTCGAGATCGATCGAATACAGGTCGATTTTAAATTATATTTCAACGTAGGAACGTTGAAAGTGTTGAGAGTCATTTTTGTTCTAAAGAATGTTTAAGACCGTGTCGGAAGATCGATAGATCCGAGAAAAACGACTGTGTTCGAGGAATTAATTTCAGTTCCACGTTACAACGTGTTCCCGCAGGAATTTTGAAACTTTATTGAGTTCTAAGTAAAACTAAAACAGTCTACTTTGAAGCAATTCCGCTGCTGAAAAACCCTCTTCATCGCTTAATTTATCTTCTTAGGTATCTTTTCTTTTGTTGTATCATCTCTTTTCTCTTCATTTCTTTTCATTTAATACTTACGTAACGTAATGTCATACACGGAGACTTGCTCCCATCAATGAAATAAATATTATTATTATTACCATCATCAGCATTATTATTACTTTATTTTTATTTTTATTTTCAGAAAATCGGATTCTCGGAGAGAAATTGTTGGACCTTAGATGGCTCGGATCGATTTTAAATTATGTTCCCGTAGAAAGTCAACGTTATTCACCTCAAATTAAAGGTGGAAGAGTCTATTTTAAGACAGGTTCATTTGAGTATCGAAGAACGTTCGAAACGAGGTCAAAAAATCGATAGCAGCGACTTAGTTCTTCGAAGTAGCTGGAAGCCAATAAATCCTGAAAAAGCTATCCATTGTCTCCCGAAGACCCGAATCGTTCGCACATCGTGGTTGCGCGCTGGCAGACGACGCCATAGAGGATAACAAGAAGTTCCCGCGATTGTTACCTGGTTGCCGGGGATAGGAACGCGTGAAATAATAAACACGTTAATCGAACGGCGCCAAGCGGCGTCGCGCCGCGCCGCCTTCTCCTCGAAGTTTCGCAATACACCCTAGCGAGACCCTAATTGGAACTAGATTAGGTTCCCCGGAAATTTCTCGCCGAAATTCAACCGCAACGTTCGCCATCGAGCGCAAATGACAAACAAGTGAATTAGAAACTGTCATGTACTGTACTTCGAAGTGTTTCGTCCGCGCCTGCGGAAACTTTGCCCGGGACTCGCTGGGAAAAAGCCAACTACTGTAATGCCTCGATAACTGTCTCATCCCAGTCAGCGTTTAATGTAACTGTCGTACTTTATCTCCGCAAACTTCCGAGAACCGGGTTTCCCTTAGCTCCATCTTGAATCCTTGAAGGCGCCTTGCTCTCGAGCCCTTGCAGCCGAGTTAAATAATTCTCGTTCTTTTAACGTTTCTCGTCGTGCATCAACATTGTACGAGGTTGGTTAACAACTTCCAGGAAGATGTAAAAATGTCAGCGTAAATTGCACGAATTGTTTAACATTCGATTCAAAACCATCTCCGCCTGCGGTTGTGAAAGGATGAAATTCCTTTCTGAGGATTATCTTGTCCTAAAGAACGGACCTTGTTATGCGAATCAAATGTTTATGTCATTTTATTTTACCTATTACTTTATTTCCTATTTAACTCTCGGATGGCGGACCATTTTCACAACTATGCAATTCACGATGTTTATAACAATTCTGTGCTTTAAGCAACCATTTTTCCAAACATATTTTTGAAGACTTAATCTTTCTGTCGTTCCCGGTGTCATTTATTTCATTTAATTGCCGTAAATTGGCTGACAATGTGACGGAGAATCAGACTAATGTATATTATATAACGATACCAAAACTGAATTTATTTAAACTCCGTACGATTTATATTACAATATATACTTCGACAAAGAAGCGTGCCCAAAGATTTCTCGTAGAAATATTTATATAATAGTAGACATTGTAAAAGAACAATCAGGAACCAGTCATTCTAATTGATCAGCTGATTCTAGTGTTAATAACGAGCAAAATAGGATTGGCAATTTTAGACCCCATCGTTGAATTTCGCGAATTGCTTAGGGGATCAATGAGCGACAGCCCTCGACGAGTTCTTGAATCTCCAATTATCGAAATAGCTGTCCCCATTGTATTCTATCCGAGTGTTTCTCGTTGTATTCCCCGAAATCTTCGGGAGACGGGAAAACACCGGGTTGCTTGCGACGGTAATCGAGGCAAGACGGTATCGATTCGCGACCCTTGGAGGAACGAGCCCCGCAAGAGAGCGAAAGGGGAGCGGGAGAGAAGACGTGAAGAGAGTACAAGTAGATACGAGTAAAACCGTCGTCCCGATGATTTCGTTTATAGGAGAATCGGTATCTTCGGTGGACATGTCGCCGATCCTGATTGGCCTAGGTGGAACGGCGACCGGTTTGGGTTTAATCGTGACCGGCGTGCTGATGGCGCTTTGGAGAAAGCACGCCGCAACCCCTGCGAAGCCGAAACCATCCCAACAACCGAGCATCGCGACCTTCGCCGGCAAAGGCGAGGAGGAGGACGGGAATCCTGATCTCATACCCACCACGGCCTTGACCAATCATCTCATAGGTAATACACCGAGCGTATTTAGGCTTCTCGCCATATTCGCCGCAACGTATGCTGGGATTTCTGATATTAGTAGACATTTCGTAGACAGAAATGAGTAACAATAGTATATTTCCTCAGGTACACGCCACTTAGTCGGGACTAAGAGGGTTGAAGATTCCTAACTTTTTACATTTTACCGAGCGGTCATTTGGCCGTAAACATTTTTATATTTTCATAACATTAGCGTTAAGCAATACTCGTTTTATCTATTTTATTTATTTTATTCGTCGCGAAGGGTACCTAATATTTAAAAAATTATATAATAATACTTATATATTATATATAATAATTATATAATATTGTAATAATATAGTAATTATATATAATATAATATAGTAATTATATATAATATAATATAGTAATTATATATAATATATAGTAATTATATATAATATATAGTAATTATATATAATAATAGATAGCGAATTATTGGCTACCACGAAAACCGATTCACAGGCTACCGGTCGGTAAAGGGTTATGCTCTCGCACCCTCCGCGGCCTTGACCAATCCTCCCATAGCTAATACAGCGTGTCCCTCCCCGGCGTCCGAATTCCTAAAACCTTGACACTTTTCGAATTGGAAACCGCGCGGGAAAGGTGCAACGAACGTAGCCTGGCTATCGAACGGCGCCTGATCCGTAAATGTATCCCGTGATACGAATAGCCTTCCGTCACGTTTGCTGAATTTTCTACTCCGAACTGATGAAAGTGCTCCGGCTAAACGAGAATCGTAAATACATCGGGTCGCGTCTTAAACCACAACCGGATGCTCACAAAACTCTCAAGGCAATTGCTCCCGAGGAACGTTACATCGATCCAGGACGATGTAAGCCGTGCGTCGCTCCCCTGAAATTCTCCACGGTATTCTTCGGTTTATTGTTTCAGTGTCTAATTAGACTGCGGCTCTTTCCGCGAACCCCCGTCCCCGTCCTCGGTTGCGCGAACGCGGCGGGAAACGCGTCATTCATCGGCTGAAAGATTCCACAGCGGTGGAAATAAAATAGAAATAATAATTCGTTTCGCCGTTCGGGGACACGTTCGCCCCTATTTCAGAAATTTGCATATGACACGGACGAATGAAGATCCGCAATCTGCTAACAATATGTCCGCTATCTTTCCGATGAAATATGAAATGCGCGCATTTTCTAGTCGGGAGTTTTCGAACGATTTTACGGAATTTGACGCGGCGATGACGAGGTCGAATTTATTTAGACTTTTTGCCATTTTGATTAGTGCGTGTGCTTAGGTATTAATTCGTAAACAAATTTGAAACTAGGCCATGTTACGGAAATTGTCAATTTTACGCTTATTATTGTTATATAAAACCATAGCATAGCTAAATTGTTTTGATATCTTACAATAGGAGCACGTTATCTTCGATGATGTATTTTCGCAATCAATATAAACAGCAAAAATGTAATGCTGCATCACCCTTTGCTTAAAAAAAGACATTTACAATGCAATGTAAAGACACAAAAAGTTTCCAACAAAAAACCTCGGCATTCGATCGCTTGAACAAGCACCCAGAAAATATTAACGGAAACCGATTAATAGAAGCATTGAAAGGTTATTAACAAACCGTTCGAAAAGTCTCTAATAAACGTTAACCCCCTCCTCTCCCCCTAAGAAGTAGTAAAAAATAATTCCCCGAAAATACGTGCATATGTAAACACCGGATTCTCGGTGCTGCCGCGACAATAAATGATTTCTTTGAAGTCGTTTGCAGAAACGGGACGGTTCGAATTGAAAGTTTCCCGTTGGAACCTCCCCTGGCGGAGAGAACTCTAAGGTTAAGCTCCGCTGAAACTTTTTTCAGATAGGAAGCTTTTACATTACGGGTCGCTGCCACGGAGGCCGCGACAGCTGGAGGGTCGGGAGATGTCCCACGATGTCGTAGAGGACTCGGATTATCCGCGAGCATCGCCAAACGTGAGTAATCGGATTCTCATCGGCGCGCCGCGCGTCCCTAAAAACGAGGGTTTCGGGCGAACGCCGATAAATCGAGATCGATGATGAATCGAAATCGGCCGGGAGAACGTCTCCGCGGGTGCCTGGATATTTTACGAGCAAGCGGCGCTCTGCTGTCTTTTTGCAGACGTTTTACAGCCTTCAGAGACCGCACCGATATTCGGAGACGGTGATTCGAAGCGCAGCGATACAGGAGAGCTGCATCTAAGGCGGTCCGGAGGAACGGGGAGGACACCTTGGATCTTGGATCGGCTGGCGGTGAACGGTGGAAACTGACGCGGGAAAATCAAAAGAGACTAAAGCCATGCTTACACGACACATTGTACACGTTTCAGCGTACGAAGACATTATTAGCCACGACAGAACAGTATGCCTTTGTAAATATTGTATATAAATAAAAACACATCGATTTCGTGTTACGCGGCTCGTCTCCCACCTGCGTTTCCGCGCACCCCTAAGGGCCTAAGACACGCTATCGCGCTGTTCCCGGTCCGGTCTCGGTCAATTAAAATATTCTTTCATTGATTTGTATGGCAGCGTTCGCGCCAGACGTGGACACTGTGTCTCTCGTTCTAGCGTTGGAAGATTGTGATATTAGATTTTATTATATTGTTCGTTGCTTTGTATCATATACATAGCTATATCTGAAACACCATAACACGTACTGAAGATTCTATTTAAGAATTGGTTGTAATATCCTAGAAATAAGAAAATATATTATACAGTACCCTCTCTCTACGCATTTTATAGATGCCGAAAATAATGCAGATATTGTATTAATGATAGAGTAATAGTCGGGGTTCTTCAGTTCCTGGAAATGTAATCCCCTACAGCACCGAAATATTGGAAGAGAGTACTGTACAATAGAATATAAATTTCATTTTGTCATTTATTTACGCACAGACTAAACGTAAAAACGTTTGACTAATTTTATGTGTAAATGCGTGAATGTATAATTAAATATAATTACTAGACTGTGGATTTTACGCGTATATGAAAAAGATTGGATGGTTACAATTTCAACTCGTTTTTAATCAAAGTGGTCAAAGAGAGAATGAATATTACTACTCGGCAACGTACATAGTCAATTTTTATTTCGCATAGAAATGCGCAGTCTAATAATTGCTCGCCTCAGAGCCGATCGGCGCTGTAATTTGTCTGCCGCAATTTTGTCTCGATCATATAATACATCCATCCGTTCACAACCGAGAACGGAATGATATTGGCACGGCAACGCGGACCCGATAGGATTTCACCGTACCAAGATCGGACCGGGAACTGCGCGATACCGTGTTCCAGTCCTAACTCAGCGCTTAACTTATATTCGCATCCGAAGTGAGAAACGCTCTCCGAAGAAGAAAGAAGAAGCCGAGCCGAACCGCAACCATTATCGTTGGTCCTTTCGGATTTGGTTCAAGTGCCGCGCCGTTCTCGCGGCGGTTTTAATGCAGCCGTGAAAAATGGAAACGACGATGTAGACGGCGAACAATGCGAATCTTTGGAAAGACGCGGCGAAAGGCGATCGCGCGATCTACGAAAACTCGATTCAACAAATCCAGGCCAAGGAATGGGCACGATTTGTCGCGGAAACGAGGCCGCGATAATCTTTGCTTCGGGACGCGGGAATCTCGGATACCTAATGAGAGCTCTCGTCGTTGTTAGAACGGAATCTCTTGCGCTAAATGCGCGCCGGACTGACCCGGTCCGGTTACGAACCACCGAAGCATCTTCGATCGAGGGTTGCGAACCGAAGACGTCCGCGCGAATAGGAGGCGTTGTCCTGGGGATAGTAGTGCGACGTTTCTGTTTCGGGGACGTTTCGAAGTCTCAACCGCAGCGGTCGACGCTGAAACGCGCAGAAAGTAGATCGTCGTGACAGGATCTCGCGAATCGACGAGACGATGATCTTTGATATCTTTTATGATTGGAACCAGACGATTTTGAATAAAAGCATTCGAGGAAGGAATATCGGCGCGTGTCGCTATCTTTCTCCCGTTTCCCATCCCCGAAGCACTGGAGTTCTGAAGAAAGCTGCTTAACGATCCTTTTTCAAGACATTGGTTCGCTTCGTTTATGAAATCATCGTTTAGTTGAGAAGAATTCGAAAGTGAAAACGTGCTTACACCTTGCTGCTAAATATAGATCTATGTATCTGGAGATTGAAATGTTGCTTTCCGCTTCGCGAATAATTTCGAATAGGAAATAACACGGAATTGAACGAGTCAATGTTATTATAAACAACATTGAAGGGCAGTGTGTTGCGGTGGAGCAGTGAGTACATTATATTTGCATTGAAAGCAATTTCTCTGGTTAACGCTGTTTGAACTGCTTCTACTAAGTTTCAAATTTTATGAGAAATACATTCTTTCGAACTTTTCTTTAATATCGTAGAATGCCGGAGACGAGGAAGTATCTCCAAATTTTATACGAATCAACTATAATTTAAGTTGATTATTAGAAATTCAGCTATTGGATGCGGTTGTTAACGAACTGAATCAACATGAACCCCTACAGTGTAGGGCCTATAGCATCGTTCCGGGTTTAATTTAATGAGTGGCTATAGAAACAAATGATTCTTGCCGCTGTAACCATAAGGTACTATGCAATGTTCGGCACGAATCTTCTGCTCCGTGAAACCTTAATTTAGCGCCGTTAGAGGTAGCGGCAAAACGCTGAAACTGTTGAGCAACGTGACGGACGGAGTAAGATTTTAAATCTATGTACCGGCGCAGTCTTCGACTATGGTGGTAACTCGTGAGTTACCGACTGTACTTCGAAACCTGTAGGATTTCTACTTTATCGATTTCTACCTTTTTACTTCTGTTTTACAAAATTGTTCTTAAACGAAGGATTATTCGAAATTTTGATTTTTGACAAAATGAAAACCGTTTTCTAGACCCACGAAATTTGTAACAAGCAGTGGTCATCTCAAAATAAAAATTTATATTCACCTATACCGTAATCTTCAGAAGTTCTTAAAATCAACTCATAAACAAATTACCTTTGACCCCTTAATACACAGAATTAACTAAAGAGAATTGACATAAATCAATTTTAATTACGATAAACTACCATAATAAGTAGTCGACTCCGATGATAATTTGCTGAGTTACCGATTGTACTTCGATGGTTGTCGAATTTCTACTTTATCGACTTCTTCCCTTATACATGATTCGAAATTTATTTACTCCATCACAGTTACGTTATTTCTTTTGCAAATATCATGTATGCATAAGAAGTAATTATTCATCAACTGTGTAAATATATTAGATCTTTTAGAATACCTTAGTTACATCACATAACATTATACAAAATAATTTAAATACAATAATAAGTCATAATGGAATAAAATAACAAAGTTAGACATATAATAAATATTCTGCACGCGTAATTCGGCGTCATTCAGTTTGCGTAGATTGGTGTGCTCTCGAAGGTAGTGGTAGAACCGTGTCGCCAACAGATAAAGATCCCTGGTGAAAAACTTGCGTTTCTGAGGACACTCCTCTAGGAGATAGCATCCTAGGTAGTGGATCCCGACCCTTGATCTTCCCACGATGTCGCTTTGGAAGTGGACTCGTAGGCTCGAGTTGTGGGAATTCTAGACGCATTTGCCTCTGCGGCGAGCTATCGAGAACGTCTCTGGGACGCTTCCCAGGCCTCTGTAAGAGCGAGGTGACAAACTGCGACATTGGAACGAACATGTCTGATGTAGAAGGTCTTGGATCCACGTCGTCTCTCCGTGACACTTCTCTGCTTTCACTATTCCCGGTTATCGTCATAGCTGCGTACAAAATACTATCGCGTTAGATTGAAACGATGCTTCCGTAAATTCTCCACAAAATGACAATGATGTACCTACCAGAGATACTGTTGACAACAGACTTCACAGCGTTAGCTACCGTATAAAAGAGACCTCCGGAGGCCGTACTGTCACCGCTGCTATTCGACAAACTAGAGTCTCCGCTGATGACTTCACTCGTACTGTTTGACGAGTAATAAGACTTCTGACTCGTAATGCTGTAATACTTATCGACGGTCCTCGTTGTATGACTGCAAGCAGGCGAACTATGGTTGCTCTCACACTGATTAGTTTCGGAAGTGATGTATTCCAGCTTCTTCAAACCAGTGTTTATAAGCTCGCTGGTGGAAAGGGTGGAACTGTTCTCCACGATCATCATCATCACTACCCTCGCCGACTTAGGGGACTTATTAACACCCACGTTGTCTCTGTTCGGGTTGTAATTCTCTTTCTGAATGTTCTTCGCGTTTTCTTCGTAAATCCGCATCCGTGAGTCGGTTGTAGTGTCGCAAGCCTCGAAGAACTCCTCGTTTTCGGTTGCATTGAAGTTACTGCGTCTACTAGATTCCGAAGTAGACTCGTATTGATCCGAGAATCGTACTTTCTTCAGAGAATCCGATCGCCTCTCCTGGAAGTTATGCACGACTTCACCTTCGACACCGGTCAGCTCCATGTCCTCGACCACGTGGTTCACGCTGGAGTGCACCTCCGAATCTTGTTCTTCCTGTTCTTTCATGACGCCCAGATTTCTGGAGTTGCTTCTAGGAAGAAGAGAGTCCGTATTGCTACGACTCGACAGCACTGATCGGAAAGGTGTTTCCTTATGTGAAGCTGACGACGGCAAGCTCACGTAGTTGCTGGTAGTACTGTCCGGGAAGTCGCTGTGCATCTGACTCTTCAACGACGGGGAGTTTGTCTTCGGTGTCTTCAACGAGAAATTCGGGACTATTGGAGTCTTTAAATCCAGGTTGCTCTTCTGACCGACCACCATCGGAGTGCTTGTGTTCCTATACAACTCCGGGGGTGAGGTCAAAGACGCGAAGTTTCCACGATAATCGTTTTCCTTTCCTTCTATCAATGGCGGCGTCCCCAGCTCGGACTTTTGGTCCGAAACCAAGGAATGCCGATGTTGAGACTTCCACCACTTACAGGTGCCTTTATTGGCATGAAATATAAATGAAAGAAATGTAGTTAGATCCTGACGAAGTGTTTTACTTGCTGTAGTTGGAAGTAGTTTATCTGTTGTACTTAGATCCCGATGAAATGAAATTATGATAATTACCAAACGACTCCAAGTCTTTGCTCTCCTTGAATAATTCTCGGCAAAGAACGCAATGCAGGGGGAGATGAGCGGCCACTATATGACAAAACAGTGATTTATCTTCAAGAGTCTGTAACGGAAACTTCTGAGTCGTGCACAACGGACACTTCAACTGCTCCTCCGAATGATGTCTCTTCTGGTGACGTTCCCGGCATTGGACGCAACAGAACACCTTCTTACACACGCAACAAACCCGGCTTATCTATTGAGTGGTAAATTTTCAGTGCATAAAAGATTTCGTAAGTTTCAAACTTTAATTCTAACTTTCAATAAATACCTCAACTGATGGCATGTTTCGAGGAGGTCACCTCAACTGAGCCGACTCAATGTTTACTGTTTCACATTAGCTAACGGCCTTGCACAGTGTCGTACCTGTGCTAATAGCAATTTGAAATATATGATTCAAGTAGATGGCAGAATTTGAAATTGATTAATGTTATGAATAAACGGAAGCGTCTCTGTATTAGAGGCGGAAGGAGTAAAATAGTGATCAAAAATCTAGTAACAATAACATAACAATAACTCCTCGCTGATGAACACACTTTTTATTTCATAACAGAGGAAGCGTTAATGCAATTACTTAAAATTAACTATGAATCTAATACGTCTAAGATCGGTATATGCGTCGCCCCCCTGCTTCAGTGACTGCTTTATTGTTGCCATAATTTACATATTACATAATATAAAATATCTTCTATTCATTATCTTCACAAATATTGCCATAGCTAAACGTATAACTACAGAAAACTGAAAAATAAATCTTGGAAAAGCGATAATAAAAATAATAAATTATATGCTAATACGAGACTAAATCTCTAAAACGAATACTAACATTTTAAAACTTAAAAATTTATTAAAGTTATAAATACTTATGTGTAAAAAGGACGTATAGAACCATAGCAATATACTTTCTTTAATTACGTAATTATTAGTAGTAACAGCACGTATTTTTGTACAAATAATTGTTATGTATTACATCGTATATCTGTACACGTTTCATAAGTACCATTTTAATTATTTAAAGTTTAAATGTTGGCGCCGTATACACGTATTGCACATTGTAAAAATGAAGTACATATATCGAATATTCGCTTCTTGTAACGTGCCTAAAATCATGAACTGTAGATAATGCTGGTCACGACACCGAAAGTATTTTTTGACTGATTATAGCGACCTACTCTTGTGAAGCGTAGGAAACACCGTCGCATGTGCTTCCCTTGTACTACCATTACTGATGAACACAATCGAAGACAGTAACAATGGTCTTAATTGTTGATTTTTTTTGGCGGTAATTATTGACGTATAACACGATAGGTGTACAATAGTATCTTCATTTCCCCGGTTATTACTTATGCAATTGTTTGTTTTTTAATTCACTGCTCCAAATTACGCATTGACGTAGTTTATGCGAGACTTTGCATATAAATTTGAGTGCTTTGTAAACTTTGTATATAGTACCATTGCAGGTCGATTATCAATTAATTAAATAATGATCAATGTGTTGTTTAACGTTTATTCAAACTGACTGCAATGCTTTCAGTATGTTAGTACAATTTGTCAATAAATTCTGTTTTATATTCACAGATAAACAAAATTGGAAATATAAAATTTGTTTTGCAAATCAAATATTTTATGCTTAGAACTAATGTCATTCTTTTGTTCAGGTTTTCAACATAAAAAAAAACATTAATATGGGTACTAGATTCATTCTTCACCACAATATCAAACAACCGTATCACTAGCCACAAAGATGAAGATGGAGTATCGTTCATGGACAGTGATCCAATACTGCTCTCAATCATATTAAATTACTTAAGAACTAAAGACATTGATTTGAAAAGTGTAGATCTTCGCAACTTGTGACATAATGCTGAGTATTATGGTATATTGCCGTTAGTTTACGGTTTATATTATGTGATGATTTCACCCAATCTTCTTGTGGGGATGTTTTGTTTTATGGTTATTGGTCACCTCCAAGTAACTGTTTACGTAATCTCATAAAGACTGTCAAAGGTATACAATTGCAAAAGTCGACTACCATTGCAACATCAAATGTAGCAGATGTTGCTGTTCATAATGGAAATACTGATGCTCTATATGAACATTAAAACTGATTGTACCAATGTTTATGTTTAATGTTGATGTATGAGCCTTTATGATTTGTACTCTCAAAGGATCCACCCAAGAAGAAGCTGTGTGGATAGTCAGTATTAGCAATAATTTACTAGAAATTATAATAAGAGAGTTTTTGATCATTTACCTTGCTGAGGTCCAAATACTAAAGTTATATCATTCTTGTGCAATTTTGTCATCAAGTCTGATGAATTATTCCTAACATGTCTTAAGTCTAGAAATGATGTACATGAATATGGAAAGCCTCTGGGCTGAATTCTATAATCCAACGAAGAATTTCTTACATGTGTCCCAAGTGTACCTTTACGGTTTTGTTGACCTAAAATAATTACATAGCAAGTAATGGTAACAATGTAGAATTAAAATCCTTCATTGACCTTGATAAGAAATGGTTACCACTGTTATTTTGGATTGCATTGTTGGTTGATAGACCTGTGCTCTGAAAAGTTGACGGTGCATTTGCTTTCGGATTTGTAGCAGTGGTAGTAGTAGTAGTTCTATTTTGAACAAACATATCTGATGTATTTGATGTTACAGTGATGGTCTCCTACAATGATATACCTTTGATAAAACACACAAATTTATAATACCACTAATTTTTATGAAATTACATAAACACTTACTTCGAGGTGGCAAATAACCATAAAACAAAACATTCCCACAAGAAGATTAGGTCAAATCTTCCCATCATTTAACTAACAGTAATACACTAATATTAGGTCCATATCGCAAGTTACAAAGAACTACGCTTTTCAAATCAATGTTTTTAGTTCTTAAATAATTCAATATAATAGAGAACAGTTGGATCACTGTCCATGAACGATGCTCCATCTTCATTTTTATAACTAGCAATACCGTTGCTTGATAATGTAGTAACGAATGAATCCATTATCCATATTAATGTTTGTTTTGATCTTGAAAACCTAAACAAAAGAATGACTTTGGTTCTAAGTGTGAAATATTTTATTTATTCAATAATCAGGATTAAAACATGTGAAACCAATGCAAAACAAATTTTATATTTCTAATTTTTGTTCTTATTTGCGAATATAAAGCAGACTTTGTTGACAAATTATCCTAACATATCAAAAGCATTGCAGTCAGTTTCAATGCACATTGAACAACACAATGATAATTATTTAGTTAAATTATAATCAACCTGTAATGGTACTATCTACAAAGTTTGCAAAGCATTAATGTTCATAAGCAAAGTCTCGCATTATACAATCGAAATATTTCTACTGTAGAATTTTGTAAGTTGCGTCAAGGTGTAACTTGGAGCAATAAAACAAAGCAATTTTATAAGTAATATACGGGGGTAATTAAACAAAACTTTCTCTATATATACCATATTTATCCGACGTTTACGTGTACGATATCATTAACAGAGAAAGAAAAAGGTTTGGCCATTGTAATAACTCAATTGTAATTGTTCAAATGTTGTAACTAGCATAGACCTGTCGTGTTATACGTTAATAATTGTCCTCAAAAAAAGTAAATATTTATAAACCCCTTTTTATGGTTTTGACCACTACAACCATCTTCGATTATGTTCATCAATATACAGCAACGGGTCCTATTCCTGCACACTTTTCTTGCTCCCTAAGTTAGCACACACATTCTGCGCAAATTCTATGGAAAGAGAACGAGATACAACAGTGGGAAACAGAACGATGTCCATTAGGTTTTATATGGGTTGTGCACATGGATAGGAAACCTAACTTGGCTTACTTCACCGTGCTCACGGTCTCACTCTTACCGCGCATTCGTTTGGTTGGCGCGCCATCTGAGTCACGCGTCGTGAAATTCTATTTGTAGAAACCTCTGAAGTAACAGATTTTATTATTTGAAGCTTCTTTAAAAATGGAATTACGCGCTCACGTGCCTCTGATAAGATCGCAAACACGGTAGAGTGAGATAAGCTACATCATTCATCGCTGTGACTTGTTTCACATGTAGTTGTGCTGATTTCATGCTCACTTTTCTTTGACTGTGAGGGCAGCACTGCCTCATCAGTAAATCGTCAATCAATCAGAGCAAACAAAAATTTTTATATTGAGCTGGTGGTGTGCAGGAGTAGGACTCATTACTGTATTACCTACACCTTCAAGCTTTTGTTACTCCTAACGCTGGCGTACATCCCCATTATTTTACTGCGCCTCCAATCAGTAATGAATCCTATCTCAATAGTGATTCGTCAGCCAATCAAACTAAAGAAAATTTCTGCATTGTCTGTCGCTAACGAATCAAGCTGCGACCTGAAGATATGCACAAGTAGGACTCATTAGTGTAGTCTACGAACGCGGGCTACGTTACCAAGCTTCCATCAGTTTGCTGTCGACGGTGCTAGGATAAAGTTGCCTCAAATCTAATAACACTGCCACAGTGGTCATAACTGTTAAAAAGGGATTTATAATTGTTGCTTCTTGGAGGATAATTATAAACGTAAAATACGACAGGTCTACGCTAGTTACAACATTTAAACTAACTTTTACAATGGCCAGGCGTCCTTGTTTCGCTCTTGATGACATCGTTCACTTAAAAATCGGAGGAATAAGGTACATAAAGAGAAAGTTTTGTTTAATTTCTCCCATCTATTACTTATACAATTGTTTTTTTTTACTGATTGCTCCAAGTTACGCATTATTGACGTAGTTTACAGTATACTACAATAGAAAGATTTCAATTGTATAATGCGAGACTTTGCATATGAATTCGAATCCTTTGTACACTTTGTAGATGATAGTACTATTACAGGTCGATTATAAATTAATTAAATAATTATCATTGTGTCGTTTAACGTTTATTAGAACTAACTGCAATGCTTTCGGTATGTTAGGACAATTTGTCAATAAAGGCTGCTTTATATTCACAAATAAAAACAAAAATTATAAATATAACATTGTTTTATATCGATTTGACATGTTTTTAATCCTGATTGTTGATGAAATAAAATATTTTATGCTTACAACTAATGTCATTCTTTTCTTCAGGTTCTCAACATCAAAAGATAAATTAATGTGGGTATTAGATTCGTTTTTTACCACAGGATCAAGCAATCGTGATGCTACCCACAAAAATAAAGATGAAGTATCGTTGATAGATACAGATCCAATTTTGTTTTCTATTATTTTAAATTATTTAGAAACTAAAGGGATTGATTTGAAAAGTGTCAATCTGCCTAACTTGCAAAAAGAAGTTGATTATTATGGTCTAGTACCATTAATTAAAAGGCTGATGCTACGTGAAGATTTTACACAATCTTCATCTGAAGATGTTATGTTTTATGGTTGCATGCGACCTCCAAGTAAGTGTATACGTAATCTCATAAAGATGAATGGAATTATAAATTTATATGTTTTGTCAAAGGTATACCATCGCTAGATTCCGCCACCACCACCACCACCACCACTGCTACGACTCCAAAAGCAGATGCACAATCACCTTCTTCTGAGCAGCTGAGACAAACCATAATAAAAATAATAAATTATATAATAATACAAGAGAGAATCTCTAAAACAAATGCTAACATTGCGAAACTTACAAATGTATTAAATTCATAAATACTTATATGCAAAAAGAGTGTGTATACTTTTTTTAATTACATAATTGTTAGAAGTAATAACACGCGTGTTTATACAAGTAATTGTCCTGTATATCGTATTTCTGTAATACACGTTTCATAAGTATTATTTTCATTATATAAAATTTAAATGTTGGTGCCGTTTGTAAGTATTGCACGTTGTAAAAATAAAGTACATATATGGAATAATCACTTCTTGCAACGTGCATAAAATTATAAACTGTCGATAACGCTGGTCACGACACTGAAAATATTTGTTGACTGATTATAGCGACCTCTTCTCGTGAAGCGTAGGAAACACCGTCACATGTGCTTACTATGTACTATACTAATGAATACAATCGAAGACGGCCACAGTATTCATAACCATTAAAAAGGGATTTATAATTGTAGATTTTTTTGGTGATAATTATTAACATATAACACAACAGGCCTACGCCAGTTACAACATTAGAACAAATTTTTAAAATGGCCGTACCTTCTTCTTTCGCAGTTGATGATATTGTGCACTTAAACGTCGGAGGAACAAGGTATAGAAAGAGAAAGTTTTGTTTAATTTACCCCGTCTATTACTTATAAAATTGTTTTTTTTTTTAATTGATTGCTTCAAGTTAAGCATTGATGCAATTTACAATATACTACAGAAGGAAGATTTCGATTGTATAATGCGAGACTTTGCATATAAAGATTAATGCTTTGTAAACTTTGTAGATAGTACCACTACAGATAGATTATAAATTAATTAAATAATTATCATTGTGTTGTTTAATGTCCATTGAAACTTACTTTCGATATGTTAGGACAATTTGTCAATAAAATCTGCTTTATATTCACAAATAAAAGCAAAAATTACAAATATAACATTGTTTTACATTGATTTAACATGTCTTTAATCTTGATTGTTGATGAAATAAAATATTTTATGCTTAGAACTAATGTCATTCTTTTGTTCAGGTTTTCAACATCAAAACAAACATTAACATGGGTACCAGATTCATTCTTTACCACATTATTAAGCAACCGTATCGCCAGCCACAAAGATGAAGACGGAGCATTGTTCATAGACAGAGATCCAAAACTTTTCTCTATTATACTAAATTATTTAAGAACTAAAGACATTGATTTGAAAAGTGTAGATCTTCGTACCTTACGACATGAAGCTGAGTATTACGGTATATTACCGTTAGTTAAAAGGTTGATGTTATGTGAAGATTTGACACAATCTTCTTGTGGGGACGTTCTGTTTTATGGTTATTTGCCACCTCCAAGTAAGTGTTTATGTAATCTCATAAAGATTAATGAAATTATAAATTTGTGTGTTTTGTCAAAGGTATTCCATTGCAAGAGCCCACCACCACTGCAACGTCAAATGCATCAGATGTGTCTGTTCACAATAGAACTACTACTACTACCACTGCTACAAATCCAAAAGCAGATGCACCGTCAACTTCTCAGAGTACAGCTCCATCAACCTCCAATGCAACCCAAAATAGCAGTGGTAATCATTTCCCATTGATATTAATGAAGTATTTTAATTCTACATTGTTACCATTATCTGTTATGTAATTATTTTAGGTCAACAAAACCATAAAGGTACACTTGGGACGCATGTAAGGAATTCTTCATTGGATTACAGAATTCAGCCCAGAGGCTTGCCATATTCACGTACATCATCTCTAGACTTAAGGCACGTTAGGAATAATTCAGCAGACTTGAACAAATTACATAAGAATGATATAGGTTTAGTATTTGGACCCCAGCAAGGTAAATAATCAAGAATCCTTTCTATAATTTCTGGTAAACTATTGCTAATACTGATTATCCACACAGCTTCTTCTTGGGTGGATCCTTTGAGGGTCCAAATCATAAAGGCTCATCATAATTGGATTGTGATCGCTTATGCGCATTTCATAACATGTTACCGGCTTAAAGATTCATCTGGATGGCAACATGCATTTACTAGTCCTCACATTGAATCAGTAATCGAAAGGGTAGCGATAACATCGAAATTAAACACTAGTGTAGATGTTAACATGGTCGCCTTTTCTTATGGAAATCAAGTTACATTATGGAGCGTCTCGGCAAATGGAATAAACATAAACATTGGTACATTCAATTTAAATGTTCGTATAGAATATCTATTTTTTATTGGGAGCCAATTAGTTGCCTTGTCTTCTACTGACAAAATTGGTGTATGGCATGCTATGACACACCATTGGCAAATACAAGATGTAGTGCCCATTTTGTCATTTGACACGGCTGGCTCTTTTCTTCTCTTGGGGTGCAACAATGGATCAATTTATTACATTGGTAAGAAGGATGAAAACGTTTCTAATACTTAGAACAGATTTTTTAATTGAAATTACATGTGTCTGACTTTCAGACATGGAAAAGTTTCCTTTACGAATGAAGGACAACGACCTACTTGTAACCGAATTGTACCGTGATCCAAATTATGATCCCATTACAGCCATATCCGTTTATTTAACGCCAAAGACATGTAAGTTTTTACGAACGCTCCTTACGTAACACAGTATTATCTTGATAAATGGCTTAACACGAAAATTCAAAGGTAAATAATAACTAATTGATGGTTCATAACATTGAGTATTACAGCATCTCTATTGCAGAAACACCTTTTCAAGTGACGTACAAATAAATGGACTAAAATATAATTGTTTAATCTGCTTATATTGAGGAATGTAATAACAAACGTCACTTTAACGATAAATGCTTTTCTTTTTGTTTTACATTAAAGATTTATTAGGTATACTGTTGTGTTACACTTTTAGTTAGAATTTAACAAGAGCAAATATAAACATGAATCTGAATATAGTCTATTTTTCATAAAGAGATCAAGTTATTGATAGATTGACACACGAAAAAAAATACTCAATTTATGTGCAAAAATTCTGTCTCTCTATCGCAAAGTGTAATACTATCCCTTAACTATTAATGAGAGTTTATTATTACATTCTTTGCTTCATGATTTCGTACAACTGGATATATAGCACAAGGCAAGTATGGGTCGATATAACAATGTTCTATAATATTCTCACATTCAAGTCACGGTTCGAAATAACATGTTTCTCTACATTTTGTATTGCATTGTCTTGTATCCATACCCTTCCTCTCCAGACGTAGTACATCGTTTCGCACTTTTTAATTAAAACCTCTCCGATACATCAATTGAGTGCTTTCATTCACAAATTATTTTGAATATGAGCACATTGAGAAAAATAATTTCTGTCTACACAAAAACACTTTTAAATGTTATTTTCTCTTTTAGATTGCACTAATCGCACACAGCCCGCTTTTCCTTATGCGTCCAGTTGTACTACCGCAAATTATGTCGTTTCTATGTCCCATTTATTTTATTAACATCTGCTTGGAAACATCGGTTATGCAATTTATTTGTCTGGGCTCGAATTAATGTTCATTCATAGAGCATCCTGCTTGCTCCATTCAATCCAATATATCATACAACAGGATCTGAGAGGGGAAGGAAAAGGAACAACACGTACCTCTTCTTGCATATAGTTGTTTTACGTTTACATAGTTTCAGACGCATATTAACATCATTCTGTTTGTTCAAAACAGTTTAATCGTTGTCGCCTATTTTGTATACATATACATATATTTATAGATACCTTGTAGTAGATGTTCAAAATTTTCTCTGAAATTTAAATTACACGTAGCTTGCTAACTAAGAATACTATCAATATCTTGTTCTGGATAATTATTCTATATTAATTGTCACAGTACAAAGCATTTGATATAAAGATTTTTCACCTTCTCTTCATTAAAGTATACGTGCACAAAGGATTTTTTCCATTACTCTAATTTTCAATACATATGATATCTGCATTGTATCACCTAAATTTTTTGTTGACAAATGTATGTAGTTCACATTGACGACATAGGAGTTTCTCAAGTAGAATGGTCTTGTATAAATTATTACTTTTTATCCAGCTTTGTGTGGCAACTGGATCGAAATTGCATATGGCACCAAATCCGGCAGTGTTAGAGTCATTGTACAACATCCTGAAACTGTAGGACACGGACCACAATTATTCCAGACATTTACAGTACACCAAAGCAGTGTGACAAAAGTATATTCATAGTTACTTACTACTTTACATAGTATGTTCTGTCTTCACTACTTGTAATCAAAATAACAACAAATTTCTTCTGCAGGTAACATTATCAGAGAAGTATTTAGTATCAGTTTGCTCTGAGTACAATCACGTTAGAAGCTGGGCTGTAAAGAGATTCCGTGGTATGATCTCTACTCAGCCTGGATCTACACCGGAAGCGAGCTTCAAAATTGTATCCTTAGAAGCAATTGAACCTTGCATTAGCTATAATGCTGGCAATGATTTCGGTATGCATAACTAATATAATTAGACTCTATTAATTCAACATTATTAGTAATAGCAAAGAAATTTCATTGACTTTACATTACCATACAGGGCCGTTTGGGGAACAAGATGATGAACAAGTGTTTGTTCAAAAAGTTGTACCTGAGACTGATCAGTTGTTTGTACGCTTGGCATCGAATGGAAAAAGAGTGTGTGTAATTAAATCAGTAGATGGTAGCATTATTAGTTCATTTTATGTACACGAATGCGAAGGGTCTAGCCGCATGGGTTCAAGGCCAAGGCGTTTCATATTTACTGGCCATTCTAATGGCACCATACAAATGTGGGATCTTACAACAGCCTTAGAGCCGACATTCTCTTCTACACAAAGTAATTTGTTATGCCTGAAAAATACGTTTAGTACTACTTTGTACTAATTTGTGCTAATAAATATTTTGGTTATAGATGTTTCCGGTGGACCTACGCCTGAAGAACTTTGGAAGCTATTAGACCAGTGCGATTTAAGCAACAGTTATTCCTCCACACCATGTATTAGTCCGTGTCCATCGGTTATATCCCAATCGGGCCCTAGCTTAAAAACAAGTAATGTACTGTTCCTCAACCAATCGCAAAACTTTGAAGCCACTCCTGGAACTAGCCAAACCTGAAGGTAGCGTGAAAAGAAATATTTTTTACATTTTTTTATGTTATTAAACGTAACTGAATTTGCATTACTAGATCTGCATTTATTTATTTATTTATTTATTACGGGTCATTTGCACGTAAAAGTCTGCAGTTAGAGTTCCTAGTAAACGATTCTTCTGATATATCTGAACGTAATGATTTTCTGAGTCACTTTATATGAAGTGTAATATGAAAGTGATATAGAGTTAGCGAAGTATATGCACAATAGACATAAGAACTGTATGATAGAGTAACTGTATGATAATTGGTGTGTTTGGTAAGGAAAAAAAATAATGCTGTTTGAATATTAAAATTGAACACTATTAATGTATTAATTGCAATTTTATGATCTAAAATGTTTTTGAGTAAAAAGATTTAATGTGACGATTTAGCTATAAAGCATAATTATTTATATTATTCTAATATCAAGTAATAGGAGTTTTTTGAAATTGATCATTGGTATATAATACAAGTTAAAAGTTTATTTATATTTACATATTCTATATTACTATGTTACAAAATGAATGAATCCATCCACGTTGTAAATTCCGTTTTTTAAGACACTTAAAATATAACAGTAGATTTTGTTGGAAAAATGTACAGTTTAACACAATGTATATATTTATATAAATATATCATTCAACACTTCGAGTTTCCCTTTCTACAAGGAAAGCTTACAATATTATTGACAAATCATTGTGATTAGTATTTGCGCTTCAATTGTACGAGATCAAATGTGTAATTTATAGGAAGCACACAACAGTGTATTGTACAAAGATCCGTTATCACAAAATGTAAACTTCTCTATATTTCCTCATGTTTTTACTAGGTAAATACTACATAAAACATTTATAACGAATATATTGCAATGATGTTGTAACTGTTACCTCTGTGATTTGAATAAACAATAAGTATATGTACCATGATGTTAATTTTCGCTCATGAGTCGACTTGTAATCGTGTATATGTGATTAAGTTATTTTGAAGTGAACGTGAATTTCTTAAATTACTTGTGAACTTCAAGATGAATTTGTACGTTAAGAAAAATTTTCCAAAAGATGAACTTTTATAAGAGATCATTTTTGTTTTCTAATTTGAAAATACGCTATTTATTGTAACAATGTCGTATTATTTTTAAGCATACAATCTTTCATCAACATTTTTATTCGAAGAGAAACTTCGCCTAGAGATTAATTTATATTCATAATTACATCTACATAAGTTCAATGATAATTGAGGCATTACAGTAATTTCTCATTAGCACTAGATCGCATGATTAATTTGTATCTCAACAATGTGATTGTACAAAACATTCATTATATAAAACTTGATTAGAGATTGTTATACTTTCTTCGAAATTATTATTAAAAAATTCACTTATCAAAACGGTGACTAATTGAAATTTTTAATTGCATGATTTACCTCGTATCTCATAAGAGTGTACAATCATGCAATACGAATTATAAAAACGATGTTAATAGTTTAGAATTATTCTAGTTCTGCAAATGAAATTTCTCTCATACAAAATTTGTATTCCAAAACAATTCATTGTGAAATAATTTGGGATCCGTCATTGGCATTAACAAAAAACAAAAGGAAACTAATCCAAGGACAAATAGAGAAAACTTTCTCAAGGGATCCTTAAATGCCATAGAAAGATCAGGAATTTCCACACCATTACAAAAAGAATGTACTGTCAGTG
The DNA here is from genome assembly GCA_028455555.1 of Augochlorella aurata. NCBI lineage: Eukaryota > Metazoa > Arthropoda > Insecta > Hymenoptera > Halictidae > Augochlorella > Augochlorella aurata. Next base: position 19,401,578 of record CM052162.1, on the reverse strand, counting down.
GTGCTACTAAGTGTCCTATTTACAAGAAATACGAATTATTGCATAATCATATATTCAAACAAATCAATAAAAGAAGTAAGTACGGGTGACATACCTGTTTTAACAAATAGAAATGCTGCATATGCTCCAAACACTGTCGTGTATCCAACATGAAAACCTGATTAAAAAATTACAATTACAAGTTTATTGACACACTTGCATTTCATCGAAATTGTAAATAGTACTTACATGACATAGAGACAGCATGTTTAAGTGGCACGCCTTCTTTTAGTCTATATACTATATGATGGAAATGGGCTACTCCGAAGAACAATGAGCATACAAATATTGCAGTAAGTGGTGCAAAACATTGCAAAAGTAATGGCAACATACAAGCTCTAAATGTCCATTCTTCGGACAAAGGAGCAACAACTTGACTTCTCCACCACGTTAATGTCCTTATATTTCCAATTCTATACATAGACTCTGAAAAAAGTAAGTTCATTAGTTAATACAGTAGAGGAAAAAATGTGTGAAGCACTCACGTGTACATAATCTTCTAAGCCCAGCAAAATCTTGTATACATAATGGTCCTAAATATAGTATCATCGTTAACAATAATGGTATCACAATTGCTTGAATTAAACCTGCCCATCTTATACCTAGTAACTCCAGAAATGTTGCCTGAAACAATATAACTCATAATTATAAGCATTCGTGTTTAAAAAAATATATGATGTAACCATGTAATTACCTGTTCAAAATATTTTTCATTCATTCCAAAATACAATGATGTTGGAGATATAAGGCATACTATGAAAACACTAAAAAATCTTCTTTTTATAGTTGAAGGATGTTCTCTGTAATTATGAAACAAAAACAAAGATTTCAAAGCATGCATAGGAGATAGGAATGTTAAATTAAAAGCTTTATCAATTGATCTTCCTGTTATTTAACCGATTATCATTTTTATTTGTATCAGTATCTTGTTACTTTTAGAACGTTTTATGTTTAAAAATCTTCAGTGATCCTAAGTGAATTTTAAAAAAAGCTTTCCTGATATATGAAATTTAAGAGAGGTAAATGATTTACATGGATAATAGGTTAAATTGAGGAATTTTGTTTTTTAAACAGAATGCACTGTAAATTTTAAACGTGACGCTGGATAAAAAAGAATTTGGAGGTGAGGATCCTTATAATTGCACGAGTGGGAGAAATTGAAAAAGAGTGGCATTCGCGTTCACGGGACGACGTGAATACAGTTACACTTTGTTCATGGTACCCTGTGGTTCACCGTTAACAGAAACAAGAGACCGTGTTACACGATCGCAAGAGAAATGCTTATTTAAAAAAGCGGATCAACATTCATCGCCGGCCAGCTTTCTTTTACCTATCGCACGGGTTTCTCCATACATAGAGGCTTGCAACGTACACTACAGCGAGAGCAAGGCATAATAAAATTACGGACACACAGGACATATCGGAATTTTGATCCGCGGTCTCCATAACCACAGAATACTTGGCAGAACACAAAGCACTATATCAGAGACGAAACTGCGGCATTTTTCAGAAACAATTTCCCGTACACATGCGTGAACAAGTTGTGCTTCATGAATAAGGTCTGACACCTCCTCGATATCGTAGATGTATACGGACGGGGCACTGTTCCGCGAATATAGCTGCAAACTTTTGAAACTTTTAGTACGCTTGCGTATATAAATTCTGTTCCCTAAACGTAACATGTGCACTACGGACGACAAATTTTTTAATATCTATACGAATATAAATAAAAATCATTTTTGAGAATTGAATAGAAATATTCAATTACACATGTTTTATAGAAAACAGTGTATTTTAGGGAAAGTTTTTATATATTCCCGCGCTTTTCAACACTTTGTTCCATCGCATACAGCGTATAGTGCATATTACTGTGTACCGTACAGTATACAGTACAATGTCCTAATTCTTTTCATTCAAGACTTATAGAAAGTGATGAAGATATCGTTTAATTTGAAACTGAATGTTATTCAAAAAGTGACACTATCTGGATTTTCACTTTATTATGTTTGAGACAATTTATACACAAATGTATTTCCATTATTGGTGGTTCCAAAGCCGCAAATTTGTGTGCTCATGCGCATTTGAACACGATGTCCTAAGGCTATGTTCACAGAGAACCTAATTGCGGACGCATGCGCGCAATAGAGACTGACTGCCGAAAACGGCAGATTTTCACCTCTGTAAGAATGCTTTATGGTTGAAGTGCTCGGTGCCGTAACTCCATACTGATGTTAGTCGCTTGTGTCGCGATCCACTGCGGAAGAGGGGATCGGTGCGAGGGGGTGGCAGGCGAGTGAGAGCAAGTGAGAAAAGGATCGCTTTTGGGCAGGGTAGTAGGGTGGTCAGCGCGGAAAGAGGGGAGGAACAGAAATTCATCCGATTGGCGGTCTGGCACCAGTCGGCAGTCCTACCGTCAATGAGAAGATGGCCGCTGGGCTCGGTGGAAGTGTCGCCATTGTTTAGTGTTTAGTTGTTTCACCCGTTTCTCGCATAATTTTCGTCGGGAAGCACGTTAAAAATGCCAAGCGCCTCGTTCACATCAGGGCGCCACTACGTGCGAAGATCCCGGAGAAAAGGCGCGAATAGGATTCCTCTGCCTTCGAGAACCACCTCGGGTAAGAGAGCCCTGCATCCAGACCCTCGGTTCACTGCTCACCTGTCGTCTCTCAGCTCTTTTCTTTTCTCTTCACCTACTTCGTTATTTCACGGGTCTAACCCGATTCCGTCGATTCTCTATGCCTCTCCCGATCAACCGACATCCTTCTTCGTCGTTACTCGTGTTTTTCGTTTACCATTCCGGACATCGCGTAGAGAGAGCAGGACAGAGACGACAGTTAAACCTTACGCTGCCCACGTCTCTTCTCTTGCATGATTTTCTCGTAGTCCGGGATGCCCGAAAAACGCGACCGCCGATGACGTTTGTTCGTGGTACCGCGGCACTTGCACCAGCCCTTCTTTCTTTCGGGGACATCGATCACCGTATCGCGTACACTTCGCGATTGTCAATTTTTACCGTGGAATGTCGGCTCAAAGTCTACACTCCTCACCCCACCTCCCCTATTCTTTTTTTCGTTTCTTTTCGTGTAATTCTGATTTATTAAACATCCAGCTGCGGGACCGTAAGAACGGATCCTCGCGTGATTCGGAAAAACTATCGGCCCACGATCTCGGGGACGTGATGCACCTTTCAATCTGATATTGCACCAGCTATAGACTTTGTGTTAAATTAGTATAATGCTCTACTTTCCCAAATCACTTTCTGTGCATTGGAGATGCAACTGCAACTGCCACTGTTTCTTTGAAAATGGAATTATGAAACTTCTTCCTTTTGAAATATGGCCCGATAAATGATTGTGCACATACGTTGAATGGATAATGTGAATATGTTCTAATTTCCTTATTAGCACCCCTTACTTGCGGTTTATCTTCTGTTCATATTTTTTATTCTCTTTGTATGTCGATTGCCAAATGTGAACTCTGTTACTTGTCACAGTTTGCAATTAATACTCTGGTATTTGCCACATGTCTGTTTTTGTTTTATTTATTGTCTATTAAATGACCAATGAGTACTTGCAACGATACATTAGAATTTTGATATCGCAGGTTTAATTTTTATATACATATATTTGAATAATACTTAACATTTTGGTTGCAATTATTTTAATTTTTCAGCTGAGGCATGCGATTTGCCATGTTCAGCATCGAATCAGATACCTCCTGGTGGTGGAGTTGGCGGTGGAGGAGGAGGAGGAGGAGGTGGAGGTGGGGGTGGAAGCGGTGGAAGAGGATCTTCTCCCAGTGTTTCAGGTGTTGCAGCACCATCACCTTCCCCATCGCATTCACATTCTTCCCCTTACGACTTAAGGCGTAAAAGTCCACCTCATCCAGATCCAGCTCCAGGAACCAGCTCTGCCTTACCCCCTTCGGGTGGCAGTAGTATGGGAGCAACTTTAGGTTCTTCCTCCTTACCAGCCAGAAAACGACCTAGGCGGACATGTTCATTATCCACAGATGGTATAGTTCATTGATTTTCAGTATGCATTATAAACATTGTTTAAAATTGTCCTAAAATGTCATTAATCACTTTTGTAGGTACAAACACAAACGCTGCAGCACATTACCTTCAGTACGAGTTGCCGGACGAAGTGCTACTTACTATATTTAATTATCTAATGGAACAAGATCTGTGTAGAGTTTCTCAAGTTTGCAGACGTTTTCAGGCGATCGCGAACGACACTGAACTATGGAAGTCCCTGTACCAGCAGGTCTATGAATATGACTTACCACTATTTAATCCAGCACCATGTAAATTCGAATTCGTATCTCCGGACGAATCGGATTACCACAATCCATGGAAAGAAAGCTTTAGACAATTATATAGAGGAGTGCACGTCAGGCCAGGATTTCAAGATCTGAAGGTCAAGGGACGGAATTTGCCATACTTTAATACTGTTCAGGCAGCGTTAGACTATGTAGACGAATATAGAAGCAATAGCAGTTCCTCGTCGAACAATAGCACAAGCACAACCGGCCAGGGAAATTGCTGCGGTAGCAATTCCCAATCGGAAGAGGGAGCACCTCAACATTTAGTTTTCTTACACGCTGGTATATACAGGGGCGAATTTCTTGTAATAGACAGCGACGTCGCATTAATAGGAGCGGCACCCGGAAACGTAGCGGAATCGGTTATACTCGAACGAGAAAGTGAATCTACAGTTATGTTTGTAGAAGGAGCAAAACGAGCTTACGCCGGCCATCTCACGTTAAAATTTACCCCTGACGTTACCAGTACGGTGCCGCACCATAAACATTACTGTTTAGAAGTCGGCGAAAACTGCAGTCCCACGGTGGATCACTGCATTATTAGGAGTTCAAGTGTTGGTAAGTTAGTAGAAAACTTTTAAGAAGCTTGTTAACTTATTCAGTAACAATCATTGTATAAACCATTTTCGTAGTAATGTTCAAACTGCGGGAACTCTGTTTACAGCTCGCAAAAGTCTTTTAAACTTTGTAATTTTATTGTCAATGTAATTTTATGAAGTTTGAATTCCTTGTTGTTTGCATGTACTTGCACAGTCTAAGTTACAATTTTTAGTACACGATTATGCTCAAACATTTTTGTTCTCTGCAGTTGGAGCAGCCGTTTGCGTGTCGGGTGTAGGAGCCAATCCTGTGGTGAAGAATTGTGACATATCGGATTGCGAGAACGTTGGACTGTATGTGACCGACTATGCACAAGGGACATACGAGGATAATGAAATCTCTAGAAACGCTTTGGCCGGTATCTGGGTGAAAAATTATGCGAACCCAATCATGCGGAGGAACCACATCCATCATGGAAGGGACGTCGGCATATTCACGTTTGATAACGGTCTTGGATACTTCGAGGCCAACGACATTCATAACAATCGGATAGCCGGTTTCGAGGTGAAAGCCGGTGCTAATCCGACGGTGGTACATTGCGAGATTCACCATGGACAGACAGGCGGAATCTATGTCCACGAGAACGGTTTAGGTCAATTTATCGACAACAAGATCCATTCGAACAACTTCGCCGGCGTTTGGATCACCTCCAACTCGAACCCGACCATACGTAGGAACGAGATCTACAATGGTCATCAAGGGGGCGTATACATATTCGGTGAGGGGCGAGGCTTGATAGAACACAATAATATTTACGGAAATGCTCTAGCCGGCATCCAAATCAGAACGAACTCCGATCCCATTGTTCGACATAACAAGATACATCACGGCCAACACGGCGGAATATACGTGCACGAGAAGGGACAAGGTCTGATCGAGGAGAACGAGGTGTATGCAAATACTTTGGCAGGTGTATGGATAACCACCGGGTCTACGCCCGTACTTAGAAGGAACCGTATTCATAGCGGGAAACAGGTCGGAGTATATTTTTATGACAATGGACATGGTAAACTAGAAGACAATGATATTTTCAATCATTTGTATTCGGGAGTACAAATAAGGTAAGATGATCACTGTTAAGTGAATACCGTTGGTTCTTGTTACTCTAACTGTGTCTCTATGATGCTGCAGGACTGGAAGCAATCCAGTGATACGTGGGAATAAGATATGGGGCGGACAGAACGGCGGCGTTCTTGTGTACAATAGCGGATTAGGTTTACTCGAACAAAATGAGATTTTTGATAACGCGATGGCGGGAGTATGGATTAAAACCGATAGCAACCCTACGTTAAAAAGGAACAAGATATTCGATGGCCGAGATGGTGGTATTTGTATATTTAACGGTGGCAAAGGTATGTTTATTGCCTGGTTTTAGCGTGAAAGATCTGCGAGATCGTTAATTCTCTTTTTTAAATAGGTGTGCTCGAAGAGAATGATATATTTCGTAATGCGCAAGCGGGAGTGCTTATTTCTACACAGTCCCATCCTGTACTAAGGAGAAATCGAATCTTCGATGGATTGGCAGCCGGCGTTGAGATTACAAACAACGCGACCGCCACGCTAGAATTTAATCAAATTTTCAATAATAGATTCGGTGGTCTTTGCTTAGCGAGCGGAGTTCAACCGACGACTAGAGGTTCGCATTTTTTAAATTATTATTTTATTAACTCATTTTCTCATTATTACGCTGTATGTATGCAAATTTCGCTACTATATTTCGCTTCGTTGGGTGACTATAGTCACCGTTCGTGCGAAGCGAGTGTCGGGCGTTGGGTGACTATAGTCACCGCTCGTAGCGAAAAGGTTAACCCTCTTAGTGCCGGAGGCCGATATATCGGCTCTTGCTGCACTGACGAGAAGTGCCAGAGCCGATATATCGGCCCGCGCCTTATAGCGCTTTACTATTCGCATTGCAGGAGAATTCTATCTCAAAATAAATTTATAATACGTTATAAATAGTCTAATTTCATTACGAGAGAATTAAAATATCATATATATTACCTATAACAATTACGTATTTCGGAAGAGATAATCCGTCCGGCTCTTACCATGTACCTTCGAGTTATTTTTTATGTTTGTTATGTAATATTATTTATCTTGTTACAACATATATCTGAAATGCAAAGTATATACTTTGTAATAAATGTTCTATATGAGATTATGATAAAAAGGTGGCTTTTCCTATGTGCAATTACGTTTTCAAACAGAGAACTCAATTTTTCTTTTTTTTTATCACTTATACCTTTGTTATTTATATAATTTTCTATGAATATAGAAAAACTAGTGTCATTATTTTGTTCTCTATTTCGTCTTTAATATACTGCTTTTTGAATCATGTAAATATTGTTTCTGGTTTGGTTTTTATGAGCATTTTCCCAAACCCTAGTAAAACCGTGAAATTCGGCCGGTTATTCTCGCATAGGCACCACTTTTTCGCCCGGCACTGAAAGGGTTAACCTTTTAATTACTATTGGCGCGTATAGGCGAACAGCAAATGTTATCAGAAATTATTAAAATGAACGTATGTTATACGATTCAGTATAAATCTCTAAAATGCACTCTGATGAAAAATTTGCTGTAGCCCAAAAGTTAAACTGTCTTTCGTATTAATTTATACAATTTAATCGTTTCCACTGTTACAGGCAATAAGATATTTAATAATCAAGATGCAGTTGAGAAAGCAGTCAGTAACGGCCAATGTTTATACAAAATTTCGTCGTACACTTCCTTCCCCATGCACGATTTCTATCGCTGCCAGACATGCAACACGACAGATCGTAACGCAATTTGTGTGAACTGTATAAAAACATGTCATGCTGGTCACGATGTAGAATTTATTAGACACGATCGGTAAGTAATTTCAATAATTGAACTTGATCGAATAAGAAATTTCTATTGCTAAATACGCATATAAATCTATTATAGAATTTAATAGAATATTTATTTATTTATTTATTTATTTATTTATTTATTTATTTATTTATTTATTTTCAGTCTCCTGGCTATCTTTTACAATATTTATGTTCATTAATACTTTACCGACCGGTAGCGATTGAACGTCCTATACACGTCTCACCGATCATTCTGGCGTAAACATTTTCCTGACACCAGCTCTATTTTGGCTTAGACTGTCGCGCATGAGTACTTCTATGCGCCTTTTCTTTTGCTTATAGAAATATTAATCCAAACATTGTGAAAGTGCTTTCTACATTATTAGCTTCCTGTTATTATGGGGTAATTAAATCCACTAACATTTTTATATTTTCATAATATTAGCATAAAACAATATTTATTCTTTCTATTTTATTTATTATATTTTATTTTTATTTTATTTTTTTAATGCGAAAGGTATCCAATATTTAAAAAATTATAGAATAAAATGAGAGCTTACAACAGTACAATCTAATTTTTACTTCAATAATGAATAACAAATTATTACTACCGGTCGAGGTAAAAATTCGATTTATAGGTTACCAGTCGGTAAAGTGTTAGCCATCTCTCTCTCTCTCTCTCTCTCTCTCTCTCTCTCTCTCTCTCTCTCTCTACCCC
>CM052162.1:19376447-19386671 GCA_028455555.1 Augochlorella aurata | reverse complement strand
GTCGTGTCGCTCGCGATGTTCCGTTGTCTTTTCTTTGGTTCGCTACTATGATTTCGTATGATTCGATCATCCCCACGAACCCGATGACGTCCACTCCCCCTCCTTTAATTGGTTTTACTTTTTTTCCTTTCTTTTTTCTTTTCCTTTTGTTAAAAGATTCGTGTTCCGTTCTGGATTCTCGTGCGACGCCATTTGTACAGCGAAGAATATCGATCGCGTCCACGTCGATGAGGAATCACAAGAGATTATTGTTAAACAGCTCTATCGCACCACGTAGCCACACTACGATGTACAGTATGTTTGTTCACGGATGGAAGTTTAACATTTAAGAGACTATACGATAATTGTAAATAGCAGCCAGCCGTAAACCTTGCGAGTAAAAGGAGCCGCTTTCTTTCGGAGCTGCAGCTTCCTTTCGACGACGGGAGGAACGATCGCGTACGGCGTGTACGCCATGGCCTTAAAAACGTACACCTAAACGCTCTAGTTGTAATACTTGCAGCGGTGTCCACCCAATAAACAGTGACTCGCATACGAGATCTTCGATTCTACAATGAACTCTTAAATACGACATTTTCCCGCGAATAATAACAGAGCATTTACGAAGCGTCCATGTTAATTAATTTTTTTACGTCTTTCTCGAATGTTCGTTGCACGTTTAAGGAGTAACCCTTTGTAATTCAATCTTTCTCGAGTCTGAACGAAAGTGCATGGAACGCTTCGAAATCGCAGCGAAGAGATTGTTTGATTACACGGGAGGAACGGTAACGCGAAACAAAACTCGGCGAATGCGAGACTTTGAAGTTACATTGCGTTGCACGGGGTTACAGTTACGATAATGTGTTACAGACGAAGCAAAAGGTAGATAGGCAAATGAGGATTGTACAAGAATTTTTGCACGGTTTCTTGGAGACTGCGTGGATAAATGTGCGGGTCACTGTAACAGTATCTCCTCCCTACCGTCGCGGAAACATGGCGAGCCGTTTAAGAGCCAAACAAGCTATTCTGTCTTTGTCCTCGATCATGATTATTAATCGCGACGGTATGGAGCAAACACTGTACGCGCGCGTGTACGCTGTTCCTCGAAGCTCCGTCTCGTCCATTACGAGCTCCGAAATCGAGGGACGTTGATCCCCGAATCTTCAGATTTGGCAAATTGGCAAATGTTGAATTAGGTTGAATTGTAAGCTTTACAGTTACTGTTCCGATCATTTCAATGAATTAGAAGTTCTGTACATGTTTCCACTTTATTCCATAAAATCCAACGTGTCCTTGACATACTATTTAATCATCGCCTCGAATGAATACATTTTTCACAACGCTGTTAATGGACGATTGGAAGTCTTCAACCGATAGCGTACACGTTATTGGTAATTTCCACGGTGTTTTTACGGGGTGAACCTTTCGAGCAGCTCAAATAGTGTCAAACATTTAATTGATATTTGTTCCTTTCACTTTCCATCGGGTAACATGTGTCCCTTATTTTTCATTCACCGAACGAGATAGGCGCAAAACACTTTCGAGTTATTTTGAATGTATCGCCTTACGTGAAATAAGTATCCGCGAGGAGTATTACGGGCGCATTGCACCCCATGGAAGTTAACACTTTGATTGCGACGTGGCTCATAAAAATTTATCTATGTATAAATAATCTTTTAAAGAGAACGAATTTACTCGAGGTCCTCGAGAGATTGCAGGAAGTTAAAACGCGATCTATAAAACGAGACTTCTCCGGTTCCAATTCCGTGTCTAATTTTTAATTTAGGCAACTCATTCCGCAGATCGCTTACGGTAAAAATAAAGTAATCAGCTTAAACGTTTTCCCATGTCTCACAAATTAGCAAACGCCACAAACGAGTAATTCAACGATCGCGCGCAAGAACAGCTCGGACAGGTGTGGGAGAGAGCTTCGGATTAACATTGCATATTCTCGAATATAAACGACGAGTTAACTCGTTATCCCCGGCTGCCGGGATAAAGGAAAAGGAAAAAACAGCTCCGACACTATAAAATCTTTATGAGCCCGGCAGTCAAAGTGTTAAGGCAACAAGCCGGCCGGAGTTGAGTTGCAATCTCGCAGATGGGAAACATAAACGCAGCCTTACACTGTATTTTCATATAGTACAAGAGGATACGGCGGAGTTGCTTATAGTTAAGTGTCTAATCCGATAAGTTCGCCGTTTTTGTATCTCGGCTCTGCTACCCCTGGCAGAAAGTGTTCGATCGAAACTGATAACGTTATCGTCCATACAGTTATTTGCATACGCGAGAGGTAAAATGTTGTCGAGGAAATAGGAGAACGAACGATGATCAATGAAAACATTCGTCAATGAACTGAAAAATTATTGCAATAATTCGAATGAAAAGAAGGACGATCGAAATTGGTAGCTCTCTCAAAGCAATGTTCGTTCCTTTATCCCTTTTGTTACAAAGTTTCGTCGATTTACGAGCACTTTCCGATCGCCACGCTCTCCGAAATATTTTCGAGCACACTTTTGGCTAAGGCGTTTCGAAGAAAGCGCTGCAGACTTACGACAGAGCCCGATAAACAGCCAGCAACGTAAGTCGGCGGCTGAAGACAAGCAGCGAAGCCATTGGAACGCTGAGTCGAAGGGTTACTTCCTACATCAAACATGCGAATCACTTCTAGCACGGACAATTTCTCCTGTTAAATACTGTTCGCCAGTGGTAGCAGCAGCGAACTCAGAGCTGGAAAATTGGCGTGCCGAACTAATATGCAACAATCCGCGCACACACCGGATTTCCCGTAAGGGATGAACATCGATCGCGGACGTTTGTACGAGCTCCGATTTTTCTAGCCGAATCTCGACGATGTGGAGCTAAGCAAATTTTCATCTTCCATGGCAACAGCTTTTTCTTGGACAAACAATAAACACTGTATCAAATCTACCCGATAAAGAATCTGTTTATTGCACAGTTTCTCCGAACCGCGCTCTGTTCGCTTGCGATCGTGCTTCTCTCGAATTGGTTTCGTTGCGTAGACTCGGAAACAAATTGGTTCACAGAGGGTTAACGAATCGGATGATGCGACAGATCGAATCGGGCGTGGGCGGTGAACTTTTTGCCAGTCTGTTCGTCTATAGTACGTCCCACATGCGAACTCGCCAGCTCTGAACAGCGGTAGATCGCCTGGAAGTAAGGCAATCGCGTCTCGATGCAAAGAGGGCGAAAGAGGGCATGTTTTCAAGTGCTTCCGCGCCGAAGACGAAGTTGTTCCCCGATATCCGAACGCGTCGCTGTTCGTCGGTGATATAGTGTCTTAGCGCCTGGGCGACGCGGCACCCGTCGAGAGCGAATAATTATTCGATTAATTAATCGCGCGAACCACGCAGAGAAAACGAGAGGAAGACGAGGGAGCGGAGATTGATGGAAAACGGAGAGAAACGGCGCACGGTGCGAGTGCGAAGAGAGAATGAGAGAGAGAGAGAGAGAGAGAACGCAGGACAAATATCTTTATTTCTCACGAGGCCGCGCGATCGTGAAAACCTGTACAATAAGCTACCTGTAAATACGACACGCGTTAAATTATCTTACCCGAGACGGAAGCACGCTTGTCGCGGCCGAAGATTCCCGAGGGACACGAGAGAACGACGAAGTAGGGATGGGATCCGAGCCGGTTTTAACAGCGTTCGTTCTTCGCGTTTGATTATTTCGAGCCGGAGTGCTAGTTTCGCGCACTCGAAAATCATAGCGGAGGACGCGGGAATGTTTCGGTGTTGGTTTTCGAGAAATGAAATTGGACTGCGGATTCCGATGCACTCGCAGGAATCTCAAGGGATTAGAAAACGATACTATAGGAATTAATACGATTTTATATTTTATTGTTAGACCACCGAGCCCATCGATACAGGAAACCATATTTTGCTTGACGGTTTGCACGGGATCCGCAGTCCACTGATTTCTGCTCGATTAATTTCCTTTCGTAAAGTAATCGCGTGGTGTCAGGCGCAGAGTCGTGATCTCATCTCTAGATTCCGTTCGGATGATTTTGTTCCCCATGACGAGAGGTGGGCTCGATCTCTCTCCGCGTTTTACAATTACGGCGAACGATTACGCGACCGGAAGTGCGGACGAGTGTACGCCGAAGCCCGAATCGAAAGACAAATAGAAAGGAACGAGAACAATCGATCGCGACTTTTCTACGAGAGAAACCAATCCGATTAATTCTTTCCGCGCGATTTCCTATATCGTAAGACTGTGCCGCGACGTTTCGAGAACAAGAGACGAAGACGGATGGATCGCGAGGATCGCGAAATGGCGGCCCCGGAGAGCACTCGGAGCTGATAGTGTCCGCGATTCCAGGGGGTGAACACGGTTCTGATATCTTCAAATAATTGCACAAAATAGCAAGAAATTCTCGCAAACCAATCTTCCGTTTCGCTCTCGAGATCACTCGAAGATCGTCGAATGTTTCTTTTTTCAACGATGTCAAGTATTTTTAAGTATTTCTCGCCGACGTCCAAACATTGTTTCAAATCGAATCGAGACTATTCTCTTCAAGCTTCTCAAGCAATTGTTACAAAAGTAGATCATCCATCCGAGCTCGAAGATAGCCTGATTGTTCTGAACAGAAAATTCGTTTGACAGCTAGACTGCGGATTTTATGCATTTATCGCGAAGATGACATTTAAACAATTTGATAATATTACCGCATTACTGTTAACTCGCTAAAATTGTTAAGGAACGTAATGAATATCTGTGTAATGACAATTTTTATTCGGCAAAAAAGTCCGCAGTCTGATGATAACTAAAGAGTGGAACCTCGCGTATATTTCCATTTTGAATAAATCTTTTTATTTAAAAGAAAACACCAGGTTGAAGAACAAACTGAATTCACGAGGAAGCGAGGGATTCTTTAACGTGGAACAAAAATATCACGAATGCCTAAAGTAGCTCAATTACCGCTCCTTTCAGTAGAGACTATTTAGCTGCTCTCGCGAACCAGTAATTACCGAGAGTGACATTTGGAACCGTTTCAACCCCTAAAAAAGAGCAAAATGGCCTACAGACAGAGGAACGTCCTTTTATCGCCGATGTCGTTTTCACGATTTCCGTCAGGCGAGACCGACGGATTGTATAGACTTAGTCGAAACCAGGTGGGCACTCGAACTGTCTGCTGAAACGACAGAGACCGGCTAGAGCCACGTGCCCTGAGCATTCCTCGAGGAAGGCAGCCTCAACGATAGCCTCGTCGAGATCTTGGTCTCGCACCCGCACGATCGTTTTTCCGAGTAAGATTTTTTTCCGCGATGGCGATTGTATCATTGTATAATAGAACCTAGCCCGTAAGCCCGATCGCGAGGAGCCGACACGACGATCGAGAGCCGATCGACGTTCCATCCAAGGCGACGCAGCCAACTTTATTTTTCCAGAAGCTCGTTCTGAGAGATCCGGGAGACCGGGGATCGTCGATCCCGCGGCCACGGCCGACAGGATATCGGTTTCCGATATACGGATCGCGGGAGACAAACGCGAGTTCGGGTCGCGATCCTCGCGGAAAAACCCGTGTATCGTTTGCTCCTATCGACACGTTCGACCTCGGCGAACGCTCTTCGACACGTTGATCGCCGGCACGTTGGCCAGAAAGATCAAAAGGGAAGTCGACCGAGCGACAGAAGCCGGTCCGGAGCGATTTTTATACGAACGCACTGCTCCTACATTTACAATTATTAGGTCGACTCGTAAAAAATTTCCGCATTTTTATCAGACATTTATTTTGTTTCATTTATCGCTTCTGTTTTTTTATTCCACTTATTTTGAACCCTTATCAACTTAATGGATGCAAAAAACTCGTCCGGTGTCTCATACTGGGTAGATGCGCGAACAATAGATTCTACCCCCAGCCGTATCGGAAGTTATTTTTGACTCGACCTAATATATATTTTACTTGGCCATATATATTTAGTTTCAAACATGTTTTGCAACGACACTGTAGGAGAAAATGTGGCTCGACCGATCGGATCCGGGGACCGGGTTCGAACCTGGATCTTTTTTCGCTCGTCGGGGGCGACTGCTTCAATTAAGCTACCCGGGCCGACCGACGACACATTCTCTCCTAGACCTCGAAAACGCAACACGTCAGAAATATACCGACTCCTGTAATATTGTGGCAGGCTTGTGTCGCTCGATCGAACCTCCCCGTATTTTCTAACGAACGTCTTTCAACTGTTTTATTCAAGGCTGTACACTAATGTAAAACATTTCCGTTTCCGGCGGCCAACGTGTGCTCCAGCGATTCGCTCGCGAGACGCGATAGAGAGCGATCGTTTGCGCCGATCATTCCCCATGATCGTGGCAGGCAGACTGCAGATGCTCGCGAGTCTACGCCGTGTTTTCCGCGAAACGCAAGAAAATAAGCGCCGCCGCAGTTTCCTTTCACGATTCCCGTGTCAACACGAGGTTTAATGGAACTCGACACAGTTTCGTTTTGTTTTCAATTCAGCGGGGACGCTCGCAAAGGACGACGGATCCCCTGTAATTCTATTTGCCTCGAATTCGTTTGTAAAAATGCTCGGTTTGTGCGAGCTCCCGAGACTGCGACAGCGGGCGCGAACTTGCGTTTTTCAAGACCGACTAACCCCGGAATGGAATTGTATTACCTAAATTCTGACTTGATTTCGGACTGGAGAAGGTTCTCAACGAAAAGGCTGGGAGGGTGGGGGGTTGACCTCGACTGGTAGTAAAGGGCCTCGAGAAATGTTCGCTCGCATAAAGATCCGCAGTCCGGCGGTGATCTAGAAGAGTTTCATTCAGAAAACGCCGCGACACCGACGAAAATTCGCGACAGCTCCGAGCAGGAAATATTCAAGAGCTTCCTCGAGATGTTCGTCTCTTGGACGAAGCGTCCGATCAAAGAAACCGTCTCGTCCCGCAAGCTCGCGAAAGTAAATTGACTGTGTCACCTTGCGCACGCCTGTACCATACTGAAAACGCACGAATTACCATGTGTCATATAAGTATATATATATATATAAATATATATAAATACAAAGCATCATATATATATACATATATATATGTATATATAAATATCAAGGCGAAAAGAGAGAATCCATGCATACATATATACATGCATATATATAAATTATACATATACATACATTATAAATAAACAATAACGATAATAATTAAGTATCTTACACGTGTAAGAGCAGTATCCAAGGAATCCGAAAAACTAGTTGCACCAAGTGCCATAGCCCATAGGTCACAGTACGTTTAAAAAGCATAAGCGGGAGGGACGCGTAGCCGTCGCTAGACGTCGGCGGAAAAGGGAGAAGGAAAAATCGTGTTGACAAACAAGAAAAACAGAGCGAGAGAGAGAAAAAAAATGCGAAACGAAAGAAGAGAATTGGGTCGGCGCGTGGTTCGACGATGACGGCTGAGTCGCGTTCTCGTCGCTCATTGTTCACGTGGAACGCACACGCGAAAAGGAGAGAGAGAGAGTGAGAGAGAGAGAGCGCGAGCGAGAAAGAGTGAAAATGCAGAAAATGAGTCGAAGCATAATGATCGGCTAGAGGACACGAGTGAGAGAATGAAAGAGAGAGAGAGAAAGAGAAAGTAAGAGAGGTTCTCGGAGTCCATGGGACCCGAGATTTCCGGTGGGCCCGGTTTCGCCCATCACGAACAACGTTTTAGAACTTACAGACACCAACATGACAATATCGATTCTATGAAATTTAGTTCCGGTCCTGTTGCTCGGTTATAAACTACCCCCTTTGCCCCTTCAACCAACAACCCGTCATACAGAAAGAGAGAGAGAGAGAGAGGGGAAAGAGAAACTCCGGACATCCGTTAAACTGTACATTTTTCGCCATTGTTTATTTTTCGACACGTTAGTAATGCGATTAGACGTGGTCCCGGCTCGCGAGAGATCCGTGCATTTCCCGTTTAATTTTTGAAAGTGAGAGAGTATGTACGTGTGAGAGAGAGAGAGAGAGAATACACGCGCGCGCGAGAGAGAGAGAGAGAGAAAGTGTGAAAAAGATTTGTGAGACTTGGCCGAGGATGGATCGAACGCGGTGTGATGAGTGTGACCTTTGCGAGACATTATCAATTACCTTAAACAAAAAATAAGACAAAAAAATGAATAAATAAATACTGTAGTAACGTCGCAATTGTATGTTGTAAACATTACTATTTCAAATATACTGTCATTATTAACAGGAGAGAGTTTGTCACTTTGGCCACACCCTGGGGCACGGGTCAGTTTTATTAACCCTTGCGACTCGAACGATTTTTCTGATGTAGCTACCTGCCAACGACTCGCAGCAAGTTTTGCCGTAATTGTGGTTCCGCTATACGAAGTTGGATTGAAATAAAGATCGTTTTACTGCTGTGGAATTTTGTAGGAATTAATGAATGAAAGATTTTGCGTTTTTATTTATGCATATTATTACATGATTATCTTAGGAGGATAATAATTTAAGTACCGTCGTATCAGCGACATTGGGGTGCGAAGGGTTAAAACATTGACTGCCGCGCCAAGATCCTGGAACGTTCCATAAAATTCAGGAAATATATTTACTCCAACAGATCAGTTGCATGACATTTATTTTGACAATATTCATACTCTTTTACGGAGCCTAATAAAATTAGGGAGATTAACGTAAACATTCATCTTTCATTCCGAACAAATAATTCCTTTCAAAAGGGAACAATTCCAGGTGTAGCGTCATTGTTGTCGTCAGAAGTCGATTTTTAAGAGTTTTTTGTATCTAGGGTAGATGTAAGCATAATCCGCCCATCTAACAGTTACCGACAATTTTCTATTAGTATTGAAAACCGAAAATCAACAGTTGATAGTTCCCTAAGAAATTGTTCAAAAGCGAAAATAACTTTAGCCATAATCCAACAATATTTTTGGATTAATACTATAACGCAAAAATATCTTTTAAGATAATTATTTTTAAAAAATTCATCGAGCTTTCCTTAAGCATAAATCATTCATTAAAAAGTCTATTAATAGGCTTCTGACGAATAAAGACATTCAACGTGGAGCGGAATAAATTCAACGTTTCGATAGATTTCTTGATCCAGGCATACGTTATAACAAAAATAAATAAATACAGTCTTCTCATCTTTACAAAGCAACACGCCTTAGTAACTTCTGGAGTTCGGTACGTATAAACGAGAAGGAAACCTCAGCGTAAAAAATCACAGTAGCCTTTTGAAATTAATTATTGGACTACACGGAGTCTAAACGAGTAGATTGCCCTATAGTGCATCGTCCTGGTTCCGTCGAGATCGTGACAAAAACTACATCCATTGTCACAGTAAACGATCGAAAGATTGCAAACATCTCGCTCCTGATCCTCCTCTTGTCCTTCCAAAATCTCGAGTCGTTTGCCCATAAATAAGCAAATGTTTCTAAAAACATAGCGCTTAATGAAAGAAGGGCGTAGAACGGTGTAATTGTTATAATTAACAGCAGCCGATTCATCGCGAAAGCAGGCCATTTCTTCGGAACGATTCGCGCGATAAAAACCGGGAATATCGCTGTTTGAAATACAGTGTCCGTTTAATAACAGGAGAGAGTTTGTCACTTCAGCCGCACACACGGTCCCTGATGAGGGATCCTCTACGGGGTGTTCCTGAAATAGACGTGTTTTGAGAGTACGGCGCGGTGACGTGCGACTGAATAGGCCGAGTGTACACGCGAGTCTGGACACCTTTTTTCACCCCTTTCGGCACACAAGCGTTCATTGTTTACGGAGATTGAATGTGACACTTCCTTTTATCTTTAGGGTGAGTGGAACACGGCCCTGGAGCCCAACTATTGCCGGGACACTGTGTATACGTTGCACCGTGACGGTCCGGCTACGGAAAATTATCGACTAGAATCACACTCGGTATTTCCACAATAGAGAAAGTTTATTGGCGTGACTCCAGGACAATTCTTTGGGAGATTCGAGCTGCTCCCGTGCCTTAGACTCTGCCGTAAAGACTCGGATATACTGTCCATTGAACGGATCCGATAATTATTTCGCTACCCTTGTAACAATTATTAACTGCAAGCCACCCTCTGTCGTGGGAACTTTCTGATACTCTTTTACTACAGAAATCGTCAAATCGTTCGGCTAAGGTCACCGCAAACTAATTAGTACCGACAGTATCGACATTATTTATAATAATAATATCGAAATAATATCGAAATTATTTATTCGATATTTACTGAAATTATGAAATTTTATGTTGCTTTGTGAC
>CM052162.1:19316190-19376347 GCA_028455555.1 Augochlorella aurata | reverse complement strand
ATGCAGGATTATCGATGCTATAATTGCCGAGCAGTTAGGTAGGCCGCCGCTGTAATTTCTCGAAAAATTGCACGGGAACTCTCCGTCCGCGAAAACAGAGAGGGAGAGCTAAACTCGTTTAACAGTTTCTCGCAGAAGCACCCTCGCGAATTTACAAACAGCAAAACAAAAAACTCGAAATAGGTCACCCCGGCTCGTCTAGTAGTTCCAGCGTTAGGAGCAAACAGGGTAGAGCCGAAGGTTAAGCACGTCCACCTGCGCATCAACTAACTTTTCATACCCGAGACTCGAACAACAAGCACTGCGAAACTCGCTAGCGATTCGATCGACTTCCCCAATAACGATTAACAAAAATTCCGGGATCCCATCCGTCTCGCTCGCAAAGAAACCACCCCTAGAGTCATCTCCGGCCGGAGCCGACCTAAAAATTCCGAAACGGGTCATTTCGAGGAGCAGCATCTCGCGAATCGAGCAAGGAAAACAAAGAGCAGGGGCGAAGGTTAAAACACGTCCGGTCGCGAACCGGAGCATTTCTGCCGTGTGGCTGTCGTGCTCGGTGTTCCGAAACACCGGGACGACGGCAAGAGCCCATGATGCTCTTGGAAAGGAAGCGAGAGAGGAGGCCGGTGCTCGATTCTCGTGGATCGTCTGGTAGACCGTCATCGTCGGGTCAAAGAGGATTTTCACCCCCGTTTGGAAGATAGTTTAATAGTTCGCGTCTCGCGACCCCTAACAGTGAATAGCGGAGCGGCGAGCTGCGCCGAGCGGAACGGCAGAGGGAGAGTAACGGAGAGAGGATCGGGCCGAGAGAAGGACGGGTTGCGGGGACGTAAAGTGGGAGAAACGGCGAGGCCCTCGGGGGTGTTGGGAGGCGAGCGAACGGTTCGTCGTCGTGAAGGTTCGTCGCAGTTCGCGGGTGGTCGCGTGTGTGCGTTGCGCCGAGCACGCTCTCGCCGCCGCGCGGGGGCTATATATTGTGCGGGAATCGAGAGCGTCGAAACACGAACCGAGATCAGACTGACTTTACGAAAATCGATCGGCGCTCATCGTCGTCGGGTTAGCGACGCCTGCAAACCAGCGTGTGTCCATTCGGGAGCGCGGTTCCACGGCAGAAACGACCGCCGGCGGCCGGTCTCTCACCCTCTCTCGGGGCCTCTCTCTGTCTCTCTGTCCCCCTTTCTCTCTGTCGCGGTTACTCCTTTCTCTCTCTGTCGCTCCTTCTCGCTCCTTCTCGCTCTCTCTCTCTCCTCCAAATGTCGAGGGTGGCCTGGTGTCCCCCGAAGCACAGGAACGTTCCTCCTTGCCCCGGCTCGAGCGTAGCAGGCTCTCGTTGGTGGTGCGGCGGTCGCGAGAAGGTGATCGAGTGAGCGGGTTTTCCTCGTCGGGGACGGTGTGCGTGGGTGCGCGAGTGCCGGACCGACCTTTGACTGGACTCGGATGGTCGAGAGGTCCAACGGGGGCTACTACGGAAAGTGAAAATCATCCTGGAGAAGGCGGCCCTCGCGGTGGACGTCCTCGCGGAGCACGAGGAAGCACCCCTAACCGTGTCCTGACCGCGATCGCCATTAAGGAACGGCACTCGGCGTTCGACAATAATCGAAATAGGGGACTGCACATGACCCAGTTGCTCTCGGAACCTTCCCCTCGGGCAACCGCGTTTTCTCTCCGTAAGTAGAATAAATCGAAATCGAGCGAACGCACGCTCTCGGCCAGCCGCACGCAGCAGCAAGAGAGCACGGAGCAGCAGCAGCAGCAGCAGCATCGCCAGGCTAGGCAGACGAGAGAGAAAGGGGATCGAATTGATTCGGCCGAAGGTCGGCTCGCGAACGCATCGTCCGCGGATCGGTCCTCCGAAACGGGATCCTCGATGCAGGATCGAGAGGAAGCGGGCAGCGGTTCGCTCGAAAGGTTCTTTCTGCGCCGGATTAATCGGTGAGCGTGTCCTGCGCCCTTTCCCTTGCCCCTCGCACGGGGGTATCCTACAGAGGACATCGCACGAGGAAGCGGTGGGAGGAGGTGGCGGAGGCGGCGGTGGAGGAGGAAGAGGAGAAGGAGGACGTCTACCTCTTGACGTGGAATGATAATAAAGGAGAGCCACAGGACAGGCCGGCGCGGGGCGACATTATGCAAGCAGTGGATTTGAA
Organism: Augochlorella aurata; assembly: GCA_028455555.1. Classification (NCBI taxonomy): domain Eukaryota; kingdom Metazoa; phylum Arthropoda; class Insecta; order Hymenoptera; family Halictidae; genus Augochlorella; species Augochlorella aurata. The sequence continues at coordinate 19,374,203 of CM052162.1, read as the reverse complement.
CGGAACGAACTCACCCCTCAGACCATCCCCCTTTGGGATGGCAATTGGGGCGCTCGCCGGGGTCGCGATCAAGCTCGTCATCAGCGGGTATATACTCGCCGTGGTCGTCTACGTGAACGCCACCGGCAACTGGGGCAAGGACGATGACTTGGGTACGTTGGTCCCGGATAGATGATCCCCTGGCACACACGCGAAACAAACTCCTGCCGAGTTTGCTTGTATACGCCATGGTCAGACACGTGTCTCAGCGAACACCACGCTCCGATAACTCGAGCCAGCAGAATGCAAATACTGGGTGGCCGAAAAATCGTTGTACAACCGGCCAGAGGGTGATACTACGTGGGGAAACCAGTCGAAAAGAGAGTAATAGTTTTTCATTTTAAACTGCTTTTTCGGGAAAATGTGACGATAGTTAAACTACTATTTAATAGTATTATTTTGTCAATCTATTTGTTTCTAGGATACGGAGCCTTAAGCGAAAAAATGCTATCCTCTTTTTGGACCTATTTCTGTATTGAACTACTATTGGGGATATACAATTATCCCCTGGTCGGCTGTGCCACGATTTTTCTCCCTTTCTGCAGAGAGGAACCGCTAATTATTGAGTAGCTTCCCTGCGACCGTTGTCTGATCTACTTCCGTCGATAGCTCCACTTATGCCGATCGGTTAACTCGCTTTTTTGGGTAAACAAGTACATGCTGCGATTGGAAAGTACCTTCCTTGCAGATTTCGGGGACAGTTCTCGGACACGTGTCCGAGCGAAGCACATTTTCCCAGTAGTTCAAGCAATCGGCATGCGAATAAAAAGGGGGCACCAATTGTCGAGCAACTTTGCTGCGACGTCGAAAGCAAACTTTATCTACTTCAATGAACGGTATACGCAATTGTGGCAATTGTGTCAGTCACGTGTTTCACTTCTGCAATAAGTGAACTTGTGCTGTACGGGGTGGGTGAGAAATCGCGACAGAACCGGCCAGGGGATGATTCTACGTGAAAGAATAAGTCGAAAGAAAAGATAAAATCTGTTCCTTTCTCAATTCTACTTCTGTAGCCATACCTGACGAATCTTGAAACTTATTTTTCGAAAACGCCATCTTAAATGAAAAGATGTTACTCTTTTCTTCGACTGACTTCTCCAGGGGGTGGAATCACCCCCTGGCCGGTTCTACCACGATTTTCCGCCCACCCGATATTGCGAGAGTGTTTCTTTTTTAGTAAATTCAAAGGCAATGGTCAGACACATGTCGGGCTAAAAAAACTGCACGCTTGACGTGTGACGTCAGTGCTCTGCAAATAGCAAAGACGAAGCAATTATTGACCAACTTGCCTGCGAGGGGTGTCCGACTAAAGGTTAACTTTGACATAAATGGAAAATATTCCGTCGGGCAGCGTGCGATTATCAGGCTCTACGTGGATTCCAAGCGTTGAGTCAAGTTTTTAAATAACAAAAGCTATAACCTACATATTTAGCCAAATCTGAAAGCAATTTACATACGCCAATTCTGATCTTACTATACCTATTAATCTCGATAAAAACCAGTAAAAAAATAGAATGGCCTCTTTCTTTATTTGCTTATTAATAAGCAGATTCGGCTCTTTGACACGATGAAATACAGATCCGACAGATCTATTTACGTTAAAAAATATCTCGCGCTCAATGTTTATCGAATAACTGCACTCGTAACTGACGAACGCTAAACGCATCTTGCCGAATAAACAAAGATAGGAAATTATGGAGCATTGTTCTCGATCGGCGGTGATCGGGCGCAGGTGTGTCCACCGGCGAAATGTGATCGGTCGAACGGAATGCAAACAATGCGTAATAGAAACTAATGTTCGAACCGTCACTTAGCGTGCTTGTACGTCGGTCTGAGCAACGGCAGACCTTATCTACCGAGAGGAACGCGGATGCTAGCCTGGTCGGGGGGAATTAATCGTTTGTTGTTAAGTATTTCGTGTTCCTGATGATCACATACGCGGCTGACAAATGATACGGCCTTTCCACTCGGGTAGATACGGGCCTGCACGAACCAGAGCCCCGTAGAACCAACATCGACGTACACATCACCCCCCGTAAGTAGCTTGTGCACGCGTTGGTCAGACACCCGACCGAACATTCTCGGATTCGCGGCGGTAAAACCGGATCGACGTTTCTACATGCGATCTTGATATTTATTGGGGGCAGGGGAGGATAAGGCAGCTAGCCTTGTGTACACATGTCCGACCAAACACACGACCCGACCACTTAAATAACTGCGAGCCTATGTGGGTCAGTGGATAATTAGCAATCGAAGAACGATCGGAGGGCAAATTCTAAATATTCCTCGGATATCGCCGGCCAGATTCCTGCGAGCACGCCTCGCGGAAATACTGGAACGTTCGCCAATCGAGCACATGCAACATCTACTTAAATAGACAGCGACATAGTTGTATCGGCCGGCATTGGCCGATCGAAATGCATTTTGACGGTGGAACTCTGCCCGGCGGCGAGCCAAAGCAAACCGTGTCGGTTATTTCGTTCCAGCTATCGGGACCGGTAAAAGTCCTTCTGTTTAACAATTATTCAACTCCCGGGGAAATGTAATATTTTTCGTTTAATTCGACGGAACGTAATACCGCCGCGTTTTATTTTCGATTCGGCGAAACTAATTGCGAACAAAAATGGGACTGCCTGCGATTTCTGTTTCTGCACGGTCCTCCGTGGAAATGTAAATTCGCACAATGCTGCGCGGACTAACAATTAACGATCGAGTTGTAATATCCTTCAGGTTCGAACGATTGTTCGAGAAACAATGGATATCGATGCACAGAATGTTGATTCAGGCGTGCTCGCTTCGGTGAACAACCACAGCGATATCGACAATAAGAACGTGTAAAAATTCACGGACGTAACTTGGACAGGGGTGAATAAGTTCGCAAAGTTTCGCAGAGCGAGATCGCACGGCTCGCAGGGAAAAAATTCCCAGAGCATCCTTCCGGTATCCCGGACGAGTCCGTCGTTCGCATCGTGACCATGAATTCCGTTGTTCCAGTCGCAACATTCGAAGTCAGTGCCGTTCTGGGGAGTACCGCTAGTTTGCCTTGTGACATTAAGCCGTCCACGCGGGAGGATCGCGTATACATGGTGCTTTGGTTCCGCGATGACGCGGTGAAACCGATCTACAGGTAAAAATCAGGAGTCCGGTGGCGATCCGATGAATATTGAAAGGTCCGCTGGTTTTCAGCTTCGACGTGCGGGGAAGGGCGTTCAACGAAGCCCTGAACTGGTCGAACAGCACCGTGGTCGGGCCGAGGGCTTACTTCATGACCGTCACGAAGCCGGCCACCCTTTCCCTGAAAGCGGTCCAGCTGGACGACGAGGGGATCTACCGGTGCAGGGTGGACTTCAAGAACTCGCCGACGAAGAACTATCAAGTGAATCTCACTGTGATCGGTATCGGAACTTTTACCTTCTCCGCTTGTACCTTTAAAGGGCGATCGTTTATTCTAAGATCGAGTCGGGAGGGGGGGGATCGACGTTTCATTCGACTCGAATTGGTTTGCAGTTCCGCCGCACCAGCTTCTAATTTACAACAGCTCCGGGGCGGAGGTGGAGAGCACCGTGGGACCGTCACAAGTCGGCGTCGAGTTCAAACTGTCCTGCGAAGTCAGAGGAGGTGATCTATCAACCTTTTTTTCTCGGTTTTCTACGAATAAGGAGAGGCTACTTTCGAACTCGGTTTTCAACTATCTTCGGGATCTTTTTACCGCGCGGATCGGGAACCTTTTACCGTGGCACCCCGGTTTAAGCTCTTTCAATCATCCTTTACCGCGATTCACAAATTTCCTCGCAATGGAAAGATCGAAATCGTGCTCTTTGTTAACGCTAAACCTACCAATTCGGTCGGAAAGACCGACTTTACATTTTGTACTTTGAAATGGCTGAAAGCATAAAGACTCTTTCATGGAAAACAGCTGAACCAATTTCTTTAGCCAAGCGTTCGTTGTAATAAAAATTAGGGGAAGTTTATACAAAATTCAGTCTTTCTTACACACTTTTAATGCTCGTTTAATTAACGTTAGGGCTTCGCTGTATTCGCGATTAATGATATTTCGCTGCGAGACATTTTGTGTACGGTTTTCAAACGTGTTCAGGTAAACCGACGCCGGTGGTCACCTGGTTGGTCAACGAGAAGGAAGTGGACAGCATCTCGGAGGAAACCGAAGGGAACATAGTGGTCAGCAAGTTGAGGATACCCCAGCTGAGGAGGGAGCACAGGAACACCACGTACAAGTGCAGGGCTTCGAACACGAATCTTATACCTCCGTTGGAGAAAACGGTCCTCTTGGAAGTCCTTCGTAAGTGCGGCAAACCTAAAGACAAAGGGAAGATTCACCGGGGTCCAAATACTTCACCAAAATTAACGCGATAATCGCTTGGCTAGCCCATGACGACACGCCGAGTACCACGTTGGGTTTTATATGGATAACTTTAATTTTTGACCAGTTTTCGAAATTCATTTCGGCTGTAAAACAATTGAACAAGCTGAATTTTACGAGGCTATTTAAAATGCGAAACAGTTCAAGTACCAGCCACTATGATTTTCAACTCTGTAATCTCAGTTCGGTCAACCCTTAATTATCACACCTATTACATAAACACCGTCAGCATTCTCACAAGTTTTGTTTATATTTATTGCATTATTATTGACATAAAAGTGTCGAGCAAAAAATCAGAATCAATTGTGCTTACTTTGTATATCAATAAAGTAAGGGGTCCAAGGTCAATTCAGTAGAAGCAAGGGTATTGAAAACGTTTTACAATTTTTCTTAGAATTATGAATAAGAATTAAGAATAAAAATGAATAAGAATTATGAATAAGAACGAATAAGTAATTTGTTAATAGCGAACTTATAGACGAGCAATAGTCGTTAAGGGTTAATTAAATTACTTCGATTTTGCGGGACATTTCGGGCTCGATTCTCGGCGCTTAACGTGTTACAAATTGTCTATCTCTTCTTTCGTGAACGAGAGAGAAATCTTTACAAAAGATTGTCGATTTCAGTGAAGCCATTGTCGGTGAAGATCCTGTCTAAGCCGACGATCCTCGAAATAAATAAGGACTACTCGATCGCCTGCGAGACCACGGGATCGCATCCTCGGGCTCGTATCACGTGGTTGGAGGGAAACACCGTTTACCAGAACGGCAAAGTAAATAGCTCGACGATCAGATCAGATCCTGGAATATTTCTCGGCATCCTTAAATAAGTCTCTGCCCGCGCAGGTACTCGACGGCGGTAACATCTCGGTGGTCCAAAGCACGTTGGTATTCTCGCCGGTCCCGGACGACCACGGGAAGATCCTGAAATGTCGAGGGGAGAACCCGGCACTAACCGACGCGTACTTAGAAGACTTCTTTCAATTAAATGTAGCTTGTGAGTGCTATTAATTAATTGAATACCGCGCTCGCCTCGCTATTAATCTATGAAAATTGCTGACAGATGGAAGCAGAACTTCCGTTTGATTTGGCCGTTTCTAACAGAGCCGTGAACAATTGTTGAAACGGTCGTGTTTAACTTATCGATTCGAAACGTTCGTTCCGAATCTCTCTTGCTACCTATACGGACATTTTTAAGCATTTATGGCAGCCGCGGCTGGATCCATTCAAATCTTTGCAATTAATTTTCGTTTGTGTATTATTAAAACCTCTTTGCTCGGAGCAAAGCTAATACTTTTATTAATATGTATATTAATAGTTACTAATTACATACGACTGCCATTTAGAATTTAGGTGGTATGTTCTTAATTCTGGGTCTTAATTCTCCGTGACGACTAGACTGAATTATTCCTTTCAATTGTTGGAATAAATCCTTGTTCTTTTGCCATAAATGCGTAAAATCCACAATCCAGTGATGACATAGCGTACATTCGAGCTAGCTCGCGATTGTTCGAACTGTGTTCGATGCTTAGTTCCACCGAAAGTACAATTACACCTGGGCAACACGCTGAACGCGGAGAAGATCAAAGAGGGGGACGACGTCTACTTCGAGTGCAAGGTCCAGGCCAACCCGCAACACCATATAATCACATGGAGGCATAACGTGAGCAAGCGCACGGTTCCTTCGAGCGTAGCGAATTAAAAGGAGACACCGTTTCACGCGGCTAATTATTCGCAGGACGGCGAGTTGAAGCAAAACTACTCGGCCGGAATAATCTTGAGCGCCCAGAGCCTGGTGCTGCAGAAGATCGGCAGAGACAATGCGGGCAACTATACTTGTCGCGCGAGCAACGATCGCGGAGAGACGACGAGTCCTGCGGTTACCTTGCGAGTACAGTGTAAGCGCTCTTTTACTAATTACATGAAATTACAAATGTTAGGATCTCAGTGCGCGTTCCTATTTTCGGTAAAAATCAAGAAGAATTATCGAATACGTCTGCGTATAAATATAATAATTTTCATCGCAACGTTAAACAAACGCTGCGATGAAAATTCTGCAAAATCGCTGCCGCGTCTGTTGCTCCGTGCAGGGATTCAGTAGTGTTCGAGCTTCTCCAGAAAATTGATCGAATTAGAGGAATGTCCGAGATCGATACGACGGAGTTCAAGTTGTTTCTCCTTTGTTCGAACGAATATAGTTGCCCCAGTGTGCAAAGCGAAAGAGGTATCGGTGATCGGCGCCTCGCTGGAGGAGTCCGTGAAAGTCCGTTGCGAGGTGGACGCGGATCCAAACGAGGTTGAGTTCGTCTGGGAGTTCAATAACAGTGGAGAGAACTTGGAGGTCCCGCCGGCGAAGTTCGACGGCAATAATGGGACAATGAGCGAGTTGTTGTACACGCCGTTGTCGGAGAGGGACTACGGCGCTCTAACTTGTTGGGGTAGAAACATGATCGGGAAACAGGAGGCGCCTTGCATCTACCAGATCATTCCTGCGGGTGAGCAACACCGACTAGCTAGAATTGCTATTCAGCCGAGCGGACTGCGGATATTTATGCGGATTATTGTCGATTAGAACGTAAAATAGTAGAAGATCAATTTAGCTGAAGTGTCGACAAGTTGGATTAAGCCGGAATTAAAACTGACCGTTGAAAGCTTGGGTCAAGTAGCAGGGTTGACGCACTAGTACCGTTTCAAAGCACAATTCAGGATTGACCTGTTCCGGAAATAAGGAACTGTCGCGAGTGATTGATTTGCCAATATTTAAATGAATTTTTCCAGCCAGTAAAGGAGATGCTATCAGATTGAAATATTTCACGACAAATAGATCAATTTGCCTGTCCGAATGTACAAAATCTTTTAAATACTTTATTCGATCGAGCTGTCAATGGTCTTCGACACATTCACCTTATATCGGGATATTTCAAGAACTGGCTTTCCAAGAGTGTCGCAATTAATTAATCGCATCTTGGCATCGTATCCGCAGTCTGATCGCAAAACTATTTTGTGTAGTTTGATAAATTGCCTTGCAACGTACTGTTCTTCGCACAGTGAAACCGAATCCGCTGAACAACTGCACGATAAAGGCTTCGTTGAACCAAAGTTCCGAGATTTTGGAGGTCGAGTGCGTGCCAGGATACGACGGCGGCCTCAGGCAAGAGTTCCGGTTAGAAGCTTACGAGGTGGTCACGGGAAATCTGCGGGTGAACGCGTCCAGCATTTCTGCGGACGTGCCGTTATTTCGTATCACCGTGGCGGACCTGCTTCCTGCCACCCATTTTTACCTCGTCACGTACGCCGTGAACGCTAAAGGAAGAAGCGAAGTCAGTCTGCTCGAAGACATAATGCTGAGGGACTCTGAGAAGCACACAGGTAGCCCTCGCTGTCCAATAATGCGTTCTATTCGCATCGTTTGTGGTTCCAATAGTCTAGTAGGTCTCCCCAGTTTTCACTAGCAAGGGAACCCTGACGTCTGATGCGTTTAATAGATCTACCCTATAATTTAGCCGCAATCTTTAATTCTAAGGGAGAAATCAACCCTTTCATTCGAACTGGTTCTTCTACGTAAGAGTTTCTAAATCACAAACAAAATATAGCCAAAAGGTAGATCTAATGAACACTTGTGGCCAACATAATGAACAACCCTCATCAGGGTTGCTTTGTATGAATTGGACAAGGTGAAAGGTCGTTGGCCGTTTGCAGTCCAAGCATTTAGCAGCAAAAGAGGTCGACAGTTAAATACTATACATAGAAGAATTAACAATAAACGGGTTGATAAGCGTGATTAAGAGGATTGTTTCTGTCTCCAGACAGCGGAATCAGCATGGTGCCTCTAATCCTGCTTCTCATCGGCTGTTTGATGGCGTTCGTGGTCACCGTGGTCTCGGTGATGCTGATGATGTACCGACGAAGAAGCGCGATGAGCATCACCTCCCCGGTGCTGATCGAGCCGTACATGAAGCAACCGATAATCACGCCGCCGGACTCGAGGAACAACTCGATGCTCGACGTTACACATGGCGATCACACCTACTTCGTCGAGTACACGTTGAAACAGGTGACGGATTACGCGCTCAACAATCAACCAGACATCATCCAGTCGCCTCAAGGTATACATCTATTCCATCGCCGCGTCATGCTGCGCAACTGATATTGACTAATGCTAGTAGTTGTTTCAGATCAGGAGAAGATTAAACGGGAACCACAACTATTTCTACCTGTGAGACCGGACACCCTATTCGCGCCGTACGACATCCACAAACAGGGGCTTCAGACAAACAGATGCAGCGTAAGTTATCGTGTCAAAATGTTTCAGAATACTTTATTAGTAATCGATAAACAGTGGAATTACTTAAACAAATAAGGTTGCCGATGGCAACAAAACATGTTCGAAGTCCCACCCAAGGTCACCGAAGTGCTTTAGGCCAGTACACCGTGTCGTGACGCTCTCCAAATTTTCTGGTTGCAGTTGAACCCGTTCTCTGCGAAATCCTGGGAGCCCATCAGCTTCAAAACTGATCGTACCCTGATGAAGGAGATCATAATCGCCAACTCTATACCTGGTCCAGAAAGTTGCGTGTAAAGTGAGCCACGCGTAATGGAAAAACACGAGCAAACATATCAGAAGGACCGATCTCGAAGCCTAAAAACAATCGTACGTTAATCGTCGCCGGTGCAAGGTGAACGGGAAGAACTTAACGAACTGCAACTGGTCCTATCCGGATCCCGCGATCGGTGAACGCTACGGATTACCGGCAACGACCTAGGAATCATCAAGGCGACTAGTTGCATACTAACTAAACGCTACACATGGTGTATTATTCCAAGTTTAATATATTTTGTGTCAAGTCTTAGAACGTTCACTTATTTCGCTTGTCGAACTTCCCATTTGGATAACTACAGTCGACCTTATAATAACCATACTACTGATTTTATACATTTACAGGAAAACTCAATGAGTGATTTACAAAGCGGTAAAGCATGGAAAGAATTTACGGTTGCTGATACATGTCCAGATTTAATTTTACATCAAGATCCGCAGTCTGATAACATGAATGTCCTTATTCAACCCTGATACGCTTCTCGAATGAACATTCGCCCATTTTCTATTTTCAGATTCTGTACAGGATTCCGCATTTATTTAATTCTGTTGTGATTTTATGGACTTGTTTAAAGTATGAGATTATGAATAAAATATAATTGCGAAACGGAAATGGGTGAAAACCAACGTACAAGGATTAAAATAACGTGTGTTTAGCCTGCGTGTACCGGAAGGACGTGACGCACGGCTGACCTCTATTACAGAGGTAGCCACGAAAGAAATATAAATGCATAATACACATAATCGCAAGAATTGCAATGATCAGAAGAATCAGCTTGCGTAAGCGTCGACGCGAGTTTCCTACAGGCTGCACAAAAGTGTTTTGTTTAGCCATTGATTTGCTTGAGGTGCTGCCATACGGTGTTACGCTTAGTACATCGGTCTCGTCTGGTTCTGACTTCACCTTCCTGAACATAAAAAACTTAGGACTCTTTTTCTCCAACGGGAATGCTACATGCGATTCCGCCGTAGAAGTGCTCATGCGCTGGTGAATAAAAGAACTGTTTCAACCTTTCAACAATTACTTGAAAATTACACTCTCGTGTCGCATTGTTTTACTTGTCTCTCATGGGATTCTCGTATCTGCTGGCGTACTAGTCGAATCAATTTGCATTTCTGATGACACAGATTATTGATAAAATCGTCCTCCTCGTCTTGCTCGTGTAGAAACGTGTTCAAAGGCTCTGTATCACATGTATTCCCGTCGCAAATCATTGTTTTTTGGTACTTGAAAAAAGTGAAGGATTTTATTCTCAATCTACTGAAGCCATTTATAGATAAAATGGAATCTTATTTACCCTTTAAGTAGACTTTTAAAATGATATAATATCTTAATTAATCCGTTTAGTATTTAAAATTTTATATAAATATCCTAATATTAAATAAATTTCGACAGGGCAGCCTTAATAATCCACTTAAAGAATAATTTCTATTACTGGTAGCTTACCTATAAAAATGTGAGTATACATGGAATTCCACAATCTACTGGTCACAGTTACGTATAATTTTTCTGCAGTAAAAGAAAAGGTCAAACAGAATCGGTACAATCGAAAAGCTTAAGAAAAAAAGTGACTGAACTACTAACCTACTTTGACACATAAAAATTTTTCCTATTTGTAATTGTTCCATACAAATTTTCAAGTGTAATAACAAATATTTTAGTACTTAATAGATATCCTCTAGTACAGAAATGCTCGGCCGGTGTTTAAGGAACAATGGAAGTGTCATGCATTGTATTCCATCGTACATTGAAAATAATATGAAAGTCTGTAGCAAATCGCCTTTCGTAATTTCAACTTGGTAGTATACAGTCGCTTTTTACAGATTACAATGAATACAGTTTCACCTCCTTTCCTCTTATTTTGGTCGTTAAAACATGGAGGCAACCCTCGGTGCCCAAAATCGAAGTGCCCTACTTCTAAAAAACAGGAAAAGTTGCAGAACGAAATGAAAAATTCGAAGAAGAAGGAGCAAACGAGACAAGAGATATTGGAAAGTGTGGCTGATTTAGATTGTCCATGGTGTAAGAAGAAACGATAATTAAGTGAAAAATACTTAACTGGCTTTTAATTTTACGTTGATCTTAATAATACTTTGTCACTATATACATCAGTTTTTATAATCCAGCAGGAAATATAATTAATTAAAATTGGTAAAAACTTGGTAATACTAAATACACACTTAAACCTAAGCTCTTAATATGCACTATCCTATATTTTATCATAAGTTTTCGCTAGTTAACTTTTGGTTTCTTTTCTGGTGGGGGTTTCATATCTTTCTTCTCAACTTTCACTTCTTGCTTGATCTCTATAGCTGCAAATGGAAAAAAACATATTAATTCCACTGTTATCACTTGGTTAATGAGTGCTTCTGATTTTAAGAAGACATACAAGATTCTATGGGTTGATGTACAGGCTTTGGAGCAGGTAATGGGAATTTTCGAATGAGCTCAGCTAGTAGCATGTCCACTCTTTGGCGTTGGAACAGTGAACTAGGTTCCTCACGAACAGGAATTTCTTTCTTTGCTGCCAGTGCTTTGCCATTTTTGAAATCCCAGTAGTATCCTTTACTAGGATGATACCGAGAACATGAGCTAGCTTCTTCAAAAGCAGATTGCAGATGGTGCACTGTGGACAACTGCAAAACATTATTCATAAATGAGAATCATATTTATAAAATTATCTGTTTTTTATATTCATTAGTAAATGAAAAATACCAATCTGGAGCTAACGACAGATGCTAAATCAGGTGCTTGATACACTACACCAGCAATAATATAGTAGTCGGCAAGTGGTGCTGCTACAGTGGGAGAATGTCGATGTTGTTTTCTAATAACGTACAAAATGGGTTCCTGGACATGCAGAAGAATGTATTCCAGTCCTGTCATATTTCTGAAATTCAATGATCAATTATAAACTTTAGCATTGCATATGCAGTATTTTAGTACTATAATCTGTCAACTACGCACTGTAATTGCTCAGGACTGGCACGTTGCATTTTAACAGTTTCATTATTGCATGTTCTGTCATAAAATGGATTACTTCTTTCAGAAAAATAATCCATTATGTTGTTTGGGTTTAACACAGGAATCCACGCACTATCATGCCAAGAAAGTCCCAAAGGATTTTCTGTCAATTTAACAAAATCGAAAAGTTGAGGTTACATTAGGAAAAAAGATTTCATGGTATTAATAAAATTATTATAATTCTAATTAAAATTCGTATAATATTACCTGTCACAGGAGGCCTGCTCGATAACATTTTTGCTTCGAACAGTATCAGTACATAAAATACTTAAATGTCCACTTTGCTAAGATTTATCCGCCAAGATAAAATTACTGATATGGTTATGTTTAATATTTTTTATCAATATTAGAGAAATTAGAAATATTATTAGTTACAAATACATCCCACATAAACAACTAGAATGTTATTGTATGTACTTAGTTTCGACGCTAATAACAATATTATTACTAAACGACTGAGCAGTACAAATAAACCTGCATTTCTTCCGAGAGAGTCAGTGATTCCCAATGATCTATAAACACATTTTCACTTGGAAGCATCGATGTTTATGCCTTGATAACAAAAATATAATAAAAATAAAGAATGATTTGTTGATATTTTTGACCATATAATTTAATCAATTTTCCGAAATCAAAGAGAAATTTTCAAACGACGTGGACATATAACAAAAATGGGGAAGTGACTTTTTACAACTTCTACTATTGAATCTTTTTCTTTGTAGTAATCATAGAAACGATTACACATTTAATTATAGTAACACATGCTTCAATGATGCATTAACTTATTCTACTGCCTTAGTAATATTAAAAGTAATTATTTAGCATTAAATACAAATGTTTCGGAAGAAATGTTTAAATCTTAAATTATTGTTCTCATGTTGTGTACATATATTACATTGTAATAAAATTTAACACGAGAATATATGTTAGACTACTAAAATATATAGTAACAAATATTGTGTCGGATGAGTAATGGTACTTGAGAATGGGTACATATTGGTTTTTGAGACTGACGTTGTTTGCGATGACAACAAACTTGTGACTGTTCGCCCTAATCTAAGGCGGCATTGACAAGCACTGCCGAAATAAAGAATGCAGAACGCTGCTCACATATAGAACAGAGGCTATTAAGAAAAATGGGTCAAATGCAAAAAAAGGTTTTCGCGTCCAAAAGGGAATGGGTCATGGACAAGTCGAGAGAGAACGCATCACGCTCGCAGAAGAATTCTTCCACAAAAGTCCTACATATGTTTGATGTCCAAAGAGAAATGAAACATAAAAGGAATAAAGGCACTACTACTTAACAGAGAAACAGAGTCGTCGATTATTTAATAAACTACATTTATCAAAATTATTGAAAAATGAAGCCATTCTACATAATAATGTACATAATAAAATAAATATCAAAGTGTACCACGATACAATTAATTTTCGATACGTAGACAATGAATTTTACTGTTTAAAAAATATAAAAAACGATAAAGCCTATAAAGGTTCGTTCAAATTCATATTTATTAATTTTATATTTATGTTGAATATTTCTTTCAAAAGAATCGTTCTTGTTATAGCAGTTAATCGATATGAAAACTTATTTGATCTGCGAAATTAAGTAAAGATCTGGGTCAGAATCGACCCAGGAACCGTCGTCTAGAGGTTAAAAAATGAATTGACAAAGATAAAAGTGGGGTAAAAGGTTACGTTCAAAAACTTGGCCGTACGTTCTTTCGCGTAGTTGTACACGATGTTACATTATTGAAATTAATAATTCTGTATTCATTGAACTGGATGGAAGGAATTCGAGTAATCTGAGCAGTCTACGAATACATTCGAAAATACGACCGCTAGGAGTGTTATATCCAACAATGCGGCTGGGTGCGGTGAAAATTTTACATAACGGTGGGGATATGTTCAGCAGAAATATCGTTCGTAGCTCAAGATGACACTAATCTGAAAGCTATTTCCATACGAGATACATACAGGTGGAGAAACACAGTGACCTTTAATCTTTCGTGTCAAGTTCTTGTCGTTTGCAAACAAAAAAATACGGTAAGGACATCTGTTGCAAAGTATTTCTTACGATTTCTCGACGCGTGTTAATACTTTCTATTTTTTGATGACTGTCAATGGCAGGTTGTCGTGGATCTCTATTTTGGGCCAGAACAGCTATTTTCCGAGAATTTGCATGCTCTCATGAATAAGTCTCGGCGCCTAATCATTTATGAATCATAAATACCGTTTCACTATTTCCATTATCAGATTAAATTTCTTTGGACATTGCAATCTGTCAAGAATGATAATTAGCATGATTGTTTTTTTTTTTAAATAATAGATTATAATATAGCAATCGTTATAGAAATGATATTTTAAATAATACTAGAATGAAATCAATAGAATATTAATATTGTATGCTTCCTATAGAATGTTATTTTTTTTAACATATATTTGCAGAAAGATTATGACAACGAATGATAAGGAATATTCTATAGTCCCTCTTCATAGAAGACCAGAATTAATTAAAGACTGTTGCATATTACTCAATTCAGAATGGCCACGGAGCGAGACTGCACGGTACATTGCATTCATCTCTTTAATGACAGCATCATTATCTCCAAAAATAATTCATTTTTTATATAAAATAGGTTAGAATTTTTAACTGCTTCATGTGATAAATTTCCCACATGTCTCATACTTATTAACAAGGAGAATAGAGTCCTTGGTCACTGTAAGATATCCTTAATACCTAAATTACACCACAGTTGTTTCATACAGTCAGGTACGTTTACTTTGAACAGATATATAATAAAGAAAAACGGTATAACAATGTTCTTCTCCACATTTTAGTTATAATTGACTATAAATGTAGATCCCAAGGACTTGGATCTATATTGCTCCATGCTGCAGAAGATTATGTTAAAAGGAGAGGATTTAAGAATGTGTATTTAACAACTAAAGGTCAAGAAGTTTTCTATCTTAAAAATGGCTATAAAACCTGTGATCCATTCAAAGCCTATGGAATTAATGATGTTGTATATTCTACTGCAGCATTTACAAAATCAAAACTTAAAGAGAAATCTATGCAATTTTCTGGCCCACCACCTCCACCAATGCCAAACTTTCGAATGCCCAAATTCTATGATTTTAATGTAATTGCTCATAGAACCCATATGGTAAAAACATTACAGTAATAGTAATGTAATGAAACTCGCTTTTACGCCTAAATCCTTTTCATATTCCATTACATAAATGCTGCAAATCACTATTATTTATTTACTTAGTAAATTATTTTTGTAATTGTTCATGCTACACTAATACTTATCGTCAGTACAGTCTACTATATATATTCGTCTACTATACTATATTCGTCAGTACAGCCATAAAATCAAATTATACAATCCATTCCAATAATATACTGAAAACAATACTTTCGAAAATTGTACAGTTTCTAGAATCCATGAAATATTTTTCATACAAATTATAATCTTTTCTTGTGTTCGTACGTTTCTTATTTACTTCTGCAAAGGAGTAAGAATAAGTTGCAGGAACATCTGTTATTAATTTTATCTAATTTAATAGATTATCCAAAGATAAAAATAGAACAGTTTTTATTTGTGTATGATCATGTTTCAAGTTATACTAAGAAGCAGTTGCAATACCACAAACTTTTTGATAATGTTCTGCTTTCTGGAGACTTTCGACAAGGAAAGCACCTAAATCATGTTTAGAAATAGCACGACCTGGAGATTCATCGTGCTTGATTACATACTTTGAACTTGGTGCATCTGAAAGTAAATCATGTAATAATAGGCAATTAGCTCGAATATGTATTTAATGTAATACATACCAGCAATATGTGGTGGTAATACAGCAATCCACTGTAATTCGCTTGCCTTGAGTAGATCAAACATGCGTTGATGATCTGCATTTAAGTCCTTGAATATAGCAGGCACTGCTTCAGGTTTATAGAACAAGAATGCTGTAAATAATAGAAGAATTATTTAGATATACGTAAAAATGTCTTAATTCGCTATTAAACAAAAATTGTTGTAGAATAAATAACTTACCAGACAGGCAAACAGATACCACATTTACATTATGAGTTTTCATAGCATCTATTATATTTTTCATACCCTGAGATAACACTGTAGTGGGACCTGAAACAATTAAACATAAAAATATTAAACTTAGTAAGTTCAGTGTAATTTGAAATTCTATAGTTCCGTCATATTTAATACCAGTAATAATTAGTGATAACAATTGAAATAGTTGATTATAAATTACGAGTAATGATTACATTTTTAATTTAACTGGCGTAACTAAATTTATAATTAAACCAGTCATGATTATTGACAATTTCAATTATAAGAACTGATCAGTCAAACAAATTAAAAATGGTTTTCGATTAATGTCTAAAATGTACTTACTCAAATCATTTCTTGTGCCAAGGACAACAACCACTCCATCTCTATCAGATATTGCATCTGATACTTGTTTAGCATTAGTAACATCTCCAACAATTGTTTCTATTTTATCTTTCAAATTTGTCGGGATTTTGTTTTCATCTCTCACGAATGCTCTTACTTTTAATCCTAAATTGTAAAATGTGTTCTTGAATAAAAACTAATATGATCCGATAAATACAGTTCATATTTCATAATTTTCTATTGTTTCAAATAAACCGGCTTTTTTATAGCCGTTAATAAAGAATAAAAAAAATACGTCACCTTTCTTTACAGCATCATTTAAAGTACATAATCCTGTATTCCCAGTAGCCCCAAATATTATTATTCGATTCATGATGGCACGGTAGTTACCTGATAAATGCTGCAACGTTATCAAAGTTGAAATAATAGATTTATCAAACGTGCTATGTCATCTCTACGTAGCAATTCAAATTTACAGTTTAAGGGGATTTACAAGCGAGACGGTTTTCTATTTGTTTCTACAAATACGTCGTCCCAACACTGCGCAATTCAATAATAATTGATGAATGAAGTCACTAGACTAGACTTAACTGTTAGGTTATTTTTAACGTAGATAGCATAACCCAGTGTAAGGAAGTCGAATTTATTAGACTTACAGTTATACTACGTATGAAGTAATTCTAAAAGAATATTTTAAGGATACTGAAATATTTAGGAGATTCCCCTGCTTTTATACCATTCAAAAAGGTTTATTTACATGTACGAATGTGAAAATTTAAAAATAGCGCTATTTTTGATAAGTGATGCCGCGTGTGGTGAAATTTCGAAATAAAGTTATTTTTTTTATAATCATTGTTTACACATGGACTATAAACTGACCCTAATCTACATATGGCCCATATATATACTTCGATAACAAAAATTATATTCTAACTTAATCTAATTTAACCTAAAATTATCTATATACATTCGTATATGTTTAGACTTAACCTTAGATATAACCTTATAGGTATTTATAATGTACTTTTTACAGCCTCATATTTTTCTTCCGTAACTATTCTATTAATATTTCCATAGCTCTTGTATCATAAGTAGCTATTATTTGATAAACACCACCGGCCTCCGTCCATTTAATTCTCTTCAGCTTGTGTATCATCCTATACTTGTCATTCTTTCGCAAAAGCATTGCCTGTAATGTGGTTAATCCATATATACAGTAATGGGTCCTACTCCCGCATACCTCCAGGCCGTAGCTCGATCCGTTAGCAAGGATTAATATAGAAATTTTCCTTGCTCTAATTGGTTGCTGATTTACTGGTAAGACAGTGCTGCCCTCACAGTCAAAGAAAAAGAGGGAAAATAGCGAGTGAGCAAGAGAGCATGAAATCAGCACAACTAGTACTGATTATGTTGGTCAATTGACCAGTGGTCAGTGGTTAACTGTCTATATCGTCTGTATGACTAATTTGCTATAAACTTTAAAACATGAATGCGGAAGTTTATGCCATCTTGTGGTTTTAATAAAATATGTGGCTGGTCATTATCAAACGCAGGACTAACATCCAGGAATACTGTAACTGCTCAAACTGGTAAACACATTGCCGACTGTAAATAATTATTTTATAAATATCAGATGGCGCCACTGTACATTTTTGGAACTTAGTTTAACGATAAATTTGTCTAAAAATTTGGGCGTTTGCCATTACATGTAATGATCCTGTACGGTCCTTTAAACGAAGAGCGGAAAGTTTGGAACATATGGTAGAAATTTTATGAACTAATTATTGAAAAAATCATTTTTACCATGTCTGCACTTCCGTGAGACCGCATACTTTTTGAACTATGCTGAACAAAAATTCAAAAATAATGTGTAAAAATTGTCAATAATGTGGACATATGTACATTATTAAACATACCTTGAAATATACCATATGCCTGTTGGCCAGGGGGTGGGTCCTATTGGCCATTGGGGTACTTTTAAGATAGCTTTGGGGCAGTTTTGGGGTAGTTTTAGTGTAATTTTATGACAGTTTCGGGCCAGTTTTGGGATACTTTTGGGGTAGCTTTAGGCCAGCTTTGGGGTAGTTTTCTAGTACTTTTGGGCTAGTTTTGAGGCAGTTTTGGGGTACTTTTGAGATAGCTTTGGGGCAGTTTTCTAGTACTTTTGGGTTAGTTTTAGTTTATTTTTAGGACAGTTTTGGGGTCCTTTGGGGATAGCTTTGGGGCAATTTTAGGACAGTGTTGTTGACATGGCCTATTGGCCGGGGGCGTGGCCTAACCTCCAGGGGGCTTGGCCTATTGATCAGGGAGCGGGGCTTATTGGCCAGGGGGTGTGGCCTATTCCAAAAGGGGCGTGGCTTATTGGCCAGGGGGTGTGGTCTATTCCAAAAGGGGCGTGGCTTATTGGCCAGTGGCGGGTCTAACCTCCAAGGGCGGGGCCTAACTCACAGGGGCGGGACTATTGGTCAGGAGTTGGGACTTATTCTAAAAGGGGCGGGACTTATTGGTCAGGTCCACTACCCTAAAACTGCCCCAAAGCTAGCCTGAAAGGACTCCAAAACTACCCCAAAGCTGCTCTAAAAGTGTCCTAAATCTACCTCAAAAGTACCCCAAAACTGCTCTAAAATTACACTAAAACCACCCCAAAGCTATTCCCAAAGTACCCCAAGACTGTCCTAAAACTGCCTCAAAACTATTCTAAAAGTGCTCCATAATTGCCCAAAACTGCCCTAAAATTAGAGCTATCCCAAAAGTACCCCAGAACTGTCCCGAAAATACACTAAAACTACCCCAAAACTAACCAAAAGTACTCCAAAACTACCCTAAAGCTGCCCCAAAACTATCCCAAAAGTACCCTAAAACTGCCCTAAATTTACTTCAAGAGTAACCCAAAGCTGCCCTAAAACTGCCCCAAAACTGCCCCAAAACTATCCCAGAAGTATCCCAAAAGTATCCCAAAACTGCTTCCAAACTATCTCAAAATTACTCCAAAAGTACCCCAAAGCTGCCCTAAAACTACCACATAGCAGCCCCTAAACTTCACTAAAACAATGTCAAATCTACTTTGGCCATACACACACACGCGCGCGCGTGCGCCCTTTATATATAAGAAGCTAATACATTAATAATGCATTAGTAATACATTAAGAACTATAACTACTTATTAGATTAGATTAATTTTCTTTATTTTTTTTGTACATAGCATTTAGTTTGATATAAAAAGGAGAGTTCGTACAAATGCCTCTTCAATAGAACTGTAATGGTTTGTAATTAACATTACGCGAACATAAGTAACAACTTTCGATAAATTTAAAATTAGTAATTAGTATAAACATTACCATTTTTTAAATTCCTCTGCACAGTAGTATAGTCTCCGTCTTTCATAGCTTTAATTAAAAACTTGTAATTTCATTTTCTATTTTCTTCTCCATGGAAACAAATAAATTTCAATAAACGTATTATATATTATCGCACAACACCAATTAAGTATTCTCTAAATATTTTGTGTCCAATTATTACATCGTCATTACTATAAACGAAGTTTCATTTTTTGTTTGTTTATAATCGTTCTCGTGATTACGACTTTTATAATTAAAATATGTCTCATGATCAGCGTGCACATCGCACGTAAAAAATGCTATATAACTACCATAGGAAACATGATACAAACTGAGATACTTCTATTAAGAGTAATGGGGCGGAGGTATCGTCAAATCTTGTAATATAGTTAACTGTTCCTGTGTGAAATGTTGCGAATATCCACTTATCCCTTTCCATCCATCATAATGTGTCCTCTTAAAATCATCTAGTGTCTTCCTAATCGTTGTCTATAAAATTGTAAAACCGCATTATACGACGGTTCGAAAGTATCATAAATTGATTATATACTTACCGGTATCGGTTGCGGATCATTCATGAAAGGGCTGAGGAATTCAAAAATTGATGGCACGTAATCAGGAATATCGTACGGATGAGCTTGAATGAATGAACATAGCCCTAATACGGCTCCATGACGAATTCTTATAGCATCAATTTTTAATTCCTTTCTTGCTGTTCCCTTCTGCTGATTTAAGTTATCCTTCTTATACAATTTGGTTTTTGCTTTCTTCTTAAATTCCTCCTAAAAATTTTCAATTAAGTTAAATGCCGTATGAAATCCTACGTATAGAAAAAGTCTGACAGTAAAATTATCCAGAGGCTGCTTACCAATAATTCTTCTTGGTTTGGTATAAACGTACAATGCAACAACCCACTGAGACATTGGCCAGCGCTTTTTCTCACTTCAAGGCGTTCATCTTCCAACAAACGTACGACTATATCCTTCACACAACTGACCCACGCGGAGTTACTTAAAAATGTGCTGATATTATGAAATATCAACACTTGAAGGAATTGCAAACAAGTGGACTTCGTCCACCACGACGCGTGCTTCGACATGCTCACTACTTTGTCCAAGACTAGTGGCATGTCGCGCGGTAGAGTGAGCCCTTGTGCAAGTAATGCTAAAGCATGTGTACATAATTTAGCCAATTCCTCATCTGAGTCGCAATTTTCAAGCTGACATATAATAGGAAATATTTTATAAAATTCCGGCTGTATACCACCCGGAGAACGGAGGACGGTAATTGAAATCCATTTGCAAACTGTCTTGAACAATCGAATCGTTATCTCACGGTCCTTCGCGTCTTTTTCAGAGTCCGTAGGGGCATCATTGAAATTAACGTTTGCTACTTGAGCGGATAAAGAGTGTTCTTCCTTACTTAATACTAAAGCACTTTCGGTGACAAGAGTTTGCAATCTCGGTAGTATTTTATTTACTAAATCCTCTACTTTATGTGTCCACTGAGTACTTGAATAATTTGGAAACCTGAAGTTCACGTTGAACACGCTCACTAATACGGAACCCAATCTTGCTCTCACATTCTCGAAGGGACTTGCCAACAACCTGTCTTCTGTACGTTCTAGCAGACGTTCCAATAATTGTGTAACTCGCCACGATTGTTCATCGAGCGCCGCTTGCAGGATAAGCAAACGTCCACATTCAACGAAAGATGCCTCCGAATCACCAAGATGTGATTCTTCCATTAAGCATTCCAGTAACCAATGGTGTCTATTCGGATCTCTGTGTCGTTGCGCATTTGCGAAACACAGGCCCCAATCCATTTGAGATTCAACCGTTATATTAGATATCGCGCGTCTTATAATTGGCAACAGATTTTCCCACATTTCGCAAACCATGTGGAATGGCCAATGTTTAGAGCCTCGAATAATTCCAGCGATTATCTCAGACGCGCATCTTTGGCTACCTTTTTGTTTGTCCTCAACTAGCTTGTACAAATGTGGTAAAAAATGTTTCAAGTACACTATTCCATGGTTACGAAAGACACCTTTGAAAACTAAAAATCTAAGACCGTTAAATTTATCCACTTTCTCTTCGATACTGAAAAACGTTATTAGTTTTTCAATATTCTGTGCGTCATTGAAAAAGTGATCTACTTCTTTCTCGTGATCCGTTAACTTTCGAACATTCGGATCTAAACACGGTTGTTCAGACGATGGTGCGTATATTTCTATCTTCTTTGGCCACGTGTAATATCCGATATGCGTGTTGTGAACGAATCTAGGTTCATCCCATTGTTCTGGGGTCAGTGGACGAGTTTCGTAATTATATTGTAACCAAGCGTTGTCTGGTCTTAGTCCTGGTACCAATTTCTTGTACTGACCTTGCGATTCTTGTGATTCACTTATCTCTGGCAAAGCAGGAGGATCAATAAGTACCTTCGGATTAAAAAATTATTACTTAGCGTGTATATAATTCGTTATATTTTATTTCATAATTCAATGAATACTTTACTTTTGGATGTTTCCTTTTCAATTGTTTCAAAATGTATACGGCTACTCTAGTAGCAATTTGCCTTTCTTGTAATGAATCGTGTATCAACGCTCCCATGAAATAACGAATGACTTTCGGTGGATAGATTTGTTCAGGATGGACTAAATTTCGGATGAAATACATCGCCATCAATCGATGTCTCCAGTGCAAATTCTTTTCCAGAAGAGCGTTCAACAGCTCATCCATCAAGCCGGTGTAACAAGTTAAATTATTCTTTCCGAGCTCTTTGAACGCTTCCAAACCTTGTTCCATCTCGTTCTCGGTTGGTAAAGGAAGGTTTGGTTGCGGTTCGGTTGTCCATAACTTGGATGCACTTGTTAAACAAGTTAGCGGTACTTCGTGAGAAATGGAAAACGTGGGAAATCGTTTATTCACAGTTTGCACTAAAATATCTTTCAGTCGCACCACAGATAGTTTTTCGGGTACCTTGGACAATACTAAAGCTGGCCATAAAAATCGTAGCGTATTCCAATCACATTTCATTATGATAGAATCTTCTGAAGAACTGAACAAAATATACAAAACGCCCTGTTTAAAAAAAGTAAACAAATATTATAACAGGTATACATTTATTCTACGTAAAGGTATTAAGTAAATTAGAAGTGGATCGCTTACTTATAATTCTAGATATTATAAGTCTTGATAATTGTTTTCAATATTACCTTATGCGCTTCATGATACACTTCTGCATCTTTTTTCAGTATATCAATTATTTCTCGTACAATAAACGTATGAGAGTAAGTGAAATATCGAAGAGCATGAAATAGATGATATTGAGCCTGCTGTCGCACATCAGCGTATCTGCTGGTGGCTAATGTAAATATTTGTAGCATAATCTCTTTATGAGTTTGCGTTAAGTAGTAACCTTGCGAACGTACACGCGTGTCATGTTGGATATCGGCGCATTGTAGTACAAACGGCTTTAATAATCCTTTACTCCCCACTAATTTATTTTTGAAGAGTTTGTTCGCAACTTTAAAATGCATGCGTCGTATGTCACAATCTTCGATACGGTGTATCTCCCCCAATAAAAGTCTATTCCAAATCTAAAATTAAGAACTTTCACTCATTTGAATCGCCAACAGATCTCAAAGATATTACGTATAAGTACATACATCTACTAAAACTTGCAAACTTTTTGTATCGTCTTCTACATGCTTCAGTATCACTTTCTGAAACTTGTTCAGAAGTTCTGCGAGAAAACGTCTTACGTTGCTACCGTCTGGCATTACAAGTTCTTGACGTACGCCAATCGTTGGCTTAAAGGACACAGACTTTAAAGATGATTTCATTAAAACTAGTGGTTCCTCTTCCCACAATGGTAATACGGACTCACAACCTTGAACAATACTGTACACAGTGTTCAAACTACTCAGCAGTTCATCCCTAAAATTATCCATCCATATAACATCTGATATAGTCTGTTAAAAATTATCAAATAACTGCTGACAGTAGCACAGAAGCGAACCTTGATAATGTTTTCCAGTCTTCACAATATTTCTGTAATTTACTTATTTCAGGCAATAAATATTTATAGAATATTTGCTTTAATACGGTCATTTCTACTTCTCCGGGAATGTACCATTCAATTTTCAAAGAATCAATTTCCAATTTCTGGCCCCAATGTATAGCTTCAGTGGTCTCGAATCGATCTGGTAAAATTTGACACAACGAGTACATAATAGTTCCTAACAACGTAAAAGCCAAATTGTTTCCTTCTCTTGACTTTAAAACTACCACTCGATCAAGAACGGTAGTCAATTGATCTATATGTGGCAGCAAGTGTTTTCCACGAGTATCCACGAGAGCAGATAACAGCAACATGGCATACAAAAGGCGATTGTCCAAATTCTCTTCTTTAGCAATGTCATTACTTTCGTCTGTGATATTTATAATAGTTTCCGAAAGTAGGGGTATCAATGAACGCAATGTTGCTTCTCCATTGACACGGGCGAATAATTTACATATCCATGCGGCCAATTGTCCAGCAACTTTAGTTTCAAGGATATGTTCGGTTACGAACGCACGTAGATTGTGCAAAGCACACTCAAAAATCTTCTGATTAGTCTGGATCAACACAATTGAGCAAACTTCATAGAGTACAGTTTGAATAACTACCTCTATCTTGCTTTTGCTATTGTCGGCACTACTCTCTAGACGAACTGATTCCAAAGAGGTGGCATCAATGAAATAGAATACTTTATCAAAAAATTGTAACACAAAGTCTTCGAATTTGGAGGTTGTCTCATAAATTAATGTTTCCTCTTCGTCCATTGTTTTAGATGGATCAGGAGCTTCCACGATTGGTATATAGGCAACGTAGAATGCAATTAGATGAAAAATTATGCAACACTTTTCTGTATCACTTGGATCAATACCAGGTAAAAGCGAAAATAATAATGGTAGAACATGTGTTGGTCCTTCAGGATATGTATACCCTGAAACAAAAATGCAATAAATAAGTCTCTTAAGAATTATATACGATAATTTCTTTGATTAATACCTTCATTAACATTTCTAGATCCTTCAACCATTGGTCCAGCTATAGCTTCCAAGTAGCTTAACGAGGTATACAGTTTGTACGATTCTGTTGTAAGCGAGCCCAATACAGTAGATACATTCTCTAGCACATGGTGAATGACTAAACTGGGTCTCATTGCAGCAAGGTGATATAATATTTCGGAAACATTACTGAAACCTGATTTGCTGAACATGGCCGTCATAGCTACCGGCATCATGCTTTTGACAAACGCATCAACATCGCTATCAGTTAATTTGTACTCGTCTGGCACAGGTGTTTCCCACGTTGGCTTAGGATAGCGTTCTCTATATTAATAGAAAAGAATCTTGCAATTTAGAAGAAGTCACTACAGAAATGCATACTAAAGTGCAATGATAACTACCTGCGTAGACGTCTGATAAAGTGATACGAAAGCTTCATAAGAAGATCCTTTAACCTTGGAAGCCAGTGACCAAAGTTGGCTGGATGAAGGTATGTGTCTATTGTTTTCAATAATTTTTCGAAATACATTTGTGCACTCGAACCATGTCCCTGAAATTATTAAATATCATATATAATCATATATTATAAAGTCATTTGAAGGTTGAATATTTTGAAGGTTTTCTAAATTTATGATATAATCTTACCAATACTGATACTATCCATATAGCCACAGTATCTAGTTTGTGAAAACTGCATGTTTGTTGTTTATATGCTACTGGTAATCCCAAAGATCTCACAAATCTGGTGAACATTAATGGAATATATGGTTCCCAGTTTATGTAACCAATGTTGTAGCAAGCCAATCTTGCCATTAAGTTCATCATTTCATTTTCCCATTTCGGTGCATTATTACAGGCTTCCCATAAAGACATGAATTCATGAAACCATAATTCATGTCCAATCGAATGATATTTAGGAAATAATTGCAATGGTAAAAACCATTCTAATAATTCCATTTTCATCAACATTGGTGCACGATCGAGGGGGTATAGTGCTGGTCTCAATTCATCTAATATCTCCTGCGTTGTGCTTAACTATCATAATTAATTAGTCTCAGTCATTCTGCAAACTTATTTGAAACAAAATAATCACTTACAGGAAAATATACTTTTGCAACATGTATAAGTACGTTTACTGTGTTTGTTAAACCATTAGGATAACGGTACATCCCCAATGATGTCTGTCCACTTGATTGCATATGACAAGCTAATTTGTAGAGAGGTTGCCATGGTAATTCTAGCTCTTCCGGAGATATTAGTGTCTTCTTCCTAATAGTATTCAGATGGCAATAACATGTGTTTAAACCATTTAAAAAGGGTAATATAAAATCAATGTAAAACTTACTTTAATAATGATATTAACGTCAAACAAGATCTACTGATTACATATGGTTCTAGATCTGGAGTTGTAACTAATTCATACATTAATTTTATCAAAAGAATATGGTCTTCTTTACTGAACTGTAAGCCATATATCTTTATATACCTATAACAAAGACAGATATGTATTGCACCATAATATTATCAAATTTTTATGAATATTATTTTGTATTTGTTATTGAAACAGTAAATGACTATGCCTATTAGAATTGCTCTAGATAGTCATAGTTTTGGATACATTTTCTGTTAGGTATAAAAGTACAAAATTTTATATTACATGTAAAATAGCTACTTACTCGTACAACCTAGTGACCCAAATAACACAACCAGGTTGCAATTCGTGGAGCATAATAGCTCGTCCTAAATTTGCTTTGATTTCGGCGAAAAGAGCTTGTGAATCTGAGTCCAACTCATCCACATAGGGTAATAATTTATTATATATAATTTGCTTTTGATAACGAATTTTACCACCTTTGTTGATCTCGCCCATGATTTCGTCCTTCTTCGAACAGCTGTCGTTGATCGTATCTTCTTGGCTTTCACACATGATTATTTAGAATGTACTATTGTTATGAACGAGTGATATAGGTTAAATAGACGTGTCGCACGAAAGAACAGGCGATGTAATGAGAAATCATTGACGTTGTTGAGTCAGCAATAACTTGCTTATTCGTCTTCATTTTTATCGAGTCATGTTTTGTACTTCGGTAGCCATATTTGATATGTTAACTTCCAAAGAATCGGATTAAGGGTGGGTCATCCAATACACCGTTACTATACACACATAGAAAAAACTTATATACGTATATTAGTTTACAGAGATTTATGTTGACCACAATAGGCACTTCAATATCGAAGTGAGCAATGCAGGAGTGGAGTATTCTGTTTCCGTAAAGTCCAATCTACGTCTCAGCGGTGTCCAAAGTGTCGAATTTTACTTTGTTGTGGAGAAATTTAGAATATTCCACAGCATAGTGTCAATCTCGCTAGCATACAAGAAAAATATCGAACATATCGATGTTCTCCCACTATCGATAACTAGAAAGAAGATCGACTTTATGTATCGTAAATTTTTGTACGGGTACATCATATGTACATACATAATTGTTATCTGCTGTTATGTTATTGTAATTAAACAAATTTTATAGAAATATATGTACATAGTACTATGTACAGTAACTTCTCTCCATTTGTCCTTCAGCTTGTAAACGAAAATGAATAATTTGAAAAAAAGGGATACGATTATTTGAGTCTTACGGCTCGTTTTTATAGTTGTCGACTGTCAACAACTATAAAAACGAGACGCAAGACTCGAATAATCGTATCTCCTTTTTCAAAATTATCCATTTTTGTTTACAAGCTGAAGGACAATTGGGGAAAATTGACTGTACATATTTACTTATAATAGTTTTGTCTACTCTTCGCTTGTCTTATCAATTGTATGAAATAAGTAATTAAAAACTTTCCGATATTAATATCGATTACGAGAAATATGAATTTATTTACGCTATTTAAATTAAAACTATAGCAAAATTCGTGGCACGTCTAGTCACGTGACAGATCTCTCATTGGCCCTGTAGGGATGGGTTATGGAAAATACGGGGAGAATGTCACATAAGAATGTTCTCTACCCCTACAGATACATTCGATTTTTGGATTTCACTGAAGGAGAAACTGAAACATGCTTTGAAATGGTAAAATAATGTACATTTACTCCTTTATGTAACGTTAAACTCATTGGAAATTAGTTCCGCTTTTGTAAAATATACAAAGTGCAATTGTGCATAGGCGCTGATTTTACGTCAAAAAATAAATCGAAAATATAAAATAATTTTTTTTCATTAAGGCTCCGTTTTCGAGAAAAAGCAGTTGACAAAATAATACGTACTAGTGAATAGGAATGAAGTGACGCGTCTGATCATGACATACCAATTCTACTTCTCGCTATACTAGAAAGCCATGCGAGCTTGATGCATTTTTCAATTTTCTCAACAATGGAACCTTAAATGAAAAAACGTTATTCTTCTTTTCGACTTATTTTTTTTATATAGAATCAACCCTTATTCGGTTGTCCCATCAGTTACATGACACTCTATATATACTACGACATAACTGCTATTGCTATACATACATATACGTGGCGGGCATTTCAAAATATATGTATATCAATTTATTCCATTCATTGTCAGACTTATACAGATTTTCTTCTAAAAAATTGTCCAGTAATTAGTTTTTAAGAAATTTGTTTATTCAGTTGTTAATTATCAATGTATTTACTTACATTTCTAAGTAACAAAATTAAAATTGTTTTCTTTTTCTATAAAGGAAAGTTTTATCACTACCAAACTACCAGTTTCCACACTAACATGCAATAGTGTCGCACTTAAAAATAACAGAGCTTAAGTTTTATTATTTCTTGTATTAAAATTAAATGTATGTCATCAATATAACATTATCATGGATAAAATAAACTTATCACATAACAAGGCTTAATCATAAGCGTATCATATCACGTATACTTTCAATCAATTCTATTTTAATTTTTATAATTTTGCTAAACTTATAGCAAATTTTAAATGAGAAATTTAAGTCTTGTAAATTAAACAGTATAGCCATGCTTAAATAGAAATGAATACTTTAAATACCTTAAAAGAATTATATTGGGTTGGCAAGAAAGTAATTTCGGTTTGCACCAGTAGTTAGTGTTTACAATAACGTTAATCGAAAAAGATCATGGTCCAAGCATGATGAACCAGCACAAACCATATCAAAAGCTGAGTTGCATCAAAAAAAGATCATGCTGTCAATCTGGTGGGATTACAAAGGTGTTGTGTATTTTGAGCTGCTTCCAAACAACCGAACGATCAACTCAGATGGTTACTTCCAACAACTTGTGAAATTGGAGAAAGCAATCAAAGAGAAAAGGCCAGAATTGGCAAATCGCAAAGGAATCGTGTTCCACCACGACAATGCGAGGCCTCACACATCTTTAGCAACACGTAGTTTTTTGCTATTAAGAACCAGAAATTCTATGAGTGCGGGATCATGAAGTTACCAGAAAGATAGCAAAAGGTCATCGAACAGAATGGAAGATATTTGACTGATTAAAGTTCATTTTTTGTATAGAAAATTTGAGTTTTATTTCACATTAAAAACCCGAAATTACTTTCTTTCCAACCCAATATTTTAATGGAAACTAATGATTTTATTACGGCATGTGTTTAATTAACGGATTAAAAAAACAATAATACTTTTTCGTATTAACAATACTTTAAAAAGTAATGAATCATTTATATTTAAGCATGAGGTCAGTATATAAAGAGAACAACTGAAATACTTCGAGTAGGAGCCCAAATAAATGTAATGTTTCTTATGAAACATTGTCAGTATTATCATCCTTGTCTTCTTCATAACCAAATACGCTTTTATAGTGATCCAAACTCATATCCCCTCTGTTGTCCGGATCAATTTCAGATTTTATTTTCTGATAAGCAATGGTAAATCCTCTCCCAGTACTAATTTTCCTTGCTTCCCCAAGAGTAGCAGCTATTTGCAAATTTATACATTTAGTTCTTTCTTTGTTCAAATATTGATGAATACTATTGTGTTTTTTGTTTGTTTCTCTGGATTTCTCACAACTTTTGACATCATTTCTGGTCATATTAATTTGTTTCTTGCTGATACTTTCCTGACTGCTACGTGAGGAATTACTATTTTTATCGCTGGAAATATTATTAGCACTATTTTCTTTATGACTTTCTCGTGAAGGACTGTTACTTATTGTGGATACATTTTCCTCAAGCAAAGTGCTATCCTTCTCCAAATCGATCTTTTTCAACTTGGAAACTAAGTCTCCAATGCAGACACCATCATCACTATGATCCAGCCTCTGATCCAAAGATATTGCCTTAGCAGCATTTTTGGGCATTCGTAATGGTGTTTCTAATTCCTGTTAAAATTTAAAACGAATCGTGTTACTAATTAACTTAAAAATATTAAAAGGATCAGACATTTAATTTCACTTACTACTGATTTTGTCTTTGTAAAATTACTATTATCAACAGTATTATCGTGTTTATTTTCAATCTGTGCTATTCTTTCTCTTTCAGAGCGTTTAAATTGTTTCCTCTTGGACTTTGATAAGCCAACTGGTGGCCTCATTACATTCTTAGCTTCAGAGGCAACTAGTGGATTATATGTTGGATTATTCTAAAAATATTAAATAATTTTATGAATCCTTTGATTAGATTTTATGGCAATGAAGCGTAATTGTATGAAAAACAAGAAAGTATTCCAATAACCTTTGATTACTTACTCCAGACCAATCTTCATCAGAGACTACATCAGTCTGCACATTGCATGCATCTTCTAAAGCTACTGTTCCAACTTTAATTTCTGGTTCTAGTGACAATTGAAAACATTTCACATTTCCACTAGTTTTACATCTTAATATATGGTGCTATAATAATGAAACATTAATGTTAAATTTAAAAATTCCTATTATGATAAAAATTTGTATAATGTTTATGGAGGACATACTTCATATTCTTCTGGATTCAACACATGTGTAGCATCAAAGGGACATGTAACTTTAATATCATTTGGATAACTTTTGCGACACTTGACTATGTGCTTTTGAATTCTGCCATCTATAATCCGATGGGATGCATTGAATGGACAACAAATATAAGGCCCAAAAGCATTCATTTTTCTAAACATTAAATAAAAAATAATGCAATCAGTATAAACTTTATATTTTAGAATATTGTATAATAACTGTTAAGAACACGATTTTCTACTGTTTATAGTAAATATCTACAGAACTCATAAAACTTGTAAAATTTCTACTGTTTGTTGTCAAAATACTGAATCAAGTGATCTTAAAAAGTAAAACTACATATTTTTTTAACAATCTAATATTACTGCCATATGTAATATTAAAACAATATAATAAGAAAGAAATATTGTAATTTCAATATATTACGGAATAGAATACAGCGTATACAACTTTTATACACTTTTATATACCATGTATGATTCATTAATAAGGTTAAATAGATGATTACTACTAATTGAAGTAAATATTTACAATGATGTATAATTTGTAAGCCAAACGATTTTCAATAAACAGCAATTATTTTAATATTTTCTAATAACGCAATGTGTTCACTTTACTTGATTTTAGTTCACAGTAAAAACCACAAAGTTTTGCATGTGGTAAAAACTGTATGTGCGTATGTATGTATGTATACATATGCATGTCATTATACGTACGTAGTATTATGGCGCATCAACAACGTTTTTATTGTTGTACATATAAAAAACGCCGATACTGTAATATTTGGAATATGACATCAAAAAATGGTTTCAATATTTAATTTTGAATAACTTCCAAACTTTTAAAATTATGAATGAAGCAAAAATAAGTTAGGCGGCAGAATGTAAATTGTTATTCTAAGAATTGTACTTTCTGAAATAAAAAGCTTGTCCGTAAAAAAAAATGATTTAATCTGCATTTTCGTTAACCATTTATTTTCATCTTGCCAATTTCCTATTTGTCTGCTTTAACTATACGGCCTTTACGCAATCGCCGACTATGATGTCGCTTTTATATATAGAGTATTCAATCTATAAAACATGTGATTTGAGTTGCACCACCACTATCTTGTAGGAAAGGCACACTCACACGTTTTCCTCGCGCAGTATGGCCCGCTCGATTCCAGTCGCAATCTGTTCGACCACGTTCACTCAAAGAGGTTTTCTTTCATTTATAAACGAAATCGTCCGTAAATAATCGAAGATTCATCATGGATGACGAATGGGGTATGAAAAAATTGATATACGATTGTCTTGCCTGATGCATTACCATACTTCGATTCAAGGCAACGAAATGATTTTAACCTTCAACATTGCAGATGTCGTAGACGCCGAGGCTCAATTCGACCTCGCTATCAGATCCAACAAGTGGGAGGGTGAAGATGAAGAGGAAGACGTCAAGGTTCTATTTTAATGATTTTCTAATATAGTTAAAGTAACACATTGTCGAAATTTCGTTAGTCGTTCATAAGTGTGGTTAACCTTACATGCTGTCGATTAACACGAGACCAGTAGTACGACAGTTAATTATTGGCGAACAGACTTGAAGTTCGCTGTGAATGGAAGTGAATCGAAAATTCGAACTGACATTTACACAAGGAATTCTAAATCTTATTACAATTTAATAATACATGATTCGTAATTTTCAACTGACAAAAAATTAAGTGGACACCAGAGTAAATGAATTTACAATTTGAGTTAGTGTAAATATTAAGTTTATCAACTGACAGAATTGTGCATGGGAATGATCGCATTCATATTTAAAGTGAAATAACATTGGTTTAAAGTTTAATTGGTATAAATTTGAATCGATAAGTTACATACAAATGCTTGAAATATTTTTTCCTACCAGCATTGGACTTCAGAGGTTTTAGTGACAGAAAATTTTCTATATGTGGTTGCTATTTTTATAAAAGGAATTCATTCAACAGGATAGTTGGGAAGATGTTGAAGAAGAGAAGAAAGATGTAGAAAAACCTGCAGAATTACCTAAGGCAAAACCCAAACCAAAGAAAGCTTTGGCAGAAAGAATTGAAGAGCGTGAGGTATTGAGAGTATTTAATTTAATATTAATAATAATTAATTTTACTTTGTATATATGCAGATAGATTAGATTCTGCTATCTATTTAATACATTTTATTGTTTGCCTATTATACAAGCATTTAATAATTTATTCAAGAAATTACTTTAGCATTTGCAAAATAACTTATATTTCTATATCTATGTAAATTATTATTTTTGTAATCGATTCAACTTAGTGGAGTAAATGTTCACTAATAAATAAGCATTGTAAAATATTTATAGTAATGTTTCCATTATTTTGTATTGTAGAAAAAGGCAAGAGAAGAAGCAGAAAGGAAAGCAAAAGAAAAAGAAGAAGGATTAACACCAGAGGAAAAGAGAGCAGAACAATTGAAACGTCAGAGGCTGCAAGAGGAAGCTGATCTACGACTTGCCATGGAGACATTTGGTTTGTCCAACCTTGTTGATTTTTCTCATCGCAAGCCGCACAGAACCGACAGGAAATGACTGCGTTAGAAACGTTTATGTATTAACTCTTTGCGCTCCTACTTTTATTTAAGTAAAATATTAATATCAGTTTTCAATGAATTCTAAACATCTATAGTTACAAACATGAAAGTGATAAAATGAGAAGTAAAATGTCTATAGAGACATTTATTACTTTTCTTCTTGGAGCATTGAATAATATGTATTAATTTTGTTGTTCTGTCAGAAATTTGATCTATTTGACTGACTCTACAGGATTACTAATAATATTGTAAGTTTGCATAAATTGACAAGTTGCTGAATTTATAACAAAGGAAAGTGATATATTAAAATTTGTAAAATACAACTAGAATATAAATTTAAGTATAGATTTATCGTTATTTATTTGACTCAAAGTTTGTTAAATTTTAATTTGAATTTATATTTAAATATTGCATATTGTGTTTCTTAAATTTGAAATACTTCTCAAAAGAATTGCAATCATGAAATCTTTTATGGAATCTCATATTATCTTCTAATAGTAAACTTTAATAAGCTGTAAATTGCTTTCAATTTACTCACACATCAAATTTATTTGTTTCAATGATCATTAAAAATTTTCTAAACATACAATGATCTCTGTTTCGTAATTGTGAATTAATGAAATGTTCATATAATTTAAGGAACTATTTATTGATGGACTCATTGGACTGCAAAGGGTTGATCCAATATTTATTGCCTGAAAACGAGTTCTCAATGGCTTAATAATTTTACGCTTTGTCTTTCAAAAACTAATGTAGGATATATCGATAAATATCGAGTATTATTGGTGTAAGAATCGTAACAATTATTTTGCACGTTTTAAATATATACATACTGATCGAAGAAATAAGTAACTATAATCAACATTAAATTTGTGACAGTTTTTTTTTTTGCTTTTTGAAGTACCGTATAAAGTATTTTTTTATGTAAATTTAAAATATAGTTGTAAGGATTCTATGAATTTATAAATAGTCTTTATATGCTCAAATATTCTGCATACTTTTTAAATATTATATTACTATAAGAATTAAGAGAAGTTTTCGAAAAATGTTTAAATTCAAGAATATTATATTTTTAAAAATGAAGTCATTATTGCAGTTCAATAATTGCTTTAGCATTATCAAACTTCCAATATTTCCAAATTACAATACATTAAAAAAGAATTGATTTGGCGCCAGGAACTGTACTAGAGAGATAATGTATTTAATCGAAGTAATACAGTCTTCAAATAAAATATGAAATTGTTACTGTGCAAAAAAAATAAACATTCCTCTGTCATGAAAAAACAAATCAGAAGTGTCTTATTTATCAACATTAATCTCCCGTACCGTTCCTGATGAATACATTATTTTAATGAAAACAAATATTAGGGATTCCGAAAAAGATTTTAACAGATTTTTTATTAAAAATTTTTTACTGCCAGACAAAATTTAATATATTTTAGAAATTAAACAACTGTGTAAATAACACTGTTAATTATTATTATTGAGATCCAAGAGCTCATAGGAAAAAATACTTAATGTAATCATTAATTTAATTAATTGTAATTATTATTTCTTCCTTTAAAGGTGTAATGACTGCTGAGGAAGGTGTGTTGAGTCTTGATACTACAGTGCCTGACACAAAAGAAGAGTTCGATCAGTATGGCAATATACTTGCA
Source organism: Augochlorella aurata (assembly GCA_028455555.1). Taxonomy (NCBI): domain Eukaryota; kingdom Metazoa; phylum Arthropoda; class Insecta; order Hymenoptera; family Halictidae; genus Augochlorella; species Augochlorella aurata. Next base: position 19,339,180 of record CM052162.1, on the reverse strand, counting down.
CAAAAAATAAATCAGTTTTCCAAGCATACTGAATTCCCTCCATTTGCAGAAGAGCTTGTTAAAATAATCGCCCTCAATTGTAAGTACTTTCACTTTTTAGTTAAATGTAATACGCAATAGTTGACTATAATGTTCTATCTATATCAGTATAACAGCATTTTTAGTCATATCTAAGTAATAGTAAAAATACATACTGAAAAAATGATATTCCTGTTATATATTTAATTTGTAAATTGGATAACAAAAAGTTTTAATAATCAAGTACTTTCTTTGTTCAATATTCTTCCATAAACGTGTAAACGGATATTCGAAACTTTGTTTGTAATTTACGTTTCTGTATTATTTCCAGTATCTTCAATAAATTTGAAGAAAGTGAAAACAATGATTGATAATCTGTTGATCGAAAAACAGAAGGTTGAGAAAGGGGACAAAGCGAAAAAGAACAAAGGGAAAGGAAAAGCGAAACTGAATATCAAGGGTGAAAATACTCTCCTGAGCGAATACGGCGACTATGTTTACGATGATTACAACGATTTCATGTAGCGACCTTTTTACCCCATATTCTTATTATTCCCGATCCCTTTTTCTAGTCGCCTAAATACACGCTACTGGTTAACATTTTTGCAGATTTTATATCCTTTATTCTCTCTTTTTCTCTTCCTCACTGTATACATAACATGAACCCCTAACTTCGTAAATTACTATTGTTGGTTTATGGTTGCGATTTTGAAATGTTTTCCTTTAAAATCCCTTATTGTATACAATAAGGGACTTTATAATATATATACACATGTAGTAAAGATTAACGTATCAACTGATGGGTATAAAAAAATCTTAACACAAAGTGTTAATGTGCGTTTCGAGTACGAGTGGCAGAATTTATTGATACTCACCGATCGATTAAAAGTGTCAATAACACCGAAAACTCAGCAACACTAGTAAAGAACACTTAATTAAATTTATCTACGCGTTTATTGTATCAATGTATAAAATAATCTAAGTTTTGTGAACTGTCTCAAGAAAAAAAATTCGAAGTTAAAGGACACTGTAAACAGGAAGACACAAACAACGACCTTTAGAACGCGAGTGTTGTGGAACTATTAAACTGTCGCATCGGTTTCGCTGAGATTAAAGGATCTACACTTTTGAAATCTACTTCCTGCGCATGCGTAAACAATCGTCTTGATGCGAGGAGCTGTACATGGTGGTTCCTTATAGTTTTATGTATATTTACATATACGGCGCGTATGTTTGCGATATCTACCAATGTTTAAATAATACTATATAAAACAAAATAATGTACTTTATTCTAGGAATTGTTGGAAATCCTTACCTAGTAAATATTAAGTATAATTATTGAACAAGATAATAAGTAATTTAATTATACTTTATTAAGAAGCATTTTGGTACATATAATTTTTCACAGAAGGGATGCATAGTGAAAATTGAAAAAAAGTTTAGTTAAAAAGTTTCTTTCGACTGTGGACGAAGTTTGTTTGCGTTTATGTGTTTATCATCGAGTTTCTTAACTTACAACAATAAAACTAAGACTCTCCTTTCTTCATTATAATAGAGTTGAATCTTCTTTCTTTTCTAACAAATTGTATTTGTTAATAAATTTGTTCAACTCTTTTGTAATAACATTATATATATGTTTTATTACATTCTTTTAACATATTGTTAAATCTGCTTTCTTTCTATTACATACAATTAATTAATTTTTATTACAGTAACTTGTTTCTTAGTTTTATTGCAATAACTTATAATAATACATATGTTGAGGTAATATTAACGAAAATGCAGTAAAGTTATATCTCTCTACAAACTATTCATCAAAATGATTGTAATAAATTTATTTTTATTTTATAATTCGATGGCACGTTGAACTGGTTTCAACTATTTAAATAAAAATATCTTGACTTTTTTGGCTTGTAGGACAAGAAGTTACTTAAACTGTATCTTTTTATTTTTCATAAAATAAATAAAGTTTGTATTAAAATATTTCATATTCTTCTGCAGACTGTTAAAAAAATCGCATATTATTAATAGTAAACATAGAAAAAATGCTAATCGATGTCCATAAAGTAATTTTAAGGGACTTGTAATTAATTGTTCTTTACAGTTATAACTTGAGGCTTCTATAATTTCTAATATTCTTCAACTGGTAAATTAAACTGAAAAATTGTTTACAGAAAAAGTAAATAATCTTCTTCAAGCATAGGAACTATATGTAAAGTACAGGAAAATTAAATTTTATAAATCAATTTACGTATTCAAATAAAGGAACAAAATTAAATATAAAAAAGTAAAATAAGTTTAAAAATGAAATTTATTAAAATTATAGCTATAATCAAAGTTAAGTAAAAGAATTCGATACAGTGTACAAGGGCTTAGTTTCTATACAGTAAATGTGTCCATGACTTATTTAAGGTGGAAACGTGCAAATTCTTCCTCACTATTTTATATGATATGATTATACATAATATTATATCGTAAAATGAACTATGAGCATACATATTTTATGTATATGAAAAAAAATCATATCATATTTTTGTGACAAGGAAGAAAATACATTATATTCAGCTTAACAGCATCAACTTAAAATCATGATTGTACTTTCAGGTATATCTATAATTGTATGTAAGTAATAATCAATGGGAATACTTCCAAGTAGTGGAAACTTATGAGCTCCTTTATAGAATAAAAATATTGCATTAATTAAATCAAATTATTGATTTTGTACTGCAAAGTGTTACTACAAGTTTATAGATAAAAAGTATTCAAAAACTTTAGTTATTTCGTCGGGAATGAAATGTTCCTGTTTGGAATGTAATTACAAAGAAAATCTGGTACCATTGATGCTTCAGTCCTGATGCCTCAAGATTTTTGTAATCATACGAGTTAAAGGAAAAGATTCGTTCATTTTACACGTGGAGTTCCAGTCGTCAACATTTAAAGAGAAAATCATCGCACCTCCAAAGTTGTTTGCACGAATCCATTCAGCCTGAAAAAACAAAAAATTAGTTATTTAAATAGAAACTTTAGATTCGTTAAGCTTTAATGTATTTTAACAAATTAACGCGTGTGCTTTGAACTGAATGTACCAGATGTTTCAACACTTCCTAACAAAAGATACTAGCACACCATCATTGCAACATCTGGTATCATAGAGCTTCAAAGAACGAAATGTCTATTCAAAGATAAAAGTTATGTTGCTATACTACAATTTCTTCTGTATTGAAAACTTTTATACGCACCTTATAGCGGACACTTTCAATATCGTCGTATGATATCCATTCTTTATCCTTGTAAACATATGGAACCTTACTTTCATTTTCGAAAACGCGTTTTGCACCGGTTTGAAGGAACTGGCAAACTTCAGAATAGGCAATGAATCCCAGGGTACCTAATTTTCCAACCCCGTTTGTTGGAGCAAGTAATCCATGATTTAAAGAATTGTCCAATGTATAAGTGTGGCCACAGGCAGGAATACCAATAATTAACTTTTCTTTTGGCATGCCTTTCGAGAGCCAATAGTGTGCTGAGAAATTAACATTTAACGTAGAAAGGTACCCTGATTCTGAAGAACGTGGAAACAAGGGTGCATTGAGTCCAGTGATTGGATAATACCAAACATAAAAATGGTAATCATAGGACATCAGGTTTACAAAGTCCACGTATCTGAAATAATTAATAATTATTAATAGTAGGCAGTGCAGTAACATAAGTAATTATAATATAAAAATTATTTACTTTTCCATTTCTACAACATCGTAGCTTTGGTCAACAATAGCTTGAGGAGCAGCCACAGCAACAGAAAGAATTAACGTTTCTTTGGCTCGTTGAAATTCTCTTCTTAATTCTTCTAAAAGTTGTATGAAATGAAGTTTCTCGCGATCGTCAGCTCCAAGCCACGCTGGAAATTCCCAATCTATATCTAAGCCATCAAAATCAAATGACTTTGTCACATTTAAAACAGACCTTATAAATCTGTAATAAATATTGATTGCATTCAACACGAGTGTTCTACATTTAGACATGATAGAAATCAATGCGTATTACCTTTTTCTATTAGCGTGATTCTTTACCATTTCTGAAAAACCGAAGTGGAGCTTGTTACTGCCGCCAACACTTATCATGACCCTTAATTCTGGCTGCATTTTTTTAATGGCAATAACGTCTTTGTAAATTGTTGTATCGTTACCCAAATCGAGGCTGCAGTTCACCACGCTCGCAAAACCCACGATAATATGCGTACAAAGATTAGGGTCAATGTGCGACAGACGGAGCTCCCAGAGCGTGTTCAGGTACTCCGATATGGTGTAATAACAGACAATGATCTGCCTGTAAATTTCACATAGCATTATAAGGACTATTTATTTTTTATGTAGCAGAATCGGGAAAATATTGCTATAAATATATTGCCTTGTGGAGTTGGTGTAGGACTGCTGTGACGTACTGATGGTATTGTTCCTGTCCGCATTCTGGTTCTCCTTCGTCGACTCGGCGTACATCCAAGCCCGACGTAGCCACGTAGCAATCTTGGCATTTTCAAATAATGTCTCTGTATCTAGTGTCTCAACTTTTTGAGAACTTAGAATGAGAATTCCTATCCAGGCACGTGTTATAAATAGTATTGCTAGTATTAGTGATATCAGTATCAAGCACAGTACTTGTGTCTTCCAACGAGGTCTAAAACAAAACATACATTTCTTTTAAATTTAGCTATTAATTTAATTAAATTTAATGTGAAGCATTTATTAACATTTATTCGGATTTTAAACCTCTACTTCGATACACCTGTAGCAAATCTAACACTTTGGTATAATCATTAAATTTATTTTATATGTTAAAGTGATAAATTATGTCAAACATAGATTTTTAATGAACTTCCAATGCACTTATGTTCAGTGTCAACCCAAGAAAGCTTCTTGTGCCATAGTAAATATAGAACAATCAATATGCCACACCTGTAACTTTTGATATACACCTATGTGTTCACACATACACTGAAGGCTATGAGAAAACAGAGGCAAAGAAATAGAAACATTATAAAACGAAATGTTTAATATTAATATGCATAAACTAATAAAATTTATAATGACAAAACAGTAAACAACAAAAATTCAAAAACAATAAATCTTACTTTTATAGCATCTGATTAAATTACAAGTATATTTTAATTAATACCCACAATATTAGCTTTTCTATATATAGAATAGTAATTATTTGTTGTCAATATGTATATTAAATAGTCTTCAAATATAAATTTTAGTCATAAATGATTGTACTAATACTTAATGCTACAGAATTATGATTGCAAATTTCTTAAAATATGTTTCAATAAAATACATTTGGTAAACATTTAAAAGAAGTTATAAGAAATGCATTAAAAATGATTTCACTGTAAATGATTAAAACGATGTTATAAAATATTTTCTCATTGTTAAATATTCTCATCTATAAATATGTATGAATTAATTGATCTTATGATATCAATTTAATAAGATTAGATAATATATTAAGATATTATGGTATGAATTGGTTCTGGATATATATTATACTATGGATGTTTCATATAAATAAAATATTGTATTTTACATACGCCTTAAAAATAATAACAAGCATTACATTTTTATTAATAGTACGAAAATTTATTTGCATACATGTTATATTATATTCAAAACAGAATGTATTCGACATATTCACTTTTGTATAGGAAAAATTCAACATAAAAGGTGCAAAATGTGCAACGGCGACAAAAAAATTGATGTAGGATACGTTTGTACTAAAAAGGAAAGTTCAATGTTTAAAAGGTTTACGAAAGTTTAATGAAACTCGTACACTAAAGTGGAACACAAATAATTACAGACTATAGTAGTAGATTGTACTATCATTATTAAATAATATTATCTTCTGACATCGATCAAGAACCTTATTGTTTAATGCTTTTAATCACTATAGTGTACGTTTTTAAAAACTAAATAAAAAAAGCGGTCATTCATATACAGCAAGTAATCAAACTGCATGTATGAAAATAGAATTGCATACAAGGTTTGCATGACATGCATGTTCGAATACACGATAGATAATGATTTCGATAGCAAGTTAAAAATTTGACTTACTGGCGGACATCCGTTAACAATTCATACTTGGCCTGAGGCACAGGAATTTGGTTAACCATTGAATGCACAATGTTCGTCGTGATTGACGCTTGAGGACGCTAGCCCTCGAGGGTGTCTTACCTTAGCACTTTTATTACTACACCCCGTACGGTGATATATGTATGTACAAATTCATATACATACGTAGTATACATATTATACGTGTAGTACATACATTGTACATGGAGTTGACGTTATCTGGAGAAAAGGATAGAGTTCTACTGCGCATAACCACGTACGAGTTTTGCACGACAGCTAAGCACATAGCGGGAAAATTTCAAACGCCTAATACCGAGTGACTTTAATAATTCTAACACTATAAATATTTAAGATACTAAAATCCTTATCGAAATTTTAATGTTATTTTTTGCAAATCAATGAATTACATTTACACAACGATGAGTGAACCCTTTCCTGATTTCAATTGGAAAGAAAATGATATCATTTTGTTTTTAAAAGTATTCATAGTTATAATAGTTGTCTCTTCCACTCCTATTACTTCAGGCTTAAAACATAAGAATAGAGTGGACAACTACTATGACTATGAATGAATTTCAAGTATTTTTCGCTCGAAAAACAGAATATAAAAAAGGGAATTGACTGAATAGTATGAAAAGACCTCCATTTTCAAATTCAGATAATAATATTGTCTCTATGATGAAATGCTAACTACTTAATTACTTTATGTTTATATGGTTCAGATTGACTTCTTATGAGACTGAGGATTTTATCAAAAATCGTCGAAATAAAAATCACGAAATTGCTTGAAAGATATATGTGCAATTATATATTTTTGACAATAAATACATTCATTTTGATAATCACAGTATAATAGGCAATCTTTGTAGATTCAAAGAGCTTTTATACACCAAACTTGTATAAATATGGAAGTAAACAAAGTTCGAACATTCTGTTCAATATTATGAATATATAAAAAAAAATTAACAGGTTAAAAAATACAATATATATATATATATTAAACGAAAAATATTTGTGTAAAACAATATTGGTGATTTGAGACTAGTTCCAAAACTAGATTCAACATTCCTCCCATATTAAGTAGATAAAAGTATAAAATAGCACCATGGTCAATGCGCAAGAAACACATACTATAAATCTTTGAATATTCTTATAAGCAATATAGGATTCATATTAAGTATGGTTCAATATGTAAGCTGTAAGCCAATTCACATTGTATGTTAAAATATACAGTTTTTGCAAATGTTAGTCGTTACAGTAAAATAATATAAAAGTATTGAAGATTCGATTAATGTACAGAATTGCTTACAGAATTCAGATATGTATTTACAGCTTTATAGCAACATCAATATTTATTAATTACTTCCTCTAACTAGAGATTCGTCTTCAGGTTTGGGAAAACGCTTGTATCGTTCCTGTGATACTATATAAACGGTCAATCCACCAAATAGAATTAATAAAAGTCCAATTATGTTAATCACAACAGCTTCGCCTACAAGCTTCGAGTAATCGTTCCTAAAGACATAAAATACTATGCTAAATATAATGAACTATATTATGGCAGAAATCAGTGCATTTCGTGTATATGGTACGGAATTACTTACGACAATACGAAAAAGGCTTTTTCATTAAGTCCTATAAGACAAGAAGCAATTACACCAACAAAACCTGCAATCCCAAAGTATACATGAATAGGCATATAGGATGAACGTAGTGGAACTTGTAATCCAGGATAGAAGAAAGATACAAAGCCAGCGAGCCACTAAAACATTGTAACAGTTCATTACTATCATACTCTTTAAACACAATTTCAAGATATTATAATCATAAATTAGGTAAATCAACATTGAAGTACCTGACAGCAGAACAAAATTACACTAGTAAGTCCAACCCAGCTATGAAGACTGTACATGTTTGGTATTGGTGTTGGATTTAAGTTGTGACTATCAAATACAGCGACTAGAGCAATTATTATTAATACAATTATGAATAACATCATGCCGCCATGAATTAACTTCAGGCGATTTTTCCGGATATTTCTTCGAGTTCTATATATTAACATCGCTAGAAACATTAAAAATATTAAATTCATCATGAAATGAACTCAAGCTCAAATATAATTTCAAAAAACATGAAACAATACCATTTCCATAAAGGAAAACAAATGCAATGACCATTAACAAAGGATGCCAATTGAATTCTAACTTTGGATCAGATCTCCAAGCAAAACCACCTCTGTAATGGCTACACCAAACAGCAACAAAAATTATTAATATTGCTCCAAGAACTTCCATAATAATTGTAAGAGGTTTAAAACCCTCTAAAGTCTCTGGTCGTTCTCCAATTTGCTCCATGTCTGAAAATCAATGAAATAACAATTTAATTGGGTTTGGAAAAAGTTAAAATGAACTGAATATAATTTGCAAATATATATGATATTCTTGTTTATCAGTGTATATTAAATGTTTTGCAAAATAAGGTGAAAAAACATACCTAAACACACTTCATACCTATAAGGATAGTCTGCTGCCATGGTATAAATAAATGAAACAAATTCTTTATTCAACAAAACTTTAAATGCTCATTATTTTACACAATACTGCTTGGACTGATCCACCTATTATTCGTAATGAATTTTTTATTTATGTATTATAATAACCTTTTACTTAAGAACATTATGTTTAAACATAAATCTACAATTTTTTAAATATTTAATTTCAGGCAATATTTAATTTTCTTTTGTAATTACTGTATTTGTAGAAACAATAATGTTTTTATAATATTTGAAATAACAATAGGCTGACTAAATACATACAATTATTATTTAAAAATATATATATTTCTTCTATATACATATAATATACATATATACTTATAATAAAAATTTATTAATTTCTTAAATGTTAGAAGCAGTTAAACATAATGAAAGCATGTACAAATATAAAAAATAAATATTTTATGCAATGTAATGCAATACGGACGATACGTGGGTAGTACAACATTATACCACATTAATGTCGCTAATAATTTCATAAAAAGTAGGTTAGATTTCATGAAATATTCATATTAAATACAATTAAGTCGAACAGTGTGAAGTGCATATTAATTGAACAGAAAAGCAAAATCATTAAATTTCCGTTTAAGAGATAAAAAGAATGAAATATCAAATATATCGATTTACCTGTAGATTTCCTATAAGAAAGTTTGAAGCGAAAATCAACAGGTATCACACGTAGAGCACCAATGACGTCAAATAAGTTATCGATTTTTCGTAGTTCTATACAATATGATGTTTAAACGTATCGCACTTTTAATCAACACAGCAACTGATAACAATCGAACAATAAATATTAATTATTTCAATTTCGTTATAATTTTATTCCATAAAGAATAAAAAATGAAAAAAAAAATAGAAAAAAGACGATGCATTGTTGAAAACAAATTTTTGCGTGGGAAGTTGAAATACTTACATGTATATACACATTAATGAGTTTATCAAGATTCATATTGAAAATATGCATCATACTTAAATATTTTACGGAATTGTAATAAAAGTAAAATTTGTTTGTATCATAAAACAAAATTGAGTTTTCATTTATATGGGAGTTAGCAACGAAATTTTTTGTTTACCGAGTAAATAGGTTAAAGATGCATTATGTAATTTAATTACGTTAATCTCCCAATTCAAGAACCATATCCGGGGCAATGAGGCTCTTAAATTGAGAGATTGCAGCGAATTGCTGTGCTCTGATTGGCTGATGATTCACAGCTGATTATAGTAATGGGTCTTATTTCTGCACACCTCCAGGCTGCATAACAGGCTATACCAGGCGTACCAGGTTATACCAAGCTACAAACACATACATTTGAAATATATCTCAATGTGCATTGAGCATCGTTCGCAAATTCGCTGGTAAATGTGGTCGATAATTCTACGAGGCGAAAAGTACAAGTCGAATATCGCGCCGCGTGTTTCAGATGGAGCACTAGGCGTACGGGTGCACGAAAAGAGTGAGACCGCAAGCATGGTAAAGAGAGACAAGCTACAATTGGTCGTCGGTGTGACTGGTTTTGCTTGCGGTTGCGCTCATGTCGTGTTCTCTTGCTTACTCGCCACTTCCTCTCTTTGTCTAAAACTGCGAGGGAAGCACTGCTTAGCTAAGGAGCATCAACCAATCGGGAAAGGCAATTACTGTACCATACCTCAAATTTCTGAGCTCTTTGCCCCTGGCATGGCGCAAAATGATAGGCAATACTGTATGTATGTGCATTCATATGCACATGTAATTCGTGAATGAAGTTTGCAACGCACCATCTGAAGAAAATAATTGAAACTTAATGTTAACCATAAAGCTGTGGTTATCAATAAGAAAAACAAAGAATTAATTTTTCATTGTTTGTTGGTTATGATTATGATTAAAGATTTCATTGTTGAAACATTTTAAAATGATTGGCAAAGGAAGATTGTTTAAAAGTCTATTTAAAAATAAGAAGATAATATTTTCTTGTGAAAGGTATTTGTCGGAAGCCGCTGCAAATAATAACAATGACAAGACAACACATTTTGGATTTAAAACCGTTAAAGAAAGCGAGAAAGTAAAAGAAGGTAGATGTTACATATTCAGGCAAGCGAATAATTCCGTTATAATTATTTAATATAGATGTTTGTAAATGGATTTATGAACTTCTTTAGTGTATTCTGTATTCGAGAAGGTAGCGAATTCTTATGATCAGATGAATGATGCCATGAGTCTAGGAATTCACCGTATTTGGAAAGATATATTCATTCAGAGACTTGGACCAACTCATGGAAGTAAATTATTAGACTCAGCTGGAGGTACGGGAGATATAACTTTTAGATATATACAGTACTTGGAAAATATACCTAATCGCCAAGGTTTAAAGAGTTCTGTAACTGTCTGTGACATAAATGAGAATATGTTAGAAGTAGGGAAAATTAGAGCAAAAAGACAAGGTTGGCTTAATCAAGATAGTATTGCAATTGATTGGAAGGAATGCAATGCAGAGGAACTTCCTTTTGCTAGTGATTCATATACAGCTTATACGATTGCTTTTGGTATAAGAAATGTTACACATATTGAAAAGGTGAATTAAATGTCATTATCATCTATTGGTATTAATTGTAATAGTCTTTAGGATTATACAATGTCGAGCTAGATGAGATACCCTATATTTAATATGTTACAAATATAAGATATAAATACTTTTAGGTTCTTTCTGAAGCATACAGAGTACTTACACCAGGTGGTCGTTTTATGTGTTTAGAGTTCAGCCATGTAAATAATGATGCCTTAAGATGGTAATTATTTGTTGTTATTTTATCTCGGGATGTAGAAATATACTAACAAACAATATTTTTATGTAGGCTTTATGATCAATATTCGTTTCAAATGATACCAGTATTGGGCACTCTTATAGCAGGTGAATGGAAGGCTTATCAATACCTCGTTGAAAGTATCAGAAAGTTTCCAAAACAAGAATGTTTTAAGGTAAATCAATTTAATGGTATAGTAACATTTATGTTAAAAACAAGAATTTTCATTCAAGTACTGTTTTAGGAAATGATAGAAGAAGCTGGATTTCGAAATGTTACTTATGAAAATTTAACTTGTGGAATTGTATCTATTCATTCAGGGTTTAAACTATAATGTTTAATTTTGTTTTGCATTGATTTTGTAAATATATTTAAACTATGTTTAATAATTAAGTAGATCACTTAATTACAAATTTGTATATTGACAATAATGCACAGTATAATAATAATGGTAATAACAATAACAATTTGTTCACTGTAACTGTATTTCCTGAGAATATAATTACATTTATTTCTCTTACATAAGTACAAAATAATTACAATATATTATAACATTATTCATAACATTACAATAAGGTTTTAAATATTATTTTTCCTCAGAAATGATTGCAATTGTTTCTCAATTAGTTCTCTTTTGTCTTGAGTTATATCAATGATTTTGATCACTGTTGGTTTTTTATTAACATCTAACTCCAATTCCAAGAGGTCATGTAAGGTTTTTATCCTTCTTTCTGCGTTACGAAAACTCTAAAAAATTCCAATAATATATAAAATATCAGCTAGATATTAGATTAAATAAAATATTGTACAATAAATACCGTTCTAAGTTCAAGTTCGATTTCAGGATTTTTCTTTAATTTCTTTTTTAATGAAAATTGCTGTACACTAAAGCCTAATAAATTTTCAAGAACCTGAAATATTTACCGATCAATTTAAATCACACTCAATAATATGTAAAAACATATTTTTCACTTAATTTAAATAAAATTTAATTACTCACTTTATTTGTAAAAGTAACTTCTATTTTTCCAGTACCATCCACTAGAGTAGCATCTAAATTCCAAGATGTGTTTTGCTTTGATAATTTTCCGAGAACCTCTACACGGCCACAAATTGTTTTAACTGTAGTTTCTGTTATAATATCATTATTTATATCATAAATAAAATCACAAAGTTTTACAACTGGGGAACTACATCTATTTGTAAATTCTGTGATTTTCCTATCAATTCTGCCTTTCTTTTTCATTACAGAATCCGATGGAGACATTGGAATCTAAAAGATAATATTGTTGAACCATATCTAATAATAAAAATAAAATTATTTTTGTTTATTCAGTAACATACTTGTCTTTTTGCTCCAATGGAAGGTATAGTTGTGTCTGTTGGTTTAACACACGATGTTGAAGTAGATTTATTGTTCGAAGAGTTCGTTTTATTCATAAACGGCGGAGAATTTGAACGAGAAGTCTTTTCTTGTTTTACTACAGATTTTTTAATATTACCATACTTTGTCTCTTCAACGATGTCGTCGTCGTTTATTATAATTAAATCGCCGTTTTCTTCGTTTGGGAGAGTTCTAAACGGAGCTGACATTTTTTGTTCTGGATGTGATTCAACAAGTTGACCTTCATCAACCTGAAATTAATTTCTGTAATTTCGACATTGAATCAAACATATTACTAAAGTTATGTAATAAATCGTTAACCATTTCTAGAAAGCAATCATCATCGTCTAAAATTATTTCCTCACTAGATCTATGATCACTTTTCATTTCTACATTATTAACAATAAAGTCTTTTCTTTCAGTTTGTACTGTACAACTGTAGTTGCTCGTCTTTTCAATACTGATGTTGGTGGAAGGATTTTTTCGCATAGTTTCAATTTGCATTGTATTAACATTAGGCTGTTTCTTGTAGTTGCTCGTCTTTTCAATACTGATGGTGGAAGGATTTTTTCGCATAGTTTCAATTTGCATTGTATTAACATTAGGCTGTTTCTGACTTTTCCTGTGTAAATTTTCAATTTCAGAAACTTCATCCAAGTTTATTTCAAATTCATCTTCGAAGACATTTTCCAATTCAATCACTGGTTCTTCTCTTTGTTCAATGTTATTTGATTTGAGCTCATTATCACCGTAAGGATCTGGATTTTGTTCAACATTTCTGTGGAAAAAAATTAATGTTATTTAATTTTAATTTGAAATCAATAGTACTAATAATGATTACTACTTACAAAGCTCGAGCCAGAACATTTTCCAAAGCATTAGGAATTAGTAAACTATCCACTTCACCACCAATTTTTTTCAAATTTCTTTCTTCTAACAATAAAACACCTCTACGGCATCTTACCGGTCCTATTATCATAACTTTGTACCCTGGTAATAATGTTTCCTTTAATGGAAAAAGATGTAAATATTTTACAACAAATTTTTAATTTCTTTTCATATTGTTAACTCTTTTGCAACTAGCAGTTCTTTAGGATTCTAACATTATAATGTTAGTGAAAAACAGAAATATTTCTATGTATCTTAGTTGATGCTAAAGAGTTAAAAAAAGTATGTTTTATAATGTTTAATTATATACATTTAATGTAGACATAGGGTTGTATTCAATTCCAAGTATATCTTGTATTCCATCTGTTAATTTTAATTGTATCATTCTCTTTTTAGGACATTTCCATTGTTCCACTTTTTGTTCTTCGCTTTCATCTACCTCTGAAAAATGAGTATTTCTGATATTTTGTAATTGTCTATATTTGGATGTTGCAATATCATACATTTGTTCCACCTTAAATAAGGAATAAATAATGTTTTAATAAATTAATAGTTTAGTTCAATATAATAGATAAATATTGACATACCTGGAGAATATAATTTTCAGGTAACATAACAGATGTTTGTTCTGAAATATTCCGTGGTAAACTTCCATTTTCATTATTAATTTCTCGTAAGTTGCTAAGTTGCCACTGTATTTTTACAAATTCTAAAATCTCTTGGTTACTCGACTAAAATTAAAATAATTTGAAATAAAAAGATTATAATACAATGTTCCAACATTCGCGAAGTTTGATGCAAAAACGAGATAAGGTAATGCCTGCCTCTTATGTTACAAAATTGTTCAAACGTTTCGGGTTATGTATAGTCTGGAAATGATTATTTACATTTTGGTTTTGCTGTACATAGAATTGTATACAATCTCTTAACCAGTCATCATTCATTACATAGGATTCTGATTTTAATTTGCTTTTTATACGTTTAAATAAATCCTCGGTCATAGCTAATGTTATGACAGTTTCACAAACTAATCACACAGAATTATTACAGTCACCATGGTCCATGGCAGTTACAGATTACAGACAGATGCAAAATTCTAGCGTTTCCTACTGAAAGCAGCGCAGCCAACGTTATGTGAAAGTTAAAGTGAAAGACACTATAGAAATCTTCGCAGGGTTGGTGTTCTTTTCACGAGTGCATAGGGAACTCATGGAAACGAAAGACTTGTGTAAATTTTCGTAATACAAGAGGTCTTATTTCTGAATTTATGAGCTTATTTTAACTCAATTGAATTGTAGATATATAAAAATTCGATTTGAGGTTAACTTACGTTCGTACTATATACAGATAATACACACATGAAACGGGTTAGGCAAATACAGGTAACCTTTGTATAATATGGCTGTATACTATGTGTATAACATGATTTGAGAATTGGAAACAACCACCTAACAAAACGGCATCCTAGAATTCAACTCGCGAATTAAAATATTGGAAATACTTCTCCACGAAAGAAATATACGTACACCACCTAAACGAAAGAATAAGCACATAGAAATAGTATCTAGACTACTCACCTGAAACGATTCCATTATTAATAACAGTAGACCGATATCTGAAACATATCGGAACTTACAAGAGTTCTAGTACTAGTAAAAAAAAATAGTACGATACATTCGAAAAATGCATTGGTTCGTTTTTAACGTGTTTTCGCAATTTACCACTTTAATCGTCTGCATCATTACCACCCATGGTCTCGATTCCGTTACGTCGTTTTTTAAAGCCGTTACGGCGTCGCTGCCGGCCGCGTCATTGTTATCACAGTTTTATCATTCTACAATGATTTTCATCCCCGCAGAACCAGTTTATTCGAGCCTATTTTTAGTCCTTCGAACATACATCTTTCCTGACAACCCTAGTGGGGGTGAGCTACCCTCAGTGGGGATTTAACGAGGTGGGGGAAAGGAGAAAGCCAGCCGTCAGGGCAACGCATGCCTTCTGACGTTTCAGTAGGCCGCGCGAGCTCATACGTCGTGGACGTGTTATCCGAGAAAAGTGGTTTCCTATTCCTCTCCCTTTTCTTTTCCATGTCATCCGGTCTGTTTTCCTCTCGGCGATATTCTTGTGTGTGACATGATTCGTGAATGTGTACTGTATCGTTTCAAGTGAACCCGTCGCAGACCGATGCACGCGTTGTAGGAGGTACGTATACATGCCCGTGTAAAATACGAATGCGTGTACGCGCATACATGTATCTCTATGCACGCACGTACAATGTACAATGTTCGATGTATTCGTGAGGTCGTGTGTAATAAGTAAACGAAGGCTCACCGATTTCGAACGGACCGTTCAGCACTCGGGATACGAATCCGAGGGAAGATCTGAAACAGAGATCGCGAAATTAATGTGTTAGCGGTTACATAGTGAAACGTCGAAATTCGAGGGAAAAGTCTTCATGTCATTCCATGTCGTGTCACAGTGATCGTTCCCTGTCCGGGTTAAAATAATGCGAAGCACCTTGTCTCACCCGAGACACTCGATCGAAATGCTGATAGAGCGTAGTCGGGAATTTAATTGGTCTGCTTTCGTGCATAAATTGTAATATCGATTTAATATACGGGGCTTTTGAACCGTATGAAAATGTTAACGGGTTGAATCAAGTCGAAGAATGAGATGCATGGTGTCGGTAGAACTTTCGTTGGAATTTACTTCTTTCTTGTTTATATCGATAGCGTAATAGGAGACGATGTTGGTGTTACGTGTGTCGAAGAGGGTTATATGAGAAACATATGTGCAGATGTCCGTGTATGTGGTATGTAGGTATGGTCAGGATGTTTTTCGAAGTATGTAACCGCCAAAATTGAGAATGCAGCCAAGGTCGTAGGATCCGCGGATATGCGATAGCCCCGATATGACATACGGTTTTAATTCTTTTCCACCCTGTGGCTATTTATTGTCGCGATTCGCGCGTAACAAGTAACGTATGTGTGCGGAATAAATCGCGCGGTCACGGATTCTACCGATGGTTTCTCGTGATAAATCAAATTTTATTTGTTCTCGTTGACGGGCAGTACGTTCGTTTTTCGTTCAAGTTGAATAATTACTAAATTGCTCGACCGTTTATTTTCTGTTTTTAATATTAAACAATGTTATATTTTATTCCTTCAATTTCGTAACATTTTCTGGATTTCTATTTAACGTTCTCGTATCGATAAGTGTTAAAGAACGCAATGTTCATCATGCTTCAATGTAACAGATTTCTATTGTCCTCGCGGTCAGCAATTAATTAAAAGCGAACGTTGACATTTGCTTTTACCAGATACCTTTGTTTGTCATTCGTTTCTCATGATTTGTTCGCGTAGTTTACAATTGGGAAATGGCAAATGGAACACTTAATGAACAATGTTATCGTTCCAAAGGACAGCGACAATATATACTTGAAAATTTAATAGAAATTCATAATTCGTCTTCGACTTGAATAATATTTGTGGAAACTCAAATTATTTTTAATTTGAAAGTGTCAAGAAAAACACAACAATTTTCGGTATTTGGAGTAAAGATGTAATGCTGTCTCGTTGAAAATTAGAAAGGAAACAGTCTGTACATTTATATTATTGCAGGCAGATTATTAAAAACAAAAATATTATCGTCTGTACTTTATTTTTATAAATTCGTGTAGCAAGTTTTAATGTTTGCGCAATCGTACCAACGAGGAACGCGTTCTGATTAATTCAATTCGTAGGGATATCGTGTTACTCGGTGGAAAATGATTCTGCGCTCGGCGGGACAGGTGAAACGATGGCAGTATTTCCTCTAGAATTATGTATTAATTTCCATAGTACCTAGGACTTGTCGTTTATTTATGTGCAAGTGTGCACAATATGGATTGTAGAGCACGCGTGGTCGGGAATGAAATTTATGACATATACTACGGCGGAATATATGGTGATGCGTTGAGTAGCATCCACGTAGATATTACTCTAATTGTATTCTGCGGTTTTTTCCCGCGAGAAGCATCCGAAATTTTTGCAACTCATAGAATATCAGACCGTTGAAAATTTATGTGACAACGGAGCATGTATCTTCAGGAGTACCATATTACTCTATTTTGTGAAGAACATAATTTCCTTAATATATATATATATATATATATATATATATATATATTTCCTTAATTAAGCGTTAACTTATAAAAGATAAAGCATTTTTAATTTGTTCTTTATTTAATTTTAATTTCATTTAGCATTCGTTTTCGAAGTGTGAGGAAAGAGTATCGTCATTTATTCAAGAATAGATATTTATAAATGTTATATGTATAATGACTTTTGTAATCACTGTCATTGATGAGTCTCGACAATTTATTAATTTAACATCGAGGAATTCGTCGGAAACGAAGATCGTCTACTTAAAATTTCATTCGAATCGAATTCAGGAGATATTTAATTAATCTAGAATTATCAGAAATTCGAGATACGATTGGTCAAAGGAATGATCATTGCTCAAGGAGCAAATGGAAGCCACGTATGCAATTACGTTCGCCTTTTAAAAGGAATACCTCCCGGTTTCCAAATGACTGTGGAAAAAAGACGGTAAAAAAGCTGCACGTTGAATTTTTATGATCAAGATGTGAGAGGGCTGCTACCCCTTTGGGAGTGTCTCACTAGCGATGTCACGTATCTCGTACAAAAAGCCTTAGCGAATCTTAAAATATTAAGAAAGAGATTTATCATTGTTACCGATCATTTCGCGAGGAGTCCATTCCAACATTTTATCAGACTTTTATTTTGTTGGCGCGAGCAAACTTGAATTTACAATACCAATGGAAGGGTAAAAAGAAGAATTTGTATGTTCAATAGAGCAACATTGTCGATCGTTCGTTGAAACACAAGTAGATAGAAAAGTAGATTCGTCATGGTTTAAGCATGATTAATATTTTAATCAGTTAGGCTACTCCGTCGTGGACGCAAAATCAATACAGCGAAACATTCCGAAATAAAGCTGAACTATTTTCGAATAAATACATTATTCGAAGTAAAGTTTTCAAAACCGTTCACGTTCGCATTCAATAAAATATTTGCGTAATAGATGGACATTTTTAGAGTTAACACTGACGGATGCTCAAGCCGGGCATTCAGAAAATTATTACGTAACCATTACGCAACCTATTTGCTGTTCAAATTCATCCTAAGGGGTTGAAAGTTGATTTTATTTTTTAACTCGTAAACTGTGAAAGACAGAGAAGATATTCTTAGACAAAAATTAGTCCTTATAGGTAAATCTATCGAATGATAAAAGATTTACCGATTGTTTAAACAATTTAGTCGGTGATTAACAAGTTCGCTACCAGTGTTAACAGCTTCTATAGCAAGTTTACCGCATAAACTCTTATAAAATATCAAAATATCCTCGCAGAAAAATTGCACATTCTCTAAACAATTTATTATAGACATACATATAGATAATTTATTATTAAACATATTTATTATAGATTATACTTTGATTAATCATTTCCGATGGAGGAGTCTCCAGCGTTTCAACAATTTTGAAAGAGCAAAATGTGTAAACAGGCATTTTGAGGGTAGGTTGAGTGTTAAACAAAGACGTACACAAAATTCGATTGACTGTCTGCCCGTGAAATCTAACGTGAGATACAATATATTGACAGCGGACATGTCCATTTCAACACCTTAGGCTGACTTTGATCAGCAAAAGTGGATTTCCTGTTGGGGATTTCTCTTTCTACTGCAAGTAATACGCTTGCCTTCTGAAATAGTATTTCATCCCAGGGACGTGTTCAGATTTCGTACGTGATTTATCGTGCATTTGCCCAGCGGAAGAGAATTTTTGGTGCAGGATCTTCCTTTCTAAATAAACTGCTCTCTATTTTGAAATGGTATTTCATCGAAGAGACGTGCTTAGACGTTTCATCTCGTACTTTACGTGATTTATCGTGCGGCAAAATAGGCCGCAGAGAAAAAAGACGAGCGAATTGTCGCACGAATAAATAAATAATGCAATTGTCGCGAAGGGTGTGGAGCTGCATGGGGTACGACCCCGTTAACTGGTGTTCTTCGGTTAACAGGTGAACGTCGATCGAAGTGCAGGGGAACGATATGCCGGTGAAAGGATGAAGAATAAAGACGCGTGAACTGTTTTTTCTGACGGGGTTGGCCGGGAAGGAGAATGCTCGCCGAGAAATTGACTTTCTTAAAGTGAAAATCGAGAACCGTCCCCCGGTGCTTCGGAGAGTGACGATTGAAATGTGATAACGGGAGAAAGGGGGAGCAGGCAATAGCGAAAAGTTCGGGGAGAGGGTAATATGTACTTGCAAACACCGAAACAATGTGCGACAAAGGAGGCTCCTAGGAAGGAAAAGTTGAAAACTACGAACCACACTCTGGAGACGGTCGCCTCCTCAATGATGAAGACAGAAGGCACTTCGTGAAATCCGAGGTGAGTTTCTTCTTTGTTTTCATCCTGCTCCCGTTCTCCTTCTTCCCTCGAATATTAAAACTACGGATTTTAATCAGAATGCGAGCGTTCTCGTCTCGCGAGATTGAACCGTTAATTCGTTGTTACGGAAACCTCTAATCGGTCGCTCGAAATTATTTCGAGTTTCAGGCAGAAGTTGTTCATCATTGTTTGCTGCGATCTTTTGACAATTTTTCGAAAGTTTTGTGATTCACAGAATTAGGTTTCTAGACTTTTTTAATAGCAACTTTAGTCGTCACTTCGTAAGTAATAATTTTCTCTGGCACCGTTGTCTAATACAAAATTTCGAAATTTCTCTGAATTGTTGGATTCCAATGTTCATACTTAATTAATTGTTAGTAAATGTGTTTCTCGGTGCTTCGTAAACTCGCGATGCTCGAGTAAGGACACCATGCGTTTATTTAACGCGTAGTAGAAAATTTAGTAGTTATCGAGAACAATTATTTATTTATTTATTTAAGTATTTTAACGAACTGTGTTACATAATTAGAATAGAAAGTGATAACAGTCGGACTGATAAGTAAGAGGAGATGAACAAATGGAACTCACTACACAGAGAACGACAGAATACAGAAATAAATGTCTAAAGCTAAAAACTACAATTACAGTTATTTTAATTAGATAATAAAAAGAAATTAGATAAAATATTGTGGGCGACGCAACGCGCCTGAAACTGAGTTTTGAAATTTACAAAGAGAAGGGTGGAAGTAACGAACCGAGTTTAATAAATTATTCGAGCCGTAGAGCGTCCGACACGTTCAACGGATTATTATCAACTCTTCCGATTATAGAATAACTAATAGCTAATCGAATCATTAACTATTCAAGTCGTCACTTGACTACGATCTAATTAACTGCGATACCAAAAAATTTACCAGTAATCGGCGGCTTAAATTGTATCCGATATAGCAGAACGGTCGGCCAAAGTCGGCGAAAGTTTTTCCGTTCCGTGGGAGTGAATATTTTTCTAGAACAATGCTTTCAGGGAAGGAACTTTCTTGGCAACCTAATATTTTAGAGGTACCGGGACGAATGGGGAAAGAAATGCATGAAAAATTGAAGAGGGGTCTGCCAATACTCGAAGACTCGGTCTTCTAGATTGCGCTGTTTCTGAGAAAGCCGAAACGTAGATAGGCGTTACAATCGAGCATTCGATCTTCACCGTCGCTTTCAATGCATCAGTGAGAACTGTCTGCCAATGGTTTTACATTTCTAGTGGATTCATCGAGTATAAGAACTACAATAAATTCTGGCCAATTGTCTTTCAGCTCGTAAACAAAAATGAACAATTCGGGAAGATGATTTACGATCATTCGAGCCTTGCGCCTCGTTTTTATAGTTGCCGATTGTCGACAACTATAAAACGAGAAATTCTCGAACTTCACAAATTCTCCGTAGAACCGAGCTTGCAAGTGTCATTTATTTATTTATTTATTTATTAATGCTTTAAACAGATGGTTTATTTAGCAAATAAGGGATCGTTACACGCATATACGTTCGATAAGCCTGCAAATCTTGATAATATAAGGAGCAGAAAAAGAAGTCTGATAACGAAGGGGTTCTGGGAGCAATGGAATTGAATTTTGTAAGGTTGAAGGGCAAGTTTGGGAGACTGTAATCGCGAACCACACGCGAATGTGTTCCGTCCGAGACCTTAGACCACATTATAGATACGGTTCCAGGTAATTTTCTTTGGGCAAAGATAAAATCACATACGTGACGTCAGCAGCCGCAAGATGTACAAGCTGTGCCAGTACGATATATCTGCAATTGCGAAAATGTGTAACTTTCAGAAGACAAACTCAGTCAATTAATTATGAAATATGCATGTTTTAAGAGTTACAATTTCGCGGAACGTATTAAAAGTTTAATTCTAAATTAATTTAATCCGTAATTATTTTCTTATAATTTATTCTAGTTTAAAGAAGTGATAAGAACAATAGATGGATTTCTGGAGAAAAATCAAATTCTTTATCAACCGACACGTGGCTCGAGAGCATCTAAGGTTTGAAGTTTGATGCAGTGCCAGCCATTTTGAACGATCGTGTTTTACTCAGAGCGTGACGTCAGAGGGCACAGTGATCTTTGCCTGTCCGAGGGTTTTACGTACACGCACTATACGTATGCCGCGACTGGTAGTATACGTATGCGGCCTGAGCGCGAGACCGAGACCCGAAATAAGTGTCTCAGCAGAAAACGTTATCAGCATCAGTAGCGAAGGGGTACTCCCTTGGCGAACCGAGGACGTGTTTCTCTTTAAAAGAAATTAGCAGTGATACCTTTCAGGGCTCTTGGCCTCCTCTCGAGCACTCTAGAGCGCGGAGTGCACGGGCAGGAGCCTTCCCCAGTCCTCTGTGCGCTATTGCTGCCCTTATTATACGATACTCCGCCGCGAACTGCATCTCTGTCACGAGGAACATTAGAGAATACGCGACGAGAATGGAGCACGGGGATCAGCGTTATTTTTTTAAATCCGCTCCGAATTATTTATTCGCTTTATCGTGGAACGTTTCTCTCGATCTTCTCCTTTCGCGACATTTTATATTTACTTCGCTTGAAAAATCACGCGAATGCGTTAACAATTTTGCAAGAATTCATAGGAAGACGTTAAACGGCGATTAATAGGATTTTTTGAATCTGTTCCGAATTATGTTATACGTTTAATACTTGCAAAACTGACATTTTGAAAACGAGTATGTGACGAGGATTTTTAGGATTTTACAGAGAGATTCTTTCAAACGTATAACG
>CM052162.1:19302587-19316090 GCA_028455555.1 Augochlorella aurata | reverse complement strand
CGCGTCGGTTCGGCGTCCCTGTAACGGGCAGCGCTCGGGGAAAACAGATGGTTAATTTCGATAAGGCGTCGAGCTTATTATCGAGTGGGCGGAGAACGGAAGGTGGGCCGATGTAAGCACGTATCGTAGCTTTTGTGGCTGGCAGAATGGATTCCATAATGAGATGCCGTGTAAACTGGGACATCTAATTATACTCGAGTGCACACCACTCCAGAAACGGTTCGGTCGTCCCTGGACCGCGGAGCCTGGCTCCTGTCGAAACGATAACGAATATTCAAGGATCAACCGACAACCGACGACGACGACGACGACGACGACGCTGACTTTCACAATACACGTCGACCGTAATTCACTATGCCGCGCATACTACCCGTTGCCAATGAGTTCGCGATACTGCGGGATCCCCGATTCGCGGATAATAGTATTGGTAAACGCTGTAACGGACCTCCGCCTCGATTCTGTTTCTGCCTCTGCTTCTCGTCCGTAGACACGGAGGGGACAGGCTCGTCATTAAAGGGGACACCGATCTGTTTGGTATAGGAATTTCGGGATTGATTGGTCGTGAATCGAGCGTCGCCTCGCATCGCACGGGATTCGTGCATGTCGTGCGCGGTAGGAATCGTCGGAATCGAGTTTTCGAAATGCTTGTCGATCGGAATTCTTGCTGCAGCTGGCCCGAAACGAGTTCGATTCGTTGATGGAAATTTTATTGTCGCTTTTCGCCGCTTGTTGCCCGGAATTCGTTGAGGAATGAACGAGTTTCTGGTTTATTTAGGACCGGCTCTTTCAACGCGCCGGGCACGTCGCCGAGATCAAACTACGGGCTCGTTTCGCTGCTGAATTGCACCGCCGAAATGATGATCGATGCGATTAGCGCACGTCGTTCTCGCCGCTACGTTGGTCGTTGTTGGATAGTCCGCGGACATTATATAGTTATAATAAAAATGGCTAGGTGAAATTTGAAACAATGAAAATCTTAAAAGAGGTTGAGAAAGTCTACATATTATTTTTAATACGATGCAGTTATTAAAAGAGGAAAGAAATTTCTACTTGACTTGGAGGATTTTTGGAAATTGTAGTATGTCAGTCAACGCGTTAACGCGTTATGGAGAAGACTATCTACATCATATAGTATTCGAGTATTTCGAATAAATTCTCCGAATTGTTCGAATAGATTCTCCGAATATTTCGGAATTTCTTTTCGAAAGAATTTATTCGAAATAATAGTCAAATAATGGCCAACTACGGGCGACAGATACGCCTCGATCAGACTTCGAAACACGTTGCACGCGTCATTTAGGAAGCAGTCAAAGCACTTTGATCAATCCCCCGATATCAGTTTCCTTGCGAGAGGTTGCCGGATTTCGTGGAGGAGAAGATGCGCCGTTAAACGCGTCAAAGAAAACGCGAGAACAAACGCGCCTCTCCGTGAAAGCGTCGACAAACATGACTGATCTCGCGGCGATCGTTCAACACCCCGTTCTAATTGTTAAGCTCCGGCTTGGCAGCCTATACGCGAACGACGCGGCGGCCAAAGTGTTAATTCCGTGTACCATTAAAATTCTTCCTGTCGTCGCGACCGGGAGACGGATTCCGTAATAAGAGGGCTTAAGAAACTCTTCCGCGCGACTCTAATTTTCCACCGCCGAGCTGCACCCCTTATTTGAAACACAAACACCGTTATGAAATTCTCGGGCCAACAGTCGAGTAATACAATTCCCATTCGCCGGCTCCGCAATGATATACCGTTTCCCCGCGAACAGGATACGGAAGTTTCGGGATCGGTTCCCTGCGATTAAATAATACAATTTTTAATTTACGAAATCGAGCCGGCTCCACCTCCTCGGAACAAACTTCTCCGGGAGAGTCACGCTGCTGGAAATTTCATGCTTGTTTATCGGGTCGCCGATTCCTGGGCTCCTGGCTTCCCAAGGATTGCCAGTTGCTAGACAGGCGTCGGAAAGTTTGCTAACCTGTTCTCGGATCCTGATTTTTGCGGATCCTCGAGCCGAAGTTTGTAATAGGTCCGTTGCTGGGTGCGGTAATCAATGGACAATATTTAAAGAAGTCACTGGTTCTTATTTGTTCAAAACTGTGTGTACGATGCGTTAAAATGTCTCTAAGTAATCATATTTAGCAACAGAATGTTCAACAGATTTAGCAGGAGATTATTTTTATTACACAACGCAGATCGTTTACATTGTTTTATGAAGGAAAGGCCGCTTTACGAAGTAGTCTTTATAGAAAATGGTGGCCAGGCGTTATATGATTGTAATTGATCTATAGAAATTTTACAAGAAATTTTATAATTTTTTATATATTTTATAATTTTAGTTATATGCAATACGATATTCGATTTGAAATAAAATAATTTAGTTCGATTCAGTTTCCTATAAGGTTTTTAAAACAAGCGGCTCAAAATAACGTGGGATTTTTATTCCGACAAATAGTGCATTTTAATATTATAAAAGCATTTTTGCGAAAAGTTGCGATCTTCCGAGTTATTTAACTAAATTCGTAGCCATAATCGGTGTCAAACCCATATATTCCATATATGCCGAATCTTTCGGACAAAAGTCACTCGGTATTCGGCTAACAATAAATTCTGTTACTGAAAATCTGCATTTGTTCAATAAAAAATAAAATTGACAAAAATTTTTGTTACGAAATCGTGTAATTTTTCTATGCAAATCGATGCATCTTTGTGTTTCATTAAGGCACTTTACTCGAAGATCAATTAATTTAACAGTACCGTAAGAATGCACAGCAAAAAACATGTTGTCGGAGATGTTCATTCTTATTAATCTTCCCTGTGCTTGACTATAACGATTCAGCAAAGTTTCATCAAATTCGGGAGGACGATTGGACGATGTAGCGTGTGACGTTCGACGGATTACCACGTTTCCTGTTCCGTTTGAAACGCTTTGAGCAGAATTTCCTACGAAGATAGTGCAGAGCTGCGAATCGATTCCTGTCAATAACCGTCGACTCTGTCGAACGGTTTCAAAAATCGACGGGAAAGGTTTTCAGACCTTATTCGATCTAATCTCGTTGACACGGCTGACTGCCAGTGAAATGATATGTTGAGTATTAATCGTTTCACAATATCCCCACGCGTGGCTCAAGAAAAACCAGAAAGAAAGAGAGAGAGATATTAATTTACTCAAAATCGATGTTCTAAATTCGAAAGTCTCGGTGAATTATTATCTATATTATAGTATATTAGTATATTATATTATGTTATTACACGAGGCTACATCTTATCAAATGTGAGACAAAATCAAAGTATAAAATTGTCTTCAACAGTTTTTCATTGTTTTCAGTTTCTCTTACATGTTATTTTAAAGAACTATATAGCCTCCGTACAATGCAGATAATAATTGTATTTATTTTATATAAAATTATCTTTCTACTGTATTAAAATACCATAGGTAAATGAATGAGTACATTTTTAATCCATTAAGTAATAAAAATAATCTTTGAACATCTCAATAGTAATTTTAATTTGCCCGCGATTATTTCAATTTGTAATTATTCTTATACGTTTACAACTATGTTTATGTATTTATAATAGTTTTGTCTAAGCTGAAATACTATAAATAAATAACCAGGTACATTTTATCGCGATAAGTGAGACAAATAATTTCGGCCAGCGAATACCCATTCTGCGCCCCCATAAAATTCGCAGGTGACAATGCGCGCGTTTAATTTCCTTCGAAAGCAGAACGGCTTTGGCCCGGTTCGTTCAGATTTTTGTTTCGCTCAATTAATTATCCGCGCCACCCAGGACACGATACTCGAGCAACATTATAACCGCGAGATAACGGCGATCTCGCGAACTATTCAGGCGCCGTCAAAACTTTTATACTCAGCCGACATTAAATTGCGCATCAACAATTCAGCGGACCGTGTGATTTTCCCGAGGGTGCTAACTAAATATATAATTCGGTTCGACGATTCTTTATTTGTTCCCCCGTCTTCTTTCTAGCAACCCGATCTCCCCCCTCTCTCTCTCTCGTACACCTGAAAATCCGCGGCATTGTTTCCCGTGATCCTCATTAAAATTGCTTGGTATCGACCGTTCCGAGTCAATGCCTCGGAAACCAACTGACCACTGACCGACCCGGCGGCCATTGTTTTTCAATTCCGGAAGATTGGAAGCGTTCCCGAAATACCAGTTATCGAGCACATTCGGAATGCAAAAGCTGGCGGGATTGGCGAACGGGTTGCTGCCATTGAAAGAACAATCGGTCCTAAGCAGTGGGCTTCTTTGGAGCGTCTCTTTCCGACGCAACGACTTCTATTTTCTTTCCTCTACTGGTTTCTCCGTCGTCGTTGATCTCTGTTTTATATTTATTTACGATTGACCCGCGTGCCGGCGACTTCGTTCGTCTAAATGGAAGACGATTTTTAAGGAGCGCATCCGGCACGCGATTATTTAACATCGCTCGACTCGCGTGCAATATGCACCATCTCATTTCGCGATGCGCTTTTCCGTATGCGGACACGTTCTCGATCCATTCATTTTTAGGTCGCCGTACGAAATTACTGCATTTTTGGTACATGAGCGGGATAAGTACATTTCGGGGTCGTGAGCGAGATGAGTAGATTTTTGGTTCGTGTACAGAGCGCGTTTTAGGGTCCTGTATGTATTAAATGCATTTTAGAATACTGTAGGGAGGAAGGATATTTTAGGATAATTTGCAAAATGAGTATATTTTAGGATCATGCACGAAATAAATATTTTAGGATATGTGTAATATAAGTGCGTTTTGCGTTCATATGCAAGATGAGCTCATTTTAGGATCCTGCGAAATGCGTTTTTGGATCGTGTGCAATATAAGTGCATTGTCTTTCGGGTACTCGTGCAGGTTTAGCTCGTTCATTTCTGCATCCTGACAGAATTACATAAAACAATCATGTAATAGTAAGAAGTAAAAGAAAAAGTGCGCTGTTAAACAACAGTCAAAATATCGCAAATTATTTAAAAACTCTTAAATTATTTGATTTCAATAGAAGATAAAATATCTACTCAAGCATACTCTGACTTCAAGCGACTCAGAGAATTTATTTTGCAGAAAATCCACAATTGTAACAACGTCGTGCACAAAATGAATGCACCGATTTTCATTTCCCGATTAAGGGATGCAATCAAGTAATGTGATTTTATCTAGTATCTTCTGGATTGAAATGATCTCGCACTTGCTGCGAACGACGCGGAAAATTTATTCTCCCAGAGATCCGTAACGCACTCCGAATTGAAATGTCCTGTGTAAATTGATAAATGCGCTGTCCCGCATTTCCTGATTAACACATTCCGTGTACCACATGTTCACAGGTTTATCTAACGCGCTAAGAAAATAGTTTCTAACAAATCTGGAACTAAGGAATTATCCCTAAAACGACCCCACAGTATTTTTAAATAGACTGTAAATAAATACTAAAACATTGATAAACACTAAAACGTTAAATGCTAAAACATAAATACTAAAACTCAATGAAATAATAAATAATATTTCGATTACTTTTATTTTATTTCGAGTCGCAACCCCGCGATGTCACTTATGCCGAAGAATGGAAGGGGGTAGTTCTAGGGTTAATTTCCACCAGAAGAATAGGTCGTAATAAGTTCGTGTCATTGTTATATATATTAATAATTGCATACCATATATCAAGTTTTAGTAAGATATCAACCGGCCAGTGTGAAGAGCTGAATAAATCACACGGAACGTGTTAAGAGATGCAATCACTTTAGCCACATCCTTGCGATGAAATGAGCTGCACAATTTTATACGAATTGTTCCTCGAGCGAAATTACGAGGTGAACGCGTGGTTATCCGTTTCAAAAACAGTTTCTACTAGACCATCGCGGACGGTCGGCGCGACGCGAAGCCATCGGGCCAAGGGCGAAAGCTGGCGTCGGTTTTTCCCAAGTTTTCTTGAAACAGCACCGTTCTTATCGGCCGCGGAAATATATCGGATAGATGATAAAGCCGCGTATTAGCCGTAATGGATCGGGAGGTATCTACAACGCACGGAGCAGATGCATTAAGTAATTGCATTTGCACAGCGCCCGGCGACATTTCGAATTGTTGTCATTTCACTAGGCTAAATATTTGTGGAACTCGTGTAACACGTTCCCGACTTATCTCTCCGCTAATGAATTTGTTTCGAGGCGAACTTCGGAACCTCCCGCGCGAAGCTTCTCGCCGCCCCGTATAACTCTCTTCGGAAGGATTTCGGTTTTTCGCTTGGTACGGTCCGCAGTCGTCAAGACGGGAAGCTGTTAAATACGTTTCGCGGTCTTTGGCGCAGCGCTAATTGATTTGCAGTTATTAGATTTCCCGGGAACTTCGGACTGTCCAAGTTCCGCGAAGCTTCGCCGAGAGGATTTAGACTTCTTGCTGTACAGTTTCTGCGAGTACGAAGGCGAGAAGTTATTAAATGAATTTTACAATACGTTTAGTGTCAATTCATTCAAAGTTCTATGAAGCTCTTGTCTAAGGAAAGAATATCTTAAGGCGACCCAGGAACTATTCAAAACGAAATAGTTGTCGCTGCTTTTTAAAAAAAGATAGAGAAGACTTCGCGTATCGATCTTTGAGAATCAGACGGCGGTGTCATTCGAGCAACAATTCGCATCTTCGCATCGTTTCGGAATTCATTATGGGAATCTATCGAGGCTGCAAGTGTCGCCGGGGAAGCGGCAGCCCGACGTGCAGATTTCCGGCGGTACAAAGCGAAGCTGGGGGCGCCACGGCGGGAGTTTGAGGGTTCATGCAAATGCCGATTTCCATAAACTAATTTTTAATATCGAGAATTGAATAAAAGTAATAAGTAAACTACGGTCGCCGTTCATGCAAATCCGGATTTCCATGGGCGAAATTCAAGTATCGGGGATTTTATAAAAGTAATAGCGAACCAGCGGCGGCTTAGGCGCAAAACTCGGGGCTGCGCGATCGCTCCTAAAGCCGTAACAGAAGATTAATTTCTGTAGATCGGGTTCTCTTTTCATCGGGAATATATGTCGTTGAATTGTTGAATCAAATATGTTCCGGGTCGAAGGAATATTCGGACGCAGGAGGTGCTCATTAATAAAAGAGAATGGATGTTTTCTCAAACGTTCAGCCTCAAACGGTCTTTATTTCGGTATAATCCGATCCGTTTCTGGTTTCGAACGGACCCCATTGTTCCTACAATCGAACGTCGGATTAAGCGACGTCGGATTAAGGATAAACGGTGCTCGGCTGACGAAGATTCGACTCCGCGACGACATTTTCTATTGGATCGAACGCTCTCCGATGCGGAGGCGGTCCGCACAATATTAATCGTTGCTAACCAACCAATTTTCACTCGATCGTATCGGTCCCTCTATCGCTGAGCCACGGAGTATTAATTCCGCCGATGGTACCAATTGAGACGGCGCTACTCGTCGCAAGTGGCATCTGATCGGGAAGAACGTCTACGGTGGAAATCATCCTCCGAGGTAAAAAAATGTCTTGTCCGGTAATAAAAGACGTATATAAAACGGTATAAAATATTTATTCGCGGGCTTGCTGATCGAGACTGCTGCGATGTTCGTTGATTTTGAAAAATTGTTACAATTTAAGGAACATTTTGGACAATTAAAACGGCAGCGATTCGGTTTGTGATAATAGAAAATTGTTAACGAAGGGCGGAGCGAAGAGGGCAGTGCTTACTCGTCGTGCTTCCTAAAGTTGATCTAACTCTGATGTAATTTTTACTTTTCCTCCATTCTCCCTAAAGAAAGTAGGTTTCGCTATAATTATCTGCAGACCTGGATAAAAATATTTGAAGAAGTATTGTTAATGAAATACTCTTATTTGTACGAAATAATATTTTAAGATTTATTTGATGTCATGGAGACAGAAACATACATTGAAAATATTTATTTACGCTCTCGCAAAGACAATTATGAATCGAAGTAAGTGTTTTATGTGTCTAAATTTTTATTTTTTGAAATTCTATTTTTTACGATAAATATCTATGAGGGAAAATAAAAGCAGAAATAAATTACAACTCGAAGCCTATGTAACACAGTTGGGAGTAACAGTATTTGCAAATACTTGCAATTCTCGGTGGAAATATTGTTACCAAGGTCCGACTGTGCCTCGGCGGACCGCTAAAATCCTAGCCCGAAGATCCAAGAGTTTAAGACCCAACCCTACGGGCGGCAGAAAGCAGTAGCACTTGTCTCCGTGGTGGCAGGTCCTGGCAATTTGTAAACCAATCAAGAGAAAGAAGTCGTCCTTTTCTTCGCGATGGACAAAAGGGGTCGTGTCGGATGGGAATCGATATGGGGCAGGTAGGCGGTCGAAGGCATTTCAGCTTCGGGGGCAGAGAGAGGGTAGACGGAGGACTACGTCGGGGTGGTTGAGCTGGCAGGGGAGCCAGGTATCGATTCCAGGCTGCAAGAGGAGAAAGAACCCCTCCCGTTGCCTCCGTGCCCTCTTCCCAGCCCACGCACTACGGGTCACCGGGTCAAAGCTCACGGCCGGCTCACTGTTGCTTCTGCCTTTTCTTGTCGTTATTTCAATAGTACAATGTTCCCTGCCCTGTGTCCCGAAGAAATGGGAGAGCCCTGCGACAGGCAGCGCGCCGCCCATTGTCCTCTCGCGATCCGCAAACTATGTCTTGCGAAATCAGAGGCTCTCGGATCTCTCGGCGACAAGACGCGCGACGTATCGATTCTACGGGGAATCGTCGAATCCACGGAATCTGCTCTATTCCAGCCCCGTCTAGACTTGCGGTCGCACGTGTCGCGAAAACAACCACCCTCGTTCCACCGTGACCATCGCGTCGAGACGCTGCTACTTTCGACATTTTTTCCTCGAATATGGAATTTTTTTACTGAGACGACGATCGGAACTGGGTAAAAATATCTTAAAAAATGATGGAAATTGTTGCTTGTTTGTGGGAAATGATATGTCAAGATTTATTTAACGTCGTAGGGATGAGTACATTGTGGTAAAGAAAATTATTATTTAAACTAGTATTTTTTAAAAATGTACTGGAAATAATTATTTGAAATAGTATTTTCTTAAATGTACTGGAAATTATTATTTGAAATAGTATTTTTTTTAAATATACTGGGAATAATTATTTGAAATAGTATTTTTTTTAAATATACTGAAAATAATTATTTGAAATAGTATTTTCTCAAAATGTAGTGGAAATAATTATTTGAAATAGTATTTCATGTATCTAAGCTATTCATTATTTGAGATTCATAAATTCATAAATTTGCAAAATTGGGAAAAAGTAAATCTATAGAAAAAGTGCAGACACGCGTTGTTTTAAAAAAGTAACAAAAGTAATAGAATAAGCTTTTCCTTGCATTTCTCTTAACGAGTGTAATTGGAGCATTTAACATCTGTTTGCCTTCAACAATGTACATATTTGAAATAATGAGAGAAACCCGGATATTAAGTTCATTTTTCATGAAATTCTAAGAAGAGTTTCCTCGGGTTTTTCTTAAAGGGAGGAGCGCAGAGTTCCAAGTTCAATTAGGGGTTGGAGAGCTGCCATTTTGCGCTGGGACGCCTCGGCTCTCTTCGAATTAAATAGCACGTGGAACAATTTCCGACCGATTTTCTTCCAATGCCGCCCGTAAAATGCGAACTACGAACACAAACATTTTATTCTAATTATTCAAAAATTCTACAATATCGCGGACAAATCGTCGCGCGCCAACTGTTAACCCTTCTAAAAACTCTTCTACCACGAATCTCGAAATAATTCGCGGACGATCGAACTTGTTTATATTCTAAAAAAGTTCGTACATTGCAAACCTTGCACGTTTGTAAGTTAAAATAGCCTCGAGTACAAAGGGTTGAATACGTTTGCTTTCGTATTCGCGCAGCCTCGTCATCGTCGCTTACATTTTTAAACGAATCTCCGGGGTTGCGATTCGGTGGCGGCACTTTGACGTGCCTGCACGTTTAGGGTCGCCCCCTTGAGTTCAATCGCAGCAAGTTTGAACGTTCGAGCGCGATTCTTCGGGGAATGGGACCGAATTCTTGTCCGCTCGGCTGACAAAATTTCGCTCGGACTCCGGCGAAGTGACTCGGTAAATCGCGAAGCGTTTCGCTTCGGAAGTGTGCCGCGAGAGCCGAAGGCTCATTATCGAATATGGAGCGGCAGCATTGGGACCACGTGGTATTGCTGGTTCAGAAAAGTCATAGCGTGGCTATCGAATTCCAGCGATAATCAATAGCGCGGAACTTTCAAGGGGTGTCCTATAGAGTGCCACTCAATCGAGAGCCGCTGCCTCGAGAACGGTGAACACTTTCCGAACGAAGATAAAGGGAAACGGCAGGCAAAACAATGGAAAATAAAAGGGCCAACACTTTTTCCATCGACTTTCTCCGTGGGAAATTCTATTCCCATGGATGGCCCGGGGTTCACCGCTCGGATTTCAAGCGATTCGACAGAGCGAAACTGAAAATCGTTTCGCGTACAGTTGCATAATTCCGTTGTAACAATTTTCCTCTCGTGCTACGATCATTCTCCTCGAGTTCGTTATTATTTTCTCAGAATTTATTTGGTACAGTTATTTGCAAACTGTTCGAATTATGTTTTAAATGTTTTCACGTTAAAAATCACATTCCAATTTAGATACATGAAATACTATTTCAAATAATTTTCATTATTACAAGATAAATAACCATTTTCATTGTGTGCCCTTGTCTCTATGACATAAAATAAATCTTGAATTATTACCTCATGCAAACATTGCAAACGAAAATGTTTCATTAACAATCTCCAATACTTTTTCAAATATTTTTACCGCAATTCTTTAACACATTTAAAACGCTTTATTCTCGAATTGTTTAAACTATAAAGACAGTTTTTCAAGAAACGATTCAATAAATCCCTTCAGTCAAGCTTGCATTGTAATAAAAATGGCGAAAAGTCGAGATAAATTTAGTCTTGTTATTCTCGCAAAGCACTTTCGGAGCTCCGTAGATTCGGTGTTAATAAATTGTTCGTTAAATATCATTTCGGTATCATCCGATTCCGAGGTATGATAAACTGTGGACACGCGAGGATACATCGTCTCAATTAGCGAATTCGTAATAAAGCGTTTATACGTACGATCGTTCTGGTGTAGCTCGGGTATGCTAGTGTGCTATACGGGCGCTGTATATTGATTCCAACGAACAGAACCGATGGAGCCTGTCTTACGCTGTCGCGATAAGACCTGTCGCTGATAACGCCTCGCTATTTTCCACGCCAGGCCATTTTACCCGCTTCATTTTCGACGTAAAACTGATTTCTGAAGCGACGCTAGATATTTATACGTCGGAGCTGTCGAACGAATGCCGCAAAATCTCCGTCGCACAGAATCATAAAATCGTAATTTCCCAGGAATTTCATCGCATCGTGCAAACGATTCGATAAAGTCGAATAATCAGACTCTGATGCGAAATATTCTTCTGAAGCGGAGTACGTAATTAAATTATTTTCAGTATTTTCGCGATCAAAAGCATTTTGTTTTTCATATTAATGAATTTTGCGAATCGCAGAATTTCTTTTGATCGTGATTCTATGACGGTTTTAGTATAAATTCTGTATAATTTATCTTCAAGGTATAATTTTTGTATGATTTTTAATATTATTTGTTACATTAAAGGATCTAGAACTCGCATGTGCGAATAAATATTAAATTTTGTACAAAGAAATGACGATGCGGTGCTCGGGACATTTAAGTTACGTTTAATTACTCTACAATTTTATTTATTTACTCTACAATTTTATTTATCTTCAACTTTATTAATAAAGTTGAAGATTGTATTTCTTCGGAACGAGATCTCTGAAAGCGAGGCGAGGATTCCTTGGACAGCGCGATCGGAAAGTAGTCGATGGGGAGAGATCGTTGTCCCCGAAATGGTAAATAGATCGCGTAAACGAGGAAACAAAGACGGGATACGCGATGAACTCCGCGAAATTCCGAGATTTTGCTTAGGAAGCTGCGAATAAGGGGGTTAATAGGTCGATTTAAGCGAACGAGGACGACAACCTGTGGCTGGTGTACGGTAACCCTCAAGGATCCTGCCTTACAAAATCCTCGGAGAGCTTTAAAGCCATTTGCTGATAGCCTCGATAACAACGAAGCTTGCTTAAAACGATCAGCGTGCAAACTATGGCCGGAAAAAAGGGAGGCGACACACGAAAAACTGCTCGGCCGGCTTGGTGAAACAATTTCCCGGACCGCTTTCATGGCGTGCGCGTCCATGCCATCGATGGGAACGAAAAGACAGATATTCTAACGAGTGGTCGACGAATCTTTGCGCGTTTATGGCATTTTCGAACATGAAATTTCTCTTTCGCGATAACTGAGATATAATATGTAAAAAATAATAATAAGTAGAAAATAAATAACAAGTAAAAAGAGAATAATATGTGAAAAATAATAAATAAAAAATATTAATAAAAGATAATAATAGACAAAAAATATAATAAAATATAAAAGATATAATAATATGTAAAAAATAATAGTAAGTAGAAAATAAATAACAAGTAAAAAGAAAATAATATGTGAAATATAATAAGTAAAAAATATTAATAAGAAATAATAATAGACAAAAAATAACCAAGTAAAAGACAGTGAAAAGTAAAAGATAATAAGTAAAATAAATAATGATAATAAATAAGTCGTTTTCATGTGACGCCATTTTGTCAGCAACCTTAAACAGACGGTTAGTAATTGCATAGTCGCAGGTGCGATTGTTCATAAAGAGTGCAAGAAAAATATTAGCTTTAAAAATATTAAATATTACAGATGCAAAAGGAAAGTTAATCTAAGCTATCAAACGTGATTCTGAAAACGAGCTTCCGTAAACGATTTTCCAAAAACTCAGGGAGCCTTAATTGTCGGATGCGTATAGCGTAGCTTCGAACGAAATTTAATGTTTTGAGATCTGTATGGACCGCGGCAGCAATTTAATAAAAATATGGTAGTTTGCCTTGCGTCGAGGACGTAACGGGTTGAAGCAATCAATGCGACGTGAAAGGATTACGCTGAATTCTTTGCGTACATTAAAGTCGATTACGAAGTAAGATGACCCGCTACGAAAATATGGCCGGAAGAGACGCGGCGCAGTAATTGCGAGCATTAAGTTTCATTCAAACGAGATTCATTCTTCCGATGGAATTATGTCTATACAAGCATGCGACTTTCGAGTATTAATTAATAAAAATTGAAAAAGATCTTTTCCGTTCAACATTTTCAGATCATTCTGCACGCGCATTTAATTCTTTCTAAGGGCTTTTCAAAGGATTATAAAAACTAAGAAATTGTTTAAATGATTAAAGAATGAAAAATTAAGTATCTAAAATAATTTTGAATTATGTTATTATATTATGTTCATATAAATATGGGACTTTCGAGTATTTCGTTTAATTTCTTTTTCAGGTTTCAAAGAATTATGAGAACTAAGAAATCGTTTAAATAATCAAAGAATGAAAGTATATTCGATG
>CM052162.1:19265524-19294178 GCA_028455555.1 Augochlorella aurata | reverse complement strand
ATAATTGTTAATATGTTGGATAGGTCTCAGACAGTGTCGACGAGCACCAGCAGCCAGAGCAGCATCGGTTCTCCGCCATGTTCACCAGCCATCGAGCTCAGACACAGACCGCCACCGGCGCCATTACCGTCGAATCCACCCGCCTGGTCCCAGGAAACGTTATTTTAGTTATATGAAAGGTATCGGCGAGGATAATTTCGTGGTCGGGTCAGTAATCGCACAAAAACGTCAACCCTTCCGAAGCGGAATACGAACAACGGACAATCGAAAATATCCCTCATGGGTGAATTCACAAATTTTCACGATGGTTCGTTAAACGTTGTATCCTACTCTAAACTGGGAGAAGAAAAGGATTGAGAGCGAGAGCGAGAGCGAGAGAGAGAGAGAGAGAGAGAGAGAGAGAGAGAGAGAGAGAGAGAGAGACGGAGGCCACGCGCGGAAAACTAAAATAAGTTAAACTATTAGAAGAGAAGAACATTTCAAGTCGGTGTCGTTGATGTTATTATTCTAACGTGAAGAAATTAACCGAGGAAGGGGAGTAACGAATTAAGAACAGGAGGAGAATAGAGGGAAAATGTAAAATATTGTTGACGAGGGAAGCAGTAGGGAGTTCCAGATCAAAACACGGGGGAAACGGACTTGAAAAGACAGTCGTAATTAGATGTAGAAAATAATAGCAGCATTTCTTGGGAGGCGGAGTTGCCGATGATGTCCAGTTCTCGCGAGAACGACAGGAATCGACTCGGATGTGAGAATCGTTCGAAAGGAAGAAGATGGCGTTGGACAGAGAATTAACGGAAATGCCAAAGATGTTTGTATAGTAACTTCTAAGACGTAAAAGGAGCAGAGCAACTAAAATCTAACAGACTAAACATAATCGTTGAAACGAACTATTGTAAAAAGAGGAAAGAGAAAATGTTAGCGTTCGATAGTTATACTGTAAATAAGAGACAACAGAATCAACAGAGAACTCGAATTCCTTTTTTTCGTACTGAAACCAAAGAAAGCGGAGAGAGAGAGAAGCAGAAACGGGTGACGGACATGTGTTACGTTTGTATCGCGTCAGAAGACAGAGGAGGAAAGAGGTAGAAGAGAAAAGAGGACGAAGAGAAAATCAAAAGTTCGTAAAAGACGTTTATGTAGCTGTGCGGTGTGCAAACATGGGAGAAGAAGGAAGGAACACTTCGACTTCGTGTTATCCATGTTCGTTTTTTTTTTGTACTCTGATGTATCCGTGTATGTGTGTATGATATGCGCAATTTAAAGTAAAATTAGATTAACCCGGTCGGAAATTTTGAGAGCGACACTTTCTGGATAGGCTGCGGATATTTTGCATTTCTACCGAAGAAATTTTTACACGGATATTTCGGTCTCCGTTTCGTCCGATGGGATTTAAATCGAAAATGTATTCCGGATTTTGAATTTGCACGAACATCCGCAGTCTATGCACGAAACACTACGGCTCGCTAATATTCGACGTTTAACATTCGATTGGACGATCGTTAATATTTCATTGGCAATAGGAAATTGTTTGCAGACTGCGGACGTTTACGCAAATTTATACTTTTATAGACCAACCTAAATACGATTGTTTCTCCTTTCCGAACGATTTAAGAATGCGATGAACTTGTTTGCGAACGTTTGCGTATTATCAACGATCTCTACGAAGGAGCGTTCTTCGTTAACTTGTGTTAAAAATGCTTAAACAATCGCTGCCCGTTACGATACATTTACTTCGACTAGTTTTCTGGCCGCAGTCTGATCATTCATCGAGACAAAAACGATCATTTAATTCGAAAGGTTGCGGAACTCGATCGGAAATTCGCCGAACACGTTCAGTTTTTCTTCCGGTCTAAAATCTCCGACGTTTTTCTGTCTAGTTTCATTAATTCGCGATCGTCTCGTGCTTAGTTGATCGATTAATTAATGACGCTTCGATGACTGCCAATCGAAAAGCAGAAATCCTTCGTGCGTGTGCACGTGCTTACGGTGGAATGGCGAACGCGTGACTGAGTGTGTAGGTGCGAGTATAACGGAGCGCGCGCATGCTCGTGCATAGAAAACTAGAGATCGAAGCCAAATATTACATAGAGTCGACAATTTTTCCGTTGATCGGGTTGCGTTTACGATCTTCGCCTTGTACTCCAATCTAAAAGATTCTCGAAATTGAACACCCCACTCGATCGTCGAACGACTCGTATATTTTCCGGTTTCCTGCGACGACGATACTGCTAGTCAAAAAAAAAGACAACTGTGTTTCCAATTCTTCAACTACTTAAAAAACCGTTATTGTAACTTTTTTGACGCGTTTTCAATCGAGGGGAAAGAAATTTTGTACGTTTTTGTTATTTTTGTTTGTTCTACGACTTTAAATGATTATTTCACTATTTCGTTTCTTTCTTTGTTCCCTGATCGCAAGCGTTCTGTATCCTTTTTACAACTTATCTCGTTATAAGTACTGTCATAATTTTCTTCTAACTTTACAACTTCGTTTATTATTCTGTAAGAAATATCACAGTGGTATCTCTCACTTGTTCTATCAAAAAGCTAACGTACGTATGCTGTCGGCTGTTTCAATTTCTAATGGACGATACTCTCGCAACGATTGCAATCGGCGTCTACGCTCACACGGCTAATTGTTTAAACTCTCACACATTACCGTAACTAACGTCTGCGAGTGACCGATCAACAGTGTTACTTTGCTTCCGACTAAACGCCGCGAACCCGATCACACGTTCAACAAAGAGTAACAACGCGAGACAACTTCTGTCGGTGCCTTTCCGCCGGATCTTCTTCCATTACCATATAGATAATCATCGCTGCAGCGACGACGCGACGCGGCCAGCCCGTCGCAGTCGTCCGAATACTTAGCATAACGATAATCATGATCGGAACTATGATCATTCATAGCGGAACGGGGTTGAGAAGTGCGCGAACGCAAACGGTCGAGTCGTCTGCGAGAAACCAGCGAACGAGCGCCGGGGAAATATATTGTTTAAAACGAGAGCAGGCGAGAGGAACGGACGAACAAACAATAAAAAGAAAGCAATAGAAATCGTGGTGTAAATTAGAGCGAGAAGTAGAGAAAAAAAAACGACGCAAACGAACAGACGAACGAGAACAATAAACGCGAGCGAGATGAGACGATTTATGATCGCGACGAATCACGGTCGTGGACAGGAGCTCCATCAACTCTTTCGTAATAATCGACAAGTCTTTCCTGATGTACCAAGAAGACAACTTTCACGGTTATCCTGCTATCAGTTTCTTTCGCGGCGCCTTCCTCTGACGGAGCTTCAACTTCCGGAAGTCAATCGTCGTCCATTTGCAAACTGGATCCTCCTCATCGTT
Organism: Augochlorella aurata; assembly: GCA_028455555.1. Taxonomy (NCBI): domain Eukaryota; kingdom Metazoa; phylum Arthropoda; class Insecta; order Hymenoptera; family Halictidae; genus Augochlorella; species Augochlorella aurata. Next base: position 19,290,827 of record CM052162.1, on the reverse strand, counting down.
CGTTCTTTAGCCCCGCTACGGTCTTCACACTCTTAGATACAATATAAGAAACTCTTTCGGCGATCAATCGTATCTATTTTTCGACCTTATTCTGGAAAAATAAACGTTTCGACCGCGACTGTTTGGCGGAAGTGTCTCTGGCACTTCGCTGGTACTTTCACACGATTGATACGTTCGCAGTGACGACTCGCTCGCCGTGCAAAATGAGATCACTGTTTGTGCCGTATCAACAATGCAGAGTGGGGACGACGCGTTGTAGATGAAAACGAATCGCACAGTGTTGCTATTCTTCCGTTGCGGTTTTGAGTTTACATATCGCGAATCTGCAAAGATCGCAGTTCCGACTCGGTTCAGCGAGTGAGTAGTCACTGCTTGTCTGTCCTAAATACGGTTTTATCATCTGTTTCACTGTACATTCTCAGTTAGTTTAAATTGCAAATTACCGAACAATTAACGGCTAAAACGCCGTCTTTTGTATTTCATTGTGAAAACGTCTCCGTCTCTGATATCTTACAAAACGTTACTTTTGATTGCGTTTCAAGGTGAAAGCGGCAACACGAGCCTCCAGCCCGTCTTCTCCGTTCCGTCGATTTCAATTTATGTTCGTGGAAAATGATGAAATCGTAAGTTGAAGACCGTAGCAAAGCGAAAAAGTGTTTCGCGATTAAATGGAGCCTCTCGAGAATGATACACTTCCTCTATCAATGGAAGATCCGCTGCCTCCCAGACGCATTCGCGAGAGATGCTTCACGCTAAATCAAATTTGATCGATCGAACACAAAATTGGCAACGTTTGAGCAATGTTTACGTTACATCTCGTATTTTTGAGCGGGGAAAGAAGAATCGAACTGAAGACGGCGCGGTTACAGAAAATATTTGTTCATTTCCCTCCAGTTATCTAGCGATTGCAGTTCGATAATGTCGCGGAAAATAGCGGAAAATAGCTGCTATTATCGGCAGTATGTGTCTCTTTAATCGTGAAGGGGAATTAGCGGATTGTACCTAGATACTTCGGTGTATGATTGTCGAGGCACCAGCATGTAATTATAACGATTAGACTGCGGATGTTTACGTAAATTATTCGGTTTCGCAACAGGCTTAAAAGAAGAAAAGAAAAAACAATGATACGAAAGTTCGCTGACGATTCGTTTATCATTTCCCTTGTTTGTTATAAATTCGAGTGCAGATTCGATGTACTTAACGCGCGGACGAACAGAGATAAATCAGCATTTTCAGATTATAGAGTTAATTGAAGATAGATTGGGAGTTTTTATTCGGTGTAAGAGGTACACGATCTATCGTTCACTATCGCTTGTAGATAACGGTAAAAATTGATAATGTGCGTTGCGCTCTTGGAAAAATGGCCCTTAACAGGTCGACTGGCTCGTTGGAATTTTCCTAGGACGTTTAAAATGCAAAGGAGCTACAATACCGTCGAGTACGGCGACCTTCGGCTCTTCTTTTTTCGGCTTTTCTTAATCGAATCGTTTCGTGGAATTTTTCGGCTCAGAACTCGGCAATTAACGCGCCGATGGACGCGCGAAGGAACGCTTTCGCGTCGTGCCATCTTCCCCGATTAGCGAAAGCACGCCGGAACGATTGCGCAACTATCCGCAGCCTAACAACAATGAAAGTATTCTTTCTACATCCGTGACCCGCTGAATTCGCTTAACACTGTGTCGCGGAGCGTTTTTCGCAAGAACGATGTACCCGACTTCAACACTGTTTATAACAAAAAAAGAAAAACAAACAAACTCCCTACGATCTCCGAACCGAACAATTGTTTCTCGACGAACGAATAGTAGAACACTCGTTTCCTTCGCCGTATCTCTATTTTTTCAGATACCGAAATAAAAAGATGTACGTGTTGAGCATAAAATGTTGAAACAATATCCTCCGTGCTTATTTATTTCGCGCGTCTACCAACGGGAGACTCCCTCTTCGCGTGTGTGCGCGTATGGGTCGCTGTCGAACATCGATTACGATTACATCCTGTACGATGTAATGAGATTAGACGACGGTCAGAGACAGTTTAGAATCAACGATAGCCTTATCTCGGCTATCTTGCTTACCGGTTACTGTTTAGTCATTCCATACAGGCGCGATCATTTAACACTTTGCCGGCCGCTCATTTCTCGCATCGTCTTTACGCTGCCGCTGGCGAATTGCTGAGACCGAGAGAAGCGAATCCTAAAGTTAAGCAATAAAGTATGCGTTCTTTCGGTAGGAAAATTAAATTACGTCTAAATTGCATGCCAGCTGTTAGTCAAAAAATCCTAAGCTCAAAAATATTAGTGCTGAGCACTTACATGCATAGTGGAAACATGTGCTGAGCCGATGTCACGCGTACGTGACGCCGGCCGATAACCGTTGGCGAGAAAAAGTCACGCCAGCGCGACAGCGGCCGGCAAAGTGTTAAGGCGACACGCGAAATTCACTCGTTCATCGATTGCGCGGTGCTCGATTCGGAGAAAAATGTACCGTGCCACGGAAAAGTAACGAGTCAGAAGCTGCCGAACGGATTTTAACACGAGCATCGAAAACTGCTTATCGGTTATAGTAATAGTCGATAACCCGAGCTGTTGATAACACGATGCTTGTTTAGATATTAATTGGCATCGGTACTTAGTAGAGAGCCACTCGTCCAGCGGTTTTCTTGCAGTGCGATGGCGATTAGGGTTTATCGGCTTCTTCCAGTGATAATTCGAGCAGACTATACGGCAGTACGGCTTGAATTGCCGGATTCGTTGTAAGGAACGCTTGCAACTGAAACAAGATATTCGAGTTCTATAGAGTAGAAGAGGAGAGGATTTTGGGCAGGATTAGAGAGAGCTCGTGATCGACGGAATCAATCATGGATTGCAAACGATTCATCACCAAGATCTCGAGCAGACGGCAGGCCAGCATTCTGAGGCAGTGGGGTAGGAACGATCTGCATCGCTTCGAACCTGAATTGATGCAGCGCGACGAATTTTTAAGATTTCTGAAATATTTTCGTCGAGAGGAACCGGATGGTCGTTGATTTTGTGCAATTGCATGCGTTTCTAGCGGAGAAATTTATCGCGACTCCGAACGCGATCAGTTTGGCGAACGGAATGCCGAACACCGAAACGTTTCCTTTCGAAGAAATCAGTGTTAAGTACAAAGATGGCAGCTGCGTGACGCTGGAGGGACAGGAATTGGGGTGGGCCCTTCAGTACGGGCCATCTCAGGGGTAATTCTTTCATTTTATCAGACGTATTGATATTAAGATTACTAACCGTTTGCATCCCATGGACGACGATCATTATTTGTACTTTAATAATAATTACAATTGGACTGCGGATTTTAAATATTATTAATATAAAATTGTGACGATATACGAGGAATTTTAATAATATCGTTGCACTGTTCTCGACTTGTCAAAATTATGAAAAGAAACTATTTTTATTCAATTTTTATTTTGCATAAAGGCCTGCATTTTAATAATAATAGGATAATATTAAAATCAACGGAAGAGATCAAAGTAAATAAATTCGCGATCGTTCGCAATTATATTAAAATAATTAATATTTCCAAGATACCCGCCACTGATAAAGAAATTGAAAGAGTTTCAAAACTATTGGTCCAAGCCGAATTATGAAGATTGGAACATAGTGGTTACGAATGGATCGCTGGACGCGTGTAACAAGGTTTTCGAAATGACGCTGGAACTCGGGGATCCCGTGATGCTTCAAGCACCTGCTTATAATGGAACTTTGAATTCGGTGAATATTATAAATATTTATAGAATCGAATATTTTACCGCATGCTGCGATTTAACACGCATCGCGATGTCTGGCGCGTTGTCTTATTTCAAATGATTTTATTACTGCGATTATTATTTTCAGCTCTTACCACTGTTACCAGAATTCCTCGAGATCAGGCAAGACAAGCATGGAATAATACCTGGTGAAATTTCGAGGATCTGCGAGCAGAGATTGCGAGACGGCAAAAAGATGCCGAAGGTATTTAAAATTGGTTTATTAATTTAAGATTAACTTTGTGTAAGATTTTTTCACAACAATTGCAAGAAACAATTATATATATTTTTACATTCCTTAACAGTTTTAGTAAGTTGAATGTAACATGTTTTTGCAATTTTTAAAGTTTTCGCAAATACGTGTAAAATAAGGAGGAATAATAAATAACACGTGTAGGAATGACAATTTAAGATATTTGTAAAGTCTGCGACGGTTTCAACTATCTCTGTTCCGTTATTACTGCGCTACGTTACGTGCAACATCGTTGAATCGGAATATTTTCAACCTCGCTCTGTATAAACTCGTCTGTTTTTATCTGACGTAACAACAAGTGGTCGTAAATCAATATCATGTGCTCTAATGGACTCAATAGGGGTAATATCATTCACGACACGATTTACGTACAAGTATGCACGTCAGACTGTATTAATCGCGGTTTTTATAGCCCTGTTATCGCGAACGGTTAAAACGTCCCGATGCAAACACGTTTTATGCATAGCTCACCTATTCGTAACGGCTTCAGGCGTGTCCAAGTGGCGTGTAGTCGTTACCAATTTAGCAGCAACGCTTCCCCGAAGGAGCGACGCTAATGATCATTGCAAATTAGGTCGGCATTTTTGTACACGTACGAAATTGAAAAATCACGCAATACGACAAGTTTTCGCATCGAGCTCTGCGAAACGTTTCCCTGGAAAACTCTGGAAAATCTCCAATCTGTTCTTAAAAGATTAATCGTTCGATCGGTCGATAAAAGATCGGAACTGATAGCAGCGATCCTCGCACAGAAAAGATATCAGAGCTCTATTTTTAGCAGAAAAGAATAGATAAATATTTCTATAGTTATTCAAAATTATTTAATTCTTAACAAAAAGTGCCGTAGAGGAATCATTTTCATTAATTATTGAAGCTACTCGCGAAATTGTGTCTGCGCGACTTGGTCTCCGCGTTGTAAAATTACCAACTTCGTAGTTGAATTATGCAATTTTTACAGTAAGATATTGTCTGCTTCAGATTCTGTACGTTAATCCGACGGGATCCAATCCCACAGGAATAGTTATGCTAGATTCTCGTAAAAGGGAAGTGTACGCGCTGGCTCAGAAATACGACTTCCTCATCGTCGAGGATGATCCCTACCAATTCCTTCACTTCCTGGACGAACAGCCTACGACGTTCCTGGAACTGGACACGGAAGGACGCGTGCTACGGCTGGATTCCTTCAGCAAGGTCCTCAGCTCCGGTCTGCGACTGGGCGTTGTCACAGCTCATAAAACATTTATCGACCGACTGATCTTGCACATGGATGTTACCGGCATCCATGCCTCCTCTTTGTCGCAGGTACTTTAAAATGTATTCAATAATTGTTCGGCAGTGGAAGCATTTTTCTTTTTTTATCGATTTTATATCTTCGTCTTATTAGCATGTGGATAACACAGCGTGCTTTATCGATTGCAGATGCTGCTGTACAAATTTTTGAGCGTGTGGGACATGCGGAAGATACAGGAGCACTTTAACGGTATTCAAAAATTCTACCGCGAGAGACGGGATACCATGCTGGCTTCGCTTGAAAAACATCTTACGGGTAATTTTCTTCCTGTTATCGTTTCCTTTTAGCAGTAATTGCATAGTTAAGCGAGTTCGAGTGCTGAAACGAGGAAATGAACGCTAACGCTGAACCTAACGAGCACCGATATTTCGCCATTTTTATTGTAATGCAGGCTTCAAATCAGAAACCTATTCGATCATTAGATTATAAAAAATTGTGTATAGTATCAACTATCTTCGAATAAGAAATAGTTGACATTGTATAAAATAAATAAAATAAAAAGTGCGAATGAAATGACTGGCATTATAGTATATTATACTATATTATACTATAAGTATAGTATAGTATAATATATTATACTATAAGTATAGTATAGTATAATATATTATACTGTAAGTATAGTATAGTATAATATATTATACTATAAGTATAGTATAGTATAATATATTATAGTATAAGTATAGTATAGTATAATATAGTATAATATTTATCATTTCGTAAGATAATATAGTATAATATAGTATATACTAATACTATACTATATTATACTATATTGTCTTACGAAATGATAAATAAAAAATAAATAAACGATGAATCAAATTGTGCTAATTGAAATGATTTTGCAGGTTTGGCGGAGTGGAATGTGCCCGAGGGTGGAATGTTCGTCTGGATAAAATTACCTGGCATTAAAGATGTATCTAAATTGGCTATGGAGAAGTCTCTTTCTCACGGGATATTCATTATTCCCGGCCATGCCTTCAACTGCGATTTCTCGAGGCCTGATCAACATATTCGATTATCTTACAGCTACGCGACCCCGGAAGAAATCGAGAAGGTCTCTTAACTTGTTTCTACGATTCTTTGCTCCATCATTCATTGCTACACTATTACGTATAATTATTTTATTTTGTTCTCAGGCGATACCCATTTTGGCGAAATTAATACGCGAGGAGATGAACATGAAAAACGGTGTATCGACGTGACCAACAAATTCCAAGCTTGTGCAGTTTGAAAGTTTAAATAAAATGTTTGTAAAAGATCTTGAAAGATATTTGACGTGAAATTTATGTGTTATGTTTTTTATGGTTCCTTTTTATACCCTATAAATATTAAATATTGGAAGAAATAATTTGTGTCGTTTCTCCCATAACGTACGAATTTTTTAGTGTCTTCAAAGTATAGTCTTCTGTATAGCGCTAATACACGTAACGGCAAAATGTTGAGACTATTAGCCAAAATCGATTGTTGGTAATTTGGCTACCTGTTTTATCAATGTTGTTAACATCGGCTATTTTACCATGTTAGTAAAAATAACTAATACAACGAGTATTTCTTAACACATGAACACTTTGAAGAGTTGTTACATGCAAAAAAATTTTACCGATGAAATTATTTATTTCTGAGAACTTAAAATTGGTAACAATTCCTTTTACGAACAGCAGATACTGACTTACTAGCTCTGAAGAAGTCATCTGATCACAGATTTTTATGTAAAGGCAGTTCACAACTATCTTTTCTGATCGAATAGAAATTATATAGTTCGAAATGAAATAAGCATTAATGTGGGCTACGAGTCATATATATTTACATTTAAATATTCCTGCTTTGCAATCCTGTTAAACATAGTTCCAGAGTTCTCCGTCCTGAAACGTAGAGAGTGTCACAGTGCCACTAAGTATTGGTCTTTTTTACCGAAACTAGTGATAAGAAGTTTCCAGTTACCGGCGTCATAGGGGCGCCCCTCGCGCCCGTACGTTCCCCGAAGTCGTAAACCAAACCTCCCATTCCTACCGCCATTCCCGCCATGTCGCAATTGAGAAAGTCGACAATCCCTTCCCCCACTATTACAGCACTTCAGTTCGATGACTAGTCAGGAGGAAGTGCGGATGCGCGGGATGCCCCTATGGCGCCGACGAATGGAAAGACTGGTGACAAGTCTCACATTTTGTTTGCTCACGTGTTAATTAATAGTTGGTAATATCAACGCAAGTATGACAATCCTTCAAAGACTTCATCTAACTCTTCCCGTATCCCAAAAACGGCTAACGCGAGAATTGATATATTTCGTCCCCAAGAACGACGAACTGCGTGGGTCGCAATTGCCGCGTATTTAGCCTCTTCTTGAAGGTACTTCAAATGCTTGTGATCATATCCCTCTAAGATTATTATTTTTTTTCTGTTATTATAGAATAGATTAAATATATTACATGCATTTCGATGTTTCCGTTATACGTCGTTTAATGTTAACCCTCGTATGGCGGGACTAGAGGTCGCTTTGAACCAAAGTTGTAACGGTCCGTTCAAATTCTCATTTTCTAACTAGTTGGTAATACCGGATATAGCAAAAGGATTAACATTGATCTCAAAGCGGACAAGTTTGAAAATATATTAAAGAAATATATATTTAAGAAAATATCCGTTTCGCGAGGGTTAAGGAATAGACACTTTTACGAAATTATGAATTTATTCTTACCCACTTTGTAACCACGCTTCAAGAGATTGATGTTTCTCGTTATCGTAATCCAAGATCGTATAAAGCTCTACCAAAGATCGTACTATCTGAAATGATGAATTGAAAATTACAGGAATTTTGATTAAATAACAATTGTTGCGTTTCATTCTTACTAATGTCGTTTCTGTTCTTCGAATCATTTGTAGGTCAGTGTTGATAATGGAGTAGAATACATAATCCGTTGGTGCAACATAAAACTTGTCATAGGTATTGTGCTTTCTGAAATCTCTCGCGAATCGATATTTTTTGGGTTTCTTAATTCTTTTTCTATAATAGAATTATACCACCGATAAATTTTCATTGCACGTAATTCAAATCTGTTATTATTATCGGCACAGTTTCGTCTGTACCTGTTTTTATATTTTTTCATCTTTTTATTCCAATATTTCACTGTAGGTCAAACTCTTTGAACTCCGAAGATGTAAATGAATAATAATTTCTAACTGCATTTCAACGTCAGATCTCCTCATTAGCTAAGTCAATGTAAAATAAATTTTAACGCGGATAATGAATTTCTCGCAATTTGTTCAGTTTTAATACTGGGAAGAGTGGTTAATTTAAAGATATATGTACCGAACCTAGATTAAGTGGACCGTGGCATAAGGAAGGAAACTGTTTCATCGTCTGCTGCACATTTTATTTTAATCTTCACGAAGATATTTCATGTTTATTGTCTCAGAGATTACTTTTACTTCGTGACGTTTACGATGTAATATGCGCCGAATGAAATTTGAGAAAAACATTTTATCTTCCGTTATCGACCCAATTGAAATTATCTTTGGAACGCAGATATCGCGTACTCGCAAACAGAGTATATCGATGTATCGAACAGCCGGCAATTTCAGGGTAACAGTATAGTGTTTGGTACGCTTAGGTTAGGGTAACTATTTTCATAATTAAAAATATCCGTGCAAGATCTAAATGTCATGTGATTGATACGGCATTTTTCGATGTTGATAGTGATTTATGTTCGAATGCGACTTGGCTGAAAATAAATAGATCCTTTTGTGGAAAAGCAGTGTATGTTCAGGGACGAAGATTGTCAGAATATCCATCAACTGCTCTGTCAAATGACTTTTATGCAACTTTGATAAGAAAAAACAAGTATAAGCAAAGTCTACGGGAATTATTTAGTATTGCAAAAATGGCTGCTAACGAACCAGGTCTGTCATCATATTCCAGAGAGGATAATAACTGGAGGAAAGATTTGATATTACAACTTCAAGAGAGAAATAGAAGACAAACATATTGTTTTGCTGATCTCATTAGTTTACGTAAGATTTTATAATTTATATAATTCTATATGATTATTTATATAAATAGAATGCATTTAATTGTAGATGTACAATAATATTAAAGTTTAGCTAAAAGGTACAGACGTATCATAGTAACGTATCATGTTTCTTCAAATTGTAGACAACAGACTGTTTGAAAGTACAAACACGCTGCGTGGAGAAAACATTCAGTTAACAATAGCAAATGAAACACTGCGCCGCAGTACATCTGGTGGAACCTCTATGCCAGGTGCAACTGCAGACCTTGAAGCCCGTCTTTTGAAACAGGCTGAAGAATTAGCAACTCTGCATAAAAGGAAAGGGGAACACACACAGCAAATAGTAGATCTAAGTAATAAGCTACAAGAAATGACGAAGGAACTTCAAATGAAGGAAGCTGGGTATAGATTTTTTTATGTTTTTGTAAATATAAGGCAACGAGAAATGCTTCTGCTACACTGTAAAAGCTCTTCTATCATTCAAATTTACAGCCTTGCTGAAACTATAGAGGTCAACAAAAATTTACATGCAGAAATATTGAAATGTCATGCTAAAGAAAAGGAGCTAGAAATTGTTAATCAAATGCTGAAAGATGAACATCAGGCCTTGCAACTCGCTTTTGCATCTTTAGAAGAGAAACTTAGAAAAGCACAGGTACTTTTAGCAAGAAATTATATTATTTTTATCTCTATAAGATTTTAAATTATTTAAAATTGTTTATATCGAGATACGCTCTAATAAATCAAATTATAAACATTTTCAGGAAGAAAATCGCCTATTAATAGAACGTTTAATTAAGTACAAAACTCGGGATGCAGAAAAAGTGAATGAAGAAAATGATAACTTCCTAAAGTGAGTAGTTATATATTTTTTACCTTATTAGCTTCTCACTAACATATCCTTCCACTCACAATTAACATTTCATGTGCCCTAATTTCTATGTTATGGTGGTGAATACTGCATTGCTGTTTTTCTCTACTCATGTTCATTTTCTCTTATCTAATATTGCTTAGGTGTTATTTGTTGGGATAGAAAGTAGTTAGAATGTATGTTTTCACACTTGGTATATTTAAATTATTATCCATTTGTTCCTTCAACAATTTTCATTAACTTTTCCACAAAATAGCAAAGTGTGTAATATATTTATAATATTAATATAATATATTTTTCAGTAATAAATCAGATTCGTTAAGTTTTCAAGGTTCTAGTAAGACGTTGACAATACAAACATTATAGATTTGTCTCAATAATGAATTGTCATGCTCCACTTATCACATCCGCTTTTATATTCAGGCTCATTATGAGGCTGATAAGCAGTTGATAAAGAGAATATTTATGTAGACGCGTTACATATTTTAAATAGACTCATTGGAAAAATTAAAGACACAGTTTTACGCAAAGTTTACAATTATTTTTCCACAGGAAAATTGTATAAAATAATTTTTAAATAGACATTAGATGGTACAAAAAAATAAAATATGTGTTAGTTGCTGAGTGATTAATTATATATATATTGCATGCATTTAAATCCAGGTACTAAAGAAATGATATGATTTGTATCGGTTAAAGAATCTTATCATTTATTTGAATTAATCTAATTTTTTATCGTATTTTCATTCAAAATAAAATAATGTATATGCATTTTTTATGATAACAAAGAAATAGAGAAATATAAAAATAAACGAACTTCTTAATGGAATAGAGAAAAACTTTTTTTAGCAAAACATAAACATATATATTTTTATCTAAGATTCTTTCACCAGTGTTATCTTTTTCTCTTAACAAAAGTAAGATTTTGATAACAATATTTTAACAAAACGTGCAATCAGTACCATATTTCGCACTAAACTGTAATTATATGCCACTGCGAGACGTTTTTCAAAATTTTATAACATTTTGTTGTTACTAATCCTGATTTACTGATACATTAATTAAAAGTAACATATTTAACGTTTAATTTACATTAACTTGTATATCACAACTGATAATATTTTGGCAATGTATTTAAGGGTATCCCTAAAATTTTGTGTGCACATTTTGTAGAGTGATTCCTTGAGTTTAATTGCGTTCTACAGCCATAATAAATAGTTTCACACTTGGGACATTAATAAATTCACGATCTCATGATTCACTGTCATTAGCTGTTCATTTCTACATGAAACTAAACTTCTACATATTCAATGCTTGGTAGAAGTGTTTAGATGCTACACACATCAATAATAATTACTCAGACAGTATACTCCCAAACATTCGGTAATACTGTTCATGAAATATTAAGGTTTCCGCAGGGATAAAGAGAAAGTGGAAACGCGAGATTTCGTTGTCGTAGAGTTTTCCTGCACTAGCACATCACACTGCTTGACATTTTCGTTTCAGTGAGAGTTTTTCCAGTCCAACAGCCTTTTTGATGCATACCTTGTCAAAGTTTGGGTAAGTCTTAACAAAAGAGGTGATAAAACAAGCTACGCTTCACGCATCATTTTGCAGCTTCGAGCAGTTTGCTAAACGAACATGACTGTGTACTTACACGTATTATTTGTCTACGTTTGATGTACAGCTACACGATACACATCGTTAGAAATAACGACCGAATTAATGTATCCTCAAACTGCAAAATGCTTGAATGGCAGTCGTGCTTACCATTAAACGCACACAGTGTATTCAGGCAAAGGTTCGAGCTCTTCAGTGTGAGCAGTATTCATTAATTTCAGCTAATAATAACTTCAAGAGACAGATTAATTAGTAGATAATTGTCCAAACAAGTAACTGTGACTTTTCTATGTTTATTAAATACTAAGATACCATAACAAATCTAGTAGTTACGCCCTGGAGGTCCAACTTAGTGACAACGCATTGCCAATTTCATTTCAATTACTAAACAATAAAATAGATACAACTGAACACACAAAGCTGAGTCTCTCAAAAACTACTATAGCCTCCGAAGACACTCGATCAGCATTCTCCATTCACTTTGACTATTACTAACGATCACCGAAGTTTCGAGCTGTTCCACTTAATACGCTGTCCACATACAAATATTAACGATATTAAATTATAACGATTGTCAAGCAGTCGAATAAATACGGCTAACAACAATGCAGTGCTCTCGTCATAATAAATAAACAATTAATGAGTAACAGCAGCTAAGAAGGCTAAGAAGAAAACTAATCGTTTTTAATTGCATGAAGCATAACAGTCGGATGATTCGTTCACAGACACACGGTGTCTTCGACGTTGTACATGGGGTATTTATAACGCGACGTGTCGCGTAGACGTCGTCGACGATTTCCCGAGACTAATTGCCCACGTGTCTGTTCGTTTTTCAGAAAGAGGCAGGCGAAGGTGCAAAAGGAGTTGGAGGACGCAGCTCGCGATAGTCGACCCGTTAGTCCTGATCGATCGAGTTTAAAAGAAGGAATCGCTGGTCTTCCTACCGCTGTACCAACAAAAGTGTCCGCTACGTTTGTACGTTGACAAACTTTTAATTTATGACATATTTTATACATACTATTTATACATATAGACGTGTACCTACATGCATATACGTTATCGCAACCGTCGTGATGGTTCTGGTAAAAACGGTCCATTGATTTGTTGTAACACGGAGCTGCATGTTTTGTAAGAACATTATCGTGCGCGGTGCGTGACGATTGATTGATCTTGTATCGTGGAATCGATCGATCGATTCGAGTCTCTTTCCCTCTATCTCTCTCTTTATATATATATCTCTCTCTTTCTCCCTTTCTCTCTCTCTTTTCGTTCTAGTATTATTAATTTATAGAGAATAATCTCGGTGAAAGTAAAATCGCAAGGAACTACGATAGCTGTACGATAAATCTAATTTACGTAAGAGTTGAAGTTTTCATAGGTAATTATTTTTCTATGTACGAGGAGTACAGTTGAGAGGAAATTGTTGTTCCTACGGACTGCAGTCAATTAAGCTTTTTTCACAGGATGGAGAGAAAATTGTTTGCTTAAGTTTGGATCATGCGGTGCATGGTACAGAAAGACGTTTTTCTCTATCGTTATCTATTGAATCATACACTTTAATTAGTGTGGTTACGCGGATTCGGAACGAACGTGCGACATTTCTGATTAAAAAGATTAGATTGACTGACGTACTATAGATATTTATTTTATGAGATCACGGAGTAACGAAAGTATACGTTAAACGTTATACGCGCGAGTACTATGAAATGTATATATAATCTATACAAAGTATATACGATCTTGTTGATACGTTTTTTGGACGATATATCAGTATTTCTCTTGGACATCAATGTAGCTTGTTGGTAAAGATTGTACTTGTTGTATTAAAGCATTTCCATCCAGGACACATGGTCTTTTTGGTTTAATGTTAATGCCTCGTATTTATAATGTTAGGCTGTTTCACGGGATTATAGTACAGTTCTTCTCGGAGCATGGTACATTACTCGAGTATTAGCGTACTCATCCATTGTACTGAACTGCCGTTTAGTATCGCATCAATCGGACGATCTATCATTATGCTCTCTAACAGGCTACGATTAAGAGATCACTTGTTACTTGTAACATTTAATATACTATTTAAGTGCTACTTTAACTTAAGTATGCTTGTTTGGTGTTTACGATTATATCGATGTATTAATACCTATTTATACATATATTTATATATATATACATATATCTACATATAAAGTTTAGTCGAAGTTATTTTGAGTTCTCAAGTTACTCGAACTTTAAAAGAGGAACTATTATAAGCATTGAAATACATTTTTCAGAAATATTGTATATTCTCTTTCGCCGTATTTCTTGAGCAGTCGATAGTATGCATGTATCCTTAATGTATCTTCTGTTAGAGCCCACGGAGCCCGCAAAAGGGTATTCGCGGTAATTTACCAAGTCGCTGCTACGAAAACTGAACATTCACGTGAGAGACGCTATCGAAAAGGTAGAATCAAATTTGTTCGTACGGGGCTTCGTTGTCGGAACGAGTCGATCACCCGCTCGATCATTCATTTTTCGATCATCGCACGATTATCTAATCGATGTTAAAACATCCGTGGCGCAATCGAATAATCGAATACACGTTTCAGCGCGGCCTGTTTTTTAACTCGAGCGAGACTGGTCGTTATTGGAAAAACACACGAGCCGCCGGACGGTTTACAGCACCGGTGCCCCCGCAAAGTTCCATCGTGGATTTACTCGAAAATAAAGCCTCTTATGAAAAAAATTTCATTCTAAATTCCCAACGTATTTTTTCACGTAGAAGCGCCTCGGTTCTCGTTGTATCGCCGACTCGACGGTCGGTCGTGCAAGCTTTTAAGTCCTTTGGCCGCGTAAAATATCTAGTTCGGCGAAATACAGACGATCCACGGCACACGTACAGGCACGCACGCACACGCACACAGTATCAGTAGTTAATGTTTTGCAAAGAGGAAAATATTTGCATCATTAAAGTATTCTACATAGTGTACATTACCCTCGACGCGCGGTCGATATGCTTCACGTAGGAGAACTCTAGGCAGTATAAATTTATCGCAACATTTAAAACCGTGCGCGTTTTCTGTTAACGATCATAACCGGGCACACGCGTATACGTAGCGCTCCCGTTGCCGGGGCTATTTGTTTGCTCCCATTAGCTCGTAAACTCCTCGGCGGAGCATTTTTCATCGGGTTCTTAAATCTAGCCGGACACAAAACGTTCGCCGGTAGATACGGCGTAGCAAACCGAGCCGATCAACCGCGCGACGAACGGGGAAAACGAAAGTTTCAATCTCGACAAGGGGTGCTCGCATCGCGGAGGGCGTGACTCGCTTGAATTCTTAACTCCCGGCCGCGACCGGAAGCTTCTCGGGGGAGAATTTTAATTCGATACGCTTGATACATTAACCGTTGCTTCCTGCATGCACGAGTTTTTTTCAAAGTTTTATACGACAAGCGTTTAATAACCCTTGCAGAACGCACACGACGGGGAGGTTTACGCAGTAAAGTGGTCTCCCGTCGACAGGATCCTCGCCACCGGGGGAGCCGACAGGAAGGTGAAGCTCTGGACCATCACGAAAGGTGATTAATTAATTGAAGAAATTCTTATCGTCGGAACACTGACCCAGAATCGCGGTGGAACTACGGTTCGAGCGCGCGGATGTGCGCCGCGTCGAGTAAACACGCGATTAATCAACGAGATCTCGAACGAGCCCTATTATGCGGCAGTCGCATTCTAGCAGGGATCCCTCGAGTTTGTAATCTATTTAGCGGCGTCGTTATTATTCATATCCTTAACCAGCTGCAATGGAATCAGTCAATTATCAGACGCGCCTCTCTCTACGTCACGATTCCTCGCGGACGCAAACGGTCTTGATGACGGACCTACTAATCACTGAAAGTATTTCACCGGGTTGTTTTAGGAGTACGAGGTTATTCAATTTACTCGGACTATTCGGATAGTTTTATTATAACGTATGATTGAATTAGAAAATTTGTTTGAAATATTTTTGTAATTTTAACTATTTTAAAAGAACAATTGTGGATGTGGTCGTTCTGGTCGGTACGAATGCTTTACAATATTTGAACAATTATAAGAATATTTGAAGAATTCAGCAGAATATTTGAAGAATTATCAGACATAATGCATTTTAGATGTAGTTTCGTAACGCGAAGTAATCGAATTTAGTCCTTGCATCAGGAAAGAAAATCGACGAATCCTCTATCGTTTTAGACGGAAATGATGTCTCCTATTGTGTATCATTTACAGCAGCAGATTTTTGAGAAATGCGTTTTTCAAATTCAGCAGAAAGATATCACAGGTTTTACAGCACTCTAGAAGGGGAAATGAAAGATTATGAGAAACTGAAATTGACCAAGTTAATTGCAAGATTCCTAAGTTCGTTGAAAGTATCTTCTCTCTCTTAACCCTTTTAGAACCAACAAATAAAGTCGCGTCTACCTGAGCGAAAAATCCAAACCCGTTTGACGTAGTTTGATAAAGTTTCGAGAAGAATTTATAAAAATTTTGTGAAACCTGGTAATTAAAAAATTCAAAACGGAAAAAATGTTATGAAACAAAATTGTTACTTATTTAAAATGTTAAGAAAATAGCATTCTCTCAAAAACAATCAACAACCTGTATATCGTCGTTCGGCATTGATAGAGTTAATTGTTAGACTGCGAATCTTTCTGTAAAAAAATTGTTTATCTCAATTCTAACAAACTATAGTAAAATAGTACTTTGTTTTCTTTTTTAATGTGTCTAATAGGTTGAGGATAATGCAACAGGGGTCTCAAAGTCTTATAATTATTCCACTGTTTCGCGTTCCACCTACGGATTGTTCTCATAAACGCCTAAAATCCGCAGCCTAATGATAATATAAAAATGTTCTTTAATTCATTCAACGTCTTTTCAGTTTTGTATTTAGCCTAGAATCATCTTCCTCGAAACCGCATAAAATCCGCTGTCTGTCTATATCTAATTTGAGAAGAAATGCGTTTGACAAGTTACACAGAAGGGAACGCGGCGTTCCACGGTATCTCAGAGTTGAAAACCGGTGAATCCCTGGGGAACTTGAGGGGGTGGGAACACGTCGGTCCCACGATCGTCGATCCACGGAGGCGCAATGTTTGCTCGAGATAATTCAATGGATAATCATTTTGTTGCGTTTAGCGGGGCCGGGCTCGGCAATAAAGTGATATGAAAGTCAGTTTGAAACTTCATTAAAACTTCCCATAATGAAGTAATTAAAACTTTGTTAGCATCCCCCACCGTTCATGAATACAAATACGCCGGCTAGACATCTGGTTCTGTTCCGGGGGACGAAAAGAAGGATTTATTCGGGGGAACGATGCCGCGGCGCGGCGTAGGAAATCAATTCTCATCCCTAAGGATCTGCTATAATCGCGTTGCCGAATGATTCGTTACGACGTATCCGGCGGTTAAAAAAAATATTTGTTCCTCCTCTGAAGTTTCAAAGTCCACACGGTCTTTCGGGTAACTTCATGAGCCGGTATGACGTTATAAAGAGAAAATCTTCGAATCGAAATTAAATTTATTTCTTGTAATTATTATACATTTGAATTATATATTCTAATTATTATTATCTAATTATATATTATAATTATTATTATATATTTTATTAATTATTATATTATAGCATATTAGCTTATAGCAAAGTCTATAGTAAGTTTTTCTGTATGTCAATAACTACATGACAGTTATTTATGCATTCCGTAAGAATTTTTGTGACTCGTCGAGAGAAAATATTAGGTGTTTATCAATTTGAACCTTAGGAAAGCTTATAAGAAAATTGATTAAAATTGATAGGACATCGGACAATATTCCTAACATGAACGCATAATTTTTAAGGGTAACTTACGGGTGGCTTTTAGTCGTCCAATGCGACTGTGATCGGATTGAAGATTCCAACGATTTTCCACACATTTCCAATGACCAGATAACAAAATGTTTCTAGCAAAAGTTTATCAGTATCCATTTTTCTACATACTTCAATATACTTTTGTTACTAATATATATATTTTCGTCTTCGTAACATTGTAGCTGGTGCCGAGACGCGCTCAATGACCTGCTATACCGCGTGCTTCGTCCTTGTAATAACGCTAAAATAATTTCGATCGCGAATCACCGGTTCGACTACTGTCTGGATTATCGTGCAGCGGCGCGTTTAATCGATTGCGAGCGTTATTGTGTACCTGTCCGGCCAAACATAAGGGTGGTCGCGTCCTCGGTCATTTAGCGGTGGCATCAGCGAAGGCGTGCACGCGTCGCGTCGTGACGTCTCGCGACGCGGCGCTTTCCCACCGGCCGCTTTAATGAAGTATGTTAACGAATCAACAGGTTACTTGGGCGGAATTCGCGCTCGCTATCGTATATAGGCGAGCATAGAGCCGCCTATTAAAAGCCCTGGCCGCCCCGGCAGAAACATTCTCCGCCGGCACACGGCGAAACGATCGCGCGTGTTATAACGTGCCCGAATGTAATCCCCTCGCCACGCTGCAAATTGGATGAAACATCCGTCCTTATTGTACCGGTTATATCCGCTTAACTTGCCCTTCCCGTGTCTTCCACCTCGGATCCACCCTTTTCTCGGCACTGGCTGCAGATTGTCACACCGCCTCACTCTCCCCCCCCCCCCCCCCTTTTCGAAATCTATTTGCCTTCTCTTCTCCTCGGCTGTTCTCGTCCTATCGAGCGGCCGACGTTCGTTGACATTTCGCGTTAAGCTAAATGAAATTTAATTTGCTCCGACAACCCGGCGAAAAATTGCGAAGCTCGAGGCGGATTTTATCGACGCGACATCGACGCGACGTCGACGCTCGAGGACCGAGCGATCGTGTATTGTGACCGATAATAGTCTCCCTGTTTTCCTTTTGTTTCCGTTCATCGCGCGCTTCGTTTGATCCGAAATATTCCGTTTCTAGGTACGTCGGAGAGCAAAGGCATCCTGGTCGGCAGCAACGCCGGAGTGATGTCTGTCGATTTCGATTCAACGGGGACGCTGATCCTTGGGGCATCGAACGATTACGCCAGCCGGGTGTGGACTGTCAGTGATCTACGTGTAAAGGTGAATGACAACTTTGCATTTTTCCCCGTTTCATTCTATCGATTTATCGAGCGCGCTCGTCAACGTCGGTTGATGCCTGCCGGATCAATCGGAATATTTATTGCTACTCGTCCGATCGGCTGTTCAGCTTTTTAGCTGACCGCTATGAAATAATAAGAGTGAGGATTTCCAGGGGAGGGCTCTGACGGTGACTCCCGCGAAAGCAGTTGGGAGGAAGGGAGAATGCTAGTTAATTGAAGTTTGATATGTGTTTTATTTTAACAATGGATTTACGGAGCTCTAGAAGCAGCTGATTTCTATTAGTTTATAAAAGTAACGACAAGATATTTATTCTGATTTTGAAAGAGTTTATTATAGAACAATTAGACCTCGATTATTCAGCACTAAAATATCGAAATCATCTATTATTCAAATATAATAATTATTATAATTAAATATAGTTAATTAAATATACAAGTAACACATGTATTGAATAAATAACTCATAAATGTATCTTTACAATTTAAATAATTGGGAATTCAAAATCAGTGATTCGTCATTTTGACAGGTTCCGTAAACCTAGAGTTAAAATTCTTCTCATTTTTTCATTGTACTGTTCTTCATTTTCTATTTTTGCTATAGGGTAGTGGAGCATGTTACTGTGGGGTGACCAATTGCTGCGTCCTTGGTTTGTTTTCGGCATAAGACTTATTTTTTTTTATTAAAAAATAGACAAAATAAAACAATAGAAAAATTTAATGCTTCATTTGATAAATATTGAGTTCAGAGGCACAGCGATTGGTCACCTCGCAGTAATCTAATAATCACTATAATTGATTCGAACACAATTGATTTATTGAACTCGTCAGAGCTCCCTCCAATTCACCCTCTTGCAAGTCAAGTTTTCCTACTTTGTTTCCTCGGATCTTTATAATCGAAAAAATCCAGTGTAAATTTATTCCTCAGAATTTCAATATTCTATTGCATATTTCAATATTTTATTGCATCAATTACTATATAATAGATTAGATTAACGTAGAAATTAATTTTCAAATCTGAGTGAAGTGTTAATAAGAACATGCCAAATATCTATTCAAATGATCACAAAGTGCAGATTCTTTATGCACGGTAGAATAAAATTAGAGCAGTACAACTTTTCCATTAAAGGATAGTTTATAAATTGGTCTTGGTTGCATACCGCTGGAAATTTGATCTGACGAAGGGTGGATCCGAGTTGCAAAGGGGTGAATGATTTAGATAAAGAGATTCAGATAAAGCAATCTGATTTACAAATAGGTGAATATAATTTACGAAAAGGTGAATATGACTTATAAGAAGATGAATATTATTTACAAAAAAGGTGAATATTATTTACCAGAAGATGAATATTATTTACAAAAAGCTGAATATGATTTACAAAAAGGTGAATATGATTTACAAAAAGTCAACTATAATTCACAAAAAGTTGAATATAATTTACAATAAAGTGAATATGTTCTGCAGACAGGCAAATATAATTCACGAAACCTGAATATAATTTGCAAACTGTGAATTTAATAACATGTTCCAAAAAAAGATAAACATCCTCCGAACCAGGACAAAGTCGCGTTGCAAATGGCGGCGATATGTTATCCAAACGGACGATTACGATCCATAAATGCTAAACAGTAAACACTGGCTCCGTGAGCTACACGCAGCAGCGACCGTTTAGTTTCCCCCATCACAGACCCGATGTTCGCTTCCGTGTATAAAGCTCCGACACTGAACGTTAGATCACCTCTGTCCAAAGTTAGTTCTTGGACTCGAGGACTTCGGGTCGGCCCGTTAGGCAGCGGGTACCGTTTTTGCAACGAGTCGAGCCGGAAGACGGATCGCGACTCACCAGACACACACACACAGAGAAAGAGAGAGAGAATACTTTCACTGGGCGAGCTTTTACGCGGACTTTTATCGTTTAATTCCGACCAGGGCGTGCTCTCGAACCGGCGGTGAAAGTTATAGTATTATTACCCGTAGAATTCATTTCAACGAGCGTTTATGTCTCGGCATTAGTTCGGGTAATGGCGGTTTCACCGTGTACGGTACATTGAGCAAAAGCGACCGTAGAGGGGGTCGGAGGGGGCTGGAAAAAAGTGGAATTTACATGGAAGGAGGAGAACAGGCGACCGAGAAAGCACGGTAACGACGAGCACTTACTTTCCCGCCATGAAAATATGATTGGCTCCGGGGACACGTCGTAGGGAGTGTATAAACAGATGCCCCTCGCAAAACGCGCATTAAATTACAGAATATGACTGACAGAATACTAGAATACGAAATTTATCGTCACCTTCCGCGGTCTATTACCGGCTGACCCGAGTAAATCTACCGGCAGGCTCGTAAACCTAATGACGATTTGCAAAAACCACCGCGACCATGGCTATCGTTTCCGTGAAATCACGCGGGAATCGCTTCGCCTCGCCTCCGCCTCGCCTCTGCCTCGCCTCCGCCTCGCCTCTGCCTCTGTCTCCGCCTCCGTGTCGTTTTGGGGACGGGGCTGCTGCTGCTGCTGCTGTTGCTCGCCGGTGCCTTCCAGTTTCGTAATCTTCGACGGAAGAATAATACTGTCTCTTCTCGCCGATGATATCGATATTCCCTCATCTAAAGTTCGCCCCAGTTTCGCCCCCGTCGCCCAATATCATCGGTGGGGGACCAAAAGTTCCGCGGTTCTCTTCCTCGTCGACTTTCTTTCGCCCTTTTGTCTGTCCTCTCGAAGGACCGCTAGCTGGTCGCGAGCAAAGTCATCGGAAGAATAATTTTTTCCCTCTGTACAAGAAACTCGACGCCCCCCAGATTCCGTCCCCGCACCCTCCCGTCGGTTCTTTGCTTTTTTATTTAGCATTTGGAACATCGGGGGTGGTTTGTCTCGGCTTACGTTGACGTATTATTGGATTGCTGGGAAAGTAATTTCGGTGTTTTCGTAAGCCGGTTGTTTGGAAAACGGAAATTACTTTTGCAACAATCCGGTACGTTTGTTGATTTATTTTCTGAATATGCCGGCTTGTTGCCGAAGTAATTTCGGCTCTCTAAATAGATAGCTTGCGAAAAAAACGAAATTACTTTTGCAATGACCCGATGGTACACAGTGTGGGACGAAAATATAGTTCGCTTTGAAATTGACGTAATTTGTTTGTTATTTTTACAAATATAGCCATCGTTCTCGGTGGCCAAGATATCTAGAATTTTTTTAAATAATTTTTTGCTGTAATTGCTTCCATTCGTCTTGTATACATCTTTTTAATTAGGCAATGTTTTCAAGTTGTCTGTCATTTCCATGTATCTTTACATCAGCTGCATCATGGAGTTAAAAACTTGTATAATTAATCTTGTAAGCTCAGAAGAAATCTTTTTCGCAAAATAATGCTTTTTCAAATAGTTCAAAGAGAGTACAAAATATTTCTTGCACTGCGTAACTATATATTTAAGATTATATATTTAAGTGCAAGGAACGTTCGCTCTGTACACCGTATACATCGCGCACCGTCTTTATGGCGAGCACAAAAAATCTTAAGCTTTCGCGTTGTTTGCCTCCCGATTGTTTGCCAGACTTCAAAGGGGACCGGATTCGAAAGGGGTGGGGGCCAAAGTCCGCGCCGTTCGCCGGTTTTACTATACTTTGAAGTGCTTTTACTGTTCCCGCGGTCTCGTTAAAATTGTTGCATCCATAACGTCGCTGTTTTACTTTTACTATCGGGCTTGTTATCCGTTTGTATATTTTATTGAATTTAATAGCGTCGTTCGCGGGACAAGGAAATCCGACCCTTATTTATGCGATCTTCTTGTCGCGCGGCTTTATGGGACGGCGACCTGTTCCAGTAATAAATATCAATCAATGATCCGCGTTTTCCGCGGCGAGGATACGCAGGAGTTACGGTTTCAGTTGGAACTCCGATTTTCGGAATCCGTGACATATTTGTTCTGCGATGAAATTCTGTGGATCGGTCGGGATTTCGAAATTCGTAGGAATGCCGGTTTTTGGAATTTTATCGCGGAGGTTTGTAGCGTGTTTGGCACGGGAAAATTTATTATAGACAATATTGGTATCCACCGTTCGCATTGCAGGAATATTTCCAGAGCGAGTTGCACCTTTCATCTTTCAAGTATCATTGAAACGATAGCAATTTGTTCAGTAATTCAAACTAGATATCTAAAATCCGAAGAAAGCGCAAACACCACTTGCGCAACGAGAAATTGTCAGTCTTCGAACAGCTGTAACTTCGTTAACAGTTATCATAAAATTATGACTTTTTTAAAAAATTAAAGCTTAAAATCTCTACTTTACGACACCATATTGCAATATTTTAATAACATGCATCCCCATAACACTGGTATCCCAAATCCGAGGGCACGTTCCTGACACCGAGACCAAGTTTAACGCCTTCTATAGATTTAGAAAAATTTTTCTCGATCATGCCACTGACAGTAGCGCGAAGTTCGAACTTCCCCCTTTAATTCAAGGGTAGAATGAACTCGCTACGATTTTTTCTCGCGAAGTTACAAAGGTACACCGCGAGGTTTCCACGATCAGACTCGCACCTCGTGTGTACGAGTCTCGCGTGTATGCTCAGGGTATTTTTAATGTATGTTCAGCGTATTTTTAATGTACGTTCATCGCACGCAGAGTGCAAAATAATTACACGTTTAAACCGCGTGTTCGTCTAAACGCGTTCAGCCTGCGTTTAAAAACTCCCGAAAAATCAGTACCGCCCTCCCTCGAAACGCGCGAGCTATTCCCCAGCGAAGTTGTTGTTCTCTCCACCGACTAATTTTCGCAAGTTCCCCAGGACGGTGTTCCCGCAGAGCGGCGTGGCGAAAGTATCGCGATAGCCGCGCAGTAAAATCGGCGGGTTCCGCCGCGGCAGAAATTCAGAAAGCGGCGAGAAGTAGATCGCGCCGGGCCGCTAGGTTTTACAGCTTCGCAATTTCATGACGTACTCGATAGGCCCGTCCCTAAGTTGCATTGTAAGGCTCATTGTGGCAAGCTCGGCGTGCGGTAATATCGCCGTTTATAGGTTCGCCGTTGCCACCGGAATACAATGTGTAATATATCCGCGGTAGAACGCGGCCGGGAGTATTGTTCGCGTATCGTCCGGACGTGTTAAATGTGATTATTCGTCGTCCACGGATCTCTGGACCCTTATGTACGAGGCCTTCGCTCCACGGGGATCTCTCCCGGATCGGCTGCTCCCGTTTCTCTTCTCCGTGGCGCACATTTCTTTCCTCTTGATCCGTTCTTTTCCTGTTGCACGTCGCCGCCCGCTGCCGGCCCCCTTGCATTTTTTCGCCGCGCCGGCTCTCGAGGCAGCCTCGGAATCGCAACTGCAACCAGCCAGCAGAGCGACAGTTTTATTCCGAAGATTGGCGGCCAATGGCGCGTAAACTTGCGGGGAAACACGCGAACTGCGAGGGATCCGCAAGCGTGCAAAAGTCTCCCGAGCCAACGTTGCCCTGCTATTCACTGTTGAAAGGTGCGAGAAACCGACCGGCCCGGCTGATGTTTATTCTCCGGGTACTTCGTCTGAGCTCGTGTAACAACGTTTCCCAGACGTTATTCTCGGAACAGGAACCCTTCATCAATTTCTTCGCCGGTTCTGGGCCAGTTTCTCTCCCGTGGCGGAGCTCTCGCTCTTTTTCTCTCTTCGAGCAGCAGCAGCAGAGAAGCCCCCTCTGGTATCACGGTCGTGTCAACGCGCTCCCGCGTTCCTCTCGTCCTGTAAATTCTGCTTCCCTTTATTCGGTTTCCCCTTTTTCCGCGGACGCCAGCAAATAAAACGCCGCGTCGCACACTGCTTCGACCGTATGCCCGTCTCGCGACGAAAATCATCGCTTCTCGAACTAATCAATTCTCCACCTGAGTACGTTAATAGTTGTTAAAATACTTTCTACGTAAATAATATACGGCTCTGGTAGAACAGGTTTAAATGATTTCTAGTCGATCTTTTATCAATATTTGCTATTGTAGTGTTTTGGGAACTGTGTATTGGTCAATTTTTATTCGAAACTTTTTATTAACCCTTTGTCGTAATATTTTCTTCCCAGTTATTAGTGAAGGTTTTTTTACCTGTAATCATTTCTTAGAAAAAGAAGAAAAAGAACAGAATTTTATTCGAACTTGAAAGAACAGAATAGCATTCGTACTTAACTGGTTATTACTAGGAATCTCTATTACGAGTTAGACTCGTCAAAGTACGGCAAGGGGTTAAGAATTACCGGTTGCCGGTACGTTAAGTGTAGAGGAAAGGTCGCAAGATTTTTCTGAACTCCTGCGAACTTCTTCCATTCAGTGTTGCAACACATTGTAACACGTTTGAAATATTATAAACCACGTGTTTCTCGATTTGTTACGATTTCTCATCATTGGACGCACCTCTAAAAAGATATAAAATGATTAAACTACGGCT
>CM052162.1:19145789-19160735 GCA_028455555.1 Augochlorella aurata | reverse complement strand
CTTCTTAAATCAGAAATCGATATTCTTCCACATTCTGATCTAAAAAATATATTATTCCATTTAAGAAATGAAAGTTGACGTCCAAATCTCCGGATCGGCTCCAGTTATACAAAAATAAAAGCACTACATACTATGGCCCCCCAAGCCACGCAACTTTTTTATTGAAAAATGTATTTCCCAATGCATATTATCACTCTGTATAAGTCCTAAAAAATAAGCTTTTTGAGCGAATAGCACTGTATGCTTGTGTTGGTTGCAAGCCGCGATTTAACAGAGAGGGAGAGAGACAGGCACAGAGAGTGGGAAAGAGAGGGGGGGGAGAGCATGAGAGAGAGAGAGAGAGAGTAAAAGAGAGAGAGAGAAGAAGAGAGAGAGAGAGTGGGAGAGAGAGAAAGATGAGAAGAGAAAGGGGCAAAGAGCGAGGGGGTAGACAGTGGGGGAGGTAGCGGAGCGAATTTCGTCTGGACTTATCATCGATCATGGTCGGGGAACGAGCCGTAAACCTTCTATCTGCTCTCCGTGGCCACGTAGAAAAGTTTATTGACGAGGCCGACTAGCCCGCGGCCTTTCGGCCACGAGAATAGACGGTCGGCGAGAGCCAGAGACCCGGGACCCTGGACCCTGAACCCGGGGATGATGGCGCGCAGCATCTGCCGCAGCCTCTCCTCGGATCCGCGTCCATATTTTCGGTGTACTCGGGTTGGTAATGTCCGATTCGTAGCTGGCCTAGCGAACGCGATGGGGAAAGGAAGCGGTTCCCGAGGATATATAGCTTGGCCACTAACGATAAGAGATTGAGCATAATAGCAGCCCGCCTTCCCACGGACATAGTTAGCCGAGTCCATGAAAAATATTAATGGGACGAGGTCACCCGGACCGTGTAAGTAAATTTCGCAGGTGGATGCTGAGACCAGAGAGAAGATAAGAACGCAGCAACGAGCCTGGATTTCGGCCGTGTTACACGCGACCCTTTGGATGCCCCTCGTTCCCCGGGGGATTACCCTTTATTCCGGCGAGCTCGTTCTTGATCGATGCACAAATTATGCCGCCGCGGCCTGCAATTAGTTGCATTTTTCTCGAGGCTAATGGCCGGCTTCTAATCGCTGTTTCCATTTGTAAAGGCGGCCGTACGCCGGCTTCGGAACGGTTAGATTTTTATTCGGTGCTCTCCGTCGAGATTTATTGCCACGTCTGCGAATCTTCTGTCCTGGAAACGTTTACAGTTATATCGTCGGCGACCAGGATGTTGATGTTTACGCAACGTCTTGATTTGCTACTTCTGTGGAAGCGAGCGGCAGCGCAATTGGTTCTATCTGTTTGAGTTCGATGGGTCGAGAGCTGGAGTATTTTCGCTGTTTTCGAAGAAATGTACAGAATCTCTCGCAGTAATTAGATTAAAACATTTTCCTATACTGTCGCAATAAAAATTCTACGATTTTGTAATGATTAGTTATAATTAAACGACTGATCCGAATATTAAGCAATGTTTTGTTAACCAGAATGCGTCAAAATTGCTGGCAGTATTAATATTATATTTTGTTCTTTGCCCGTATATCAATTAACTAAATTAAATTAAATTAAATTAAAATGGAAAACCTTGAAAAGTGGTAGAATATTTCTATTTAACATAAATCATTTGCACGAATTTGCTACTTTTCATTTTAAAATATCTGGAAGATATAATGCCACATATTTAAAAATTATATTATTAATTTGTATCAAAAATGTTAATCAGGACGATATAAATGACAACGCCGGTACAGTTCTTCCAAAAAACAGCGACCGTTTTCATCGTCTTCCGCAGTGCCCTCAGGGTCGGCGCCACGAAAACGTATTGTCGGAAATTTCGCGCGATCGGAAAAACCAATCGGCGATAAACCTTATAATTCTTCCGTGGTAATTCCGGAGAGAAGCCTGTCTTCACGTGCACGTTCAAAAGGATCGCCGGTGACCCAATACCCATCAGCAAAGGTTTAAAGCGAGTTCTACCAATCCTAAACCCGTTCGCATGCACTACGAACTTCAATTGATTTAGTCAGCACCGGGAGGAAAGGTAATAACTTGGCTCGTACCGATCTGACCCCGGTAGAATTACTGGCCGATCATTAGCACGAACCGTTTTTACTACTATGGAAAAATGTTCCATCGATTTAACAACGTTCCAGAAGTGGGACAAGCGTTTCGTTCGATCCCGCAGTCTCTGACCAAACAATTGAGGGCACTTATCAGTTTCCCACGGTGATCGTAGAATTAAATTTGAATTTATGTATTATTATCTATAATGGATAATATACTATATTATATTATATTATAGTCTACTGTATAGTATACTATGTTATAAATATATATAACTACATCTAAAATCAATATAATATATTTATGTTATATTATATTTTATTATAAATTTGGTACAGTATAATACATTTATAATAAAATATAATATAACATAAATATATTGTGTATTATAAATATGTGTATTATAAATATATATAACTACATCTAAAATCAATGTAATATATTTATGTTATATTATATTTTATTATAAATTTGATATACAATATAATACATTTATAACAAAATATAATATAACATAAATATATTACATCAATTTTAGATGTAGTTATAATCATATATAAATATAAATACAATCACAGATGTAAACAATGGGTAACGAGTGCATGCTTCAATAACAGTAAAAAATGAAAACGCAAACTATTAATGAAATTAATAAAGAAATAAAATAATAATAGATTAAAAATAAGATAAAACTAAAAGAAAAATAAATAATAAAATAATAATAAATAATAATTTCGTTTTTCTATTAAAATGGCAGCGTTACCTTCTCCTGGAAGTTATTTTATATCATTCAAGAATGCCATCTTACAAAAATATGCTTCAAACAAAAGTTGTGCATCTTTTTGCATGCAACGCGATTTCGAAATAAAAAGTATAGGTTTACGAGTACAAAAAGCAAGATGCACTTAAAATAACTTTGAAAACGCTCACTCAATGAAAAACTTGTAATGCCAGCTGACGAGGAGTCAGCTCGAGATACCATAGGACAGGTATCGGTACGTCTTTTTTTTTTTTATCAAATCACGCGTCTACGAGATTTTTACAATCTCGACTGAAATTGTTCGCCCCGTGCATGTACGCGATCTAGAAGATAATAAAAATGATTACTAGGTTACGAGCTGACGAAAAAGGAAAATTATGGGAGGTCGGAATTTTTTGTCCGGCGACCGTAGGAGTCTTCCACTCGTTCCACCGAGCAACAAATTGCCTCTTCAAGAGTTTCCGCGAGCGCTCTTGTATTATACACGATTTCCTTTCTCGTACTTGAATCAGTGGAACTAATGTTTGACGAAGCGAACTCGGGACTGGCGTCGTAAACCGTAAACGATCTATATAATATACGTAATCTATGTGATTGCTTGATTCCAATCTCTTTGGATCAGGTAATAAAGTTAATATCTGCATTAATATCTCGTGCGGTAATAATTTTATAATAAAATCTATGTAATACCATGTCAGTTAATGAAACAGGATAGCGAGCTACAAATGACTCGGAAAATTGCGAATTTCTTAGTCTACACAAGAAACGATAATAGAGAACGTTCTTCGTCAGCAGTTGTGCATTATCTAATTTATGTTTCTGTGCTCTGTATCCCACAGTTTATTAATACCGATCTCCTGAATACCGAGTAACATCGAACCGATATCAATCATGTTTCTTCTCCTGAAAAAAACGTTCTTAATTCGCGCGCATTTCCGTTCCACGTCGATTCGTTTCAAACGAATGAAAATCGCGCGAGCAAAGGTTATGCAGAGCACTGCAAATAAAAGCTGTTACGAGTTCTAAAAATATCTATTTTACACATCTCAATGAAAAAATAATTCTGACTTATTGCAAAGCAAAAGTGAATTTTATTCGATGTCGCTATCGTTGTCACAGTTTAAAACAATCAACCCTTTGTTCAACGAAATTTGACTTCGTTTTCACTGTTAACGTAAATCGATATTTTCTTTTCACCAATTTACTGATATTCGTTTTACAAATTATCGAATAAATAAATTTTTAATATCGGAGTCACCATGTAGGTACTCGCCAGGTACTTCCACGGTCAAGTTAAAAATTTTTAATGAACATTATAGCCAATGCTTACCCTATTTTTAACGTAAAGCGGATTCATAAAACAGATATCTCAATGTTTTCCTGAATAAAAATGTATATAACATATGTATTATAATTTCTAATATCCATATAATTTCTAAATATAATGATTATATATAGATAATATATAGATTATATTTAATATAATTAAATATAATCTATATAATTTCTAAATTTAATATAAACTTCTCAATATTGCAAATGATTCAAAATTAAAAATTAGAGAAATAGTAAAACAATTTCTTCTCCGATTACAATCGTCGTAAACATAACAATCGATGCCTTTCACGAAAATACCGTAAGGCCGCATCCGCCGAGTATGATTCCGCTATCGTTTAGTGTAGCGTGCCGTCACCGCGGTTCCGCAAATGCTCGCAGACATTGTACGCGAGGTCCGCAGGCTATCAACGCGCAGCCAGAAAGTCATTGGAAATCGGTTGGCGTGTTAGCGAGCGCCGGTGCGATCGGGCTTCGTAATTGTCTCGACCCGCTGCAGGACCGCGTTAATCGAATAGAATCGGGGCACTGTTTGCGGGTGCGGGCGATATTCTCGGAGAAAACGGGGGCGTCGTCGACGCGTAAGGTATCGCGGCGGCGAGGGAGCGAGGTTTTCGGTGAACAATTCGCACGCGAAAGCAATTATCTCGGCCGGGTGTGCGCCGCGTCTGCATCGCCGCCACCGCGTGGCATCGGGCTCGTTCACCGAAATATCCGATATAATTATTCCCGATGATTCCCGTTGCCGAAGCTCGCGTGCCTCGATCCCCGGCGACGATCGCTGGAAGTCGTCGCTGCTTAACGAGAAACGAGAAATCCGGCCTTCGGTGTCGAAGACGCCCCCAGCATCTTCATCCGGCAGTCAAACTTCGAATAAGCTATGCGTCATCCGGAGTTTCGCGAGACCCAACAATTAACCGTCAACGGCAGCCAAGTTTTCCCATTATCCATTAACCTAATTAGACGAAATTTTGCAGTATTGGCTATCCGCCGAGGGAGAGACAGAGAAAGAGAGAAGTTGGGAGAGAGAGAGGGGGGAGAGAGAGAGAGATAGCTCGCGAAATATGGTCATTTACTGATTAGACAAGCACCGGGTACACATCGACGGCTCGTTCGATGACATTTATTTTCGGAGCAACGTTGTCTCCGACAATAATTCATACTCGCTAATTGAACGCGATCGTATTATCAAGTAATTAACGTCGTATTATTGCAGAGCATCGTGTCGCTTCACTTTGCTCGATAATTTCATTTAATCGCGAGAACCGTTCCCACGGGTTGTTGCATCGGTTGTTGGGATCGTTTCCCGGCGTTCCCTATTTTCGAATAAACTCCGTTAACGAGTTATTCCGATCGACGTTGTTCCTTTTTTTCGGAGATCTTCCGGGCGCGCGTTAAATGACGATAAGAACGGAGTTCGGCGAAATTACTCGGATTCCCTTAAAATCGATTTCACGGCGACGATTTTAATTAATGACTCAATTTGGGGGGGTCTTCGCGCTGGAAACGCGGGGCTTTGCCGGATTATTCGTCGCAATGGCGGTGTTGCGCGGGAAATGAAATGTTGATCTCGAAGAATTTAGCTGATTTTGATTCTTAATAGATTTAGGGACACGGTAATCGATGATGAAATGGTTATATGCTATATGAAACTGCGGGATAGGTAGACGCGTTGGATAAATCAACGAATTCTCCGAAGTTTTCGAGGTGAAATTTTTACTGCACCCTATATACGTAATGTCGAAGAGAATTGCATAAGGATTTTTCAATCCCATTTTATTTTTCTTAAAAAGAACGTTTTTTAATTATCAAAAAGATTGCTCGGCAAAGCGATTTCCACCTAATCCGAATCAGCGCGAGAAATGCTGCCGAAGTGCATATTTCCGAAAAATTATCTGGAAAATAACTGGTAGTTGATCGAATTCCCTCCCTCAGAGAATTTGAGTTACGTCGGAACCCGCCGCCGGCATTCGCCGCTGTCGAACTGGCGGCATCGAAGTCATCGGTCAAGGGAGTAAGTAGGGAGGAATTTCGGTGAACGGGACAACAAGCAGAGTAGTTCCCTCAAATCGATTCTTTCGTCGACCTGCTGTACAGTCTACCGCAGACCAGTGAACCGAAGGAAGCCAGCCCCGCCTCTCTCGCCAATTTTCCAAATAGAATTTTCCGAAGAGCAGACCCTGTCCGAACCGAATTCGGTTCCGCGTCGTCGGACACGTTCTCCTCCTTCGAAGAGAGCAAGCCCTTCATCGGCTCGCCGCGGCCTATGCAAAACAGCTTGCATAATTTACGAGTTATTTGAGGATGATCGTCTCAAGTGCCTCATCCCGTATGTATTCCCAGGTTACCCGCGCCGGCTTCCCAAAAATATAAATGCACCGGGATTGTTGCAGCGAAAGTTCGATCTTCCAGGAATATTATTCTTTCGTACGCCGGAAGAAAATCGTTACTGAAATTTCCCATTTGAAATACTATTTTATTCGAATTGCGAGAGATTTATTAAATACTATTTATTTACATTATATTTATTTATATTGTAATCCAGCCACCAGAGGTTTCTCGGAAAAATCGCCGATTATAAATCCTTAAACCATAATAGACCAACTGCGAGGGCGTCGAATTAATTTGCGCAGCAAACAGGTTGGCCGCGGAGCGTGTGACAGTCGGTGGTCAAATGTGATTGATATTGTAGGGCGATGGGATGCCCGTGTCGCGTGTACAGAGCGCGGATCGCAGAGGCGAGCTTGAATGAATATGAATGGCGGTGTACGGGGTGGCGATAGGATGCTTATATCTCGGCGCGGCGCGCGCTATGTATATCGTTATCCGAAAGGCGGGGCACATTCGAAAGCGCTTTCGGGGATGACTGTTTCGTCGGCTTCTTAATCAACAACTTCCGAAAAGCGATGAAAACTCCGGCGCCGTTCGAGGAGGATAAGGCCGGGCGAACGACGACGCCAAGAACGTTCCCCGAATCTCTAGCTGTGGATAGAGCTAATTAAATCCTAGCACCGACCTTTACTTGTACTCGCAACCAAAGCGAACGTGTCGAAAGCTCGAGGAGGCGTTCACACTTAAATGCAATTTGCATTTCATTAATTCGCCACGATCCCGGAGATTTTGCTCGTCTGTCTTGCCAGACCTAGCCCGTCCCTCGCAGCTACGTTTCAGTTTTCCGCTTCCTGTTCGCTGATCCCCGGCCCGGGGTTTCTGATGTCTTCATCAGGGATCGCCAGACACCGATGTTTGCCTGGAAGGACCTACGGAGCGAGGGAAATGCAAGAGAGAGAAAGAGAGAGAGAGAGGGAGAGGGATGACTAAACGCGCAGCTGATATATCCACCGGAGCTTGACCGTGCCATTATCTGAATTTTACAAACCGGTGGAAGCTTGCTTACTCATTAACGCCCACCATCCGTTTCGCTAGAATTCCTTTCCTGTTTCAGCAAGACGTTAAAGATTTTCCTGAGCAATTATTTGCTTCAGGATTCGCCTTAACTTCGTTCGCTGTGTCAAACGACTTTTAATATTAGAAATACTAAATCAGTCATAATGACTGGTTATTCTAATTTTTTCTTTAACACTTTCTGGCATTATGAAAATGTTTCTATTAGATAAACTTGTTTATCTGAGCACATATTATCGTAGAAATCGCGCTATGTTTAAATAGATCGAATCGCAGCTCTAGTGTTACTGACGATGAAAAGCTTTCTTTTAAGAATAATTTAACGGTCTGAGGAGTTTTGCATACTTATCACGCGGTTATGTATATACATACTTTTTTAATGTTTGTTCGTGCTAGGAAGTTTCGTTCGTTCTAATCGTAAGCGTACCGCGAATTTTATGCATTTAGGACGAAATATAGCTGCAATTTAGAATAACAGAAAGGTTAAAAGAATTTAAAAACAATTTATATTTTTATATAGCATTCGCGTCGCATCAACTGCTTTGGCGTTATTTTTCATTAGATCAGTTTAAGAATTTTGGTTTCTTCAATCACCTTCACTTTTATCTATTAGAATTATTAAAGGAATAGGATTGCAATTGACGCGGGAAATTTTTATTTTACATGAAAATCCGCGCGATGGCTATAGCAGAAGTCGAGACGCGACTAGAACATAAAAAATAATTTTGCATAAAAATCATTAGTCCAACGATGACTACATTAAAAATCAAAAAGTAATTACATAGAAAACGTAAAAAACATAATAAATAATTTCTATAATATTAAAAATGACTCTAAGATGTCCTCTAACGAGGTTGGTAAAAATACTGTTAAACGATTAAAAAGTGTTTCCAGACGCCTTCGCTAGCAATTAACAATTACCCCAAAGTTCACAGTTCCAAGGAGTCGCGAATGATAGGAAAAGAAATGCCGCTGCACCGTGAAAGCCGGAGGATTGAATTTTGGCCAGGTATTATTGTTTCCCGGGGCAGCGCGGCGTTGGCGGTATCGCTGTGTTCGCACTGCGGTATTCATCGGGCTCCAAATTCAAAGTGACGTAAGTGCGATCAGCGGCGAGGGTACCGGCAGAGGGGAAAAGGGTTCTCAGCTCGCGCTCCAATAACTTTTGGTCCCGGTAATCCTGAAATAGTGGTACTTGTGCCGAGAGAGGCATATATTAATAAGGACGAGGCAGCAACGCGTACACCGGCGGGGCGCGCCGCGTCGTTCGTCCGTAGTAAAAAGAGATGGAGTTGAAGGGGTTAGAAAGGGGGCGGTTATGATTTTCTCGCCAGCTGCTCGCATCCCGATATGCACTGTATTAACGGTATAATATGCCACACCACGCTCGTACCGCCCGCATCCAATGTACCTCGGCCCCGCGCGCTCTTACCAGTCCTCTTTCCCGCTACCTCCCTTAACGTCGCACCCATACTGCTCCCCTTTGCCCCTTCTCATCACCTCTCTTCCTCTCACTCTCTCTCTTTCTCTCTCTCACTCGCTCTCTTTCTCCACGTTTCCATGTGGTAGCGTAGGCCAGCGTTTCAACGCCATCTTCTCCCGGTCTATGATGTAATTCACATCTTTCGACCGTCATGAAATATTTAAAGGTTCATTCGCCATTCTTTACGTACCCGTGCTAGGGCTGCGTCAAAAATTGACGCACGCTCGAGAGATAAGTAGAAAAGCTCCGGCCGAGTAGTCCGAGCTGCTTTATCTGTCGTCCATTGTAGACAGCTGCGGAATATTTGTATCAGGTATTAAATCGGTGACGTACGCGCCGAAGTAAAACGTGTTTGCGCATCCTGCCGACTAATTCTGCTTTTCCAGATTAATTCTGCTTTTCCAGATTAATTCTGCTTTCGCAGAGTAATTCTGCTTTTGCAGTGCAATTCAGCTTCTTCGTTTTCTGCGATAATGTCGATCGCCTCGTTTTCTAGCAGAGAGTGTTTTATGGTGTTTTATAGTCTGCGATTTTTGTTTGACGATACCTTTGTAACTTTTTTTATAGCAGTAGTGTCACTCGTGTATCAAAGAGATACTTTTGTTAACGTAGATTGTGGTTTTGTTTTGGAATTGTTGCTTAGAAGGTGATGTTTAAACTGTTTATGGGTGAAGGGATGTCTTTATTTAAAATATATATTTTTGTAGAAATAGAAGCTTTTTAGAATTCAAAGTTGGGCATATTTTATTTAAATTATATAATGTCTTTTATGAGGATTTATTCTATATATTAGTCGAATATAATTCCGTTTGAAAAATGTATTCAAAACATTGCGACGATAAAATTTTATTTGGAAAATTCAATCGATTTCGAGTGAAATTCTATTCATTTAGATTCATTATTCAAATAAAATGTTATTCGAAGAATTAATTCGTAACATTATTAGAATAAAACTTCACTCGAATCATTATTCGAAGAATTTATTCGATCGAATAAAATCTAGATTCGAAGAATTCACTCGACTCAAATTCGAATTAAAACCGTATCCGAATAATCGAAAGACTACCCGAATCAAATTTTATTCCAAAATCCGAATTGTTCATCGAGCAACACCCAAGTCCACCAAACATACATATCTAGTTCTCAGTCTCTCCTTAACAGCAGCCAAATGAATAAGTCACGTCTCGAATATTCGTTCACCGGCGATTACTCGCTAACACCGCGAATCCCGTTGATCTCCGCGTCGTCGAACAAAGACGGGCCGGCATTTCCGAGGGAATTACGATTCAGCGTTACCCCAGGTGGCGGCGGTCGGAAAAAAAGGATCGTTTATGTGATGCTTTCGCTAGGATACCCCTCCCGTTCCTTATTCTTCCGTCGCGTTTTCTTCTGGGATTAGCGCGAGCAGATGCACTGGCCAATCTCCTTGATCCCCGGAACGAAGAGGAAGAGGAAGAGGAGTAGGATGAGGCCGAGGTGGAAAAAGAAAAGCCGGAAAGAAAAGGAAGGAAAAGTCTGGCGGTGTTCGTGGCGCGGCCCCGCGAAGGCCGAGGGCGGTTTTGCTTCTTGAATACAGCTTGCGTCGAAGCGCCTTCCGGCTACGCGTATATTGATTCGGCCGGCGAAGTGCGGCGTAAATATTCATGATACTATTTGAAGAATTGCGGCTTAGGCAGGCCCGATCCGCGAAGGGAGGTGTGCGCGCGCTGCCCTCCTCCTCCTCCGGCACCGCGAGCTAATTGCAATTTCAAATGTCATGAGCAGTAAATCCGACTCGCTGCCCCGAAAGAAGTCGGCGGCTCGCGCGCGCGCAGCCTCCGCCGCTTTGATAGGGTGCTCGCATGTGGTGGACGCAGTTTTATTTCGGCGCCGTGCGTCGCGCCGACCGCTGGCAACGCGCGTCATCCAGATGAGGCGATAAAACGCGCGCATAAAATAAACGCGTGCACTTATTAGCGGCGGCTCGCGGAAAACCGACGCGGCGGCCGCGCGCTGCTCTCTCGGATCTCTCTCGGAAAATATTGTCAGCCCGATGGCGGCGACTTCATCATAGAATCTGATATTACGGAGTAATAAACCACTTTTTTACGCCGGTTTTTCTTCGGCCAACAAACGCGAAATATATTTATGCCAACGCATTTATGCGATCAATTAGATAGCCGGCGGAGAGGGTTTAATGTCCCCCGGCGCTCTCCCTTGAGAACCCGCGGGGATTATGCGCTCGTAACCTCGCTCGTCTACGATTAGTTTCTGCTCGCGAGTTCTTCTGTCGGCGAGACGAGCTGCCGCAAAATTAAAATGTCTTTCCTGCACACCCGAAGCCTAACGCTGGAATCATCGAATCCTAAGCGTGACTAATGTATAGCTAATTCAATACTGAGAGATTTGAGGAGAAACGCGTTTTGGAGGTATCTTTGTCACTAAATGCATGAGATAGAAGCATTGATTACTATTTCCCACTGTTCCAGATTTTTAATTGTTTTTATTTATGTTTATATTTATTTTATTTTATTTTTTTCAATACATATCAGTACAAAATTTAATGGAAATAATATTTCATTATTTTCGAGAAGCAAATTATTATTGGGAAAATAAAATATATTGGTTGATGACAATTACAAGGTTGGATTGATTTAAAGTCCGTACGATTTTTATTATAATATATGCTTCAATAAACAAATATTTATCCGAACATTTTTCGTGGAAATATTTTCGTAATATCAGGAATTGTAAAAGAAAACATTAGAAACCAGTCGTTCCGACTAGTTTGGTACTTATTAGTGAAAATGAGGTTTTGCAAAACTTTTTTTATTTAATAAAAATCGTCGCAATTACTTTAAGGAAAATAATACATTAAAAAAAGTATTGAAGTACATTCTTCGAAAATTAGAGTTATGACTGGATCGCAGACGAAAAATGAAGTTTTAAATAAATAAGCTCATCTTTACGAGTGAAAATATAAATAAAATTGTACATATTACATTAGTTACATTTAGCTGTATAGATATCGCATTCTCTACGATGTATTAAAAATGATTAATTCTTAAAGAGACGACCTTTCGTCTCCGAATTAAATAAATTTCGCCATAAACCGTGTTTCCAATAAAACAGATATCAGAAATAATTTCGTGCGTCTAGATCGAGAAAATAGTCTACCCTACGATGACCCGGCGGAATACTAACACGCGGCGGTTTCTCGTCGGTCTTTTCTGGTTCTTTCGAACGCCGGAATCGGCCACTTTTCTGGTCGCGGGGCCGCGCATGTGTCGGTGCTGTCGGTAGGCAGAGACGCCCGTGTAAAGCACACTTTATATGGCAAGATCTGTCAGGATCCGCTGCCACCGCGAAAGAAAGGAGGATCTGTTGCTCGCGCGGCTGATTTATCGGGGAAGAAGACACTGCGACGATTTTCTTTGATGCCCAAGCTCGCTCGGTTCTGGCCTGTCCTCGCTGCTTTCTTGTTGGCCACTGGTATCCGGTTGATTGCCGGCCGATCGATCGTCTCGAATTCAGAATATACTGTCCGGCCGGGTAAAATACGCGGCCAGATGAAAATGCAAGCTATAAAATTGCCGGGCTCCCGTGTCCGATCCGAGCGGAGGCGAGAGAGACGGGGGCACCTGCCTGTATTAAAGTGTCCGGCTCGTTGTAACGTATGAAATGACTTCGTTGTCATGGGAGGGCAATTCTCCGCCTGTAAATAGATGACTTTCCAGGATACCTATCGACACGGCCAATTCCGTTCGCGGCCGTAAACACGGTTCTATGGTGAATAGAGGATGCAAGGCTCAATCTCTGTCCGCAGGGAGACTACCGGCGATTTAACATCATCAACATTTCAGCTTGCTTTAATTATTAATCAATCGAACCAGCTGCCTGAACATAAATCGCGGTTTTGGCACATGACGCGCAGACACTGTGACTTTACTCGGAATCGTTTATGGGGTTTGCCGGTGTGTTGCGAAATATTCTGTTTCGTTGAATGAGCGCCAGGATCTTGGAGAGTTTCTGAACTATTAGGTGTTCATCGTTCCGTTTTATAGTTTAGATTCACACATATGTAACACTGCCGTCTGATATAGCTTTGTTTGCGCGTTTCTATTGTTATATTTGATGCTTTTTCATTTTACTTGAGGATATTTTTAATTCTTGAGAAGGTGCATAGGCATTGTTCGATTATGTATGTAACAAGAGATCAAGATATACTAGTTTTTCTCATATTATTATTAGTTTAGATATACTAGTTTTATTAGTATTACTAGTTTTATTAGTATTAATAGTTTTATTAGTATTACTAGTTTAGATATACTCGTTTTACTAGACTCGCCAGTATGGATATACTAGTTTTACTAATATTACTAGTTAGGTATACTAGCTTTAGTAGTATTACTAATTTATACATATATACTACTTTTAGTAGTATTACTAGGTTAGACATACTAGTTTTACTGCTACTAGTTGAGATACGCTAGTTTAACTTGTATCACTAGTATAAATACACTAGTTTTACTAAAATTATTAGTATACATATATACTAGTTTCACTAGAATTACTAGTATAGACATACTACTTTTACTAGTACGAAAATATTGCTCAACATTTTTAGTCACAAAAGACATTGTTACGTAGTTAAAACATTTTCATGTAAAAATAGCGATTGCATTCAAAGGTTGACCATTGTTCAAAATGGAGAATGTAAAAACAACATTGATTGTCACATTCGATTTTTATAATAAGAAATAGAAAATGGCAAAACAACATCGATGATTACGTTCAACTATGATAATTCTGGGGGCCAGAATCATAGTGACGCAAACCACGTTCTTCTCGTTGTGAGGAACAAACGGTGCTACTGTCCTAACAACACGTGTATTATTTATTAACCAAATTTATTGTTAGGATAATTTAGAGAACATAACCTTGACACCAAATTTCTTCTTAGGATAATCTAGAGTTAGCTGGATTTATAGTAACTCAATGATAATAAATATTACCCATACTAATTTTAATTAAGTAATTAAATTGATTAATTATATTTATGTCAACTAAATTATAGATTTGCTACTAAAACGGTAACACTGCTTGACATTTTCGAAAATTGTAACTCGCGTCTTAAAATCTATAGACGCCAGAATGTCATTAACTTTATTATACTAAAGTATAATTAAATTAAATAAATTAAAATATACTAAATTTACACTAACTTTACAATTTATCTCGCTTGTCTTCCCAACATTCTGGTATATATAGATTTCAAGATACAACTTAAATCGAAAATATCGCCAACGCCATTGCGCTTCCAACTCAATTGTTCGAATTCAATTCGTCTCGAATCCGCGTCGCGTTCAACTTCGATAATTCATCGAAGTAAACAAAACAAGCAAGACCCTTTGAAGTCGAGGTGAGGAGGAGCACCAAGAACGCGTTCTTGCGTCAGCGAGGCAAGGTTTATTCAAGAAGTTAATTAAACAACCAATCGACCACATGCGATACCAAGAAGATTATTCTACACGCCATAGTCAAGGTTATAACTCACTCGGGCCACGGGTATTTCCGGCGCAAACAAGAGCAATAGACGAGATTCTGAAGAATTATACATTGAGTGGTACGCTCATTTCGCCGCCTCGAATAATTAGTTATACCTCGGTTTTCGCTGCTTCGGTTGTCAATGTAAAGCGCGCGTCGGAGACCGGTGTATTAATCAGGCTAGTAATAAAATTGCTTTTCTAGTCCGTAGAACTTGGCCCGGTCGCAATCTGTATTTATCGAGGGGTAGAATCGCGGCCCTTTATCACTGTTCTACAAGCCGGGGATGGTATTTGCATATTGGCCGCCGCACCTAGTAGTTCTACGACTTTATGGAATTTATGTTTACGTCCGAACGAAT
>CM052162.1:19132702-19145689 GCA_028455555.1 Augochlorella aurata | reverse complement strand
TAAATAAATTATTCCTGAATGAACTATTTGCAAATAAACTATTCGTTATTGAGCTATTCGCGAATAACGTATTCAGATTATTGTAACTTATTCACTACAAAGGTTTATCCTGTTCATAAATAAAGTTATTATTATTATTATTAAAAAAATGAAACGAAGTATTAGTATTGAATCTTCTCAAAAAGACACGAGCTGTTTGTTTCCACTTGAACAAAGTTATTCCGTTATAAATAAACAATTTCATTCGAGACAAATTATTCTATCTGAAATAAATTATTCCATAAGAAATCAATTACGCCATAAGAACTAAATTATTGTACCCGAAATGTGTGATTCCGTTCGAAAAATTACCGAGATAAGGAGCTATGCCGACGCCCATCCCTGACACTAGATCACTATTCTCTCGTTATGCCCATGAAATTAATCGATATACCATTATCCTGTCTGACCCGTCCGCAGCACTTATTCTGAAATTAAGAGACATCCTGCTGGAATCTGGCTCCGGGATCGCCTGAGAATTTTCCCAGGTTGCCGGGACAAAAATCGAACTACAAACGCAGGAAATAGATTTTTAAATATACGCTGCGCTCGCGTGGCTCCTAAGGGGGAAGAAGCTCCCCTATTATTTCGTTCCACTGTCCGCGACACATTTGCATGCCGCGGCGCGTATGCATTCCAGTTATTAGCTCGAAAATTACAAAGCCGGAAAACACAGGTGTTGGGTCGATCGCGCCGCAAAAACCAGTCGAACGACGCTCGGCTCCCTCTCTCTCTCTCTCTCTCTCTCTCTCTCTCTCTCTCTTTCTCTCTCTCGTGGCAAGTCGCTTATAATCTTGTAAATGAACTTTCTTGCGCTGCTCGCCGAAGGGAGGACCGGCGAACGCTACAGATGAACCTCGGCGACTGGGAACACATGAATCCTGTCACCGAATGTCTGCTCGGGACGCTTAATTTCGCCAGAGTGGCTGGCTATTGTTGTAACCGGGATACGTTTGCTACCGGTGAGACAACTGCGACGACGTGGACGCTGAATTCGTTGCCGAACTGCTCGGCTTCTGCGCTTCTGCCAAAGTTTTGCACAAGTTTTGCGCAAGCTTCGCTCAACACGGCCGGTCATTCGTTCGTAAACATTTCTATTGTTATAAGGTGCTTGGATCTACTAAGATTTTTATATTATCAGAATTATAAATTTTATATTTTCACAAATATATTGGCGTTAGACGATATTTATTTTATCTATATTATTTTTACTTATTTTATTAATAGCGGGAGGTAGCCGATGTTCAAAAAATTATACATATCTTAAACACTTATCTTAATATAATATCTAACACGTATCTTAATAAAATAAGGAAGTTATAATGTTGATTAGCGTAAGAGTTAATTTCTCGAAATTAAATTTTAAATAATTTTGTCTGCACAGCCGACACGGTAATCAAAGTGCTAACAGAGTTCAATTAAAACTGTATTTTATAATGGAAGAAATAGTAATCAACAACAAAAACTAGGAGATTTCCCCATTCGATCGTGAAGCGACTTCATTTAAAACAGGGAGATCTCCCCGTTCGATTGTCTAACTATTAAGTAATATTTTATCAGGTAACATTCTCTTTTTAAACAATTGCAATTTTCACCATCCTCTCGCTTTTTTAAGAATTCCATTAACTTCATAAAGAAATGTCGGTGTTCTCAAATTGCATTAATATATTTTCCCACTATTACGCACACTCCTGTTCATTTATGAAGTTTATTATGAAGATTATTATTAATACAAGCAACGCATAAATTACGGATGCGAAAAGAAAATTTCTTCAACGAGTTCTCCGAATATTTAAAACTCTCTCCTCAAAAATATTAATAAATAAGTCGTAAACTAACGATTCACGGTAGTTCTTTCGCCACACGATTCTCTATTTCGACCTCGCGTTTCTCGTTCAGCGCCCGCGTCGACGAATCGATAAAACAGCGGATCCAAGAAACTGGCATAGGAAGCCTGTGTTTTGCTTCCGCGAAGCGCACCGGCGAGTCAAGAATAAAATCTGTTCATCAGGATGCGCGTTTGCGATTCCTGGGTCGTTACAGAACCGAAAGAAGCATCGGCCCATCGGCAGCTAATGTCTTCGATAAGGCCGAAGCAGTATCGGTTCGCAGCCGCTAAGAAACGGAGTCGTTTCGCGAGTCCAATTTCCATAACTAGAACCAACGACGCCTAGAGCGCGCAAAAATGAAATGTTAGACGTTTTGCGTTACGCCGTAAATGCAAAGCGCGAGGACGCGGATTTGCGCGATAGTTACCGGGCACTTCCGATCGTGGTAAAAGCGACGGTCCAGTTCCGCGTCGTTCCCGCGTCCAGGCCTGTTAATTAATACGCGAACCAATGTTATCGCGGCGCGGGGTGTTTATGGGCCCCTTGTTATTAGGCCGTACAATGTCTTTCGCGTCCCATTACATCGTACCCATTAACGTTCGAGCGACATTTTTCCAACCGGTCGAATAACATTTTTCCAATCGTTCGTTTACGATCGATTTGCATACGCGTGCGAACCGTACGAGCGGCCGCTCGCCAGTCTATCTGCAGGCGGTACTGAATATTTAATCAGTTGCACCGTCGCCGAGCCGGTGTCGAACGATATGCAATTGTAATGCGCAGGCGTAATAAAGATTTCAGCGCATTACGATCGAACTTGAACTAAAATTCTTAATCGGCCGTTGCGCTGTTCTTCGTGCGCCGCGCTTCCTAGTACGGATATCCTCGGCTCGGAATCGGTTCCTGGGAACATCGATCCTTTTTCTTGGAGGATCATAGTCATCGGACTCTGTGAATCTCTATGCATTCGTGGCAACAATCGGTGGCTCGATAATTAAGCTCCGAAGACGTAGAAAGAACGTAATAAAATACTTTTACAGTATTCTGAGCTTGCATTTGAGCTTATCGTTGCATTGCATTGAGCTTAATGCATTTTTAAATTTTAGGCTCGGATAAAAAAAGTAAAAAGAAGAGAGCTTTTTAACACTTTACCGACCGGTCATTTCACCGGCCCTGTTTCGGCTTAGACCTTCGCGCACAAATTATTATGTTATTATATCATATTACTTATATTTTCTTTTGCTTATAAAAATGTTAAATATAATATCATATAATGTAATATATGTAATATAATGTTATAATCTAACACTTTTACCTCAATAATGGATAACAAATTATCGGTAAAAAGCCGATTTATAGGCTATCGGTCGGTAAAGTGTTAACATCGTTTCTATTCCAAATAATAGCAAAATTAGAAAAACGTGTTGCAGTCATTGCACGGTGAAATATAGTTCCCCTGACATTTGCGAAACATGCCAAGTCGTTTGGAGCAGTTTTAAAAAAGTTGTACCGTTTTAAAAGGCGCGTGGTCACTTTTGCTCCTTACTGTATACATTTGTTAGCTCAGAGCATCGAACATCGGCCTGTTCCAGGAGATCTACTGTTTCATTCGGCCACGGATCCGTCAATAGTTCGCGAATGCAAGAAGTGTGGGAACGCGGGTTCTTGCTCGTGAAGCGAGCCGTTTCCGTTCTTTTGGGATTCCCGTGGTCAATCAGCGAGTCGTATAATTCACGATCGATAATTACGCGAAGTAATCAGTTTTATGCGGCACAATAAGATGGACGTACTCTCGGCGAACTTTTATGCCGATTCGTCGAATCGACGGTGCAACGGGGCTCTCTCTCCCACGCGGTGCCGGAGGAGCCGCCTAATGCCGGGCCTCGATCAACCGCGCCGTTAAAAATCGCATAATTGTCTCGCATGATTTATCTGAATCGCGGAGATGTTTCACGGCGTCGTGGAAGCGCGCCGCGCGGCTCGCATAATTCCGGGTCGCAAATCACCTTGTATCGGGTTTGGAGGATCGGCCATAATTCAAAGCCGTAACGCGAAGTGAAATTCGCGAAAAAACAAACGGCCGCGGGATCAATATTCACCGGTGACTTTTTCGCAGGTGCCTTTACGGCTGACGGAAGCGGAGTTCTTGCTTATCGGTTTATAGCGATGAAATTGTTTCTTGCGGCCGCGGCGCGACGTTCTTTCGGATTTTCATTATTTAGATTGCCGGTTAATGAATTCGCCGACGAAATATGTCCGAGACGAGCGCGGCAAGAACCGCGATTCTTATTAATTTCCGCGAACGGAGACAACCCCGGTAATTCATGGGCCTCGATCAAAAACCGTCAGGAAAAGTATGCGCCGGGTTTTCGGGCGCGCGCGAAATTAGTCGTTTGTCACGGCGACGTCTGCTTCCGTCAGTAGAAACGCGAGGCCGTTCGACGCCGTTCGACGCCCAGGACCCAATGATTGCCACTCGGAAAAACTTAATTGGAGGATGTAGGAAACGCTGGCACGCATCCCGCGACATTCGTTCGGACGCGAAATTACTTGACAATCTGCCGATCCGACCATGTAATAGCTACTTATCCATTCCGATGCCCTGTCCCGCGGAAAAAAGAACTTCCCAATAAAGTAAACTGATCGCCGCGGTAATTATTTGCATATTCTATTGCGTGCGCGGCCCTCGGGCCGTAGAGCGCGCGTTTCAATTTAATGGAGGCAAGAAATTTCGCAGTAACGAACGTTTAAAGAACCTCCGCGAT
The DNA here is from genome assembly GCA_028455555.1 of Augochlorella aurata. Lineage (NCBI taxonomy): Eukaryota > Metazoa > Arthropoda > Insecta > Hymenoptera > Halictidae > Augochlorella > Augochlorella aurata. Next base: position 19,141,056 of record CM052162.1, on the reverse strand, counting down.
TTATCGGCTCCGATTCTATCGGCTATTCCACCGGCCAGGTTTAGAGCTTGTTTTCATTCTGATGCATTCGATTAAATCGCGTTTCATTGGCATTTTTATGGAGCCGGCGTTCGATATTCGCGCGCAAGAAACGGCACGCCGTCGTGCCGCCGTTCCTTCGTGGCGAGTGTACTCGTCAAAAACAGCTAACTGGATGGGAAACGTGTATGCCCCGATATTCTTTATTGAATTGTGTATTTCGTAATGGGGTTTGTTGAATTTCTTCGTGGACTGTGGCGCGTCTGCTTACGCGCGGATATAACATGAAATTAAAGAAAATGGGATGGAATAAAAAAATGATAAAATACAATGGGATCAAATAAAGCACAATAACATGGAGTAAAATGAAGCGTGATGAGACAAAATAAAATACAATACAATAATTTAACGAATTTAAAAAGAAAATTATAAAAAATTGCAATATGTATTTAAACAGAACAGGGAGAACATCGAACGAACACAATTGCAATAAATTAGACGCCGTTCCAGCCACGAACCAATAAATTATTTGGATTAATGCAACGACTGCTTTCGAAATAATTATTTAAACTATCGAGCTGCCAGGATAACTAACTCATTGAAAAGCATATCGACAGACTTTAGGCAAGGCATTAACATCGTAGATGTTATAAAAATTCACTGCAAGCTTCACTCTTCAATTGGCATATCAAAGAACCTAATGACTCTTGCTTTAGACATTTTTTCAGTGGAACGTAATTGGCGGTAACGCCGCATAAAAGTAGAATGGCTGCATTTTCTTCGGGACGATCTGTCAGGACGCGCTTCTGCATATTTAGTATATGAAACGTGGTCACATGATTCAACGAGGCTCCGACGAAATGGCTGTTGAAAAATTGTGTACGCTGGTGGCGCGACGCTCGCGATATAATTAACGTCGATAAAACCACTTGCCCTGCAAACGGGTGCTTTGATGAGACCTTAATTGGAGCCCTAATTGCGAGGACGGGCAAATGAAAGTAGCAGAAACGCACGCGTTGAATCGTTTAGAGACGATGACGGCGGCGGCGGCGACGACGTCTAGGCCATTTCTTGGATGCCGTGAGGCAACGGATCGCACGGCATTTCTGCGATTATCCTGACTATAAGTCGCGTGCATGTTAATACTAATGCGTGAATTATAACGCGACCGTCGCCTCCGGCTACGCGTAACTCTTAACAACGTCTCCGCCGTGTGGCATTCTGGAATTCCTCGATGGTTATTCACCTGGATGCAGCGGCGCACTTTTCGCTCGTCGCACGACCCGGTTGATCGGTATTGAAAATTCAGTCTGGCGGACGTATTTTCTGGGAATTACGCGGATGAACGTTGCTTCGCCGATTCGCCAATTATCTTAAGTATATCGTTATCGGATCGCGGAACGAGCGGCGCGCGTCCGTGACACGGATCAATGATCGTATCGCTCATCGATTACCGTGTTGCCGAAGTAATCCGATGCTGCGGAGAAAGTGATTTTATTCTCGCTAACTGAATCCGATGGGAAGTACACTTTCGACACGTGTTGAATCTGTTTAATGTATTTTGAATGTGTGTTTTATTATGGATTTGAACTTCTGTTTTGTAAGGTATTTTATCTACAATATTTTAACCATTTGCACTCGAGCGGCACCACTGAAATTCTTACGTCACGTGCCAAGATAATTTTTATTTTATCAAAGTTTAGATTTCAAAAGTTGTTCAAAGTGTAGTCGTATTATGCGTTAGAAGAATCAATTTTACATACATAAAATGCACTTTGTCATATAAAAGGGGAACACCATAACTCAGAATAATTATTTTAGATTTACTAAATATATTTCAAATACACGTTTCCTAATTTATTAGACCGGCTCAAAAATAACTTCCGTTTACTTATAAGACATTTATTTTGTCTTTTTATTTATTTATTGTTTTGTCCTTTTTTTATATCATTTATTTCGAACCCTTATCCAGTGAAAGCAAGAACTGGTTCGTCGCGGTGACTCATAGTGCACATATACCAACAATAGATCCTACCTAGAATATTATATACAACCCCACTTGATATTATATAAATTTCAAATAAATTTTCAATCTTTGCCATAATAACATCTTCTAAAAACCAGATCAAGAGCAGCAAGAGATATAGTATAATCGTAAAATCGCGATAAACGCGAATCGCTGAATTAGAAAGAGCCGGAACAATGAGCGCAAGCGAAAGGACAGAATGAAACATAAAAATAGAAACAATGAACGCGCAATTTCGAAATTACTCTGCTGCGTCGCGAATTGTGTACAATATTGCACAAACGATCTCGGACGGGTTCTATGAATAATATGTGCGATGCGTCCGGTCGTGAAACTGTGTGAGATTGTTTTACTGAACTCAAGTTGAGAACTTGATTTATATGTTAATTGGTGGGAGAACATTTAGAGAGATGGCAGCGTGAATTTATTTATTGCAATTACGAAGTTCTTGTAAATTTGTGTAGATTGGATTTGAAATTTATGTGGCTTTAGATCCGTGAAGAAGAGGAAGAAGATAATCAAGTGATAATTAAGTGAATAATAACATATGATAATAATAATTAAGTGAGTAATAATACGTAATAATGATAATAATAGTTAAGTGAATAATAGTACGTAATAATAATAATAATAGTTAAGTGAATAATAATACATAGTAATAATAATAGTTAAGTGAATAATAATACATAATAGTAATAATAATAGTTAAGTGAATAATAATACATAATAATAATAACATTAATGAAGTGAATAATAATGCATAATAATAGTTAAGTAATAATACATAATAATACATAATAATACATAATAATACACTGCAATCAGCAACAGAAAGTGATACACAGACTTAGGCCTCTTTCAAAATAAACAGCTCATGTATGCGCCGCAATTATTTGGCTCGCATCATTATAAATCGAAAGGAAGCAACGCGCTTATTTTTCGCATAATTAACGCGAGCCACAGATCAGCATATAAATCGAAACGCACGGTCGATTTGCGAGCGAGACGCACGTCGAATCGCAACGGAGCATAGTTCGCGATCGGGCAGGTTACGGAAATATTCTTCGGGTACTCGAGTAGGTTCACGATATAGTCTAGACGAAATTAACGCAGGTGGTTGCACTCCGTTGATCAGGCTCGTGGAAGTGCACTGCTAGCATGATTTATGGAGTACTAATTAACGCGTGAGCCGTATCGAGATATAGCGGATCCGATGGCTTTGTGTGTATGTCGATGATGAACGGTTCGTTTACCGTCCTGCGCGCCGCCGAGGGAGTTTTCGAGTGGCTGTGCCGTGACGGCGTAGGAGGCTGTTATTTCGTACTTGTTTCGTCGCACTTTGTTAATCCCATAGGAAACCGAGGAATCCCGTGGTCCGGCCACGTGTGCACGCACCGGCCAGAAATTACAGGCTCCGCGCGGATTCGCGAAACGCGCGGACCGCGTTTAATAAATCGTTTTTGCGGATCGAGCAAAACAGGATCAATTAGACCGCCGTGCATGTAGACGGCAGGTGTAATCGCTCCCGGCAGGAAAGATTGTTCGGTTTCATGCTGCAGGCGGAACCAAAGCCTGCGCGACCTGCGTTTTCTTACGAGCGGTTATTTCTAGTGTAAATTGCCTTTATTTTTAACACTCTTTGGGATTTTTTTCTGAACGAACTGTAACATGTTTTGCAATTACGTTTACTAGGTTTATGTATAGACGTTTTAGCAACGTTTCCAAATTTTTTGAGTTCATTTGAATTTTATGTAAGAATTTTTAATGGTGTTAAGATCGAGTGACCTCGCTGGTCAACCGAGACCGCGAATTTTTTCTCGGGATAAAGTTTTACTATTATTATACTACTTTCGCGGACATAAAGTTTCGTAGACGTATTCTCGGACCAGTGTCCTTCGAGAAAATGTAAAAGGAAAACTCGATTTTTCCAAAGACTCGCGCTGGAATACTTTCGTAGACGAATACTCGTCATTGTCCTTTTTTAAAAGACAGAAATATGTGTTTTATGATATTAGATTTGAAAATGAATAATAATAATAATAATAATAATGGTAAATTCAGTTTAAGCAAGCTTAAAATGAAAGCTCTCTGTAGATATTTTTACAATTTTATTAAATTTTAAATTGCGGCGCGTTAAGAGCAGCCTGGTTTTCATCGAATTTCCTCGGGAAATCTGCCGATGATTTCCCGCGGAGCATCTTTATCTTTAAAGAACAGCCCGACCCGGATGCCGGGACGACGAAGCGCAAACAAGGGCAACGTAAAAATTGATCTTCCCCCGTCGAGTTAATTTCTAAATAAATAAAACGTTTCGTTAGCCCGTCACCTTCAGTGCGTCGGGCACTCCGGATAAACTAACTTCGCCGGGGTCCATTAATCTTCATAATCTTGGCTCTCGAGGCGCACCGAAAAGAACTTTTTCATATATATTCCGCAGCGAAAACACGCCGGGCGTTCCTATCGGAATGAAAAATAGTTATCGTTCGCGATGGAGAGCCGGGTCGCGCTCTCCCATGAAATACTTCAATTAATACGAAACACAGAGATTTACATGGATTTAGCCGCGGCCGGCGGCGCTGAAAATTTCCCCGGGTTCCTTTTGTTTCCCGGGAAGATGCGGGACGCGGGGAACAGCCGGCAAGAGAAAAGTTGAATGGCTCAAGGCGGAGCTTCCTATGCAAGTGCAATATGCAGTTTCTCAGTTCCCGGAATCACCGCGCGCGTGTTTATCATCGAAAAGTGGCACAGTTTTCAAGTTTGCACACAAGCTCCGGCAGAACGAGCAATGCACCGGCGAACACACGGGGTCCGACCAGCGACCCGGCGAGCCAACTTTTCCAATTAATTCGCGCCATTTTAATTTATCGCATCAATCTTCCGTGCCGAAACTGCAGCGCGGGGAAAAAAGATTCAATTCGAAACTGCGGCGACGGCGAATCCTATTCGCCTCGCATCGCCGCCGATTAAGCGGCAACAAGCCTCGAGTCATCGCCGAGCAGCCATCAGCGACTTCGTCGAACGCCGCTTTCGTTTCAACCGGGAACACGCGTTTTCTGCCTCGCGGTTTTCGAAACTTCCACGATAAGAAATTCGTCAATCGCCGTGCCTTAATGACAAGGGATTACAATTTTATTTCAATTTTAACACTTTACTTAAACACTTTATATTTTTAGAACATTAGCATTAAACAATATTTATTTTATCTATTTTATTTATTTTACTCATCGCAAAAGGTATCTAATATTTAAAAAATTATATAATAATATCTCAATAATAGGTAACAAATTATTGGTTGCCATCACAAACGACTCATAGGCTACCGGTCGGTTAAGTGTTAAAGAACAGATTAATTTTCATCGCGAGTCGGGCTCGTCAAAGTACAATAAAGCAGAAATAAATCGAAAAGCAAGTAATAGAAAAATTAGAAACTAGAAAAAAGGAAATAACTTGGTAACAACTTCCGTTTACGGTGACAACGCTCTCTCGCCTCTTCGCCTCTCTTACGACACTCCTGCCACTCATCCATCAGTGAATGACTCCACACGGAACACACGATTACGATCGCCAGCTTCAACACCCGCATCCTACGATCGGACGAAAGACGACAGCGCAATTTACCCTCCTCCACCGGTCCCGCCGACGATTTTCTCGTCTCCCGAACGCGCCCTCGAGGATCCTCGAGAATACTCCTAAGTGTGCCGCGAAACGACCGGCTCCCCGGTGTCCTCTATTAACGGAAGGTGTCCAGAATCGACGGCGAAGCCTGGGAAAGAAGGATTCCGGTCTCCCAAGGACGGCTTAGACACTCGACACCGAAAGACCCGTGCGTTTGTCACCGGACGTTGCGTTCGAAAGTCCGAAGCTATTCGAAATGAAAAAGGAGGGGCAAGAAGAAGAAGAAGAAGAAGAGTAGCTGGAAAAATGGCCGCGGCCTTAAAGTATGTAACTCGAGGGGGGGCAGAGGTTCGATTGTGTAACGCGGTTCCGCGGGAAACTCTACGCGCTCGTAAATCGAGAGCAGACGCTTTTGTGTATCGAGTGACACGGGCTCGGTCGAATTCGCAGCAGAGCGGTGCACAGAGAGACGACAAGCTCGTTATCACGCGTGTGGTCGCGGGCCACGACAACAGAGCAGCAGGAAGAGGAGTCCTGTGTACCGGGCACAACAATTCCCCGGCGACTCCTACACGCTGGTTTGCACATCGCATTATCAACGACAGATATCAAAGCATTCGTAGAACGCGTGTCATAACGCGGGCCCGTACAAGCGTCGTCGTCGAAGGTTAGCCCTGTTCGATCCTTCCACGACGAAATTCATGCGGCGAATTCGCTCGGCAGTTCCACTTTACACGGGGCCGGGGGTGTCGCGATCGAGGCGCGGCTGCCGGCCACCCACGGCCTTCCATATCCATCCAGAACGCGTTATCGATTCCCTCGGTAACGTATGTATGGAAACGAGTGGACATCTTCCTACGTTCAACGTCTCGCGCGACTTACCCAGCCACAACATATTTATGCAATCGCGGCGACTCGAGTGCACCTTTTCTGCACGCGTCGCTGTCGAGCAAGACGGTGTGCTCTCGCAGCGCGACCTTGTCGGGTGATATTCTAGATTGACGGAAAATCGTGGAGGTTTTACTTTTGCCAGATATGCGATCGAATCGATAGTGAATTAATCGTTTTGGTAGGTATAGTTTGTCTTTGGAACGAGCTGAAAATTTGCTTTCGGAGGGGTTGGAGGATTTATCTGATTGCCAGGCATTGGTTCTACTTATTCTGAATTGATCGAGGTGTCTGATCATGGGTAACTGGATCTACTTATTGTATATGGCAATTGCAAAGTGCTATTAAAAAGGGAAGGATTTGCTGTTTCTACTTGTCATTTAACACTGGAATTACCGAACTCTAAACATTCAACTTCTATTATATTAATTATATTATTATTATTATTATTATTATTATTATTATTATTTTATATTAATTTTTATATTAATTGAAAAGTACTGTTTAAAAGGAATTTGTTAAAGTGTCCAGTCATGGATCACTGTGTCCACTCATTCCACATACCATTTGAAAAGTATTTATTAAAAGGAAGTAGTTCAAGTGTCTGATCATGGCTCACCCTTTCCACTTATTCCATATAGCAATTGAAAAGTACCATTGCAAAGAAAATGGCATGCTGCTTCTACCTATTATTACCAACTGAAAAGTTCTATTGAAAATTAACAGACTAAAGTGTCCGATCATGATCTACTGCTTCTACTCACCACATACACCACCTAAAAAACTGCTATTGAAAAAGAATAGACCAGTCATGGCCCACTATTCCTCCCTATTTTATACACTAATACACGCTGAACACCGAATTCTCGAACACGTTTTGAACATTTTATCCACACGACGATTATTAATAGACTTCTTAATGGCTGTTTTGTATCCAAGAGGAGTTTAACAATCTTCTTATGATTAATAGCCTCGAGCAAAGTTCGTAGATTGTATTACTCAAGATAACTTGATGGCTCGCGGATAAAGTTTTTATCATTATTGAACAATTTCTTAAAACATCCCGAATGATTTATCTTCGATATTGAAAGCTGTATTAAGTAATCACTTAGGGTAGATCGTTAAAATAATATTCCTCATTTTATCTTTTTAATTAATTTTTCCATGTAATATGGGACCAAGAGAATTTTTCTAAGGGTCTCTATTTAATTTATTTTGTTTTCATTTTGGTCTAATATAAAAATGTAATCAAGTATATTTAGTTTTTCTGGATCCTTAGGGTCCCAGAGTTATTTTAGAAGGCACTTTTCCTTGGCGCAGTTTACAATAGTTGTTCCCATAGAAAGCGGTTTAAAACCCTCGCGACTTACTTCCACTTACAGCCTGTGCATCCAGTTTTCTAGGTCTGGGTCGTAGTTGGCTGACAAGGCCATTTATCTTCGGTCGTCTTGAATATATCTTCCGTTTAGGTCGTAGAGAGTATGCAAGAAAATTGCCGGATAGGGTCGGCAGCTCCAGACAGGCCTCGTAAATTCATACAGAATTGCTTTTTCTATCCTAATTCAATCAATAACCGCCCCTAAAATCTACCGTCGTCACACTCGTCTCGTCAATCCAGTGACGCGGGAATATTCGAATTGTATTTAAAGAAATGCAAAATTTTTCCATTAAGTATTTCATGGGCCAACTTGTGTCGAGGATTAAATAACACCTGGAATTGTAGAGTACCTATCTGGGAAATATATTAAATATATTAATTCCAATTATATTAATTCCAGAAATATATTAATTCCAATTATATTAATTC
>CM052162.1:19079824-19123874 GCA_028455555.1 Augochlorella aurata | reverse complement strand
GATAAAAGCGCGCGAATAAAATGAACCAGACAGAAACCATAAAAGAATATAAAACAATTATCTTAGACCCATAAAAATTGTTAAGAGAACGAAACGACTATATTGCTAAACAGCTCCGTTCTCGTCCAATTGTCACAGAAAATTCAGATGTTGCGGAACAGTAACATCTTAATTATTTTTTCCGCTTTTGTTTCGCGCGTCGTTGACTAAAAAGTTGTCGGTCTTTTTGCGGCGCAGTTTTTCGCCGAGGAGAGCAAGAACTTTCCCGGGCGCGGAATAATGAAGCTGCTTGAAAGGTGGCAGAAAGTTGTCCGGCGTAATAGGTAATAGATAGTTTAATAAACTTTAATTGAATTTTTTTGTCCTGCCGCGAAACTTTCTTTAAAAAGTGCGGGGCCACTTTTCGGCCGGGTGCTCCGCGGCGCTCTTTAAAATAGCTTTACGTTTACGAGAGCGAGAGAGAGAGAGAGAGAGAGAGAGAGAGAGAGAGAGAGAGAGAGAGACGTGTGCCACACACTGCGCCTCGTACTTCATTTCGCCGAATGCAGTCTACTTCGGTGCACGCGATTCTTCGGTCAAGAAATTAAGCGGAAAAAGGGCGCCGTTCAATGGCCGACACTAATAGGAGGTCTCCGAAGTCGATTCTTCCATCGGGGGCGTCGTCGTCGGCGCATTCGCCGTAATAGACGATAGTTTCGCTAATTGGAAGAGACAAGCTGAATTATTATTAGAAACTTATAATTGGACGAAAACTCAATAACAATTCCGGCTGGCCTCCGATTACGCGTGAAACTTTCGGGATGGGCTCTATTCGAAAGCCGGCCATTTAAAAGCCTCGATTATTGTTCTCCTATCGGGGCATGTCAGCGCGACTATTCGTTTCAATCAATAACAACGAGACAAGAGATGGACAAACATTTTTCGATTCTAGATATTCGGATAACAACGCTCGCCGAAAGCCGATAATCACTCGACGAGTCTTCGGTTTCGTTCGATTCTTCATAGGATCCTTTGTGCCATTAATTCGGTACATAATTATTTCATCTAAATCGCGGCAATAACAATATTAAATTAAAAGATTGTCTATTATAATAATAGAAAATTGTCAGAATTTTCATACAATTTTCACATTACTTTCGAAATCAATTGCTCTCAGTGTTTTTGAAGATTTTATTTCGAAGTGGAAATTTTGCAACTTTCAGAATTTGTTCTAATTGAACAACAAAAGCTACTCGAATGATGCTTACGCAGAATCATTGTTTACTCTTTTTCCTAAATATTATTATACAGTCGTATAGCATTATAAAGATTTAAACATCTTTAAAAAATATTCAAAGAGACCCGTAACACCGTTAACGCAAAAATCTGCACGAACATTTTTTTGTAAATCCAGCGTCCGAGGCAGGATCTAATTAAGGAATAAATTGCACTCTTTCGATCTAGAAACAAATTGCATTTTCGCTTATCAAAATACAGCCAATGCTGTTTTAGCGCGGCAGATACGTTCCAGGAGAGACCGTGTAAAAAAATACCGTGTAAATGCAACGTCCCATACATGCATAGAAAACTAGCAGATTCACCATTGTTTACAAACGTGCAAGCTCAATGACACGTTGTACAATGGTGATATATTTATTGATCGAATACGCATCCTGGCGAAAAGCTAAAATTTTCGAATCGCCGCCCGAAAATATATCTAGAAAATTATGGTTGATGGAAACGATTGTTATTAGAATTTAAATAACATTTTAAACCGTGCCGAAACAAATGCGATCGTGTAAAAAGCAAATTAAACGTGTTTTCCTAGTCTGTGTCAAATGAAAGCTTGTATCAAAAAATACTCGTTTAAAAACAGAAAGTCTGATTAACGCGTTCGCCAGCACATGTCACACACACGCGCGACAACCACGATTTTGTATTTCGTGTGAAGTGCGTCGCATGGGTTTTGCGAATATAATTACTTAAAACTGTAACACGCGGCGTGATATTTAGAGAATTTACAGCCTCCCTTTGACGATATTTTGATTCTATTTTATAACAGCATACGATCTATTTAATTCGATAAATGCAGCAAATATTTGCAGACAGCATCGATGTCTTGATTTTTGGCTAAATTTTTGAAATATCGTATACAAGAAATTATATGAGCTTGTTTAAACATTTTCTATAGATATCGCAGTAAGTTTTATTTAATTTGCTTCGTGTATTATATAAAAGGATAGATAACTTATTTAACCCTCTATGGACCCGTGTAATTTTCAGGTCACGTGCTAATATATCGAAAAATTTCATTTTTTTCACAAGATGACGTATACGTCTTAATTATGTATAAGGTCTCTGAAATAACCAGTAACAATATTAATGACGGTTGACAGCATCACCAACCTGAAATATTAAAGTAATAACCTTGAAATAACCTTGTAAGTTGTCCGTAGATGGATATTTAAGAAAACAATTCGGCCCATAGAGGGTTAAGATTAGAGTCCAGTTTAGTCCAAAATTTTTGTCCTCCCCTAAACGAAATCCTGGCTACACCCTCGCTGGTAGCGAACGCGTTAACCCCTGCACCCCTTGCATACACAATCAACTAAATTTATCTCTAATAAATAGAGACGTTCTGGTACGATCCCATAAATTAAAATAATCAAGCAAGAAATAGAAAAATCACTATGGTTATATAAACGGTGCTAATCAACGAAGCTGCGAAATTAATTGTGCCGCGAGGGGGTTGAAGGAGGCGTTAACAGGCTGCCGGTGAAATGATTCGCCGGGTCCGTTAAAAGATTACGAATCGGAAGAGATTGCACGATCGCATCAGAGATAATGAACAGGGGAACACCGTTTCCCGTTCGATGGGCAAACTTCAAAGCGGCGCCACGGTTTTCTATAGACTTTCGTTCGCCGTGGTCGGCGGGATTCCTATCGGTTTTTTGCGGCAACCGTGTTTCGCTGGCATTGTTCCGTTCTCTCCGGAGGATTCGGCGGGTGTCTTTGTTTAAAGGAACCCCTCGGTGAAAGGCCTCCGAGGAAGATCCTTTTACCGCGTACAGCGATAACGATAAGCTCGTGATAATGATACCAATTCCACGTGACGTCCTCGCGGGAGAAACTCGGCGAACCCGGGGGTCGGTCGACGCAGTTTGAAAACTAACCGCAATTCCTACAGATGTTCGCACGTAATTACGTTCGTACGGGACGTACGTGGATCCACTGAGAAAGGAGTATCTTCTAACGCTTATCGTTATTACCCTAATAAATCAGCTTAATCCGGCCCGCCGACAACCGGCGAAGGGGTGGAAGGGGGGCGCCGAGTGTTACCGGAATCAAAGGAAAAGGAGGCAGGGCGATTTCGGTTTCCTTCTCTTGATTCCCTTATGCTTCTCTTGCTTTCCATATTCAGCTCTTGCTTGCCGAATGATTATTATTCAACTCCTCGCGGCACGCGATTTTGCTAATGCGTTTTGATTTGTTTAAATATTTGTTTCCTCTTACATTAATGGAAATGTTAATGCATAAGGGTGAGCAATTTCAAGTTTTCTAAGTGGCTTTTTAAGTTGAAGTAACCTAACCTCGAAGAGTTAAAGGAACTAAATTATTGATCGACACTCTTACCTTGTAAATAATGCCAATTTTATTTTCCACGGAAGTTATTTTTTAATTTGATTTATTTATTTAATCGCGCATCTGGCGAAGATCAATTGGGTTGATGTGATGTATACGATAGTTTCAAATTATCTTCCACTGAAATTATTTGCATTTGCAGTCGAGAATATTCAATACTGTTTAATCGCAGTATGGCTAAACGTTTAGTGGTCGGACGAGTACTGAAGCCGGGTCATATTTCACCCGGATCAAGATTTCTTTATTTATGTATCGAAAAGTTTATACAGTATATTTATGAACCGCAAAGTGTTACTTGGATTTGTTTAATTAATTTTTTGGATATTGGAAGCATGTAATTTATATAGGGTGATCGGAAAATCGTGGTATGATTCTACACGAAAAAATAAGACGAGTGAAAAGAATATTTATTTATTTTATTTAAGACTTATAAGTACGGCGAGAAGTATTGTCTTTTCATCCTAATTTTTCTCGATGACGGAGCCTTAATCGAAAAAGTATAATTCTTTTTCTTCGGGGTTAAATAAGTGATCATTAACAATTAATTACTTCAAGCGTGATAACTAGATCGCGGACGTTTATACGAAATAAAAATGTCCGAAGACGATAGTAAAAAATAAAGAAAAAGCAAATTGTTCCCTTAAATAATTTTAAAAAGTTGAACATACCGTAGCAACATTATTAAATTCTCTTTACGTCCCAATAATTTTATGCTTCACCCAGTCGTTTCTGTCATAACTGCGTAAACTCTCAGTGATAACATAACTTCTCTCTACGAAGAAAACCCATTACGGAACGAGTCGAAGAAAAATTAAATTTAACAGGCTAAAATCCGCGTGTCACGTTAAAGCGACAACCCCCGTCAGACAAAAAGCCTAAGTAATCGCTGTTATAAAATCAGCGAACAAAAGCCAATATGACAAAATCGCCGGGCAAGCAATAACAGTTTTCCCACGCGAAAAACGTCGGACCACTGTGCGACACGTTTTTGCCGCCGCCCGAGGAACGCGGGAATCGTCGCGCGGCTCGAGGAGCATTAACACCGGAATGTTCCGGCTAAGAAAATCCATCTCGAGTGACCGAGGGCCGTCTAGCGCGTTCTTTTGTCCGATTAGAAGCGAAAGCGCAGGTGGCAGCCCCCTTGCTGCACCGGATGCACCGGTCGGAATGCGCGGCACGTTCGCCCCGCTTCGAAAGAAACCACCCCTGGCCGGCGAATGTAGAACGGCTGTTGTAATCCGAAATATTTAGCGTATGTGGCGTACGAGCTATTCCATGTCGTATCGCGCGATCCATTGACACCGTAGCTGTTGATTGCTTTCCACCGTCGCGTCCCGTCGCCACCCGTCGCCTCTCGTCGCCTCCCGTCGCCTCCCGTCCTGGCATCTGTTCGCGATCCCCGAGAGCCGGCGCGTTCGTTTGTCTAGAATCCGTGGCATCCCGATCGCCGGACTTTTCCGAAATTAATCCTGCGATGCTGGAAACAACATTGCTTTCCGTCCACGTTTATCGCTCTATTATTTCTCGTTATTAGACTGCGGATCTTACATTTACAGAAATTCTCTTACATTTTTCTTGCGAGGGTGATTCGATAAGAGGTTATTTTGATAAAGCAAGATCTTTGTCGATAGTAGGTTGATCCAAGTGACGGATCATTAATTTTGTAATTTACGATTATTATATTATTATTATATTTGTGAGTTATTTATTCAATATACAGGGTGTCTAAAAAATGTTTTATTATCCGGGGTACCTCTCGGAAATGGGAGGTACCTGAGGTTATTTTTGTTTAGCGTTTTGTATACATTTTCTATAGATTTTGTTTAGCGATTAGTGTTTTGTTATCGTTGTTAATATATAGTATTATATTATATTCTACGATTTGTACGACGCAAGTCACATTTATAACAAAAGTATCGGAAGCCACCCTCTGAGCCTCTCGTAGATGGAGATAATAAATACATATAAAAAATACGAAACATAATTAATTTATATGGAAATTTTCAGCGATCATTTATTTCTTTTTTAAACAAAATACTGCTCAAGTTCGCCAAAACTGTAGTAGCATCGATTGAAAAATATTTGCTACATTCTTACGTATAAACAATATAATAATTTTTCTAAATCTTGCAGTTAAATGTAATAAAAAAATATAAATTTCTTGTCTTCCAAACGTTTTTAATCCGAGGGCACAGAAATTGGGGCATCTAGTCTACGTAGAATTCAGGAGCGCGGAGAACGTCGCGATTCGGAGCTTCGTTTGGTCGATCATCGCGGACAATGCGTAATGGAAAACTCCGCGAGCACATTAGCCGACAAAAGCACCACCCGGACAAACTCCGAGGTGGCTCCGGAACCTTTAGAGAGTTTTTTCCCCCGTGTCATCTTAACTCTCGACGGTTCGGGAGTGTCTGAAATTTACGCGACGTATGCACCTGTGTTTGCGACGGCCGGCGCGACGGTAAAAGCAAAAGAGGGACGGGCCGGTCCCCGGCTAAAGGAACGCCGGGAAAGCGGAGAAAAATCACGAGTATCACACGCGAAATTCGCGTTGTCGCGACTGTCCGTCGCGGCGTTTCGCCCTCAGATGCACGCTCGCCAACCACGTTTTACCCCGGCCCTTTAAAAACCCGCGCAGCCAGTGCAGCCGACTGTCTGGATAAGTGTAAAAGCGGCTGCACTGCCAACTATCCACCGGATGTCTCGCGGCGCCCCTAACTGCTGCCAGTACAGAATAATAAAGATTATTCTCTGACTGGGAACGGCGAAAAAGCACACGGTCCACGAATTACGCTGCTAGAAGAAATTACAACATAGACGAATTTTCGATCGAAATTGACTATATTTGACGGATCATAATTCCGCGAAAAATCATCGTAGGATGATGACGCTTTCTTAGAATTCAAGCTTGGAATCTCTACTTTAAGATGGTGTTCTCGGATTTTTAATTTGAACCACCCTCGCCGCTGTAACCCTTTCAATGTGAGGACGTGTTCGTCGTATCGATTATTGCCAAGTTTGACGAAATGCACGGACTTTGTCGAACTTTTTTCGGAGATGCCGTTTACAGTCCAATGAAGTTCGATTCTTTTCCTTTAATTGAAAAAAAATGAAACGTGACTGCGATTTTTTTTTGCGAAGTTACAGCATTCTAAAGGGACACTTGCGTAATACTACCTGCTGCAATGGCGTTATTGGTAATTTTGCGAAAAAAAGATTTTGCAAAACCATGTTTCTTTTTGTTTAAATTAAAGGGGAAGAATCGAGCTTCGTTTCATCCTAAACGACATCCTTGAAGCAAATTTTACGTAGATCGTGGACTTCGTCAAACCTAATCCTGGCCTAAACCCTTACGCAGAAGGCACCCCAAAACAAAGGTCACTTTTAAGTGCTGTAACTTTGCGAAAAAAAATCGCAGCTGCGTTTCTTTTTCTTTAAATTAAAAAGGAAAGATCGAACTTCGTCACACTGAAAACGGCATCTCCGAATAAAATTTTGCAAAGTTCCCGTGTTTCGTCAAATTCGGCGATTTTCAATATGACAAGTCTGGCGTCGTATTTAAATTATTATGTTCATAAGGGCGCGTCGAACACGAAATCCAGAAACATTATTTTAAAGTAGAGGTTTCAAGCTTTAATTTAAGAAAAATATCATAGCCCTGCGATGATTTTTCGCGGAGTTATCGTCGGTTAAAGTTTGCCAATTTTCATCAGACATTTTTCTATGCTATATTTGTTTAAGCAGTATATTAATCGCGTTGCCTAACGTGCTTATTATTAACAAACAATTGTCCAATTATTTACCGATCAGTGCTTCACATATAAATGGATTTTAAGAATTTATGACAAAAGAGAAGAAGAAGACTGAAAGAATTTAAGATCGTCGACGTATCAGATTGATTGCAATTACAACAGAAAAAAATTATGTTTCTTCTTTCTGAAAATCGATGCAGTTAATTTTTATTTTGCATATAGATCCGCAGTCTGTTAATTACTTAAAAAATTCCAACATAGCGCTGCACCTTAAAGGAACATTAATATATATAAACATCGAAGTCTTGTGGCAACGAATTCTTGAAATTCATCATACTTCGATCCCAATCGAGTGAATAAAACGCGATAAACCGACTGCTTTGGATGCAACGTAAACGATGAAACTGTGAGAAATATTTCAATCTCTCTAGAGAAACGCCGCGACACAGAGAGTTCATTATTGATTAAATGAGCAGAGCGTTTAATATGTCCGCAGCTGTTCCGATTCCACAAAATGGTCCAGCGCCGAATGAGTTAATCGATTGATATTCAGTTATGACCCGAAGCGTGTTCTTCAGATTTTACTTCACTCCGAGGGAATAATAATGGAGCCCTTCAGGAGTGTGACAATCGATCGATGGTTCTAATTAAGTGTTCAAACAGCGAAGACATCGTTAAATATTCATGCAGGCGGATGAAACATTATAATTTGTTTCGCATCCGCCGCGAGACCCCTAAAATCGCAGAGCAGAATCAAAATCGAAGCAGAACGTTCTATTTGATTTTATACCGTTCCCGCGAACGCGTTATCATTTTAGCGAGCATTCTCCAAGCAGGTAGCTCTTTTTCTCTCCTGAAAAAACCTTTCTGCCCTTGTTGACCCTCGTCCGTCTCTTCTATCGATTCGACACAGTTCTCAGGGATAGTGAAGACATTATTAATTAAAAGAATTCATTATTAAATATATTATAATCGTTATTAAATATACTATAATCGTTATTAAATATATTATAATCATTATTAAATATATTATGATCATTATTAAATATATTAAAATTATCATATGCTTATTATTAAATAATAATTTATATTCATCGCCTGTTAAAATAGTCTGCAATAAATTTTTTAATTAGACCAAACGACTTTTGTTGAGATGTTAAAATTATTATTAAATATATTAAAATTATCATATACTTATTATTAAATAATAATTTATATTCATCGCCTGTTAAAATAGCCTGCAATAATTTTTTCAATTAGACCAGACGACTTTTGTTGAGATGTTAAAATTATTATTAAATATATTAAAATTATCATATACTTATTAATAAATAGTTATTTATATCTATCGCCTGTTAAAATAGCCTGCAATAATTTTTTTAATTAGACCAAACGACTTTTGTTGAGATGTTAAAAAGACTGTTTTAGCAAAAAATTACAGTATTTGCAGTATTTTTATCTGAGATAATATCGCAGAAGCGGATCATGTAAATTATACTGAAATATTGTTATTCGATGTAATAATAACAGTAGTAGTTGCAGGAATGCTGACAATGATGGTGATATGATTTTAGTAATAATAATACCAGTAATTATCAGTAATAATAGTGTCAGTAATTTTCGGTAATAATAATGTCAGTAATTTCCAGTAATAATAATGTCATTAATAACATTGTCAGTAATAATAATATCAGTAATTTTCAGTAATAATAGTGTAAGTAACTTTCAGTAATAATAACGTAATACTCAATTATTCACATACTCTTTCATACGTAAGAGCACAGTCTCCTTTATGTTACAGCATTAAAGCCTTACGCTTGTCTTAGGTTTCCATTTTCAAAGAAAGAATTATTTATCATTATATTTTAAGGAGAGAGCTCCCCGAGAGGCCAAGAACAAGATAATTTTTAGGATCTTTTTACGACAAAATTAAATAAGAAGAAAATTCGCCATAATTCCACAATAAAGAAATAATCAATATAAATGAAAAATCAATTGTTCATACTTTCGCGAAGGGTTTTGTCATTTTTCTTACAATTATATTATTACCACAGACGAATAAACAATTAATCGCGATGCTACAGGCCAACAATACCAATCAAGGGTCAAAACTCGAAGCTACCATTGTCCAAACAAGAAAAGTTCGTTTAATTTTCGTCAAATTTTCGAAGCGTCCTCCGAGCCGTAAAAAGTGAAGGAGCGTTAAAGTATACTAATCCATTAACCTCCTCGGATTGGACAGCCGGTTGAACCGGGCGCGGGCGCGCGCGCGTCAAAGCGCGGAATAAATCGAAAGATCCGCGGCTTTTTAAACTCGAACCACCGTCGGGGTTTCCTTGAAAACAGGGTTTCATGGAGCGTGGCCGCTTTTCAAGACTGCATTCGCTGTCGTTCAGAAAGCGCGTTCGCGAGCGGCCCGTAATACATGTCAGCGTGGATCGAGCGGAGTCGCTCGGCTCGCATTCCGGTCAAAGAATCTGAAACGCGAATATATTCCATTCCGCGATGGAATTTGACTATTACGAGGGGGTACTACAGCCGTATTATCGGGCTGCCCGTGGCGAATAGGTCGCCGAAATACGATAATAAACGTTTCCGCGGGGCGCGTTTGAAATTTTACCGGTGTCCCGGTGAAAAGTGCGTCGCTTCTGGAAACGCGATAACGCGGCCGAGAGGAGAAGGTCGGATTTATTTGGAGCGCGCCCCGTGGAGAAACCTTCGTTTCTCTCCTGGATAATGTTTTAAAGTATTCTTCGGGGCTCGGGGCAAATAGACTCTTGAAATGGTACCGCGCGCGGCGCTCCGCGGAGTGCAACGTCTGTTTGCACGCTCAACATATTTAGAAGCACGTCTGAAAGGATAGAAAACATAGCGCGCCGCGTCGGGCCCGCCGCATTGTTTCAAAGTTTATTACAATGCCAGGATATTACGAATTTCCAGGGACTTTTATGCTGTAATCTAACATCTGCGAACTTGCCGAAGAAACGTAAGCACCGGCAACCGCTTTTTGCGGCCGTTCCAGGTAATAACGAATTCGCGGAAAACTTGAATACGATGTACAGTTATCGGCGCAAGAACTGTCTTTTCGCGCGAGATGAGTTCGGCTCCGAGCAACCAATTTGCTGTAAACATTTCGGTGGGAGAGCTGCTCGCATGCTGGCCGCGTAAATAGGAGCTGCGGAGAATACCGCAGGCCTTAGGCCGGAGTAATATTGTATTCGACGGATCAAAGATAAAGGCTAATTTTATTGGAAGCTATCGAATAAGTATTTCGTCGAATCAGAATTTATTCGAATATATTCCGTCGAATAAACGTTTATTCGTATAAAGATTCCATCGAGTAGAAATTCGAACGAAAAAAAATTTATCTAAATACATATTTGTCCGAATAAACATTTATCTAGATACAAATTTATCCAAATTAAAATTCGTCTGTATATTGTAATTAAATTGTATTCGAATGAGAATTTATTTATTTGAATAAAAATGGTAGAATATAAAGTATTTTTTCATAGCTTTTTCGAATTGTTCGAATTATTAAAGAACTATCGGAATAAACAATTAGAAGATTCGTTAGTTCTTTCACTTGGATCGAATTTTTTCCAAATTATTGTAATATCATATAATAAGCATATTAATAAAAATTATATTATATGAATAATTATGTGTCTCACTAAGTGCACTGTAACGAATCGCTTATTAATAACAAAGAAGTGTTACATAATACACGCTGTTATATCACGGAAATGAGACGAATCTATGATTTAGGCATCTCGGATGTCCTGTGAACATCCTAGAAACGTCTTAGATACGTCTCGTGTTACAAATCAAGTCGCCTTTAAAACGTCCTTTAGACGTCTAAAAGACATCTTATGGACTATAAATATTTATAGACATTTATGAACGTCGTTAAGACGTCCTAAAGACGTCTCGAAGGCGTCCCATACCAGACGTCTTAAAAACAGCTCAAAAACGTCTCGAATCGGAGATCGTTTTAACAACGAAATGGAATCGTTATTAACAATAACGAAAGATAAATCCAAGTCCAGACCTAAAATGGACGTCTTAAAGACGTCCAGTGTTTATTGAGCGTAGCTTCTCACCGAATTACCCTAACAAAGTGACGAGGATGGACGCGAAATTATAAAAGTATCGATGCAAAAACGACGATAAGGAAGAATTCTATATAGCGTCGGATGCGGCATTGTGAGAGGAAGGCAAGGATGACGGCGGGATTCTGAAGAAGTTCGGGCTAGGAGCGAATCGATTCGCAGCCTTCGACAACTTTCGGTCTGTCGATTGGGAAGCGAAACGGGTCGTTCTTCACGTATCAACGTTTGCGACCGGGAATTGTCACTGTGACCTCTTTTACTCTATAGAGTCTCTCTATATAGGGTCAAGTCGTTATATCCATACTGCGGATCGCTTCAGATAAGTCGTCTCGTGCGATTTTTCTGTCTGGGCCACGTGTTACTGTTACGGAACGCTTGATTGCGAAGATAAGGCTGGCGATGCCCTCCGAATGGAGACACACGATCCACCGCAATACGAAGAGACACAATGCGGAAATGTTCGAGTCTATTCGGTGGAAAAGAATTTGCGTAAGAGTATTATATTTGACGGAGTATGGTATAAGAGGATGTTGTTAAAAAAGAATTAACTAGTCACCAATTAATGGATGCGTCTTTGATCTGTTTTCGAGTATAATGTTTCGAGATTGTATTTATCTAGTAGAGCAAAGGAGCCAATTACTGTGAACTGTTGATGGATGTTAGGAGTTTTTACTAAAAATTAATACAACAATTTAATTTTTTAAGAACTAGAAAAGGTAAATTTTAATGTTCCTTTTGTTGATATAATTTTTCCTATGATACGAATATTAAACTCTGGAGCCAGTTACCGTGTGCCTATGATCTCTCTCTCTCTCTCTCTCTCTCTCTCTCTCTCTCTCTCTCTCTCTGATTATAAAGACTCAATAACTGTGCTTGATAAAAATTTAATACTTAACATACTTTCATAAATTTTATATCCTAAAAAAAATTAATACAATAATGTCATTTAATTAATAGTGATTAATGGATAACTGAAGTAATCAAGCAATTATTACTAATAGATAATTTAAGTAATCAAGTAATTATTATTAATGGTTAACTCAAGTAACAAAATAACCATGATGAATCTATAACTGAAGTAATCATGTAATTATTTTTAATCTATAACTGAAGTAATCATGTAATTATTTTTAATGGATAAGGTAAGTAATCATGCAATCACGGTTAATTGATCATATAATGATTACTTTACTTAAAAATCTGGTATCATGGTACTCAATATTCTGTATAGTTTTTAGAAAATCTGCTCATATTTCATAACAGAAAATAAATTAATCATTTGTCAACAATCATGATTACTGATTTATTCTAGTAACGATTAATTGATTAACGGTTGATTGATTGACTAACTGCTTCATTGATTAATTGATTACACTGATGAAACGATTGATCGATTGATTATGTTAATTGATCACAACTGATGAATTAATTAATCGACTGATCAACGTTTCGCGATCGATTACAAAATAATCGATTACTGCCCGATCATAAGCGAGACAACGTTTTACACTAAAATTCCCCGGCTTTAGACATATTTTCTCTTGAAAATCGTCTCGCTTGCCGTGGCATCGTCGCGTATCACGCTGCGGAACCGGTAATCAACGGCCGGCGATGTAAAACACTCGGCACGCGGAAAATCGTGGCGGTCGAAATTGGTAAAAATTTTTTGCCGGCTCGCGCAGGATTCGTGATAACTCGATTAAGCATGCGAGGAGGTGGACGACGAGGCGGGGACGAGGGGGTGGACACTGGGGAAAAGCATTTAGAGTGACTGAATTATCGCGACGCGTATGGAAGTGGCACTGAATATCGATATCGGAATTATAAGTCGGCGGATATTCGAGCGTCTCGTGTTTCGAGCTTGTAGCCTCGCGCAGGTGATTCGTGACGGACGACACCTTCGCGGACACGAGCTCGAAATATGCCTGCGTACCTATGCTGTAGGGATGGGGAATTATCGATAGTCGGCAGTATCGATGGGTTTCTATAGTTTGCAAAAACTATTGATGTGTAAATGATGATAATAATAAAACTACGATACTATCGATTTGTAAGCAATAATAATAATAAAACTGCAAACATGATCGATATATAAATAATAATAATAATAAAACTACGAACATGATCTATATATAAATAATAATAATAACAAAACTGCAAAAATTATCGATATATAAATCATAATAATAATAAAACTACAAACATGATCGATGTACAAATAATAATAATAATAAAACTGCAAACATGATCCATATATAAATAATAATAATAATAAAACTACAAACATGATCGATATATAAATAATAATAATAATAATAATAAAACTACAAACATTATCGAGGCACAAATAATAACAATAGTAACGTAATATAAAACTTTTATATTTTTCAAGCTCTTCCAGTTTTTTGAAGTACCATGAGAAATACGTACAATGTAAAAATATAAATGTTTTATACGGTATTATATTATTATTATTACTATTATTATTTATTAATTAAATGAGCAAAATATTCTTTAGATTACAGAAGAAACTAAAAATATGAATATACTATCTACAACTTATTAAAATTATTTAAGAGAAAAACGAAAATGCACGTGTCAGCTGCGTCTAATAATTGCCACTGACAATTGTTAATTCGCATAAAATTCCGCACTCTAGCCGCTAAAAAATTAATTCGGTAAATTGCATATTCCAAAACATCAGTTAAAAATAGCGTCCAATTACCTTGCGATATATCACAACTATCGATAGCAAGAGAAGCACTCGACAGTCAAGTCAAGCTAGCGAAAGTACTGTCGCTGGGTCTCGGCCTCTGCCGTGCAGGTGTATCGGACCGGCCGCGTGGGCGAAGCTCGCAGAAAACAGCGGCGTATAGATCCGGTTCCACCGCGGTCGGCGTGGCCGGCGCGTGGAAGCGGTGCAGTTGCATTCGATGGAGTGTTAAAGTTTAAGGAACGATATTCATCCTGGTAGCAATTTGCGCGCTTTCTCGCCGGCAGGGTCGACCTTCCGGGAGAGGGGGCCGCGACAGCTGAAATTAATTTCAGCCGATTCAATTAAAGCTCGGACGGCGAGCCTTCCGCGAAATTCGAAGCGGAGAGAGCGATACGTTGAACACTTAGCCGAGCCGGAGGGAAAGCAAAGCTCCAGAAAGCTTCCTCGATCGATTCCGCCCCCGCGGAGGTTCCCATCGATGTACAAACACGGCTCGCGACGGGCGGGGCCGCCGATATTCTTTTCAATTAAATCGACCGCGACCGGCCTTCGCGGCTCTCGCTCCATTTTAAACTGGCCGTCTTGCGTGCAATTAAATCTTCGTTCCATTAGCGACCGACCTTGAGTTTTGAATTTAATTGGCGTCGCGAGCCGCGTCCGCGCGCGCCCATTTATTTCAGCCGACGCGGATAATCCGCGCGAATGACGTTTTTCCCGACGCGGCGCGGTGCTCCCGGTCGTTCGTTTTTCCTTGACCGTTTACGGCCGCCAGGATCGATTCGATTTGTTGTACCAACGAACCGATTATCGCGCTCTTTATTGCCCCCCGGATAACGCATCGCGTCCTGTTGCTTTTAATCGCGGACGCTGTTTTATAGTTCAGCTACTTTATTCGGCGCTGTAATAACGGAAAGCGTCGCTCGGGGACGCGATTTCGTCTGCGCGGCACGCGTTTTGTAATGTTTCTGTTCCGAGTTCGGGTCTCTCTGGGCCAAAAGATTGTCATTCCTTTGTCATTCGAATAAAACATTCGAATAAAACATTAAAGCAGAATTAAAGCTTCGGTTATTTCTAAAAGTGTAGCCGAGGAATTGTCGATATTTGAACAACTGCAACTCGGTCAAAAGCTATCGTATTCCTACGATTTTATTTTCAAATTGAAGCTTGAAATCTCTACTTTGCGACAGCATATTCTGATTTTCATCATGCGGCCTTATAACTAAGGCATCCTAAATCTGAGGTTATATTAGCGACACCGATAAAGCGCAAAGGTATTAACAAATTAACGCTCTCTATAGACATGGATAATTTTTTTCGAGCACGCCGTCCACATATTCGCAAAGTTCGGACCTTCCTCTTCAATTTGAGGGCCGAATTAAGTCGCTGCGATTTTTTCTCGCAAAGTTACGGCAGTTTAAGATTATTAGAATCCACTCTATTTGCTCTTAGGCGTTACGCTCTTTCAATGAGATAATTTTTTAAGTTAACTTCGAGACAGCCTAATGCGACAAAAATTATATTCTCTTGCAATAGAAAAAGGCATCAGAAGAAATTAAAATATTCCAGATTATTTAACGCAACTGAATTGAAAATATTTCGAACATCGCAGAACTTCTTCGACGCCGTAAGGAAAAATTCAAATCCTCGCGTCGCAGTCGGAAAACGATAGTGAATACGTGACTCCTCGGTCGGCAAAATTGACGTCCTTATAAAAATGTAGCTCCGAGATGGAACGAAAGGAGAACGACACGGGATCTACGAATTCTGGGGAACGGCGTTGCTCTTCGAATCGCGGCATCGCAGCGAGATAGATATTAATTGAAACGTAGCCTAATCGCGGCGCGATAATGCAGCACTATCCGCGAAGATGTACTCTAATCGGTGCTCGAAAGAGGGTGAAGATCATGTTTGAAGCACATTGCATCAGTGGAACACTCACTTAGCGTAATGGAAGATAAGACGATCCGCAGTGTAAATTTACTATGCTTCTTGCGTACTTTCTGATAAGCGGCCCAGTTATCTTCGGCGCTGAACTTTACGAAGACAGACCGGACGCTTAGAAGCACGGTTTGAAGCGTCGTTACAAGATTAGCCGTCGGACAATAAATAATGCCGCGGATACCGATAAATTCTGGAAATTGAACCGTGCGAACGTGTATCTGGTTGGCTCGATTATATGCGCACCTTGTATGTTAACATAATTTCCAGAAGATTCGAGATTCGACCTTTCTTCGAAAATTTCTTTGAGAGATTAGGAATTATTCGTTGATAAATTAATTATTCGTTGATAAATTAATTATTCGTTGATAGATTAATTATTCGTGGATGAATTAATTATTCGTGGATAAATTAATTATTCCGGAGAAATGTATTTATTTTATACGTAATTATTATTTCGAATTATTCAATTCGGAATTATTCACGAACAAATATGTTCGATTTAATATTCGATGTAGTATCCTCCTTTTTCTCAAAGCGGTTATTATCGTTCTAAACTAAAGATCAGGGAGGTCATAAATAACATTTCGTTTAAGCAGAGATTCGTCCAAGCCGTCCTGCGACGGAGTGACAAAATAAAGTTGCATAACCGAGCGTACCCGCTACACACCGTTCTCGGATTCTTACGTAAGGAAGAATTTCTTCGTCAACGCGGCGAGCAGCTCCGTGGAATCCAGTTTTTTAATTGCCTCGTCAAGAAGGGTTGCACGGAACGATATTATTTTCTTTCTGAAATGGAAAGAGGACATAATGAAAGGGAATGTACCTGGAGGGGGCTTAAACACCGGTCCCAAGAGATTGCAAAGGAACGGCCATTGTTAGGGAGCTGCTTGCTTGGCAAACGTGTGAAATCAGCGATGTCTGGCGTCTTAGTCGCGAGAGCTAGACTTCTAATTGCAAACTTCCTGCGAAAACCAGCGCACTCGTTAAATACTGTATCTCGCTAAAGCTCCGAACGGTTGAATATTGCTCGTAGATTGAATATTCATTCGTTATGCTCTCATTTATGCATCTGCGGTATTTGCAAACTTATGAAATGCAGATAAGCCCCTCCACTATGAAAAAATGCTAAAATTTGCAGCTCGGTTTTCCTGGGACGAGTCTTCTAATCTGCGAGACAGATTTCTATTTCGATCGAATTTATTAATAATTACTATTAGTAATTATTGCGAGTGGACGCTGCGAAATGAAAAATTTTATATACGATAGCATCGGATTAATACTGATTTCACGAAAGAAGTCAGCTGATAGAATGTTCATCAACAATTACTTTCTAAATCGAATCACTTTCCCCCAATTGACTCTCCAACTTATCCAAATTGCAAAATTAATTTCGTCGAAACGGGCGTGCGCGGAAGATCGGCGAAAATAGTATAACAATGGAGCGAGCCGGTCTCGTTCGGCGCGGCAATCCCGAAAAATAATTAACTTAGGTTATTGGCGGTCTATCGAAAAATTGAGGAATGATACAATCAGCATTCGAATGATAATTGGAGGATCGCCGGGCGGGTTCGTGCGATGAAAACTGGAGCGGATAGTTTTGAGAGATCGCGCACCGTAGGAACAGACGGGAGATAACGAGCGGACCTTTTTGAAACTCGCATTTGTGCCCGGAAAATATTGGAAGCCGGCACATTAGCCGAAAGGGTGATCGTTTTGGTGTGGAATGACTCCGCTGTGACCGGCACTCTCGAGATAGCAGTAAAACGTTGTTAAGTCCATATGGAGAGAGGAAATGCGGCGCATACGTAATGAACCAGCAGGAAAGTCCGGGATGCTTTAATTATTCTTTGAAATTTACTTTTTCCTCCACTCGCATTACACTCGGCTGTTTTACAAGCGTAATTTCTTTAGCAAAGATGTCTCTGTTAAAATTTTAATTAAAACACCGTCAACACCGCACAATTAACTTCCAAACAAAGTAGGACGCGGCCATTGTGCAATCAAGATACCCGAATAATTAATAAAAGAAACATTTCTGCGGTTCCCTCGTTTCGCGGCCTCTCGGCTGTCAAAATGAGCTAATTATTCTCGTTGCTTGTCTGCCTTGAAGGTCAGGCTTATAAATATGCGTTCTTTATTATATATAAATATATAATTATTATGTAATTATGTATATCCTTATATCGTTGTAATATATTATATTATATATGTTCTTATATTCTTATAATATACTATATTATATATATTATATCCTTATAATATATTATATTAAATATATCCTTATAATATACTAGTTTATATATCCTTATATCTTTATAATATATTATATTATATATGTCCTTATATCTTTATATCCTTTTAATATACTATATTATATATACATACTTATATCCTCATAATATATTATATATTATATATATACATTTTTCTAAGATAATTATCCGAACAAATTCATTCAGTCTTTTCTGTTTTTTAAACTAGCAATTATTCGTCGCAAATTATTCTGTTTATTTATTCGAATAAACAATTATTAATAACTAATAAATATTTAACAAAAATTTATTAACTCAAATCTATTACTTTCCGCGTGAATTCCTGTACGAATAAATTCTTATTCGAATGAATTCGTATAGGAAAAAAATAAATGAATAACAATAATAAAATCAGATTGATATATGAATATTATATATGAATATTATATATGATATATGAATATTATAATTAGGAATAACAATTACTTTTGTTGGTAGAATCGAACATAACTTGGATTCTAAATTTTTTAGTAAATCGACAGTATTTTCGAATTGTGCCGCAATATTATAATTAGAAATAACAATTACTTTCGTCGGAAGAATCGAACAATCCTTGGATCGTCAATTTTCTAATTGACGCAAAAGTATTTCTCGAATCGTCTAAAACATTATAACTGCAAATCACAATCGCTTGTGCACTCAAGCAATCGTTGCACTTTTAATTTTGTAGCCGTCCGACAGGTGTCGAAAAATCAATTATTCCGACTGGCAACAACGTTCAGGAAGCGCGATAATTGTTGTCTTTAACAGCCGTAGAGAGCACTCGCAGTTGCACGCAACGTTCGCGCGTTCGATTCTTCGATGTACTTCAGCTTCAAATTACAAATTCTGTCATTACTTTCGGAACAGTGTCGAACGGTTCGTTGGCTCGGCGGGATCCCCAATTTTAATTGCACGCTGCAAATGAATCCGCGGGGCCGCAGAGACGAATGCAAATGCGGCCGGCTCGGACTTCAATCGAGCCCGCCGATAATTGCGTTAAACCTATACAATTTTTCAATCGATTTAAGCTTGAGGTACATAGCTCCGCGCGAGAAGTTCCGCGTGACGCGACGCGTTAAATAAAGTTCGCAGCTCGTTTCGCCGGCTCCCGTGAATGCCGACCAATTATTTGCTAAACAAAACTTTACTTTTCCACGGATCGATTCGTTCCACGTAATTAACGGTTCGAGGGCATCGCGTCGCATGTTTCTGCGGCTGACAGGGCCGCGCGCGACCGATCCTGAACGATACAAACGAACACGTTTAATGAAAAATGTTCGATTGCAAATCGATCTGTCTTTTCTGCTCTCTCTCACTCTCTCTTTCTATCTTTCTCTCTCTTGCGCGCGCGCGTTTGGGGAGAAGAAAGCCATAGTCTAAGAAATCGAAACTCAATGTAACAAGGAGACGGCGGATTTTATGCATTTATGGCGGAGGTGGTAAAATTATATATAAAATAATTATAATATAAGAATTAATAGGTATTGTTATATTTTTCTCAATGTATTAACAGTCATTATTTAGACTTACGTTCGTAGGGGTGGATTTCTATTCCATCAGGAATCTGCAGATATCTATGCAGATATTTTATGCATTTATGGCGAAAGTGGTAAAATTATATATAAAATAATTATAATACAAGAATTATGTATTAATGGTCAGGTACCGTCGTTATTTAGACTTACGTTCATGGGGGTCAATTTCTATTCCATCAGAAAATAGCAGATATCTGTGCAGGCTTTATACTTAGAAATGAGTCGTCTATTTTGAAATTTACCTAAGTCCATTTTTATTAAAATTGAGATATTTAAGGGTTTAAGTTTTAGAAAAGTATAAAAACATATACGATACCAGTGTGTCACACTGCTTAGATTTACCTAAGAAATGTTAAAATATTGGATCAAGAAGACGGTTTTATTTTATGTATTATATTATATATTATATTTATTATTTTGATTTTATTATTTTATTTTCTTAATAATTGCTATTATCTGAATAGGAATTATTAAGAAAATAAAATAATAAAATCGAAATAATAAATATAATATATAAAATAAAACTGTCTTTTTGATCCAATATTTTAACAGCGACGCTTGCTCCTAACGAGTATACTCGTCATCGCTCGATTCTCGCGGCGCCACCGTTAACCGGTTAAAACGAACGCCGAATGCATTAATTTCGCAATAAAGCACCGAGTCTAGTAATAATTACGAGTTTGTCCCGACGTTCGCCAGCGAGCCGCCAGCGTCGAACGAATCGAAAGGAATCGGGGATTGGTCAAAAAGTCGAAAGCTTTGTCCGAAAATCGGGCAGCGGCGGCCGCCGGTTTATCGAGCGACGGAAAAAATCGAAATTCTGTTCTTCGAGCGCGACGGTCCGAGCCGAGGGATTTCGTTTCGCTCGCGATTATCTCATCGGCGGCGTATTACAATGGTCACACGCCGGCGCGTCGCCAGATTTCGACGAGGGGCGGGACGGGGTCGGAACGCGCGTGCCGTGCGAGCCGACGCGGAGGTTTTGCCGCGGATTCGAAAAAAGCGAGGAAAAAAGGGAGGCAAGAAAAACAAGAAAAAGCGCTCGGAATATAAATTCCATGCGCGCCGGTTTGCAAAGTTCGGCATTGCAATGCGCATGCTATCCGCGCCCATATTGATTTGCTTTCTCTCCGCGAATACGGCCGGAAGTTTAAAGAGTATTCTAACGTGCGCGGCGCGTGTACACGCGCGCGAATGTGTCTATCACGGTCTCCCGTTCTCGCTCTTACGAGGCCTGGGGTAGCTTTTATGCGGCGGGCGGGCTCTCGCGCGAACGTGCGTCGAGCAATTTACGCCTACTCGGAGCGCCGCGGCTAATTCGGTCTACTTCCACTGCCTCTTTTTATTTCGCGCCCTATTGAAGACCGCCGAGCGCTCCGCCGCTGCTGAAAATTAGAGGAGCGTTATATCGCGAGCTCCTGCCGGCTACGAATCGAGGATCTTTAAGCGGAGAACCTCAAGACTCGAGCTTCCGCAGCCCCTCGAACCCGGCTTCCCAGTCGAGATCCCCGCTCCCTGAATCGCCGTGGGAATGTTCTATCACTCGGGCGAGTTTTAATGCCCCGACAGTTTTGAATCGCTCGGATCTTCCGAGTCGTCTCGTCGCTCCTCGCCGCACTGAATAACTTCGGGCTACGGACGCGGCCCTTCGCGTTTATCGCGCGAACTTTTACCGATCCCGGGTCTCGGTCGCCGTTACAATCACGCGCGAATTTCTCTTATAATTATGCTTCAAAAAAAAAATAAACAAAGATGTGAGAAATCGTTGCCGTAAATTATATTACTGCGATTAAAATTAATTCTGACGATGGTAAAACTCAGTTAACACGAAATATATTATTTATTGACTAGATGTATCTTTGTAATTTTTATAATCGTAAATTGACCAATTCGGAATTTGTCAAAATGGTTTCGTGAACCTAGTGGTAACTCTAGAATCACCCATGTATTTTTGTTTGCTTCCAATTAATTTTCGCTGCTCGTAAAATCGTACGTTAAAATAGAATGAGGATATAATTGCGCGAAAAGGGTAGAATGATTCGAACGGTAATGACTCGCGCCCCATCGACGACCCCACGATTGAACGAAATTGACTTGTTCAACAAGAGTGGTTTAGTCTTTGAGCAAAGTAGAAGCGGCATGCGATGATCAGACACGCCAGCTTGTTCTACTTAATGGCGTTCGCAGTCGAGTTTACCAGGGAAGGGTCAGTCTATTAAAAATTCTGTTTCTCGGTTCGCGATGCGTGGGGCGATTTTCTTTTTTCTCGTTTCAATTGTTACGAAAATAGTTCGTTCCGGCTCAAAGCTGCACTGCAATATTCGCTACTCAACGAAATGAAAAATTTGCTGATATTCGCACGAAGCTACGCGAGTGCGAAAACATCGCACGACACTCCGACTGTGCTCATTTTAAAGGGTCAAGTCTTTACTTTCACGCCTCCGAATTCCGTCTGTTTTTTTTAAAGACCCTTTTTGGGCTATGTCCGCCCCGTTTGAAGTGGCCCCGCCCCTTTGGCTTGGCCCCGCCCTATTTTTTATTGACCTTGCCCCCCTTTGGTCTGTAGAAAGTTTATTTTTCCGGAGTTACAATAATTTTGAAATATTAATCTCTGTATATTAATCTTAAAATATCTAAAAATATTACATAAAAAAATATAGAGTACTCACTTTTTGTTTTTACAATATTTGGCTTTTTTTGCCATAAAATCTCATCGTATTTTTATTTATTGTTTCAGGTAAGCATGCTCAGAATTATTGCCTCGCCCAGTGCCTTATTGGTAAGTTAGATCAACATAAACATAAGCGTAACAAAAACAGTAATTACGAATACCTGTTTACGCCTGTCGGTATTGCCGAAGTAATTAATTTTTTAAGTACACACGTGCCTGTTCCAGCTTGGAGCAATTTTGGTTACATATTACGGGAGCGATTGCTAGGTGCTTTGTAACTGCCGTTTCAGATAATACCTTTAGCATCAGCTTCCGGTAGTTCCGCAACGTGAATATGTAACTTAACAAAATCCATTCGAACTTCATATAAGCGGTGTTCGCGCAGCGTTTGAGTTACGAGTTATTGGCGTGGGCTTTATCTATTACGGTATAATAAATTCGGTAATATCCTGCGGTTTTATAATGTCCAACGAACGCCGGCATTAAGGGGATCGTTGAGACGCAGAGTACACAACTCTGAATAATAGTTGCATCCCTCAACACTTTCTCGATATAAATATCTATACATATTTATACTAGTCGTAAATGTCTATGCGATCACTGTAACAAATATTTTTCCATCTTACATTGTTTTTGTCATTGTTGCGTTCGTCTGAAATTTCTTATCTGATGATAAAATTTGTTAATGGACGGTAACTGGATTTTACGAATTTACGACAAAATTGAGTAGTTGCAATTTCAAGCAATAGAAAAATCGATGCCAATAAATGCTAATATATTATTTTTAATCCATTAAAATAATTAGAGAAAGGAAGTCATTGTCACTCGATCTAAAGTCATTGGTACGTTCAATATTCCAATCGGACTTATTTTTTACCATTCCTGCATTGAGAATGGTCGAAGAATCTAGGCGACGATTCGCCTTTTGTGCATTCTGATCCAAGAAAACCCCGGTTCACGTTGATAGGTCAGTAAAGATCTATTTTCATTCCATCTCGAGGTAGGATTAGAGTCAGATTTTTCTCCAGCGATGTTGTTCTTTAATTTACGAGAAACGTAAAATGTCATCAGAGGTCGTATTATACGTGGTAGTTCGTACTAACAACGAGCCCTGCCTCAAGATTCGAAAGGATCTCCCGTCGCGATATTTTCTACAATTTATTATCTCTCGCTGCACCGTCCCAGCGAGCATACACGTTTCTTCCTTGGCAATTATTGCAAAACTATTTAAAACAAAACTATTAAAAGCTATTTAACTTTTCAAAGGGTATATAACTATCATCGATTTTTATTACACTTAAAACTGTTGTTGAATATTTATACTACGGTTCGATAGATTGACGCGATAAACTTTGTAATACTTAATAATGAATACAAATATTTAATAATGGATACAAAAATAATATTTAATACGAATAAAAGATAATTAACGAGTAACCTAGTCAAGTATGAGCATGCACCTATCCTGGAATAATGACAAAATTGAAGTGCACGATATGGAACAGTATATTCTAACATAGAAACGCCCACATTCTTATAAACATTTTTTTACATAGCCGATTGTTACATAACAGTATTCCTGTGAGTGGATATGTAAAGAAGAATGTTCAAAAATATCGGTAGAATTTTTATATCCATTTCTCATGATGTAATCCAGGGCTCGGAATAAGGCTGCGCGCAACGTCGACGCCGCGAAGGCTACGCCCCTCGACTCAGGGCGCGTATCGCAATAACTAATTTGTTGCGCACTAGAGCGACGCTCGGTATCACTAGATTATTAATATTTAAACATCGAAGTAAGAATTGCCATACAAGTTTTTCGTCTGACACAGAAATTTATTAGTAACAAAGGCTAATCAACGTAGCTGTAAAATAAATCATAGTGCAAGGGATTAATCAAGACGCTCGCACGCATTACGGAAATTTAGATTACGCATCCCTTGGCGGATGATAATCCCTTGGCGGATGATAATCCCTTAGCGGATGAGACGTCAACCACAATTATTAACTAACGCGCGCAATTATTAACTACGACGCACTCTCGCTCGCTACTTAGCACGTTGGCATATGACGAGTAATTATGGCGGGCTAGTAGTGGATCGAAGAAGAAGCCTCCGATCCACGGGGACCGAAACGAATCGGGGGCTGTGATCAAAGTCGAAAGGGTGAAGAAATGGACCACATTTCGCAATGCTGATCTAGAAAATTTAGAGTTAAATACCTAAAAAGAAACGCGAATTGCACTGGTTAATCTCGATATTAACACGTCGACTGCCAGGCGCATTCTCCATTTTTATGTCGAAATATTATTTACAGCAAATAAAGTGAGTTATAAAATCATGCTTGAAGCATTTTTCGTGGAGGTCACCGGTGACCGGCGCTGTAGACAATTTTTGCGATTGTCCTTTATCCATATTTACTCTAATTATCTACTTTTATTATAATTTGATGCGTCGCCGGTCACCGGTGACCCCCACGGCAGTCAACGCGTTAATTTCGCGGACACGAAAGTGACAAGGGCACTTTGATTTGCCTTCACGCGACTCTAAAGGCCGACGAGTGTGCGACGCAGCGATCCTTGGAACAGCTAGTCGCGGCGTGGCATTCATTTCGCAACTCTAACACAACGCGTTGGCAATTTTCGCGACGCTAACACGACCGTTGTTATTTCGTCTCGCAACTCTAAGGAAAATCGCGAACGCCACGCCACGGAGGGCTGCAGCTGCAGCTGCAGCTCCGAACGAACTAGACGAACGAAACTACTGCAACGCGATTTTCTCGCAACGCTAACTTCGAAATTAATTCAAAGACAAGCCGCGATTGTTGTTCCGCAACGCTATAATGCGAATCGCGAAGTGCCCATCCGAGCTGATTGCTGGGATCTTGTCCATTGTTGCAACAAGATTATGTCGTCGCAACGCTAATTCAACGAACGGAAATCCGGGAGATTACTTTAATTTACAAAATGATAATAATTTCCAAAAGGATCGCGACTGGTTCGCAGAGCTAACTTCGATTTCTGTTCAAAATTAATTATAGCAACGCGTGATTAATTCGCGACGCTATTTTATTTATTCGCATTTTTTAATTTATATTTTATTCGCAAACCACGGATGTGCCTAATCGAGTTGTTCTTGGGCGGCGAGGCCTGCCCTTTGTTGCAGCCACAGCGATTGAAAAGTCGAAAGACGAATTATTGCAACGCGATTAGGTCGTCGCAACGATAATTTAAGGAACAGAGATCCGAAGGAATGATTTCTGAAAATAAGTGGATTTTGAAAATCTCGAAAATTGATCAATTCTCAACGCGAGAATGTATTTATTTGGAAGGCTATCTCTTTAAAGCTACTGCGCATGTCAATCGAAATGTGATCGCGATTGTTCGATTCGTTATACTTTAAACAATTAATTCCAATGCTAATGATAATCGCGGCTGCTTTATTCGCGACGTTAATTTCGATCTCTGTTCGGAATGAACTAAAACATTATTTCGCAACGCTATTGCAAGTCGCCGATGTGTTAATTTGCGCTGATCGTTGGGGCGGCAAAGCCAGCACAAATACTACTACCACTATTGCTGTTACTACTATTAATACTGCAGCGAGTACAGTGACCAATTAGCAATGCATATATATAATAATATACATAATAATATACGTGATAATATACATGATACTATACGTGATAATATACATGATACTATACGTGATAATATACATTATACTATACATGATAATATACACAATATTATATAAAAATACGTATAATATACACAAATTTTTCACTTATATTCGTAGTATTAACCTGAAAATAAAGTATCCGAAAATCTTAGGGTTATTAGTTTCAAATCATTTTTCAAAATGAACCCATTTCGAAAAGAAAAGTAATGGCAATTGAATTTAAACAGAAACGCGAATTATTGAAATTGAGAATAAAATTGAGCACAAATATTAGCTAATCCACCTTCTCATGGATGTTAGTGATAAATCAAGAAAGTATAAATGACCGCAAAAATTAATTAAATTTTGACAATTAAATCAAAAACTCTTTCCAAGATTTATTTTCCATATTTATCGTCGATCATCGCTCGACGCAGTGGAAGGGGTGAAATAGGCCCACAGGGGATACCACCATTAAGAATAGTACCTCGTGGGTGATGCATCACAGGTATATCATGGCTGATGTAATAGGTACTCTTACCATGTTTCATTCGTTTCGTCGAAATAGAACGCCAGAAAATCTTGTTACGATTCGCGATAGCACGGCCGCTGAAAACATGAATACTCGACAACCTCCCTCCTTTCCCATCTTTGTGCTACACGCCATCTTCCATCGAAACAGCGAATTGATTTCCAGCCATTGTCCACCGTGATTCACTTTACGTAACCTTAATTAGTTTCGCCGTTGGGACGAGCAGTATCTTGCGAACAATGCCGCACGTGTTTGCGTTCGCCGGGGAAACGGGAAACTTTCGTTAATTATGTTCATTATGCGCGCCCGGCCCAGTCGAAGAATCAGTCTCGACGTTAGACGCCTCGATTTGCGAACCGTTTAAAAATTTCTAACAACACGACCGCTGACGCGAATTCGCGTCATTTTAAATTCTATTCCTGATTGCCTGAAAGGGTTAACGTTATCATAATTTTGGAAGAATATCAACAATTAAAATGTAAAATAATTTCTTAAAAATTTCGCCTTTCTATACTTTATTTATAATAAATAATATGTAAATTTTATATATAAATAATATATCTAATAACGACTTTTATTTATTGTAAAAATATTTTTGTTTTCGTTCTTCCCTTTTTTATCCTTTTTGCTATTAATTTTATTTGCATTGCATTTTCTTTTTCCAGTAGTTTCTTTTTTTTCGAGGCTATGTTTACATCAAATAGTAAATTATGAACAGTAATGCGGACGGCCATCACACTTCCCACCCCCTAATCTAATCTACCCCCGAAGAAACACGAGAAACGAATGCCCGATCTCGCAGCAGTTCGACAGCTCTTCCCACCTGAAACGATAATTCCAACCGGTCTCGCGCTCGCATCAATCGTCTTCCCGTCCGCCGTCAGTTTCGGTAGGAAGACCGGGCCGATCGCGTCGGGAATAAAGATGGCGGAGGTCGCCGCCGGGAGGGAAGGCGGCGATAAGATATAGGGAAGAAGTATCGGGCAGCCCGGGCAGGGACGAAAGTTGCGAAATGTTTTCCATATCGGAGGACGTTTTATAAGGAAAGTTTCCGCGCCGGGAGCCCTGCGGGTAAAGTTTATCATTTAGAACAAAGGTTTGGTTCGAGCGGGTGGTGACTTTTCTGGCCTGCCGGTTCCGCGGGGCGCGGCGGAAGGGTCGAAACAAAGCATCGCGAGACACTCGAGGAGAGCAGAGGAACACGGAGAAAGAGGACGGAATCGGGAAGAACTGGCGAGGAACGAGGAGAGAAGAGCGGTACGTTGTGGAGCGAGAGCAGAGGAGAGCGGCGGGGGGAACGAGTAGGGAAAGAAAAGGAGGAGTCCATATGTTCCTCTGTGAGCTGAAAACCATGCGGTAAGATGGGAAACCATCTTCCCCTTGTCTCTTTAAGGTTAGACGTCGTCGTAGTCTTCGGAAGAGTCTTTTAGGGCGGGCTGGCAGGATGGGGAATAGGAGGTAGATCGTTACCAAAGGACCGCCATTCTTGCCGGCTGTATTTAAAGGAAAATTGTCCGTACGAACGTCCTCTCTCTGGCCTCGCACACACACAGGCGCGCGCACGCACACGCGGGGACCCGCAGACGCGGCGAGGCACACGAACGGAGACGCAGACAGAGCCGCGTTCGAGCGTGGAGAGTTCCTGAGCGAGCGAAATGCGGTGACTCGAGGAATCTTCCGGAACAGAGCTGGCCGCAGAACCGGAGCGTTTCCTCCGCGAGTGTACGGTAATACAGGTCACACACAGCTCGTACGTAGTCACACTGACTCCCGCCCCGACATACTTGGAATCGGCTTCGAAACGGAGCTTTCTTTCTTCAACTGTATTTCTCCTTCTATGCGCCGGGGTACTTCTGAAACTCTCTGCCGACCCTTAAACCGTTCTAGCAGACTCTGGAAGCCCCGGCATCGCGATCGTGGGAGTCCATCGTGCGAAAATAATCTCCGTTCGAGCTCCTTGCCCGCCGCCCTATTGTAATTCGAATGGACTCCGCGAGCGTAGACGCGACCCCTCTCTCCCCCCTCTCTCTCTCTTGCTTCTCTCTTTCCCTATTTCTCGCTCTTTTGCTCCAGCTCTCATCTCTAGACTCTCGCCGTGCGCGATTTTATCGGCCAGCAACTTTTCCTAGCCGGCCGGCCCGCTCGGCGAAACTCGGGCGAGCTTGTTACGCCACAAATACGCCACCTTTTCGCGGATTGTTGCTTGCGTAACCGATATGCTGCGGCCGAGTCACGCGGCGACTGCTGAGACGCGTTATTTTTTCGATTTTTGGAAAAATTCGAGGTCCGAGTAAGGTCGGAGTTCGAATTATAAATGATTGCAGACGAATTTGTATGCTGTTTTGGCAGAATGATTTATTATGCGTATTGTAAATTGACTGCGTTACGATGTATCCAATATTATTATTGTTACTATTATTATTAATATTAATATTATT
This sequence comes from Augochlorella aurata, assembly GCA_028455555.1. NCBI lineage: Eukaryota > Metazoa > Arthropoda > Insecta > Hymenoptera > Halictidae > Augochlorella > Augochlorella aurata. The sequence continues at coordinate 19,094,603 of CM052162.1, read as the reverse complement.
ATTATTATTACTATTAATATTATATTACTATTTAGTATTAATTTATGCAAAACGAAAGGTCGAACGTGTTAGCTTTGTAATCCAGTTTTATCCCTCAGGGGGTGATATCCCTTTTAGTGGTCGGAAAGCTGCGCTATTCTTGGTCATTCTTTTTTGAAAATAATTATAAGATAATAGAACGAAGTGGTACAAGATGGCGGCCAAGTGGCTGGTAGAATGAAAGAGGTAGGGAACGTGGATTTAGGTAGCGATATTTTATGCTACACGCTTGAAAGACATTGGAAGCGTGGTTGAATTCTGTCGACGCAAATTGACAATTAAAAAAGAACAAGACGTTCTTTAAAATGAATCGTATCTGGAGAAATATTGAGATATTAATAAAATATTATTAAAATATCTATATTTACATAAATACTTTTTTATCGTATTTATCTACATTTATATCTATATTTATTCCACTTTATATTTTACAATATACATTAGTCCAACATTTAATAAAAATAATATTTCATCGTCTTCGAAAACCAAATTATTAATGACAAAATAAAACCGCAGCCTTTCCCTTTAAACTTCACTATTTAAACAGTATTAAATTGGATCAACGATACATCGCCTACGTGTTTCATTGACATAATCACCCGCGGTCCAATTATACCACAGAACAGTCCCGCCTAGCAAACGCCAGGTCCGCCGGGAACGCATGTCCGGCAGAAAATTATCGAACAAGTTTCCGCGATCTGATCACGAGGAGGAGCCCGGAGATACCATGTTTTCGTCGCGTCATCGTGCCCGGAGCAGAGCCCGAGGTTCTTCCCGCTGTAAACAATCCTGAAGGAAAAGACGAACAGGGATTCCGTTTGAAATATCGATCTCCCGCGGCCGAACGTAAATTTACCTTCCGGCCGTTAGAAGCACTAAATTACCAGCCGGTAAAAAATGTTTTGTTTCCCTTTCGGTGGGCCGCGCGCGAACAGCCCCGTTCGCTCCCCCCGTTCGAAACTGAATAAATGATTGTTCGGAGTATCGTGGCCGTGCGCAGGGACCGCCGAGAAAAAGATAAAACGGCGCGCATATTCTTCGGGTAGAGTCTGGCCCGGCCGGATTCCTGCTGGCGGGATAGACAAGACGATTTTATAAATGTCGTGTTTTCCGTCCATTTATTCTTCCGTTGGATTGCTCGCTTCTTATTTTCGGTTGTCTAAAATCCCTTCGGCGCGCGAGGCCACTTCATTTTTATGCGCTGGCACAAACAATGGCATTAAATTAAAAGCCGCGGAAAAGCGCGGTTGATTTATTCCGCGCCGCTTTTGCGTCCGCTTTTACAGTTCCATTTCGCAAGAACTCGCTTAGTTTTACGGGATGAAACAACAGGAATTGCTGTCCGCGTTGCTTGTCGCGCGATCGAATTAGGGCTGTTCGGACGTCGACGCGACGTACGGGATTCGATTCTATGGGGATTTTGGGGCGGAATTACTAACTGCGGATTTTACGGGGTCTGCGATGGAAATGAGTCGAGGACGAAGTGTTTTTTGTTTATTATGTTTATTAGGATAGAAAAGACATTTTATATTCCGTAAAAATTATCAATAATTGCAAAATATACGTACTATATAGGTATATTATTTTTAAACAAGTTGTCAGTAACAGGGTAACATTTTTAAATTGTTTATATGTCTTGGTTATGCATATTGTTGTCACAAATGCATGGAATATGCTTAAAATATACATATAATGAGATTTAAACAATTATTTTCAATAAAAATTATTATCCACCAAAGTTAACAATATTATACCTACAGCACGGTGCAACGAGCGCGCAAAGTGCAGCATCATTTCCGAAACGCGACTTAATTCGTCGTAAGGTTAGCAGTCGCGAAATAAATTACAGCGTGGCCATCGCGCGTTCGTTTCTTTATGGAGATTGAATTCGACGACACCGAGCAGCAGCGAAGTGACGAAATCCCGTTCTAAGCATTTTTCGAGGCGGCGCCGCCGTGTCCATTATTTGATTAGCTCCGGACGCGCGCGGTGTTCAATTGGACTGAAAATCAGGTGTAAATTCTTCCGTGTCCCTGTCTCTGTATTGGATCCAGCATGCGATGTTTGTCGACCGATTCCACGGACACGGGGTTTCTCTTCTTTTTCCCGTCCGCTGGCCGTCCTTTGGGCGGTGTCGTTGGGAAATTAATTTGTTTGCGAGCAGAATTTCATTTAATCCGGTGAGCGAGTGGGCTAATGGAACGAACCGTGGCTCTCTGAGATTGTCGCCGAGGCAGCACCACCTATTCGCTTTCGCAATGTTACGGACGACAAAGGGCCGCCTGCTACTCTATGTGCACCTGCGTGAACTTAGGTTTCGTTTAATTAATCAGCAGCTTCGATCCCCTGTCATATGTAATTCCGAAGCATTGCGTCGGCTACATCCGAGCTCGATATTTATGCTGGATTTGAACGCGAGAAGAAGCCAACCGTCGTCGAGTATTCTCAAAAGGCTCGGCAAAATACTTTTCAAATGTCTCGAAGGAAAAATGTTGATCGATCCAGCTATTGGAATATATGAAAAACAGTATTATTATTTTTTAGTTATGTACAGTATTATTGTTTTTATTTATATACAGTATTATTTTTTTATTTATATACAGTATTATTTTTTTATTTATATACAGTATTATCTTTTTATTTATACACAGTATTATTTTTTTATTTATATACAGTATTATCTTTTCATTTATATAGTTGTATTTTTTATTTATATACACTATTATTTTTTATTTACATAGAGTATTATTTTTTTATTTATATGCAGTATTATTTTTTTATTTACATACAGTTATATTTTTTTATTTATACACAATTGTATGATATAGTTTTTAGTGGTTTTTAATACTTCGTAATAATTTTTAATAATTTCTCATAACAATTTCTCATAATTTTCAAATCGTTTCCGATTGTTTTCCACTTTCTCCACCTGTCTTCTAATAATTATAACGAATAATAATAATATTTGCATTTTAATATTAAAAATTATTCCCACAATGCTACAATACCATAAATAAATAAGCAGGCGCGTTTCGAACCCACTGAACAATAAAAATAATATTTTAAATACTCCATTAATAATTTTGATTTGTTAACAGACACGTTTTATGCACGTTAAGTGAGAAAAATAATTTTGGCCCAGCGAAGTCGGGCAAATATGCGTCAAACGATGCCAGTTAATTTTACATCGTGTAAACAACGTTTATACTTAAAAATTCATTAAAACGGGAAAATAAATTGCGACAGTGAAAAGTGATTTAAAATTCATTGTCCTTTATCAGTTTGCGGTAAAAAAGAGTCGCTAGACTATAGTACGCTGATGGAATTTTATTTGATAATTTCTCCCGCAAACAAACCCTTCACGCGAGCCGCCGCTACGGGGAACAGTTTATTTTAACAAATACAATACATTTTCGTGCCGTTCCCGCGTTCAACGGCGTTATCATTGTTATTGTCGCAATTTATTATATTATTCTGTTATGGTAAGGTAATTCAAGTATGCTTTATAATTCCGCGACGAGCTTATTACGATAATCGAGTTTAACCGTGCGCGGAGGCGGCTCTGTTCGTTTGAAGTCTGAATTTAAATTCCGCGCGATTATGTTCGACGTGTAATGAAAGATTGAGCAGCTGTTGCAATTGTTTGCATTATTCCTGGCCGAATGCGGATCGCTGTAGAGTACATTAGAAAACTGGCTTTTCGTTTATGTTTTGTTAAAAAGTCGCTCGCTTTTTAACAGAAGCCGTCGATTTTAACATACTATTGTAACACGCTGTTTTTAATAAAATTTAAGTACAGTTAATTGAAGAAGAATATTATAAAAATATTATAATATTTATCTCCAATGATTCGCTTCTAGCCGTATCTTTGCCGTCAAAAACACACGATTTAGAAAACAAATTTATTGCACCCTTTATCTCTCGAGGTATCTAAAAGAATATGATCCTTCCGTCGACTTAGGGGCTGTTTTCACCCCCTAGACATCGATCATCGTGAACGAAGAAAATACGTGCCAAATATTTTTCAACAAACTATATTCAGGTTCAAATCCGGATCAACTAACTTTAACAAAATTAAAATAATTTGCAGTTAAAATGCAAAAATTCGTAGGAAAATTGATAAATTCGATGGTTCTTGAAAGTAACAGATATTGGAGAATGACTATATAGCTCTTGTTAAGTATGGCAACAATGAATATTACCTGCAGCATGATGCCATAGAGTTTGCTTAAGGCCTGCTTAGTCATTTCAGCAAATAAATAACACCAGTATACTGTTTAATGAACTTTTTATTTTGAAAGAAATGTGTATTTTACATCAAAATATAAATATAAGTATCGTTGTAATAATAAGAAAATTTTGCTTTTAACTTACTGAATGTCGAACTTTTTATTATTTTTTTTCTTTTTTAATTAAAAAGAGTTCATTAAATACAGTAGAGAGTCCCTCATTTATTTAGTTTTATAATACCCTGATATCAAAACATTTTATTATCTAGATAATACGATGATTAGGTAATAGAATGTTTGGATACCAGAATATTGTAAAAATAAAAGTTCGGATAAGGGAGTCTCCATTGCAGTATATCAATGCTATATATTGTCTGAAATGACTGACTTGAATTTCACTCTCTCTTGGATAAATTTAATAAACTGAGAAACTAACGCGCCGCCATTTTCTTTTAGCACTAACCAACCATAACCAAAATGCTAACCGACTTTTTTTATAACAATTTCACAAACTTCAGAGACTCTGTCTATAACCAATTCGAATTTCACACTCTCTTGAACAAGATTACTAAACTGAGAAACCGGCGCGCCGCCATTTTCTTTCAGCACTAAACCTACCACGATCAAAATGGCCGGCTTCTCCTTTGACAATTCTACAAACCGAGACTCTGTCATGAGAGATGGTCGAATAAACGACACTATCAACTCAACTTTTCCAAGTAAAAATTTCACAGGACCGAAATGAATTCCACCTTTTCATTTTTACGAGAAAACCCTCATCGGTCACACTTTCTGCTCGTAGGTCTCACGTTAACCCTTTTCAGTCGAGACTATTTCGACTCTGAAATGAAGACATCTGTTCCAACGATATTATTTTATTCTGATTAAATTATTTTGATTTAATATATACGAAATTGAACATGCATGCTTCTACTATTTGACAATTTATCGGCAACGTGAAGATTTCTTTGAGAATAGCGCAGCAATTTTTAGCGTCTCCTCAGAGTCGCCACTCGAGTGCAGAGGGTTAATCATGCTGCCTCGGGCCGCTCGTATTCGTTTGCGGCAGAAACGCGTAAAATCCGCCGCCCATTCATGGCATGCTTGGAATTATTCAATATTACCGACGATTCAGATCATGTTCGACAATGCGTTCGGGGTAGCGGATTCGCAGACGAGATAAGACTGCGCCGATTTCAGAGCTTGACGAACGCTGCTATTGGCAGGTATTAAATAAACGTCGCGAAGACACACAGCTAGCGAAAGTATCACGAGAGGATACAGAGAGAGGAAGAGAGAGAGAATGAGTGAGAGACCTCGGGGTCCCCTCCTCCGAGGGAACCCTCTCCCTGGCTTATGGTCTATCGATTTTGTTATCCAAACATAGAGTCTGGCTTCGCGACGCGGCGCGGCGAGTGCGATGGAACACTTTAAGAACGAAGGTCCCGTTTTATTTCAGGCACGTACATAACCGGTCCTGGTTATTGTGCTGCCACGGGAAAGTGCCTTGTTCAAGTGAAACAGATGGATACCTCTCGGCGTGTTCCCCCTATTGCTGGCCACCGCGCGTCCCCTTTCTATTCACCGGTTCGCTGATGAAAGGGATGGAAACCTGGGGGAAAAAAACGGAAGACGGGCGCTCGCGCAGGAAAAAAGTAAACTATTTTTCCCCGTTCGTGCTTTTCTCTTCTTGTTTCTCGTTTTTCTGTTTTGTCTCGTTTTGTTGCACGCCTCCTACCATCATCCAACTCCCCCTCTTTTTTTCCACCTGACGGCTGTATGCTAACTGTCCGGGACTTCGCGTACGGGATTACGAGGGCGACGCTCCTCCGGTTTCTCGAATTAACCTTTATGGACCGGGCTGATTTGAATTTCTGTCCGAGTTTTTCGGATTACGCTCGGGGCCCTCGGATTTTACCGGCCTCGCGACGTCGGTGTACGGAGCTGCGTTGGATAGGCGGTCGTTGGTTGCTTTCGATGATCGATGGAATTCTTCGAATTCGATCACTGTGTATGGGGTATTATGGGGTTGTTCGGAAGTGGTTTCGTTTTTTAAAGAAATGTTGAGGTTACCGAGGGTTTTCAATGTTGTTGAAAGGGTTAAATGGGGTTCAACGTTGCGAAAATAAAACAGGAAATTCAAGGGTAATGTCACGTCATTTTCAATTTATTATGTTTATTAAAGGGGAGAAAATATTTTTGTCTAATTTTTACTCGTTGCAATTAACGTTAGCTATTTTTATTTAATATCACATTTTTGATATGTTCTACAGTATCTCCATTTTTATATCTTATGTCGTTAAAATCACCCGTCGTGTAGCAAATTTTTTTAACAACAATGCCCGTCGTTAATCCCTTAAAAAATCGCCTTCCACTATTCATTAATCACATTAATTGATAAAATCAAAAGTAATGTATCCTGATTTCTTGCGTTATTGTAACATTTGCCGCAAGTAGCACATATATTGAATAAATATACCTTTCCAATCTGAATAATCGTAAATAATAAAATTTTCTTTGATTTTTCCGTAAACCTAGTACTAATTGTAAGACATCTGGTCGCTAATGATCGCGCAGCTACCTCGAGTAAAACAAAAAACCAAGAAACAAATCGAAAAACAATGTACGAAAACGGTGAGCGTGTTAGGTAGAACGGCGTCAGTTTGTATAAAACATTCGAGGGCGACGTTTGTTGTTTAATTGATCCGGCGCTCTGTGCCGCGTCGCGCTGTTTGGCTCGAATAAATAAAATCTAAGTTATATATTCGGCGGCATGGAAAACGGCCGACTGACAGGTTTACTTGTGATCGCTCGTCACCGTGCTCTTGGTTAATACCGAGGCGTCGGTTGTTTAATTGAAGCCTCGCACGCGGCCCGCAAAGTCCGACCACCGGATCCGAATGATAGTTTAACATGTCGCCACCAGCCGTCGTCCTGTTGTATCCGGTAAGCGTGCGGCGGATAATCATTACGATCGGACACGTAGGCCTGTGGCGAGCGGACTCTGGTGACGACGAGCGAAATACTCGCCGGCTTTTTGTCGCTCCCTTTTTACCCTGTCCTACCCTGTCCTACCCTGTCCTACCCTGTCCTACCCTGTCCTACCCTGTCCTACCCTCGCCGCTCCGAGCCGCCGGCTCGTGGCTCGCGTTCCGATCGACCCTCGCTTTCTATCTGACAATTTAAATCGAGTTAATTAAAGTCATTTCGTAAATCACGAATGACATTCCCCCGCGGGAAGACAGGCGGAGGGGGTGAACGGCTGTTAGGGTCGGTCTTGGTGCTCCGAAACGCGCGACACGGACTGATTGCGCAAATATTTTTTCTGGCGCTCGCGATCCGCCATGACGTACTCTTGAAATGTTTCAGTAAACTGGATTAACAGTGTTAATGTTTTTAAATTTGTAAATTTGTTAAATTTCAACGATTTTTATGGCATTTTTCACGTTTTGTTTGAAACACCTTTTGAAACCTTTTTAAAATTCTTCTTCAAGGTCTTGAATTCTTTCGGAGATGATAGAGGGATTATTAAACTAGTGTTTTTATTAATCGCGGGAAAAATTGTTGGCATATTTCGTAATTATTCATTTTTTAATTATGCTTTAGTTATGATTTTCGCATAATTTTTGTTGTATTTCATTGTTTAAATAATCTTACTGTTGATAATTCTTTTTCCATTTGTACTAAGTCTCGAAAAAATTAATAGAAACATTAACAAGCGTTAACAGATATTAACAAACGTTAATAAACAGAAATATTGACACGTAAAGAAATTATCGAGTCGATTATACAACCATAATTGATGGAAGAATCGACTAATTTAGAAAAATTCACAATTATTTCGCCATTGTCACGATTAACAATTAACAAGTTACATAATTTACTTGCCCATTTAGTTACGCACTAAATACATATTTTTTAAAACCATTTCGATATCATTGTTGAATTTCAGAGTTAACAACAGTTGTTCTACTGTTAGCGTTTATTAAATGATTCATGCTCGCTAGCGATATTTTGATTTAACTGTTTCTATTATTCGGGAATCAAAATTATTAGATTATTCGGTGCTTATTAATCTTCAATACGATTTCACCATACCTGTGATTTTCTATGACAATTTTAATGAACTTTATAGTCTGACTTTTTCTCGATGTTAATAAATGAGTTCATAAAATTGAAAAAATCAATTGCGATTTTCGATAAATTATTAGATTATCTAATCATCATAAATGTTTAATACAGTTTCATTATACCCTCGATCTTGTAACGAATAAATAAAAATCTGGATGAACATTGTTCAAATAGTCTGATGATAGATTTTCGTGCGATATTAATAAGTGAATAAATAAAATTGGAAGAATCAATTGCGATTTTCGATAAATCACAATTATTAGATCACTTAGTGCCCATCAATCTTTAATAAAATTCATTATACCCGCGATCTTATATTAAATAGATAAACATTTTAATGATCAAATAGTTATTGTTCAAATGGTCTGATGATAGATTTTCTTCCGATATTAATAAATAAATAAATAAATAAATTTAAAAGAATCAATTATGATGTTCTATAAATCACAATTATTAGATCATTTAGTGCCCATCAATCTTCGATAAAACTCATTATACTCGCGATCTTCTATCGAATAGATAACAATTTTCGTCAACTCTGTCCAAATAATCTCATAACAAAATTTTCATCCGACATTAATAAACGAGCAAATAAAATTGAAAGAACCTCCGACGAGAAAATTCGTCAAAGTGTTCGGCGTTTTTGCGAGTGCTATTAAAAATGATTAAATTCGATTTGCGTTCATTATCATCGGTTCCATCGCGATCAGTTTCGCAACGGTGCTGCTCGACGCGCAACAAAAAAAAAAAAGAGAGAGAGAGACGAACGCTTTTTTCCCAGCTGCGTCTTCTCGTATCCTCTTTCGCTGGCTATCGTGCATATACAGGAGAATGTCCCTTTGAAGTTGCGAGTTTAATCGGCACAGCAGAATTTTTCCCTCAGAATTATATCACGGTTGTAGGCGCGCCAACGGTTCAAGCAAAACGGATTTTAAGCAATTTCCACCGCATCAAAGTGCTTCGGTTCTGGCAAAATGCATTCCCCGCAATTTTTCCGGTATAAACGTGATTGCGGATGATGAGCCATGGATCGCCATTCCCTTTGTGATATTTTTGGCCAGTTCTAATGATTGACGCGCGCGCGAGCGTCCGTCGATTATGGAAACCTCTTCCCTTCTTTCACGGGCTAAATCGAAGCGCGTGCCGTTCGACCGATTCCACATTTCCATCCGTCGACATAGTTTTTTTCCCGCCGCAAATTTTACGCCGAACACGAATTATTCAAATCGAAATTGTCTCGTATTCGAAGGAATATAACGCGCGCGATTCGTAAAGCCAATTCGCGGTAATTCTGGGGAAATTCGTTCTTTCCGGCGATCAATAAGCCGCAATCGATAAGTAGTTGAGCAAATTATCCGTTGGACAAGTGGTCCGCGGATATCTTACGCATTTATGGTCAAAGCGAGCGGATGAAATATCGGTGGAAGTATCGGGAGAATTTCGGAGTCCCTGTTGCATTATTTTCTGCTTATGCAAATTAATCGGAGAAGAATTCTTCGAAATGCATTTTCGAATCGATCATTGCAGATCGGTTTTCTAAGTTAATAAATTTATTTAATATTATAAATTTATATAAAGTCATAAATTTATTTAATATTATAAATTTATTTAAAGTCATAAATTTATTTAATATTATAAATTTATTTAGTCATAAATTTATTTAATATTATAAATTTATTTAATAAGTTGTAAATTTATTTAATGAGTTGTAAATTTAGTTAATAAGTTGTAAATTTATTTAATAAGTTGTAAATTTATTTAATAAGTTGTAAATTTATTTAATAAGTTGTAAATTTATTTAATATTATAAATTTATTTAATAAGTTATAAATAGACTGCGGATTTTGTGCTTTTACAACAAAAACGAGTATGTCAAATACAAAGCTAGCACAGCATTGGACGAATTCAAGAGTAATGTCACAATATTGACAATTTATTATGTTTATTAAAGCGAAGAAAATATTTTTGCCTAACACTTATACTCGTTACAATAAACTTAGACAATTTTTATTTTGCATAAACATCCGCAGACCAGTCTTTACAGACTAAATATAAATCCGTGCAACTTTGGGCTGTAGATTTTTCTGCAGCAACAAACATCCAAAAAATGAAAATTTTATACGTCATCGCTCACTTCCAATTTCTTGAAATTTTAAAAGAACTCGAATAATCATCTATACCGTTAAACGAACCGGCTGTATTAACGTTCCTCCAATGGAACTTCCATCGAGCATAAACACTCAGCCATTAATAGGAAATATTTTATACTATATATAATTTTAACGTCGATCAAGCATCTTACAAACACGGTTTATTTTATGGATTAATTACACCGTCCTAGAAACTTAATGCTATTCTTAGACGTTACGAGCGATATTTATTAGCAATCGATATTATCGCAATACTCGTCGGAAACAGGTAGCTGGCGAAAAAAGTGAGCCGCGTCTCTTAATCTAGCTTCGTCGAGCTGGCAACATGGGAGGCAAAAGTGTCCCGTACGTCGAAATTTACACTGCGGAAGCAGTAGAAGGTGATTCCAGTGATAAAAATGACAAAGGAGCTCGCGATTATTGCGATGCCTGGTTTTCTGTTAGCGCAGCAATAGCTGCAGCGGTTACGGTCCGGGCGGTGCATTCGGGTTCAATTGTTTCCTTCCCAGTACATCATAATCCCGTGCAATAGTGCCGATCGTAGCCCGGCATCGTAGACATTATTTAAGATATCTTGCCGCGCTAGCATGATATGGCTCCTTCCGAGGTAAATTGGGACGACGGAGCCGAGCAATGGAGAGCGTTTGCAGGACTCCTCTAAGCCAGATTAGGGAGCCGCAAGAAAAGCACTGCTAGGAAGCTTTGTTCAGGCTGGAACTGGTACGTCGTGATGAGCAATGAAGTAGCCGATAGCGTCTCTCTAAGCATCTCAGGGGAGTCTCGGATGAGGAGTACTCGCGTTCTGCCATCCTCCGATCCCTTTCTATCTCCTGCACCTACCAATCCTCTCTATCTACAACCGTTTGCGTTTGCTACGTTCCAGTTCAAATACTGGTTACTCTACACCGACTGTCCTCATCTTTCCCTAACTCTACCTCTTCCTCCCTCTCTCTCCCTCTCTCTCTCTCTCTCGCTCTCTCGCTCTCTCACTCTCCTTCTCTCATTCTCTTGCTCTCGCAACGTCGTTTAACTGGATTGTTTCGGAGCAATAAGTCCTGTGGCTCGGTTTGATGAAGTTTGACGTCGGCTGCTGGGGTCTTAGAGGATTTGCCAGCTTCTTTCTATAGGATTTAAAGATCTCGATGAAACAGGAACTCAGCGGATCAAGAGACAGAGTTGAAAAATTGTACTGTCCTAGTTTGGCCGTGTTTGACATTGGTTGGGAAGCTCTTGGAACATTTCTGACGTTTAAAGGTTTTCTGTAAAGGAGAACGCGGGAGGTTGGAAAGCGGGGTGGGGGAAGTTTAGTGATTTGATTTGGTTTGACGTCGTTTGCAGATGTTTTATTCTGTATGATTAAAATATTGTCCATGATTTTCAAAATTGTATTGATGGAAAGGTAGATTAATTTGAAGATTATGTGTGAAAGGAGCTCAGTGGTTTAGTTTGATTTAGTTTGACGTCGTTTGCAAACGTCTTAGATGGATAAATAACATATTTTTTATAGTTTTCAAGATTTTATCGATGGAGTGGTGCATTAGTTCGAAAATTCTGTGTGATAGAAGCTCAGTGATTTCGTTTGCTTTAGTTTGACATCGTTTGCAGATGTTTTATACGAATAATTAATATGTTGTCCATGATTTTCAAAATTATTCTGCTGGAAAGGTGCATTAGTTTGAAAATCGTGTATGAATGAAGCTCAGTAATTTCGTTTCATTCAGTTTGACGTCGTTTTCAGGTGTCCAACACAGATAATTAACATATTTTCTACGGTTTTGAAGATTTCATCGATGAAGATCTACATTAGTTTGAAGATTATATAAGATTACCAAGCTCCGTTTGGTTCGGTTTGACATCGTTTGCAGCCGCGTAGTTTACAAAAATAAATATTTCTATAAATACATAAGTCTTTCGCGTGGAATATCGATGGCCCAAACAGTTTCGTAGAAAGCGCGCAGGTTTCATCGTGATTTTATCATTGTATTCTTTTAATAGAGTACCTTCTCAGCGGTAATTTAAACAAAAGGCGGTAACTTGATAATTATTCGGGGGATCGAGGTATCGGCGAATCGACATTACGGTTCTCGGCGTGTCGTATTTACGGTACCAACAATATTGTATTTATTTGTTATCCTCCGCTGGAGTTACGCGAAATGTTTCGACCGCTTGTTTCATTATATTTCCGCGGTGCGTGGGAGGAATTAAAATAAATTTCGGATAATGAACAACCGCGGGAAAATTATAAATGTAACGAACGAAATATAAATTACTTATCTAACGGGAATTTTTATTAGGGTAAGTAATCGAACGGGCGATTTATCGGGGAAACATGCGCGCGCGACCGTGTAACATTTTTAGCTATCCTTCACCGTGTTCGATTTCCATTATCGCTGCGATAAAGTGAATTAACGTGCCCCGCAGAACGACATTAACCGTGTCTCTGTGCGTGGAGACAAATGCATGAAATTATTTTGAGGGACAAAGATCTCAACGTTGCGTTTCGAGTTTTCAAAAAATTCTCGATATTTGCACTCTTGTAATTTCGTTAAAAGCAATCGTACAATAATAAATCTGGGCTTGTTTCAAAGCTTGGAGCTTCTACTTTCGTCTTCTGTCATTCGTTTTCGTTTGCTATTTTTTTGCAAGATATAGCAGAGGGGAAACCGATGTTCCTTCTTCTGCCAATTTCTGATTTTAGAAAAATCGTCAATATTTGAGGTGCTATAATTGTATGAAAAACAATGGTAAGAGAATAAATTTATACTCATTTTAAAGCTCGAAGTCTCTACTTTCGCAGTATATCATTTGTTTTTGTTAATGATCTTCTTGCATAATATAGCGGAGAGGAAATTGAAGACCCTTTTCGGTTAGAAAATGCTGCTAATTGAATTGTCTCTAAAAGCTTAAAGAAATTTTTTCCTTGACACCATCTACCACTAATTTAAAAAATGAAGTTTCTTGATTATAATGACACCTCAAAACTTGATCTACGATTTTTTTTCACCGCTTTATGAAGCGAAGAAGAGGAACCAATTTGACCAGGTACAAGCTTCGAAATACTGCAGAGTTGACATTACACGTCCCATTTAAAGCTCGGTAAGACGATAAAGAAGAATCGTAGATCAAGTTTTGAGGTGTCGTTGTAAAGGAGAGGATTCGATCTTAAAAACAGCGTTGAGTCCAACCTCTAAAAAGATTCTCCTCGATGTTTAAACGCGTCGCAATTTACAGCATATTCAACCCAAAAGGAACCTTCGGTTTCCTCCGCGCCACGTTATGCAAAAGAATCTTAAACAAAAATGGACGACGGTACTGCAAAAGTAGAAGCTGAAAGCTTTCAAACGAGTCTAGGTTCACCGTCGTACTATTTTTTTTCACGAAGTTACAGCATTTGCAATGGTGACCATTTTTTGAAAATCGGAGAAACAGTGTCCGAGTGCTTTCGCTAAGAAATTTTGATTTTTCAGGCAACAATTGCGAGCTATAACTGTTGTTTTTATGCATTTATATTAAAAATGTGTGAAATTTCGAACGACAAAAAATACCACAAGAATTTGAGGACATCGATTTTTCAATCACTGAAATTACTAGAGAAAGAAATTTTTATTTCACTCGTCCTTGTTGCATTTGATTAGGCATTTTTAGCATAATTATAGCAATTAAATATCGCCGATTTCTCGATAATTCGGTGCTCGGATGATTTCGGCCGTGGTTTCGGGAAACACGCCCGCCGCTGAGTATTCGGCAAACTTGAATTTGCCGCAGGGATTTTGTTTTCCTTGGGGCGATGTCTGCGATACAATTCTTGAATTTATTCACAGCAAAGCCGCATGGTTCGGCTCTCTTGCTTTGCTTGCCCGACGGGATACGCCGCCGCTGGTCTACGCCGAATAAGAATATTTTTTCGTCTCGTTTTTACTCGAACCCTCGGTCGCGTCGTTTCGCCAGCTTTTCCTCCCCGCCTCGTATCCTTGCTATCCGCAGCTGCGCTATATCCACGTTACGCGGAAAAAGATCCGGTGAACATGCTGTTTCACGAGTCGGGATTTGTTCGACCCTCCGCAGGTATCCAATTTCTTTCGATCACTATAGCAAATAAATTCATGCACAGCTTGAAACGTGCCAGATCCAGTTTCACTGTTGTTCATCGCTAAATTATTCGACGGACTGCCGGCGTGATCGAAACCACCGCTTCTCGGCGAGTATTTGTTTGATTAAATTCACTCGAGG
>CM052162.1:19059024-19073832 GCA_028455555.1 Augochlorella aurata | reverse complement strand
ACACGGATAAATTAATTGAAAAATACAGTCTCTTAGCTGGAGAATATTTTTTTAGGGTGGCTTACGATATATCTAGGACCAGTAGATACAAATTAATTGAATCAGACAAACAGAAATTCTGTAAAAAAGGTGCAAAGAATAACATTACTAAATACAACTAATATGTGGTACTCAAAGTACCGAGTGCCTAAGTAAATAGATTAAATTGTCTACTATAATAACAATTACAAAATTGCAACAAGAAAAATACAATTCAATCGGCTCAGGAGTTGTACTAAAAAAAACGGTTTAGCCAAACCAACCAAAACTGAAACACAAATTCGAAGTATGCGAATAAAAAAAATCGCACACACGTGGCAAGCCAGTCACTTGCAAGAAAAGAACACAAGTATGAAACCATGTTTAGGACAGGAGACATAAATATCAAGCAACCCCAACTCGCAACAAAACCGGAGCCAGAACTTCCGCGACCATTGCAACATCAACATCAGCATAAAACATATTCCCCGCCATTCCACAGGATATAGCGGCGCAAGAAAATGATTAAAAATACCTAGTGTCGCAATAGATCTCGTGAGAGACCCGGGTACTCGGGCAATCTTTGTTTAACTGAATATCTCGCGGGTAATATAGTTAGCAGGGTATCTCATACGTGGACTGTGGATTTAATGCATTTATGTCAGAAATGACTAAGTCAAATGCTAAACTGTAAAGACCTTAGAGGAGTTTTAGGATATTTCTATATTATGTATAACTCTTATGAAAAAGAAGGAGGCATTTCCATGAGTATGATTTCATTATACGTGTTTTAATATTAAGTTTAATAATGTTTACTTACCATAAAAGTCTGCAGATTATTCATATGCAGACTGCAGGCGTTATGCACTTTTTAAGACATTGAGAGCACTTCTTATTATCTTTCCATGAGGTACAACTTGTTAAAATTATTAAAAGAGTGTTTAAGTATGTGGTGAGTACGTTTAAGGTTACTATTACGAAGTATAGTCATACGAAGTATAGCCAGTCGGCTACGACGAAAGAGGGCGCATAGATCGATGGTCAAGAGCGCGCGGTGAAAAGAGGTTATGTAACGAGAAAACCCACGCGCAAAGAACAGTGTATTTCTAGGTTGGTAATAAGTATATAAATGAAGTTGTCAGCTGAGGATATTGTGACATATTTATACATATTTATTTGGCGAAGATCTGCAGTCTGTATATTTATTATACAATACACTTGTGACAAAAATTACTGGGCCTAATACAAAACTGTGAAGACATTGGAAGCACTTGAAGATCGTCTTTCTATGAGATACAACTTGTCAAAACAATTAAAAGGGGAAAGACCATATTATCGGACTTACATTTCTACTAATTTACTCAAACAATTTTTATTTTGCACAAAAATCCGCAGACGTCACGTAAGTAGACACCCGTTTTTATGCACTTTCCACAAACGTTACTACATCTAATACAAAATTATAGGAAGCACTTGAGATTATCTTTACCGATGTACAATTATTGGAAGAGGAAACACATTTTTACCGGACTCTCATTTCCTGCGATTAACGTGGCCGCAGTGAACGTGTTAAAATCACGAGAGACAAAACGAAATGCCCGCAGCATTGTAATTGCAGCAGTGGCCGACCTTGGAAATCGATATTGTTCAACAAAAGCAGTTCGAAAGAAAAGCTCGTAGCGGACGAGCGAATGGCTGGCATAATTAGCTTCCTGTTCGCATAAGTATTTCGCGGCGCGTACGGAGGGCCGCGTTCCGATGAAACGCGATCGATCATTGTTAGCCCTAGTTAGTAATCAGGCTGGTTGCACGAGCGGCGCTGCTAAAACGTGTATTCGGCCGAGCATTTAATAACGTTCAAGCATTAATTCGCGTTTCAGTGGGCAGGCTGGCCCCGGCAGATTGATAGCGCGACCACTCGTACGCGATGATTCGCCGATAAAACCTCTTATTAGGGGGGAAGGGCGACTGTGTGCTCAGCCATAAAGGGCCTCGGCTCGGCAGTAAGCCCGGGCGTACAAGGTGTGAACAAGCCGGGGCGCGATGTAGCACAGAGCGCCCGGCAACAAATCTTACAATAACGAGCGGGCATCGATCGCCATCACCGGCAGTCGCGGAGCTATCAATTCTTCCCAGCTGGCCTCTCAAAAAAGACGGCCGTTTAGTGCCCTTAACACGCACTCGAAAGCCGTTTTACGGCCCTACGGCTCTCCGCGGCTCTGCGTAGACGGGCACACCACCGATGCGCGCTATTCTCCGCCGTTTAACGTGTCACTGGCTGACAACGGACCGATTTTGTTGCCTGTTTCTGGCACAGGACGCAGATGCCAAACCAGAGGGAACTGCGCGAGAAAAAAGAACACCGTGGGTCGAGTCCCGGCTATACAAGGCTCGCGATCCAGAATTTATGCAGACCGAGTCGGCCAAGACACGCCATTTTGCTATATCACGTTCACTCTCGTGCGTCGACTGCGGATCTTTATGCTAAGTAAAAATGTCCGTCGTTGATCGGTAGAAGGTAAAATTAAACTGCTTCTTTTAACGATTCTGCTCATTCGAAGATAGTGTAATAATATCATTAAATTCTTGTTACGGCTTTACACTTTTATATTTTAGCTATTCCGTTTTACCATAAATGCATAGCATTTACGGTCTAGTTATGTGATTCATATTTGGATGATTATTCAATATTGAAAGTTAATTTCGAGGCTGATAGACTGAGCGTGTCGAATTTAGTTCGTGGACGTTGTAAGGGCATTCGAAGAGCATAGTTATTTAAATAATTTTTGTTAATATGATTATCGTGTCGATAATAGAAAATTTTTTTAAAAGCTAGAAAAATATTTTTGTTCTTCATTGTAATATTTATACTCGAACAAACTGATTTTTATTGGCATCTTTAAAATGCAAAAGTTTCAGTTACATATAAATGAATCATTAAAAATATAAATGAATCATGATTCATTAGGTGAATAAATATTGCTTTCAAAATGAAAATAAAAAGATTGAACGACGCATTAGTCGAGCAACATTAATACTAATTAGTTCAATTAAGAAAACACCAGCACCGTAAATAATAATTTTATAATTCATTTCAAGGTGGACTTGTTTGAAAATGAGAAATAATTGTACCGCGTCGCGACCCGAATGCGAATTTAACTGCCTGTATAAGTGTCTTGTTTTAACGTTTAATTTTCGCACTTGTTAAACGGGACATTTTTACCGCATTCGGGTGGCTCTTGCCTCGACGGCGGAACGGTCAGATGGAGGCCAATGGAGGATCCTTTGTCTGGCGAGAAAACCGTGGAGATGCGTCGTTGACTGTGAATTATCTAATTGCGACGTCCTTGCCACCGTTTAATGAGATACAATCTCTGGCCCAGGGAGACGAACGAGAACGCGATTTGAGCGTCATGCGAAGTATAGAAAATTATATGACGGCTGTGATGCAAATACGAGATAAACGTCGTTAGACGGAATGACAAAAGAAAAGAGAAATAATGATGACGGCGAGTGTACATATCCCGGTTCCGGACATGCGAACGAGCATGCCAGTAATTGCGAGGAAATTCGATGTTGCCGAGCATGAATAACGCAAGTTGTTCTAACAGTTTCGAGAATGAATGGAAAGAAAACGAGACTCGGCCGCATAAACGTTCCGAACGTTTTCTCGGCGAGCGCGCTGTTCTCCGCCACTTACATTAATGGCGGATTTATTCCGGTCTGAAGTGATGCTTCTTCTCTATGAAGCACAGAAAAAACATACAGAACCAACGAGTCAAAACGTGCACTTCGTACGTCATAATTTGCGCCTTTTTCTTATTCGCGGCTCGTACAGCCTCGCGAAATATGCGGCTTGGAGAGCTGCGCGTCAACTTTATAATATGTTGACGTTGTTCCTGCTAACGGAGGCTCGTGTTTATTAAATCCCAGCGATGCCGAGTTTCTGGATTCCGACGTCAACGTGCCTATGACGTTCCAGTAACACTAAGCCAGCCGGTCGATGCGACCGGTTTAACATTTGTTTATATTCAGGCTGTTGATATTGTAAATATCGTGCCATGTCTATATAAATTCGATCTTGATATTGATACGGAGTGGTACACGTTAGAAGCGTTTAGGAGTCGGCAGGTTTTGTAACGGTATAACTAACACTGTAGCATTGCGCTGTAACATATAATGTAATATAGTGTATAATATAACAATATATAATAATATATAATATAATATACAGTATAATATAATAATATATAATAATGTAATAGAGTATATTATGATATAATAATATATAATAATATAATAGAGTACAGAATAATATAATAATATATAATAATATAATAGAGTACAGAATAATATAATAATATATAATAATGTAATAGAGTATAGTATGATATAATAATATATAATAATATAATAGAGTATAGTATAATATAATATACAGGGTGGTCAACACAACTTGTGGATCTCCTGCAACTTCCAAAATATGCATTGAGCAACAAACTTTCCAATACTTTTTTTTCTTAAATGGAATACTATATTTTCTATATAAAAATTTGGAAGAATTTCGAATTCTAAGTAAAAAAATGACCTTTATTTGCCCTAAACCTAATAACTAACATTTTCTTCAGTTTTAAATCGCGCAACTTTCTATTGAAAAATTTGTTGTCCGATGCATATTTTGAAAGTTGCAGGAGGTTAATATATATTATAGTTTATATTGTATTAACCCTTTGTACTCGAGAGCTCTGGAGTGCAGCCATTTAAAATTTATCGTCGAACTCGCCCCGGATCCCCCGAGTGCAAAGGGTCAGTATTAATTTACGATTATTGATATTACAAAGATGCATTTATGGATGCTCCTATATTTTATGCATTTCATAGTAGGACGGTTTCGGAAGGTTTAAGGTCAGCTTTCGGACAATAATAATGTTTTGCGACGGAGCTCTGGGTCGATATAGACCCAGATTTAAAATATTTGACCATTAATTTTCTGATGATTAATTAGAACCCTCACTTGTTCCATTAAAGTTTATAGAAAAATTAATTTGCCTAAAAGAAGTGCAAAAATACACAAATGTTCATAAACGAACTTCTGAAAATAATCTCAAGCATAGACAGTTACATTTCTGTCAAGAAGGGCCGCCATTGATTATTATTATTATTATGATTATTAATCCGCGAAACGAGTTATAAAAATTTGATCACCGCAAGAAACAAATTCCTCAAATTTCTAGCAATCGCTGCGGAGAGCTCTAATTTAGCATAATCGACGTCGATAGGGAAAATGCTGGGCCAGCCGAGTCCTCGGTTCGGTTATTAGCGTGTACGTGATTCCCTTAACGCGGATTGGAGGGCCGCTGACAATAACGACAGAGCGCGATAGAGGAAAGCTCGTGGCTGGGATTGCGACAGAGGATTTTGTCGAGAACCAGGAAAGAGATTGTCGGCGGTTCGGAGAAGTGCGCGGAAGACGCGGCACAGACAGAAGAACACTTGGCGTTACATACCTCGGTACATTTATAGAAGCTACCCAGCCAGCGCCGTATTATCATAAGTTTTAACTCGTGCTCGCTTCTTGCTGTCACTATAATTACGCGTAATGTCGCGTGGCCTTGCGAGTTCCGACTCTTGCCTTCTTGTTTCGTTCGTTCTTGCCCCGAGCCCGTCCTCTTCCCGCCCGGCGGACTTCTTTCTTCCTCGAAAACCCTCGGTGTCCCCAGCCCCTCCTCCTTTTTCTCGCTTTTCCGCGTCGTCTGTCTTCCTGCCTCTTCTTTTCCATCCCCTGTTCTCCACCACAGGGAGACACAGGGCGCACGGACACGCGCACACAGGGCCGCGCGCTCTCTCTCTGCATCCGTCGAGCAGCAATATACGCCCGCGTTAATTTAAAAGGGATACATAATAATACGAGGATGCGGGAGCCGGCTCTGACCCTCGGCGATTTTCTCCGGGCCTCTCCTTTAATTGCCAGTCCTTCGCCGTTCACCACCTGTGCTCGAACGTAACTTTTTTCAGGGGTTGTTTTGCTGCGGCCACTAAACCCCTGACCCTCCGGTTTTCCTTCGCCTTTTCCCACGTCCGGCTATCCTCGCCGTTCGGAGATCGGTCCAGGACCGTGATAATTACTAATTTGGGACTTTAATTGCCCGCCACGGCCTCCTGTGAACCCGATTTTAGTTTCCTACGCGTTCCTTTCGGTTAATTACACGTCAGAAATATTATCTTCGCCGAGGAAAGCGTCGCTATTTTGCTTTCCCAAGAAATTCTTGGACGCTCTTTCGCGGCTCCGGTATATTTTGTGATAACGTTGATTGCCGTATGTTATCGCGATTTTCTTGGCGAAAGCAAGAACCTTAAAACGCTGTACGAAGAATGGTAAATTACTTCACTATTTGTAATCATTGTTTGTCCATTTGGCTTTGTAGTTTTGCAGGAACAGATTCTTGAATACCCTTTAGTGTGTCTAGAATGATATATTGTATATTAATTTTGATTAGTATATGTTACCCTGATATTGTTCGACGAGGCACGATCTTCGGAACATTGTTCAGAGGGTGAGAAATCACGTGAAGATTTCTAAGTAATTATTTAATGATCATTTTAGTTTGTATTTTTGGATGAAATAATTCTTGGATAATCTTCCTTTTTTCTAGAATTACATACACTAATTATTATTACTGTACGTTGACGTAATTTTCTGATGCAATACACAATTTTTAAAAAATTGTAAAGAGAGTGAGAAATTACGTGAAGATTTTTATATAATTATGAAATAACCATTTGGATTTATATTTTTGGATAACAAATTCTTGGATATTCTTTCCTGTATTTAGAATGATATACCCTAATTTTTTAATTATTCTATGTTGTCGTAACTGGAAATTACTTAAGAATTCGTAATTAATTATTAAATAAACGCTTCTGGATTTGTACACCATTATATACGAACTGTAAAAACAATAATAATACAACAACTTCGAATTGAAAAGGATAATTATTTTAACCCTCGAAAACGATTTAATTTTCAAGATTGATCGAAAATCCAACATTAAATATATTTTCTTTGCTTCGCATTCGCAATTCTTTTATTGTCTACAAAATAATTCGCCGCTCTATATTTTGTGTACGAGAAAGAATTTTGTAGAAAATGAAATCGGATTTATCGGAAATCAAAGCGGGAGGCAAAGCAAATGAGTGCAGAGATTTCATGGAAGAGCTGAAAAGGATGCGCGCGGAGGAATCGCGGTGGGAGTTCGCCGGGTTTAATTTATCGCCGGAAAGATTGAGATTTTTCATCTATCCGCGCGTGCCTTGTTTCCCGGTGTTTTCCTTTTATTGTGGGACACAAACGTGTGTACATATTTGGTCATAGCTGTGGAACGCGCGTTTTGCAAAATGCTGGCGCGCCGAACCCCTGGGAAATCATATGGCGCGGCTACAGTCCACCGTGCCGGCGAAGAAATTTACTCTGCACGACAAAAGCGATGTAATTCCTTTACAGGTAACAGGGATTGAAAGAAGGAATCTGTGCCGGGCCTCCGCAAAGTCAAATTCCTCGTACTAATGACAATACCGGCTCTGCGCTTTGGGCTATGAGATAGCTTTCGGTCGAGCATTTTCCCGCGCACGTTTCGTTTCCGTGAATATTCCGCGGACTCGATGCCGTTTCAAGCAAAACGATGTAATGTCGTAATCTCATCACAATTCTTTTGAATTTTTCAGGTGAGCATGCTCGGAATTATTGCGTCGTCGTGTGCTGTGTCGGTGAGTGGAATCAATGTAATTAAAGAGTCTTTGATAAAAGTGAGGTTAGGGATGTGGAAGTAGAGAGTTCATTCTTTAGAATGAACGCAGACGGAATATTTTAAGATTTTTTAACCCGATGCGGTGAGGGCTCAAAGGTCAACCAGTTTTTGAACATAATTTAGCAGGTTTACTTAACTTTTCTTTACTTTACTTCACTTTATTATTACTTCATTTATCACACCATAACCTCAGAAAACTAAAACATAAAATTAAATTATTTTATTATGAATATTTTATTATTTACTTTATATATTTTATTTATTTTAACTATTTAAAATAAATTTCGTTCAATTTGTTTCCCTTCGCAATGAAAAATTATATTATCAGTTTTGAGGTAATAAAAAAAGTCGCTTTTTACTTGTTAATTATTTACGTTGACAAAATAAAATATTTCCATTATTATTTATTAACTACATTCTGGTACCCTTATTAATATACTACATATAAAAAACATTATAATGGTGTTTTAAATGAAACTGCAAATTCGGAGTATTACCATACAGTTATGCTAGATTTGAATGGATAACAATAGTTGAAATTAACAGGTTAATCGCGTAGACGGCAATTAAGCAATTTGCATATCCTATAAATTTATTTGCAATTCTATAAATTTAAATTTTAACCCTAAATCTACCAAACCAATAAAAATGACTGGTTTCTATTATTTCCTTTTACAATTTCTGATATTAAACAAATGTTTCTTTAAAAAACTTTTAGACAAAATTCTTCGTTCAAGCTTATACTGCACTGTTATAGATTACATGATGCTTAAATAAATTTGAAGCTCGTCGTTGTTATAAATAATTATCTATTGCTCGCATTCAGAGCTCGGTAATTCTAATGTCAAGGTAGTAGAATAAGTGCAATTAGTCAAGGTTTAAAAATCGCACGCATGATGCGTAGAGTCAAATGCGGGATCCTTACCTTGCTTTATCTTGACGTCCGTTGCGCAAAGCCTAACTGATGAGCCCAACTAGCTGATCCAGGATGAAACGCAGAAGGGATTGGGCACGTATAAACTCGAGCTCTTGATACCCGGGCAACCGAGTACCTGGGTATAAGGGTAATAGGGTTACGGTTACCCGAATACACGTATGCTACGGCTACCGATAAAATACGCTTAACCTTTAATACAACGGTTTATAAATTTTTATGGAAAATTAACTGCATTCCCATTCCGGCATAACGCTCGCTATAAATTTTACTTTATTTTTACCACGACAGAATTTACGGGAAAGTTTCGCGATTTTTGTACGGATTTTCGCCTGCAACTTCTATCAAGGAAATTCTCATAAGCATCCCTATACGGACGGTGTAAGCTTCTTACTGTTTTAAACTATTTTCAAGAAATACACGCTTTTATTTTCACGCTTGAGTTCAACATAGTCGTTCCCAAGGGTGGAGAAAATTTTAATTCTTTAATTTTTTAAATTTTGATCTTTTTGAATTAAATTGGGCTATACTGTTATAGTATAGCCTTGGTTATTCGAATCACTATAAATCTAAATATTCTATGTCAGACTTGCAAGACCGGCAACAAGTATATAACGAAGATTTTTAGGATCTTACAGAGGAGATTCTTTCAAATATGCAACGAAGTTAAAAAGAATTAAATTTTTTAAAAAGGTATTCATACCTCTCCTGCGCAATCCTGAGGTGATTTGAAGTAACTTTTTCCTCAGCGCGAATGCAATCCGCGGCTTTGTTTAAGAGTTATTGACGAAAAACAGTGGCCAATGAGAGTTGAGATCAGCTGACGCATGGCAGTCGAACCAATGGGCGGAGCTGGGCTTCCACCGCTCATTGGGTCGGCCGCCTAGCACCAGTCGATCTCGCCTCGCATTGGTCAGTGTTTTTCGCTAATAACTCGTTAACGACGCCTCGGAGAAAAATTTTGTAAAGGAAAAAGTTACTCCAAATGACCTCAGGAATTCTAAATTCCCGATTACGCGTCACTTTTGGAACACATTGTATACTATTGTCAACCAGTTCCGCCATTCTCCGATCAAATTTCGAGACAATATTTTGCAGCGTGAAATATTCAGATGCTTTGATTTCGTTAACAAGCAATCGCTTTGATCGATTTCGGATTCGAGTTTGGCTTTCTTAACGAAATCGTTCGAAAGTGTGAGATTTTTGTTCGCGGCGCTGCGGTTCGTCGGAAATCGATACCCGCGACCGAGGCAGATCGTCCTCGATGCCGTGCTAAAGATCGACGATCTAATAACGGCGTTCGCAGTATCTCGGCTCTCCAGAGGGTCGTGAAAGCCTATTCCGCGTTTATCGTTTCTCATCCGTGACACACGCGGCGCCGAACGCATTAAATATGGAGAAGTCGCGTGAGCGTGTCCCGTTTAGCCTCGAGTTTTTATTTCGTCAAATATCGCCGGCCCCTGGAATCCAAGTGTCGTGGGAGGGTGAATGTTAACGCGACGGTTGCGAGTCGTAAAGGGGATGACGCGTTTCCTCATTTGCATGGAGCGCGTTTAAACGTGCCGGGATTTCACTCACGATTTTACCGCGCGCGATAAGCAGAGCCCGATAATGGCAATAAGGACGGCAATTTGTCGCTCACGCTCGAAAGAATAATTTTCAGGCAGCGATCGAGCGAGTATCCCATGGTCCCGTTCCCTAATGTACACGCCTCGCATAATAATCCCGCGAGTTTCCCTCTTAACACGCACAAATTGCAACGTATGCTGCCTCTCCTTCACTCTCTCCTTCTCACTCTCCTCCTCACTCTCCTTCTCACTCTCTGTCTTCCCCTCCGTCTCCCTCTCTTCCTTTCTCCTTCTCTAATGAACGTTTCGAAAATTGCGCCGCTGCACGAGGCCAAGAGTTCCGGACTAGCGTATAATGGTTTATTAGAAGGTGGGAAGAGAAGTTTCCCACTTTCACGTGACCGACCGTGTCTTGGAAGTCGTCGTAGCCCCATCGCAAAACCACAGCTTCCGCGCTGCTCGGGACAAGCTTTACGATGCTTTAGCCAAGATTCATTCGAAACCGATATAAGGAGGGGCAATTAGGCCGGTTTACGGCGGTCTTTATGGCAAATTAGCTAGCTCGTGAAACCGGCCACTTCAATACGCTCGCGTTTTTCCTTTGTTGCCGAGCCAGGCCACGGATTAAGCCGGCAGCGATGATGTGTTTCCACCTCTTCTTTCTTCTTTTATCATAACTAGAACGCAAACACTCCATTAGTGCTTTATTGTAAGTGCAAACACAGGGCCCCGATTATAAATCCGAGGGACTTAACACTTCGACGTCGGCTGCCTTGAGAATTTCATAACGAGGCTGTGGAATTTATGCATTTCTTTTTTTTTCACGGAAACGAGTAACAGTCAGAACGATCGATAAATCAAAGTAATAGAGGAGCATCGTTTATTTGCTGTTTTTTGTTGGAATTGTCGGAGAAGGGCATTTAAGTGCATGCGCGGTACTTGTTTCGCGCAGTCGGCGCGGACTGTTTTAATTTTGCACGGAGATCCGCGGTCTGTTTCTAAGATCGAAGTATTTTATTTTGGCAATTAATTAATTAATTTTTATTTTGGATATTAATTAATTTTATATTTTTTTATGCTTCTCGGATCCGATTAATATTAAGAAAATGTGATAGGTCAGCGTAAAAATTCACTTTCGAATCGGAGGAAACTATAGTTGGTCGATTATAGTGAACGAAATACTGCGGAACAAGTATCTAGTTTATTTATTTGAGAGAAGGATGTAAATATTTCAAATTCAAATAAGAAAATATCGAGGACAATTGATAGATACGATTGTCAGTAGACGCTGGTCCGAATCGTCGACTCGTACTACTGAATTTTTCTTGGCCGGTGTTCAAGTTGCCATACTTTCTACTCGCTGTACTTAACAAACTGCGCGTTTCATGCATTTATAGCAAGACTTGTTAAATGAAGGACCCGAGGAGATTGTACGAGCGCTGATAAATTAGTTTCACTTTGTCAACAGCGTTAAAAGAAAAAGCACATTTTTATCTGACTCCACTTTCATACAAACGACGAAAACAATTCTTATTTTGCACGGAGATCCGCAGTGTAATTACTGCAATGTTTGTCCCCTCTTTATCGCGACGTGTCGCATGTTACTTACACAACAGTATTAAGTTTCTAGAAAAATGTGAATTAAACGAGACAGAAATAAAAATCTTTCACATTGATTGTAAGAAATGCGTTTCTTCTCTCAATATTTTCCTCATCGTAAATCGAAAGAATTTAGATTTTCAATAATATTAAGATCATTTATAAAGAGTGTAAAGCTATGTAGATCCTCGGAAGTTGACCTAACAATGTCGAAAACAACCCCTAACTCTGGTATTCGACGATTTTTAATTTTAATTGAAAGTTATTTAAAGTATGCAAGTTATATAACTCGTTCTGTATATGCAACAATTATATAACAACTTTTAAGTGTCCCAAAGTCGCCACTTGAATGCAGAAGGTTAAAACCTTATCTACGGATGACGTCACTTGCCGTCAAATTGTAGTCTGTCATCGACAAGCCCGTCGATAAGGCTTCAATAAATCAGCGTTACTATAAAACCTCAGCTTCTAATTCTCACACTCACAATTTCTCATTTACGCAACAAATTTCGATGACAAAAGCAGAAAATCACGGCCCAACGTTAACACACCGCAACAATACGTCACCGTGGCCGAAGACGGATTCGTCTAGCTCGGCCGTCGCAAACTCCTAATCAATAAAATGGCCAAGGTCCGGCAATCTGGTCGCGTAGCTTAAACAATATCAGACATGCCCCGGGATCAGAAATAAAGGCATGCATTCGGGGTTGCAATTTATAGCGTACTTGTTCTGCATACGCGACACATACACGTATTTCTCTGTAGGTATCTCTTCCCTTTTCGGTCGTCTCTATCGTCTCCCGCAATGGTGGCCAACCGCCGACCATCCCTCACGCCCAATTCGGATTCATATGCAAATGCGAAAGAGAGGAGAGCGTGGAAGGAGCGCGAGCGAAACAGTGAGAAGCAGAAAGGGAGAGAGGGAGAGAGAAAGAGAGAGAGAAACTGGATGCAGAGAGGAAGGGATCCGGACGTAGGTGTGCTCGCGAGATTTCGGCTACGTAGAGGGTTTTTAGTGGGGACTGCTAATGCGGATGGCCAGTTTTCAGTGATGCGGTCGCTATATAGGACCAGGGGGTCGACACACAATGGCCAAGTGAACGAGTCGATAATCGATACCCGTCCGGGGCACACTTGATTCCGCTCTTGATCCCGCAACCTTCGATGTATCTACTCTATTCCCTGACCTTTCGTTACTCATTGTCCACCCTTTCTCTCTACTTCTGTCTCTTCCCCTCTTATTCTCTCTCCCTCTTCTATTTTTCTCTTTCCCTCATTCTCTCAATTGTTCTCTCTATCTCTTTCTCGCTTTTTCTGTCTCTATTTCTCTCCTTTTCTTCCTTTTTCTCTCTCTCTCTCATTTTCCCACTCCTTTCTCTATCTCTTCCTCGTTTTTCTGTCTCTGTTTCTCTCCTTTCTTCTCTCTATTTCTCTTCTTTCCTCTCTTTTTCTCTCTCTCATTCTCTCTATTATTCTCTGTCTCTTTCTCTCTTTGACAATGCTCTCTTTCAATCTATCTCTTCCTCTCTTTTTCTGTCACTTTTTCTCTCCTTTGCTCTCTCTCTATTTCTCTCATTCTCTCTCTCTCTCTCTCTCTCTCTCGGTCTATCTATCCACGCATCTATCTCTCTCATAGTCGCTCCAAGGGCTCCTAGGCTAGAACGAGCTCGTTTTCCAGCTGCCCCCTCTTTCCCCGGTTTTTTTCCAAGACATCGTGCAACTGCAACGGGATTTGCATAATTGCGAGCGATTGTTTGTCCCCGTATCATGGCCGCTACGTACACGCTCGGGGACCTCGGCGCGCTCCTCTGATCCTGATTCATATGCAAATGACGGGGCTACACTGGCGCTCCGCAGCGCGGAATTGAAGAGTGCCGCTTACTGGACCACACACTCACCCCTAATTCCCTTCATTCCTCTTTCGTTCTAGCCGCTACCCAATCCTTCCATCGTCCTCGTCCTCGACCTCTCCCACACGGTCTTCTTTTTCTGCCGCGACGACGTCTCGTGCGCGCCGCCACGGAGCTTCCTTCAATCATCGTCACGAAATCCCCCGTTCTTACGGCCGGTTCTTTGCCCGGACACCGATTCATTTAAATGGCACTCTTCGACGACGGAACGCGCCGCGGCGCATGGTGGACTGTAATCACGACTCTAATTCGTCGAAATTAATATTTATCTCAGCCGGCCTCCTATGTCTTTTTTCGCGATTGTTGAATTATCCTCGTCTAGGTATTTATGCTGACACGCAAGCTTCTGTTGCGAATGATCGAAAATAAAGTTAATGGCGCGAGTGTAAGAGCTTCTTTGTTGTGTAGATCTGGTTACCGAGGTTTAATAAGTAGAAGGAAATTATAGAGAGACAGGAAATGATGTGAAGAAGGAAATTGTTTAATATAATTGAAGACGGAGGGTGGGTTGACCTTGTGATTTAATGCACAGTTTATATTATTGTAATCTTTTTAGCGTGGAGTTTGATGTCCTTTGGCTGTTTTAAAAGGCGACTTGCTTTACTTCTAATTGAATTTTTAGCGTAGTGGAGCTTAATTCATTACATTTCCTCTTTAATAATTGAATTTTTAGCGTAGTGGAGCTTAATTCATTACATTTTCTCTTTAATAATTGAATTTTCAGCGTAGTGGAACTTAATTCATTACATTTTCTCTTTTATGCTCCTACAAATTTTGATGTTGTGTATCTCCCAGCTTAATATTTTAATAATTTACATAACCTTGGCGACCTAATTCCTCCCACAAATGCTCCATCATGTTCAGATCGGAGCTTCGAGGTCAACAAAATTTACAAAATATTCTTTTGCAACCCTTGAGGCGTGCTTTAGCAACAATCTATTTCTTCCAAATTTATGTATCGAAGAAAATAAATT
>CM052162.1:18961512-18988208 GCA_028455555.1 Augochlorella aurata | reverse complement strand
GGCTCGGTAGTGTTAATCTGCAGGTATGAATACCTGTATCGATACCAGGGCTCGGTAAAAAGAATATATTTTTGAAATACAGTATAAACTTCCTTAGATTAATTTTTACAATATTCCAGTAACCAAACGGTCTATTATCTAAGCATTGTATTATTTAAATACATTACATTACACAATTACACATTGTACATTATACATTAATACACCTAGTAAAAAACTAGAATGAATTGTTTAAATAATATTCGACTACTTTGACCTCAAAATATTACAAAAATAAACCTTAATATATAAAGGTCGCAATAAACATAAAAAAGTCTCTATTATGGTAAATATAAATATTCCTGTGTCCTGAAGAATTTGGCAAATAAACATTTCCCGAAATAATATCTACATAAAATAAATATATCTAAACTACCACTTCAAAAACAGTTTACTCGCCAGATCCTGTATTACACGAGAATATCAAAGTATTTACAGTCTATTTACTATTTCAAAACTCCACTTTGTTATCGGCGGTTGTTACGCAGCGACAACAATCGAGAGAGAAGATCGCGCCGCGAGATTCTAAAACAGGGAGTGGACGATAAAGGCCGGCGTATCTTCGGGACGGTTTCCGCAACGTACGGTGCGAATTCCGCGCGGCAAAATAGCGGGCGATTTCGGGATTTTCGGAACAGTTGTAACAGGTCGCGCAATTGTAACCGGCAAATATCGGGCCGGCCAAGCACCGCCGCGAACATTAGCACCCGGCGAAACGTTGTGGGACTATAATCGATCGATCCTCATGGAGGTTTCATCATTGTTTGTATTTCGGCCACTCAGGAAGGGGTCAATTCCATGGAACGTTGGACGTGTTGGCTTCGTGCTGATTATTCCCTGACCTCTATAACTACCTGTTTGGATTCTCTGGCCCTCTTTGTTCGCCGGCCGGGCATCCCGGTATCTGTCGGTCTCGCTCCTCCAGACGCGTATGCACACAGCCCCCCCCCCCGCCGCCCCGCCGCCTTTGTGTGCAGATTTCTCTGTCTCCGTCGACGGTGCTCGCCGCGGCTTCGTTCAGCTTTCAATGTCTTCTTTCTCTGTCGGCGGCACGGTACGCGCGAGCCTCGCATCGCCGTCCACGCAAATGGCGAACGACATGCGCTGAATGTGTTCTGCATTTGATAAATGGTTGATGCGGAGTTATAATTCGATATGTGCGTATGGCACACGTGTTTTGTTTGACCAGATTTTGCCGGCCAGCACCGGCAACCGGCCGGGGCCCTCCGCATTGTTAGCGAGCCTTGCCCGACGGCCGCGCTGAAATTTCGAGCGACCAATGCTCATCGATACGATGCCCATCCGCCACGGTGAACACGTCGCCGAATTATTATTGCACGCGATATTAATATCTTTCGGGTCGGCCGGCGCGACGCGCAGGACGCTTTAGCGAGCTCCTAACGCAATTAGTGCTCTACCTGCCGCGCCAATTTTAGGTATTCCGCTCGTCGTGCGTCACGCGATATGCGGCCCCTTGTAACTACGCCATACCATCGCGTTCCTCCGATCGCTAGATCCATGTCGCTTCTGCGAAACCGAGTAATACTGTTATCGGAGAAGCTGTCGCGCGTTTAGGAAAATTGTTTGGCGTACTGGATTGCGGGAATGCTCGCGCGTGGATTGGGTACTTGCTTCGCGTTTTTATAGAAATTTGGGCACTTGATTTATATTGATATAGTCAGCTATTTTTTATTTTGCTGCAATTAGCGAAAAAGCTGTTATTCATTTCCTGAAATAATTAAGGGAAAGGTGATGGACATCGTTGAATATTTTCTCATTTTCTTATGGATTTGTTCATAGCGACAAATATAAAGTAACAATGTACTTAATTTATATTAATATAGTCAGTATTAGTTGACACAATTTTTATTTTACTTCAATTAATGCAGAAGCTATTGTTCATTTTCTTTGCGATAAATATCAAGTGACAAAGTAATTTATTTTTAGCTATATGCTGATCGTTGGTAAATGATCCTTTTACATCATTATAATCAGCAATTTATTGTTCGTTTAGGAAAATAATCACAGGAAAGGTGCTGAACTCTGTCAAATATTTAAACAATTAAACTCTCATTTTCTCATTATTTATTTTATTTCAGAAAAATTTAAAAGCTCGCACAATCTCTTAGAAAAAATTATAAAAATTCTTCCTGATAAACGTAAAATGCAATAATTATTTTTATTCGACTTTCGGATGAGTCTTCCGCGAATGCTTTTCCGTGTTCATCGACCGAAATAGAAAATTGAATTCTGAAAACAAGTATTCCGCGCCGTCGAACAGAAACATCTCCACCCTTAAAGCAGCCGTAAAAAATTAACTTTTCACCCGTCAGGTGGTGTTGGAGTAAAAAAATAAGAAGGTTAAGTAAAACAACAGACGGTTCCCGGAAAAGCTGGGTAATTGAGGAAGCTCGCGTGGCCGCTTATAATTTCTGTTCATTTTTCCTATTAGCGTGTCGTGGGAGGGAGGGGGGAGGGAGGGCGAATGTTATCCGCACACGGCACGAGTTCGTTAGGCGAGAAAGGGAAATGACGGACTCGAGGCGAGGAGAAATTATGCTCGCAACATACTGTGCTTCAATTACAAACTGGACCCTCCCTCCTTCCCGCGTAGATGCGTTCAGAAAGAAACGGATGCTTCGGCTATGAAAACTACTTTATTATTTGTATATACGGAAGTGATATTAGGATTTTTTGCGAACACAGATCTCATAAAGTTTTAATGAAAACTCACTGAATGCTCCGCACATGTGCCGGTTATAGCTGAGTCCACGTGCAGTGAAATACTTTCTACGTAAGTGGACAAATACGAGCGAACGTACGGGTTTTTCGTAACAAACTGGAACCGTTTCGCCGCCTGTCTTATAATCAAATATTAGACGCGGCTGAACCCGAGTAACTTTCGTTCTCATCATCGTCGCGACCATTTCCGCGAGTTTAGTATCCCGGCGATAGAGATAAAAAGCATCTACAACCGCTGCCTTTCGAACAAGTTTCGCGACGATAGACTGCGAACTTCGCGATGCGAGGATGTACCTCGTCGTTCTGTAACAATATCTTCGACTTGTTATAACACAGTTTTACATTTCGTCTATTCATTTGTTTTTTTTTTATTAATATAGTATACTGTATTTCTTTGGACGTCTTTGCACTTTTGCAATTTGCTGCGTTTGTTTCTTAATTAGGATACTCTGATATTCTTTCGACGTCTTCACGGTTTTACATTTTATTTATTCGTTTGTTTTTTGAGGAAAATTTTCTGAAATTCTTCCAACGTTTCCACAGTTTTATACTTCGACCATTTGTTTTTTCGATGATGTAATATTCTGAACTTTATTTAACGATTTTACGCGTGCACGATTCGCCTATTAATTTCTTTTTTAATGACGATGTTTTGTCATTTCGCTGATTATTATTTACTTATTATTGTTTGCCGATTATTATTTTTTGCTTATTATTATTTACTTATTATTATTTACTTATTGTTATTTACTTATTATTATTGCAGATTATTATTTTTTGCTTATTATTATTTACTTATCATTATTTACTTATTGCTATTTGCTTATTATTATTTACTTATTATTACTTACTTATTATTATTTACTTATTATTATTCGCTGCTTATAATTTGTTAAACGTCGAATACGACCGGAAATCAGTCAGGTCGATCCAGTGCCGTCAACCGAGTCCCCGGATCGAACGCGGCGTCGAAACGCAAGAGTGACTACCGTTCGCTTCACAAAAATTACCATTTAATTAGCGGCCGTGAATTAATCCACGGTCGAAGTGTCGATACGGCCGAGTAGAATTAAGCAGTCCGCTTCGGCGCGACGTAGACAAAGAGGCGGAAACTATTGGCTCAAGATCCCGTTCAACGAGATAGCCTTTCGTTAGCCGCTTGCGGAACTAATAAATATGGAATACTACAAAACGAAGCGAAGAAGAAAGTGGCGCATAAAGTACTCCGAGAAGAACACATTTACCTTCTTCGAGTTTTAAAAGCGACCCCGTTTATTTTCCCCAGGTTTACCGGCCCGCTATTTTTCACGGGCTATTTTTCACATGGATCACCTCGCGAAATTATATTAGTTCTTACCTTTGACACACGGCGACGTTCTAGTTAATATCGCTAAGCCGAAGCATTCAATTATCTGTAATTAATGGCAAGTTCTTGCCAACGTTCCCGCTAACAACCGTCGCTATTTTCACGTAATGCGCGCAACGATTTTCCACACCATTATGTTATTTCGTTGTCGACTTTACAATTAGCCCAGCAAATAAATTGTCTTTGGAAACGTCTGCGGATGCATTTTTTTTAATTCGATGCATAATGTTGTTCCTTTATATTTACCGTCTTGGATAATCGCTTGGGAATTATTGAATTGCTTTTTTACTCATTTTGTTAAGTTAAATACGTATTAATTTTTACTTCGATTATTAAGGATTGTAAGGAATTAACAAGTTTCAGTATATTTTTCTTATAAATTATACGTGGTGGAAAATATTAATATGCAGAAGGGTGCAAGTGAATCAATTTGGTGGTAAAGAGGTGCAATATTTATACGAATGTTATATAAATATTTAGACATATTATACGTTATACGAATATGTATAACTGTTTTATTAATTCAACGCTTATACTTCAACTCTATGGATACGATTATAAAATATTTAAAATATACAAATATTTATGCATATTATACATTATACGAATATGTATAACTGTTTTATAACTTCAACACTGTAGATACAATTATAAAATATTTTATGAGTGAGAAGGAATTTTAAATTGCCGTCCTAACTTTGAACCCCTTTTTCTCGAAACGGCGAAATTGCCACTTATGGTTGCCTTCGCCCGCCTCGATTTTAGCCGGTCATCGACTGGCAAGCCGCGTGGCGCATCCGAACGGATCGGCAGGAAGGCGATCGCACGGCGCGACAAAGTCGGGAATTAATGTACCGATCGCGCCTCGCTTATTTCCCGTCGCCATAACAATATAGCGAATATATTGAGCCGAGTCGCAGGGCTGTCGGCAATGAAATATGCGCGGCGGATGTAAACCTAATTAAAAGTTGCGCGCCGTCACGCGGCGGCGTTCATCGCAAACAATAATCGCGCCACTAGAAATCAATCCCGTCGATGTTTTATTAGCCGAGCGACGAGCACGTCAACCAGACATCGACGAGATTGTTCCCCGAACTTCCATTGCCGGTATCGGGGACGCGAAAAAACCAAACAACAACAAAAAATTGAAGAGAAGAAAAAAATATGCGACCGCGTACGAACGACCACCAATACATTTCACCAACACCGCAACTCGCAATGCATCAACGCCGGCAATTTTTAGGCAGCTGCCGGTGGCGGTGGTAGGGGGCCCGGCTTTTGATGCATCGCCGTAATATCGGCGATACATTAATTCAAGGTGAATAGGAAATATATCAGCCGACCACATAATTTTCGCTCGGCCTCCGCTCGCGCACGCTTTTCCTATTTATTCCCACGGAATCGTCCCTCCGCGGTTTGTTAAATAAGTCTCCAATGCGTCCGCGCGGAATTCGCGATCATGATCTATCGGCCTGATGACTCTTGGAATTCGGAGGCGGCCCTCGTCTGTTCGACTGTGTCGCTTAGGAACGCTGCGAAAAATTGCGAAAAATGGGAGCTACCGATCTTTATTGAGGAGGAAATTGTTGACTAGCGTTGGAGAATTTCTGTTATAGGAGAAATAAAAATGTTGACGGAGCTTTGGGCAAAATACAAATGAAAGTAAATGTTGACTACAGGATTTTAATTAAAAAATGTATTTTTTTGGGAGGGTTGTAATATTTCTATTATAACGCTGCAAATCTTTTGGTAAAATAACAATGTTGACGGACGATATTCAATATAAAAGCCTTGGGCAAAATACAAATTTTGACTAGCGACGAGAAATAAATGCTAACTACGGTACTGTACACCTTTGATTAAAAAATAAAAATATATTGGGAAGGGTTGAACAATTTCTATTATAACGCTGCATATTTTTCTGCAAAATACAAATGTTGACGGACGATATTCAATGTAAAAGTGGGGATCTCTGTATCCAATACAAATTTTGACACCTGTCGGAACATTTTCGTTATGAGACTGTGACCCTTTTTAATCGACGTCTCCGGACCGGAGCCATTTAAGATTATCTTCAAACTCGAGGGCTCCGTTACGGAGACGATGAAGATAAATTTTATATGGCTCCGGTCTGGAGCCCTCGAGTGCAAAGTACTTTTTACATTATTATATCACTATAAATTTGAAGAATTGTTAAAAAATGCGATTATTGTTTATAATACCCTCGAGAGAGCAAAGAGTTAATTAATATAAAGTGTCAAGAAATGTCCACTACGATACTATATTAGGCCAAGAAATCAATGCAGGTAAAAATATCTAGGCGTCTCCATAAAAATAAAAGTTAATCCCTCAGGAAGATGAAAAACTATTCTACCTTATAGTCTTTTATTCCGGCGAATTTTATTCCGCAACAGATTTATTGGAATATCGGTTGCGGTAAGAATTGTTCGTTCCCGATCATGCAGACTCGAGAAATAGTTAAAAATGGGAAACGTACAAAGTTTCGGGGGATCCTGTACAAATCACGGAACGTAAACGCGGATCGCTCGCGTTCCTCCAGTGTTCTCTATTTTACTTCAATCCTTTCGCTTCTATTTTTCCTGCTCTTTTTTCATTTTGAGGAATTGGCTTCCGCGTATAGTATTTGTTTCCCCCCGTCATTCGCGTGGTTTTATTTTCTCGGTTTACGGTGGTCGTGAAAGTTATTGGTGATTTTGCTCTCGCATCGATAGCGACAAAATGTGTAATGGATTTGTAAAAGTGGTCGTAGAAGTATATTGAGATGCACCGTGCCTCGCGAATGTCATGCTGCTATAGCGTTCGCCATTGGCCTAGCTAAAAGGGGTGCTTGAAAATTAGAAAAAATTTCGGACTTCGAAAAGCGCCACAAAAATTCCAGTTTTCCTCAGGAATTTTTTAATTTTATAGAACTAGGATTATTGTTTTATCGATTAGGATTATTATTATTAATTATTATTATTAAAGGATTTTATTTATTAATTATTATTATTAGGACTATTGTTTTATCAGTCGGCATTATCGTTTTAGTAATTAGGATTGTTAACTATAAGTACTGTTATGTTCGAACATGTTGTTATTCTTTACAGTATTAAATTTTTATTAATAAATGAACTGTCCTAATAAAGGGTCAATCACTATGCAATATCCAGTCGTAATATATAATAATAATAATAATATATAATTAATAATAATTTCATAATATATAATTTCAAGTATTTACTAATAATTAATGGTTTTTAAATTTCCTTTGTTTTATACAAATTCTGAATTCTTGTATTATCTCATAACTCTTTTTATGGCGATAACAGCAATTATTCGATTCCAACGATAAATAATTCTCTTTTATCAATCGTACAACACTCGTGCTTAAACGTTACATCACAGTACACGCTACCCTATGCACACCGTTCTTACACTTCCGAAACGGCCGCGATCCATAAATCCATAAAACCTCAGCAGTTACGAATTATACGGGACACCTTTTAATCGATAAAAACGTAATCTCGGTTTTGTTATCCCCAGCGCAACCCAAGCATAGGATAACTCTCGAAAATACATACATACGCTGGCGCTCCAATAAAACAGTACGCGCTTCGCGGGTTTCATTGTTATACGTTCCGGCGCGCGGTATCTGTGCAATCTTTGGAAAATGATTTCCGATTTTACTTCGCCGTCCGAGCGAAGTTACCCCACTTTTGTCCGAAACCGTATCTCCGCCGACTTCGTATAAAAATAGTCGTTTTACGAGACGTTTTTACAACTATACCTTCTCACGCTAGCCTCCGGAGCGCCGGGCGGGAGGGGGTAGAAGTGGACGGAGAGGGAGAGGGAGAGAGAGTGGCTCGGTTTTAACTTTAACAATCACGGGAGCGAGAGAAGAATTTATTGGCCGGTGGAAAAGTTACGGTGACGCCGAAATATTAAATCATGCTCCGCGCCTGGCCGGCTGTACTCGCGTCACAGTTGTAAAACGCGCGATTACTCGCGACACCGGGAATTGCCTAAAGAGTTAATCCTCGGAGCGGGAAAGTTGCCTCGTAGCCGTAAGATGGTATGCGCGTTAAGAGCCCGCTGCTTAACCGCGAATGCAACCGAAGTTCAGCGCGCCCGGATCCTTCGGCAACATAAATTGCGTCGCCGACTGCGCGCGGGGCTTCCGCGAGGAGGATCGAAACGTCGCGACGCGTCCCGCCGCGTCGGCACAAACTTCGTTACAAGCGTCTTCCATAATTGCTCGGATTGCGAGCCAGTAAACGTTTTCACCTCGTGACACACTTGCGATACGCGTCCCGTAATCGCTGCGTTTGCCCACTTGATACCGCGAAACGGCCGGCAAAAATCCGCTCGAGCGAGTTCGGGATCTTGGCCGACGAACTGACCCGGGTCACTGTAATTTGACCCTAACTAATTTGACTCCGGGGAAAAAAGTGTTGCAGCGCGTTGCAAAATAATTCTCGAGTTGCCGAAGTTGCTCGTGTTAAAGGGGTTTGAATATTAAATAATATTTAATAAATTTTAGAAACGATATTTTGGATAAATGTATTTCTCCAGTGCTTTTTATCAGCACTATAGAAATTTTCATTAGCAATAATTCTATTTCTAGTTATTAGCGACCACGTGGCTCGCTGAGAGCAGCACCGCTCTCGACCAAACTTTTCCGTTCAATTTTCGAAAATGTCGCAGTCGCTGGTATCCGACAATAAATTGAAACTTCGTCATTTTTCAGACGTCGGCGTGGCATATTAATCAGCGGTCGAAAAATGAGATAAAATCAAAGCAATTTAATAACTCACAGTTTCCGTCCGTACTTCTTGTCATCGACTGATAGACACTTTTTCATCTCGCGTATGTTTCAGAGGATCATCATTCAATATTGACTGCAACTGTGAATCACATATGATGCACGATACAGCGAGCGTGATTCATGAAACAAACGTTGAGAATTTAATTTAGAAACGAATTCATAGAGTGCGGACAAACACGTGTGCGCGGGTTAATAAAAGTGAATATTTGACGAGATTATCTGTATGACAAGCATTACTTTTGGTCATCGAAATTCAGTATCTGCGTGGTAACCTTTTAGTCTGAAAATTACTCCGTAAATTCTCCTTTCATATAGTCGAGGATGAAATTCAGCATGCGGATTAGAATATTCTCCACTGGTAAAATCAACGCAGTTGCGAATGTAACAGCTCCTAAAAATCGTAGAGAATCGAAATAATTTGTGGAACTTTTGCACCTCGCACATTCTAATAAACAATTATTTACTCGGTAAAATGTAATAAATATACCGCGAAATTTGTTGGAAACAGGAGCTAAATAAAATGTATTTAATTTCTTAAATGTTTTAATAAATTGAACAATTTCAAATTTCTCCAATATTTTTATTATTATATTTTGTGTTTCATTCGTCCATTTTTCTCATAAATCCATCAAATCCGCAGTCTAATAATAAATATTCTAAAACGACGAAAGATTACCAAATGCAATTACTGATTTATTTCAGTGACAATTAATTGAATAATGATTACTATTATCATGAGCATCCTCCGCATTACAAAATTAATAAAAAAAATAATCGACCACTCTGATCGATACAACAGTGTCATTAGAAGATCGAATCTGAATCGACACGCAATATTCGACCAGCCATTTTACTTTAAATTCTATTAATAATCAACCAAGGTCAATTACCACCATACTAAATTACAACACGGTCAATTACTACCCTAAATATCAGCTACCCCTAAAAATAAATACATCGAACTCATTCAAACACTGGCGACCGACATCCAACAAGTCCTCGGTTCAAGAACTAAAATCTGAACATCGAACCTCGTGTTTCCGGGACACCCTGTACACCGAAGTAGCCGGCCGATTTCTCCAGCCCGGTTTCGGCCTGCCATTCTCCGGCCGGGAAGAGCGAGTCTGGTTCACGAAATAATCGACGGCGAACGCAGTCAGTCGGTTAATGCTGTGTTTGTTAAAGCGATCGTATACTGGAACGTGTTTACCGTGCCCACTGTGTTTTACGATCTGCGTCCAAACAGCCGACAAGCTACGTACCAGCGGCGAAGCATCTCCGACGTTCCAAAGCGTAAAGTAGCCAAAGAATAGGAGCTGCTACCTCGCTGGTTCGACGCGCGTTCGAGGAGAGAGAGATCGGCGCCGATTCCGGGCGACACAGGGGCTCAAGGTTACCGATATATCGATATGAGAACGGACGTCGCTCTATCTCGAGCCGGCAGCTCGATCGCTGCCGCGGTTTTCGAGGTTCGAGCTGTCTGTTTCCAGAGCGGCATCATCGCCGCTCGCAACCAAGTGGCCGAGAGAATACCGACGCGGAGCCACAAGGTATTTCAAGAATGGAAGCTGCTTATTCTTACAACCGTAACGCTACCTTTACGACTATCTCGATGCAGCTTCGCCCTTTGGGAACGGTTCTTTTTCATGGTCTGAGCTCCTTCTCCCTATTTCTCTTTCTGCTTCTTTGTACTCTCTTTTTTACGTCTCTCTCTCTCTCTCTCTCTCTCTCACTCTTTTTCTTACTCTTTCTCTCTCTTACTTTTTCTCTCTTACTCTTTCTCTCTTACTCTTTCTCTCTCTTACTTTTTCTCTCTTACTCTTTCTCTCTTACTTTTTCTCTCTTACTCTTTCTCTCTTACTTTTTCTCTCTTACTCTTTCTCTTACTTTCTGTACTGTCTCCGTCTCCGTCTCTCAATGTCTCTGTCTCTGTCTCCGTCTCCGTCTCCCAATGTCTCTGTCCCCGTCTCCGTCTCCCAACGTCTCCGTCTCGCTTCCCGTTCCTCGGCTTTCTCCCAGCTCGCCTCTAAACTCGCGGAAAATGCGAACAAACATGGTCGACCCGAATCCATGTAAAACACTGGCCGCGCACCGTTCGCGTCCGTCGAGGAATCAAGCTCTCCTCCGACTGGCCGGGTAATCGATAACACGTTAATGAGTGAGCTCGTTAATTTACAAGCGAAACGATTCGATGAATAAATTGTTCTGTTTATCAGGAGGCGGTGATCTTTCGCCGGTACGTAGCGGTCTCCGATGTAATGTTGAATTCCGTTGGTCGTTAGAGCCATTGTTGCTCGGACCGCGACGTTTATGGTCACCGTTGGCCAATTTCCGCTGGATCGTCACGGAACTTGAACGGTCCTTTTATTTTTCTCCCTTTGCCAATTACCTCGCGAATTGTAACAAAGTAATTATTGCGGCTGTTGCGCTCGCAAATGGTAATGATTCTTTCGCGAGCGCCGAGGGCGAGCTCCGTGTGTGCAAAGTAGTATTTGAGGTCGTCGATCATTTTACTTTTCTTATGTTTGGTTATAGAGGTCTTTGTTTATTATGGTGTTAACACGTTTCCGTTCGAATGGCTGAAAATAGTTATTTTATTAACCGCTCGCGAATTGTTCGATGATTAAGAACAGTCGTTTTATTGAATACGAGTGAAATGACAGAGAACTAAAATTTATTTCTTTTAATTATGAAGTAATTAATTAATTAATAAAGTTTATTTCTTTTAATTTGACATTTTCCATGAGCTGCCACCACCATTGATAAAAAAGTTCGAGAAAGGAAAGCGGACGTTCCACGATCCAGGTTTATTTTTGAATAAGGCAACTTCCGCCGCCGTTTATCATGCACATTTTTTCATCCTCCATTTTTCCTTCTTTCCCGTGTTCCCTCGGAACGCTTAATATTTAATTCGTCCTGCCTTTAAATATTTAACCGCGGCTCCTCCTTACGAATTATCTTGCTATGGTACTCGCGCAAAAAGCGTATCGCAAACATTTCGGAGACAATTAACCTCTTGCCTTATACTGAGCAACATAACTATAGCACCACCCCCATTTTGGAGCATTTCGGACTTCTGGATGGAAATGCGAAAAAGTCGATTGTATGAGGTGAAAGGTCAAAATGTTGAATCGTAATTTTCCGTCGGTACAAAGATTTATATAAACCGATTTTTATATCCTTGCACAATTATAGCACCATATCGATAAATATACATTTATATGTCAAGGTTATGACTTGAGAAACATGATTTGGCATACTCTAAATGAGTTTTTGCTTCTCAGTGTATAGGGGCTTTCGCGGATGTCATCTTATATCACGACGCGCCGCACTCAATTGTATTATTAACTATTGAAGTAAATTGTTAAAGTTAAAATATCGTATCTTTATTTCACTAAATTTAAATTACAACATCATTATGAAAAATAATAATTTAATCATCCAATGTGCTCGCGTAGAGAACAGCATTGTCCGTCGCACATTGCAGCGCTTCAGACGTGCTTAAGAGGTTAAAAGCGACAACGAACGCCGACGAACGATACTTTACGATACTTCGCGGCGCTTGTTACGAAACGTGACGCGGGCGTTCCTAAATATTCGGGCTCGTGTAATTTTCAGCGAACAGTTTGTCATACAAACGAGAATCGTATGCATATCGAAGCGTTCGCGGCGCGGGTTCACCATTACGACTCCGCGCGAATATGATTCGCCAATAGCCTATCAAAATTAACTAATAATTCATTCGGAGATATTCAGCCGGCTATTGCTTTGTATTATTTATTAATATTGATCGCCGGCTCGTGCTATATATC
The DNA here is from genome assembly GCA_028455555.1 of Augochlorella aurata. Taxonomy (NCBI): domain Eukaryota; kingdom Metazoa; phylum Arthropoda; class Insecta; order Hymenoptera; family Halictidae; genus Augochlorella; species Augochlorella aurata. The sequence goes on along the minus strand of CM052162.1, from coordinate 18,975,424 downwards.
AATATTATCCTATTAGCGCGGGGTGCATCAAGCAGATGTCGTCTTCCGTGGGCGTGTTGCCCACTGTTTTATTCTCTTTTAATTGACAGTGGACCGTATCTAGACAAGAGAAGCGTAATGATTAACACCAGCGAATGCGTGTTCGAAACTGTGGTTTGCTGTAGCTGATTTATGGTTACCGAGAAAAATGATCGACGTTATGAAGATATCATTTAATAATGAATGATGAAGACGCTTGTGAAGACTATATTTAGCATACGGGCGTTTTTGTGTATGCAGTGCTTTGCATAATGAGCGTAGGACGTTTTTAATAGACGCAGGGAGGGCTGCGAACGTTGTTTAACTAGGAATTGTTTCATGCGCGAGTGTCTGCAGAAGTTAACTTTGTTGACAAGCATTTTTGAAGATTAGTATCACGATTTAATTTACATTAAATCGACAATTATTTAATTTAAATTAAATTTAGTTGCGTCAATTTCGGATGATCAAGGCGCATAGTTTATGCTATCAAGAATGGAGAAATATGTCTTTAAAAATTAATGACGTTCAAGCACGTCACAGTATTGTATGATATAATATATATTATATTGAGAAATTATTTTGGGAAATTATTATAATTGAATTGCATTATAGGTGCAATTTAAAGTAGCAGAAAGGTTAAAAGGATTGAAAAATATTAATTTAGTATTTCTAATCTGTTAAGGTCATTGAGTAGTTTATGCTTCTTGTAATCATCACAAATAATTGCTGAAAAATGTAGTAAATTCTATAAAACCACGATTTTCAATGATCAAAATAACAACATCGTTGAAAATCGAAGCTGCTCTGTCACTTCCGAATGGCCTTTCCATCGCTGTACAATGAAAACTGCAGCTCCAAAAACGGATCCCCCAACCAGTAAAGAACCCCTAAAGCAACCATGCCAGCCGAAATCACCGCGGCCGATATTACCGAATGGCGGAAGTATGTTTGGTAGGTTTTGAAGCGAGAATTAATTGGTAAACGCAGGCAAATGGTTACGCGAGCCGCAAAGCGGGCGCGCGGCGGCCCTCTGGGGCGCATGTTCGGTTCCCCAATTAGGTTTAAACGTAATCCCAGCAATTACGGCATTATCAGAACTATTCGTTCAGCGTCTGGTTAATTAACGCGCGGCTCTTTTAATTGTTCCAGGTATGTGTCGCGGGCGGCGCTTTGTCGGGAAGGATCCGGAGAACCCGAAGCCAAGCCGAGGCAGCCGGAGGAGCTGCCAGCGGTTAGGTCTGTTCGCCGGGCAAGCCTGTTTTCCGGGTGGCGCGAGCTGGTTGGCCGCGTAACCGTAATACAAGGACGTAGGTTCGCGGTGGAGCAGCGTCGTCTAAACCCGAGACACTCTTTCCCGTGGTCTCTAGCTAGCCGTGAGCGATTTCCATGCTCGTTCGAAACTGTGACAGATGTCGGGACGAGGTTCGAGGTTCGCTCGCGCCACGGGTTTAGGGGATAGGGAAGCTCTTATACGAGCGACGACGGCAGCCCTGAGTAGATGTGGCGCCGTCAACGTGTCCCATCAACGCGAACCTATAAACCCTGCCTGCTCGGAAATAATATTGGGAATCCTGTTCCCTCGCTACGCCTTCTTCTTCTTCTTCTTCGTCGTCGTCTTCTTCTCCTTTTTCTTCTTCTTCTTCTGGATTTTCCTCTCGCCGCTCTTTACGTGCCAGCGAAATCCTCCGAGGGCGCGAAGGATTTTCGCAGAGGGGGCCCACGGTGAATAAAGGTCACGACTTCGAAACGATCTCGTGTCCCCTCTGCTACCGACCCGCGACGATTGATCCACGCGAAAATAGCAAGCTACGTCGGCATTCGTATGCGAACCGAACCGTCCGGACACGTTACACGCCGGCGACTCGGCGCGTAAAAACGTTAGATTGTCTCCGGGAATGACGACGCCCGCGAACGAAAAATATTTTGTTTATGCAGGCCGCGATGGGGAACGTAATAAAACTCTGGGCTCGTCTGATTCTTTCCTGGCGAAGGAGAAATCGGCGATGGCTGTAGAGCTTGTCTTCTCTACCGTTTGAGGAAATCTTTCGGGGATTGGCCTACCTGTGTAGTTAATCTCTGCGCTTTTAACTCGGCGGCAGAGGCTTCTGGGTAAAATTTCACGTGTATTTGTGTATTCAATGTACACTTGTATGGGTCTGTGTTATTTTTAACACGGACGTACGCGTGGATCAGAATCCGCGTATTTTAATATACGCGCACATAATATATGCAATTTCCTGTTACAAGTGACAGGAAAAATAGTAATAATTTTCAAGGTTATATTATACTAATAATAATCAACAATGAAAAGGAACAAATCTAGCTATTTTAGCCTAGAAATCAAGTTCGTCGAAGCTTCTCTGAAGAAACGATCATCTTTCGAAATTGCTACCGAGCTTAAGAGAATTTATATCCACAGCTAGCAAAACTCTTGTGACTGGATAAGAATCTAAAGTAAAGTCGAGAATACAGGAAGGAATATTTTTTGGGAAGAATGAGTGAATGAAGTCGTTCGCGTGCGCGGTTCAAGCACGAAAAATAATGAACCGTATCACGTGGTTAACCTTTAGATTGCCGCGCCGGCACCATGCCGTATGGAGTCATTAATATTGCACCGCATTTTGCAGGATAGTTCTTCCTCGTCTGACTCGTTTTGCGAGAGAAGATATTTAGTTCTGAGGCAGTCGACGCACATAAATCAAATAACATGCGAAATTTCCTAAATATTTTTTATCACAAATTGAATGAGAACTGCAGTGATGGAACCGATTACTGTGGGTTGACCAATTGCTTTTGATCTATCTTCAGGCATAATTAACTTTATGAAATAAGACATATTAAATTTTTACATTCTTTTATTTCGTTTTATTTTTTAACACTTTACCGACCGGTCATTCGGCTGTAAACATTTTTATATTTTCATAACAGTGGAATTAAACAATAATTATTTTATCTATTTTATTTATTTTATTCGTCGCGAAAGATCTAATCTAATACTTAAAAAATTATATAATAATAGCTCAATAATAGAGAGCAAATTATTGATTGCAATGACAATAGGCTACCGATAGGGGTGAAGAGCCGATTTATAGGCTACCAGTCGGTAAAGTGTTAATAAAAAAGTTGCATATGACCTATTTGATAAATATAAAATTAACACATTATCCTTGGGTCGCAGATGGCGCTTTCCATAACGAAATCTAAATAAATTAAATTTTTTAAGCAGTTATTAATACTTAATTATGTCCGAAAACATATTGAAGGCACAGTGATCGGTCAGCCCACAGTAACCGGCTCCTATTCTTCGAAGGACGGTGCAATATTAGTGACTGCATACGGCATTACGCCGGCAGTCCAAAGGTTAACTCTGGCCACAACGGTCAATTTATGGGTAATTTATGGGCGAACTTTGAATCGTGTTACCAAGGATGCTTATTATGACTTATTACAGCAATCGCTCAATAAATAGGTGTATTGATTTGCTGCAGGCACCGTGCTCGAACTAAAGTATTTGTAAGCAATTCATTTGGAGATAAGAGCAGACTCTCGACGCTTTCGCCCGACTTTCCTTTTGTACTTTTTCCCTCCCTTGAAATAAGTATCTTGAAAACGCGAAGCACTCGTTACGCGCTGCACCGGGAACTTCGTCGTTGTTCGGAGTACTTCCCTCCTTTGTCCTTATTAATGTTGTTTTTTTTTCTTTTTCTCCCTCCCTCTCTCTTTCTTCTTCCTCTTCTTCTCTCTCTCTCGAGCTCTCCACTGGAATTTTTTACGATGCCGAATAAAAGGAGTAGCTTTACAAGTCATTTGTGTCATGACTAGTTAACGAGGATTCGAGTCGATAATGGGATTTACGATTATTCAGAAGAAAAGATCGGAAACATCTGATTTAACGAGGGCCGGCTTTTCTTCGCCCTCGAGAAAATCATTCTTGTTAGCTGTTTGCTCTTCTTCGGCCCTGTATCTTAACGTTCCGCTTTATTCCTGCGCTTATTATCTCGGTATTCGTTAAAACAGTGTTCGGTGATAAATTAGAAGGTTCGAGGAGATCCAATTTTTTCGTGGAACGGCGACGGTGTTTCCGTGTGCAGGAGCGATTGTTGAATGGATTAGGGTATCGTACTGGGGTAAGCGATATTTTCGAAAATTTTTAGTCAGGTGTTGAAATGCAAAATAAATTATAATGTTACTTTAAATTAACTCTGAATTGACTTATCGTTAAATTTGCTCAGTATAGAATAGATGTGTTAGTAAATTATAATACTATTACTTGATCTCCACGATTTATTCTCAAAGCGATTCAATTCTATATTTTATAATATAATAGTCTAGCAAATCGTTAATTTAACGACGTTAAAATTGCAGTAGCTTTCAGAGACGAACAATCCGGAAAATATAGTCAGTTTTAGACATTTTTTCTGAGAAAATCGATAGGCTTCCTCTTCGAACAACCATGTCACAACCACGATATATAGTAATTTTTCAGTCGCAGGATATTTAAAACCATCCTCATAACAGTCTCTTATCTAGGGCCAAAATCGACTCAGTCAATTTTCGTCTTCCGAATGTCAACTCTTTGGGGTTAGATGGGTTGTCAGGAAAAATTGAAGTTACTCATAGTTATACAGTTTAACCCTTTCCACTCGAGTGGCGATTCTGAGGCGCCACTAAAAATTGCTATACTATTTTCCAAAATAATTGTAACAATATCAGTTTCGTTTGTATTTAAACAAGAAATTGTTAAAATTGCAAGGTAGACTCAACTTTATATGCATAAATCGCGATAAATCATATAAAATGGAAATACCGTAGATCAGAAAATATATTTTGGATTTCGAATTAAAATAGCTTCGAGTGCAAAGGGTTAATACTGTAATTAGATGTCAATACCATAAGTCAACGGTAAACGCATAAATAAGCGTTAATTAAAATTAATGAAAAATTAAAATGCGCGAATAAGTTATCGACATTTTTGCGATTAAGATTGGCGAATTGCGTGGCGCAGTGAAATTTTGTCTTCCACAATAATATATTTATAGAACTTCAACATTTAATTTCTTTATCATTCAGACATTTCAAAACATTTCGTAGAACTACCCGTGCTTCGGAATGAGGTACCGGTTGAAAAGAAGAGCCCGTAAACTGGTCCCGAAAGAAACAGGTAGATCCGCCGTTTCGCCACACAGCTAACTAGACACGTCGCTCTAATGATCGCCAAATAAAAATTCGACGGGGTCCTCCGGCGACGAAAATACGGTTCGGCTGTTCAAATGTTTTCTTTGTCAAGAGATAGCCGCGAAGCGTTTCCCCCCTTTTTTTCAATAGTTTACTTTTAAACGGCGCGGAAAAAGGAACGGCACGTGGGCGAGTAACGGGTTGGCAAGACCCGGGTCACGGCTCGGCCCGGCTCGGCTTTTCGCGAATTTCGTGGAAAAGTTTGTGCGTACGACCACGATTGGACCGCAGGCTTCCGCTTTTCAGATTTCCCTCCATTCATTGCAGTTGGCGCTCGTTTTTTCTTCCTCTTGCTTGGTGCGCCACGCGTTACAAATTGGTCCATGCTTCATGCGAGGTCACCCCGACACTGCGAGGCGTCTGCGTTGGAGTCCCGTGAAATACCGCGGCCCATTACTTGCGGCTTGCAACTGCGGATTAATTAACGCGCATTAATACCAAGATGCGTCGCGAAACTCCCCGGCCGGAAAATCGGCCCCGCGGATAATGCCTCGTGATTCGGGGATTTTTCGACATCAGCACGCATTAACACTGTCCACGGATTCCAAGTAATAAACCCGATGACCGTTCAATTAGGTCGTTTCATAAATCCCTGTCCGGCGTTCGTCGTTAGGCGAATAAAATTCTATTCGAGTAACGAATTCGTAATTAATCATTCGGTTAATTACTGTTCCAGGCATTTGTTATTCTATTATTCCAGTTATTATTATTACCATTATACTATTATTGTATTATTACTATTATTATATCATTACTATTATTATATTATTACTATTATAATATTATTAATATTATTATTATTATATTATTGTTTGTCACTTCATGTTCGCGTTGGACAAATACAGTGAACAACAAGCTCATGCTTACGAGTTTTCATTGATTTAATAATTAGAAGTCCTTTATTATATTTCTTTAATTGGAATAGTTAAAACAATATAATTATTAACAATAATTTACCACTATTTTGGTCTCAATTAATAAAATATGAATATTTAATTTAATTTTAAATTACAATTTTAACGTCATGAATTAATTAATATCCTAAATATTTATATACATACAATATACTTCACCTTTTACCTCAGAAATATTTAAAACCACTTATAATATTTATGCATTATATCTAGCTATATTCTCAAAAATATTTACATTATCCTGCTTCTATTCGAAAATTTTAAATAATGAATAAATTGATTTCATATTCGCGAATGGCGGATAACTTAATTAACGTTATTCACAAATAAGGAATAATTAAACTCGTTCCTTATTGTTTTATTCGTTATTGTAAATAATATTCGCAGAGCTCTGTTCTTGCCTCGCCATCTGGCGCCAGAAAAGTCATCGAGAATTTACAGGATTAAGAATTGTTAATCGGGCCGAATTAACTTGGCAATGCAACTCGGCGCAGTCGTGTTTGCGGCAAACACACAATTATTATTTAGTTTAGATTCCGCGATAAACAGTTGTAATGAAATTTATCGGGGATATTACGTACCGAACGGCAAACAGTAATCATTCGTTTGTAGATTGATTGTACATATTTACCCGATGCAGGGGATGTTATTGTCGGTGAACATTGTGCTGTTCGGAACATTATTATCCAGTTAGTTATCATTACCGAGTGTTTCTAGGAACTAGTAGCGAGTTGCTGAAATATTGAAGTGAAATGCTAGCTAATTGCAGCTTCATCAAACCGAATGCGAACACCTTCCTGTCGCTCGATGCCGCGTTAATTGATCCGAATCGATACACTCCTTAACTTAACGCTGCAACCTGGTATACTGTTTTATAACAATGATGAAGTTAGATTTATTTATGCTTCCTACGGTTTTTATTATAATACCTGTGAGGAAACAAAAACATTTTTTATAACGTCAGGAACTGATGCGGTAGTTATATTGTTAATGAAACAACGCTCGATGCCAGTGACTCCAAAGTAACTTTGTAATTCATTAATAATATTTATCAGTCAATTTATTTATTTATGTATTTATAGAAATGATGGTAATTATAATATCCGTGAGGAAACAAAAACAGTTTTATAACATCAGGAACTGTTGTGATAGTGCTAGTGTTAATGGAGCAATGCTCGATACCAGTGACTCCAAAGTATCTTTATAATTCATTAATAATATTTATCAGTCAACTTATTTATTTATGTATTTATAGAAATGATGGTAATTATAATATCCGTGAGGAAACAAAAACAGTTTTATAACATTAGGAACTAATGCGGTAGTTCTAGCGTTAATGAAATAACGCTCGATGCCAGTGACTCCAAAGTAACTTTATAATTCATTAATAATACTTATCAATCAACTTATTTGTTTATGTATTTATAGAAATTATGGTAAAGGAAGATCGAGTTCAAGTTTTGTTCGAGAAAATTGTTTCACCGATCCATTTCGGCGGAGACATTCCGCGTTCCGTTTGCCGCGAGCCACCCGGTGTATTTCATAGGTCCAGGTCGCGGCCGATACAATTGCGCCAATCATTTATGCGTGCGCCATATCCTCACCACTTTTCAAACCGTTTAATTTCGGTGTTCACCGCGGCCAGAATTGAACAGATATTTTACGGCGGAAAGTTATCGCGGGCGATGCGTCCGCGAGCCGCAAATCTCGGTACTGGAAGATGAATGAATCCCGGGGTCAGGCTTGCAAGTTGTTTAAATTACTGCCGCGAAAAAGTCGCCGTCGAGGGTGAATCGCGCGGTCGTTGTTCCTCCACAATGACGGCGTTTTCGCGGTCGCCTAATGCCGCGGTTCCACTGGCTATAAACTCTCGGCAGAAAAAAAACACTGCGAACGTTTCACGAAACGTTAGACCGTCGTACTTAGATTGCTAATTTTATGCATTTGTGGCGGAAATTAGCGTCGCAAATATAAAATTGCAAAGCACGTAAATAGAATTTTGTAATCTTAATTTAAATAATTTTTAATTCTAAATTATTGGAGGGAACAAGTTGTTGTAATTGTCTTCGAATATTTCTATTTTGCATCCCCCATTGTCAAGGTTATGTCAAGGAAATTAGCAACGCAAATATAAAATTGCAAAGACGTAAATAAAATTTTATAATCTTAATATAAATAATTTTTAATTTTAAATTATTGAAAGAAACAAGTTGTTGTAATTGTGTTCGAATATTTCTATCTTGCATCCCCCATTGTCAAGGTTATGTCAAGGAAATTAGCAACGCAAATATAAAATTGCAAAGCACGTAAATAGAATTTTGTAAACTTAATTTAAATAATTTTTAATTCAAAATTATTGAAGGGAACAGGTTGTTATAATTGTCTTCGAATATTTCTATTTTGCATCCCCCATTGTCAAAATGATTAACGGAAGCAAGTGTCATAATCGTCTTCGAATATTTCTATTTTGCATAAACATCCCCAGCCTAATCGTGATAATATGCTATATAGACAGTGTCGACGATTTTTAGTTTCAAATTGCCTGCGGTCGACGCGACGCGGTGTAATGGAAACGCGCGCATCAATAAATGCATACGAATCGCGTAACTTTAACGAACGGTCATAATTATCGAACGCAAGGCGATGCACGCCTGCATCCGCGGCTCCATGCGCACACATGATCGCGGAATTTTCAAGAGGACTGCCGATGTTTCCATAGCGACCGATCGCCGCGAATGAATTACAAGAGTCGGACTATTATTTCGTTAAAAAATACAAATGTCCAGATGACGTTTCATTAGTCCGTATAAGACTGTGGATTTTATGGATACGTTGAAAAAATTAGTTAACAATATGCTTGTCCTTCTCACATCTTTCGTCTTGAAATTGCTTATTTTATTCGCTTTATGCAAAATAGAAATTTCAAGAAACGGGAGTTAATTGAAGATGTATCTCCTCTTTTAATGATTTCAATTATTTAAAAACATCATGTTAATGAATTCTTTTTAGTCGAATATTTTATTCGAATGACGTAAATTATTCTGAATAATTGATCCAATAATCGATTTCTTTATTTGAATAATCAATTCTTTATTTGAACAATTTAATTTAATAATTTATTTGAATGGAATAATTAATTCTTTATTCGGATAATCGTCTATTCGAACAAATTATTTCCATAAATTATTCGAATAGAAGTTATAAAATTACTGAAACAATAATATTAACAATTGTCGACCGTTTTTACGTCATTTTGTAATTTTATTCGTTATCAAATAATTATTAACAGTTAATCTATCGCGACCCTATCAATCCATTCACTATTCTATAGTTTTCCCATTTAAAATTGTAAAAAGCCTTTTACAAGGACTGCATATATGTATTAATTCAAAATACATACATTATAATAAAACTCGGAATAATAATATAATAAAACTCCGTCTTCTTGCAAATATATCGTCATTCTCATAAAACATCACAAATAGCGCTAGATGTAAAAATTTCGACTAGAAGATCAATTACGGCAATTTAATCTGCCTTGTTGAGCAAATAGTAATCGATTATCGAAGCGTTCGAATGCGCGTCTTTTTCAGCGAGAACGAAATATAAATTCGAAGTTATCCGGTTTTTCGCGGGCTCCGACTCGCAGTTTCTCTGAGGGATACATGATCCAGGTAATTTCGTTCGCCACAGTTGATGCGAAGTGGTAAACGGTACCGGTTGTTCTGTGGTCTGTCGCGTGTTAGCGTATTATATTTTCGAAAAACGCGGTAAAACATGGATTAGCTTCCCACCGTTTGAAGGGGCATTCGATCATTCGACCAACGCGTTTAACTGTATATTCAATTATTCTAATACCCCCATTTCATCGAACGCCCAAGTCTCCCTGCAGCGAATTGATAATGGTATTAGTAACGACGAAATAATATCGAATGCATCGTCCGCGGCTACCGGCTCCGCGAAATGTGCAGCAACATAATTTTTCCGACGCGATATCATCGATCTTCCGATCAAATTTCGTCAATTATTGCTATATACAGACGCGTTGGTCTATGAGATTCGATGATCGAGCACTTCGCAGCCAGCCTTCGATTATTACGCTTTAAATTATGATCACCTTCTAAGTAGGTTGCTCGTGCATATATATGCAAATTCATATTTCAGTATGTTTACTGCAATTGGATACTGCGCGCACTTTGCTCGGCACTGTTAGCTCCGTCTTTAAGAAACCGAATCGTATCTGTTTCCTTAAAAACGCGGCGATATATCGCCTTGGCGCGCTATGAAAATTTTAAGCGACACCGCTGACACAGGATACGGCCCGAGGCGCTGGTGTGCGGTAATATTAATTAAACGTTTCGGCCGTTCGATTATGCTGAATTCTATGTAATAGATAATAATACGTCCCGCGTACCTAATACGTCCCGCGTGCAAACAATCGAACCGAAAGCAATCCGTACGCGGTACGATTCGTCGGTGTATTTTAGCCGAGCTAATATAACTAATCGTAAACATGTAAACGCATGTTGTTATCCGCATGTTAGCATCCTCCTGAAACGAAGTTTTACTTCAGATTATTGATGGATTTATTGAACTGTTTCAGAAAGCTTAAATCTGTAGCAATTTTGCTATTTATTGGCAAGAATATGTATAGAATTAAGAAAAATGTTGAAATTGTTACGTGTGCGCTCCTGTCATTTGGAGAAAAATGTTTATTAGAATTCTTCTGGATTAGATTTATTTGTAATATTTTTGTAATTTTTATTTTTAATATTTATTTATTTAAAATTATCATCATGCATATAGGACTCATAACTACATGGAAATGCTTAACTAATATTCGGTCTATTAATTTCGTTAATTCTTGCGATTCTAAGCCTTTTGTAACTATTTAAAATATTCTTTCCGATATTAAGTACGTTTTTTTTAACTATTGTGCCATAATTCGTTCCATAGTTTCTCGATCAGATTCAGATTCAGAGGATTTATAGGGCAGATCATAATGTATACTTAATTATTCTGCCCTTCTTGGTTGAATCATTCTAATTAACATATCTGATCATAAAGAAAATGAGACATTAAATCAATAAAATTATTTTGAAATAAGTGGAAACAAATAAATGGAATTACATTTATAACTCTATGAAGTATACAGAATATTCTAGCTTTAAAAGACACGTGATGTTGCAAATATTTGAAAATATCTTCAAAAATGACAAAATTCATCTTTCACTGCCTGTAAATAATTCTTGTATATTTTTGATATAACAATAATTTTTCAGATAAATAATTCTATAGATGAATGTATGCAATAAAATTGAATAGCGTTTGTGTTCTGATAATAATTTAAAAATAACTGACTTTTGGACTAAGCTGTAGGTATAACATTAGAAGATTAAAAAAAGTTCAAAGATTGGCACAGTCGGTGCATAAACTCGAGGCTGCCAGTGCAAGGTAACGAAACGGCCGATTGTTCTGAACTCGTTCTTCGGTGGGAAACTGTTAAAAAGCTGGGCCGCGCGTCGTAAATCATAAATCCAAGTGTACCGGGCGCCATCCATAATACACAGCGCGGAGAAGCGTTCGAATTATTCTTGAAATTGGTCCCTGGCGCCTGAAGAGATCACGGTCCGCCTAATGTGGATGGTGCCGCGTGAAATACCGCGGCCGCGATGCCGTTAAAAAGCCACTTGTGGCCCATTACTCGAGCTTTACGAATGGGCGCGTGCGATTCGCGCATTAGAACGAGCCCGAGCTGATAATGGCCGCGCGGGTCACAGAAGAACGCGTGCTCGATCTAATCGCGTGTGTCGTGCGTGAGCCCGGGGTCAGAGCTCAGCTTACCGGTCGTTCTCGTTAAGATCGCTGAGATATCGCATCGCAGAACAACTGAGCTGGAAAGCGAGCGACAGAGCCGCAGAGATAGAGCCGCAGAGAGAGAGAGAGAGAGAGAGAGAGAGAGAAAGAGAGAGAGAGAGAGGGAGAGAGGGAGAGACGATGAAATTGAGAGAAAGATAGCCGGACAGTTGGAGTTTAGAGAAAGAGAGCGAGAGAGAGAGAGAGAGAGAGAGAGAGAGAGAGAGAGAAAGAAAGTCAGAGAGCAAAGAGTCAGACAGAAAAAGAAAAAAAGTCAGAGTGCAGAGAGTCACATAAAAAGAGGAAAAGAAATTCAGAGAGTAGAGACGCGGATAAAAAGGAGAACAAAAATCAGAGAGCAGAAAGTCAAACAGAAAGAGAAATAGAAATTCAGAGTGGAAGAGTCAGGCAGAAAGAGAAAAATAAACTCAAAGAGCAAGAAAATCGGACAGTTATAGAGTTATAGAGCAACAAAATCAGAATGTTAGAGTATAAAAAATTCATAAAAAGAGAGCAAGAGAGTCAAAGAACAGAAAGATCAGAAAGTAAGAAAAACAAGGAATCAAGAGAGCCAGAGAGTCAGACAGAAACGGAGACCTAAATTCAAAAAGCATGAAAATCGGACGAAAAGAGAAAAATAAATTCAAAGAGCAAGAAAATCAGACACTTATAGAGTCATAGAGCATCAAAGTCAGAGGGTGAGAGAGTAAGAAAACAGTGAGAAAAAAAATAGGAAAGAGAGTCAAAGAACAGGAAAATCGGAAAGTAAGAAAATCAGAGATCAAGAGAATCGGAGAGTAAGAGAGCAAAAAGCAAGAGAGCCAAAAAGCTAGAAAACCAGAAAGCAAGAAGGTCAGAAAAAATGGAGAAAGGGAGAGCAAGAGATTAAGATAGTCAAAGAGCAAAAAAAAACAGAGAGCGTGAGTGTCGAAGAGCAAGAAAAGCAGAGAGCAAGAGAGTCAAAGAAATAGAGAAGTAGAGAAAGAGAGCAAGAAAATGGGAGAACAAGAGCGACGAGGAGCAAGAAAATCAAAAGGATGATTAAGAGATGAGACCAAGAGAGTTTTATTAACAATTAGAAAAAGATCAATAGATAAAGAGAGGTTTACTAACAAAAAGAAAGACAGCAATGGATCAAGAGAATTTTACTAACAATGAAAAAGATAGCAATAAATCAAGAGAGTTTCACTAAAAATAAGAAAGATAGCAGTAAACCAAGAGAGTTTTACTGTTAATTTAAAAAAAAAAGCAATAGACCAAGAGACTTGTACTACCATCGAGAAAAAGAGCAATACTCCAAGAGAGTCGGGAATAAAGAAAGAGAAAAAGGGGCAGCAAATGGGACTCGCGCACTGAAAAATCTCCATTAAATTTGATATGCGTGACCGCGGCCATTTCGACTGGTGCTTTATGATCATGGCCTCCCGTTGGTATCGTATCGCTGACCGGATAGCGAAAACTGCAATGGCATCCTGTAATACTTTCCGCTCCCGAGGCGAACCAATTTTCGGTCCGGTTAATAGAATTCTCTCGCTGCTCTGCGGCCCCCGTTTATATCCGGATATGTGCTCGGCCATCGGTTTGTGAATCAGGCTTGCCTATCCGGGCGGGGTTATCCCGATATTTATCGCTCGCATATGATTACGCGGCATTACACTTTTCGAACGTACACAACGCAAGGAATTATTCCCGCGGAATTTCGTTCGGTCGCTTTCCGTTATTCGTCAGCTGATTCTATCTCGTCGCTCCATGCTAGGAGATTCCATACTGCCGATTTGTCGCAGATCGTATTTTGGCAAAATTCGTTTTAATAAAATATTTCGAAGCATATATATACAGGGTGTCCGCAAAGTTACTTGTAATATTGAAATGAGGGGTTCCTGAGG
>CM052162.1:18927878-18961412 GCA_028455555.1 Augochlorella aurata | reverse complement strand
GGTAAGGTGTCATATTTCACGCCGTAAATATTCTATTTGAAAGAACTCGTTTTCTTAATAGAAAAATAGAAAAGTCAAAGCAACCACTGTGCCTCGCTTTCGAAATAATTATAATCACGGCTGTCTTCCCTTATTCATCGCTCGATATTAATTTTTATTTCACGCTCAGAACCGGCGCCGCGTTACTATAGTTTTTTGCTTGCTTACCATTTCGCTGCTTTTACTTGCAGAAACAAACCTCCTCTGGACACAATTGCAATTTAATGAGGAATACATTAAGCGTACGACTGCCCGGAATATTATAAATATGCAAATTTCCGTCTAGAACGGTATTAAAACGAAACGTTTCAATGAAGTATTTTCCTCCGGCGTTGTACTATTTATTGTTACAAAAATGCTCATTAACTCGACGTTATTCTCAGTATATTGCCCGCGAGAAATTCGCCAAATTTCCGACATATTGGAACTGTTGTCCACGTGACGGACCAATGTCGCGCGGTTATGTGATTCCGTGTCTTCATATTTTAGGGTAGTCATAGTGAATCTACTGAAATAAAGGCACGATTCTTGAAACTGTATGAAACGAAAGGATTGTATTTTAAGAAATATTTTACAATAATTTTCTTTAACCCTTTCTTGATAGTGATGATTCCTGATGATTATATTTCTAAATTTTATTCGCGATCAATATCGTCAACAAGAAAATAATCGTTCAACAGGTGCGGAAGAAAAAGACAGAAAAGTGTTTCCTATTATCTCGTCAATTAATCAGATCGGCCATTTTATCTTGCAGGATGTAGGATGTCACTATAAACCAGACTGGTAGGTGATAATTAGTAGACCGTATAATTTTCAACAGGAATTTCTCAATCATCTCAAATACCTGCTTCGAATAATTATAAAATAACATGTTATTTTAACTAGCATTACGATATTTTATATAATTACGAAACAAAATAATATTTCAATCAATATTACTTTCAATATTTTCGAAAATAATACGTCAAAATTATGAAACGCTCATCACCGATTTTTATTACAATTACAATTTTATTACAAAAACAACATTAATCAAAATAAATATTTATTCGATATGAAAAAAAAATAATGCGAATCAACCAGTAAAGTTTAATTATATGCGATAAATAATTCGATTTCCTGCGAAGAATTTATCAAAAATTTAGTTTCCAATTTCTCAAAAACTTATTAGAAAAAAAGGGGAAAGAGTAAACTGTTTCGAGTAAGGGTCAGAATTCCGGTGTTTCATAACAGGTACATCCACCTTGCCGAATTCGATCGCGTGCAAGAATGTTTCGCAAAGGCCGGCGATCGCGCGAGTAGGATAGCGAAAATCCCGGCCAGGTTCCGCGAGTATGGTTGCGCGACTAGCCCGTAATTCGCGCGCATCGACGCAGATTGACGTGGGCCGCGCGACGTAATCCCCGGAGTCGCCGTTAATTACATAAACGAGTAATTGAATTTCGGCTGGAATTAATATACTACTCGTGTCTTTTGTGTGGGCGGAGTGGCGCGGATTACTATGACATATTACATTCCGGGGTCGCAATTATTATGCTCCTTGAATAGACGCGCGTCCGGGCATTTTCACGGGTAGTTGTGCACATCGGATTCACTTTGACGGCGGAACAGTGAATTCTGCGTTCGACAAATTATACAGTTAACGTGGACCGCATCCAAGTTCTACACTGCCGACGCATGCGGCCCTCGTTGTTGCGCGCTTATTAACGATAGAATGTAACGCACGGTACATTTAGCCCCGACCGCGATACGGACAGATCAAAATGTCGTGCCACCTGCAATTATTGTTCGCACGGTGTATCACCAATCGCGACTATCGCCGCGTCCGCCTCCAAATAAATTCAATTCGCGAGATCGCCGAGCCACGAGATAGGCTCCGGTTCATAGCGCTCTCCTATAGCTATTTTTGCGTTTCCCGATCCAGAATTCGATTGAAACGTATTGCTACACGCGTCCGATGTTTATCGCAGCAAGAGACGAAATCGTCGAACCGCATTTTTCTCTTGTTATTTTGTAGAATGTTCCTTGCGGAGTCGATTTTTCTGAGAATACCTTTTCTGGAGCGATTGTCGGAGACAAGTGTTCTTAAATCTTATTTTATATCTATATTTTTATGTTTTTAAGGATGGATATGTATAACAGTTTTATTTTATTATCATAATTCATATGAAAAAAAGTATATATAGTAATTCCTTAGAATTTTTCAGGAATTTTGTCTGAAATTCTAGAGAGACATTTCTATGAATAATTCATCAGTAATTACTTTGTTAAAAAATATTATGTTGAGATATTTTTAAGATTGTATTTAAAAAGAGATTTTTCGAACATGTTTTTATCTTCTCATGTAATACAGAATTTGGCGAATAAACTTTCCTAGCATTTCAAATATATTTAACTGCGTAATTATTATATTCAACCACATAATTCTGTATTACATGGCAAGATAAAAATATTAATAATCTATTTACTGTTTCGAAAATCTATTTCTCAGCAGTCCTTGCGATTTGTTTCTTAATTTTAATTTAGAAAGCGTCCTCATCAGACAGCTTTTTTGCCTTAACGTTGACCAGTTCACGTTTCGTTCGAATTTATTCCACGTTAGTCGTCCGTCCAGATTCGTGTCGTGGTATTTAGCTGATTCATTTGCGGAATATGCAGCACAAATATTCATTTCGGCGAGGAATACGAGACGTTCGGTCAGCCGTTCGAGGCAAACACTCCGGGCTCGGCGTGGATTCTCGTTCGCCTCGATCATTCTCTCGTTAATGGAACTCCCGTGGCCAGTCGGCGAAAATAATACAGTCGTCGGCTGTTAAAGGCGTAATTGAAACTTGCCGCAACCCTTGCGAGAAGCCCGCTGATCCAATCTAACCGTTGCCGCAATGAGAAACTATTAACGGCTGGTTCCGCAGAGCCGGTAGCCACGATTATTGTCACGCAATTGTTGAACTTACAAGCAATAATCGTTACGCGTGCGTTCCTTTCGGCGGCGACCGGGCAACACTACCCCGCCGGGATTTCGTTCGCGGCTTGCAATCAAGTTTGTCGCGCAACGTATGCCGGTGAAGTTGAAACGCGGCCGACGCGTTTTATGAGAACAGATTCGATGGATATCGGAGATAACCTTCGAGTAACAATCGGCGCGATTGACTGGCCGATAGAATTCTGTTTGGTGGCACGACGCCGTTGTCACACCGACGATGCACTTGGTCGCTCGAATGGTGACTCTGGGTCATTATTAATATTGCTGAATTATTTTTTAGTAATATTTTTATGTTATTAACATTAATTTCTAGTTAATTTTAAATTATTTTATTGAATTACAATATTTAATTATTTCAATATTATTTCATTATTTCAATTCTTTCAATATTATTCTAATATTTCAATATTCAATTGTTTCAATATTATTCCAATATTTCAACATTCAATTATTTCAATATTGTTTTAATATAACAATATTTTATTATTTCAATATTATTCCAATATTTCAGTATTCAATTATTTCGATATTATTCCAATATTTCAGCACTCAATTATTTCAATATTATTCCAATATTTCAATATTGTTTCAATATTAAAATATTTAAGTATTTCAATATTATTCCAATATTTCAATATTGTTTCAATATTAAAATATTTAAGTATTTCAATATTATTCCAATATTTTAATATTCAATTACGTCAACATTATTCAAATATTTCAATATTCAATTATTTAAATATTTTTCTTCTCAGATTATCTCTAAATTAAACGAAATTTCCAACACGTTGTCGAGCTCTTAAAAAAATACCTTGCATTCCTGCATCCATTACAACATCTGGTCCAGAAGCGTGCATAGGGTTCGGAGACAACAAGGTCCCCCGAGGTTAGACAGCGAGGATCGAAAGAGGGTCACAGGCAAAACGAGTCACGTACACGAAAATGCCAGGGTAACGTCCGTGGATCGACGATCGGCCGATTATATTTGATAAATTATTGCGGCTGATTGATCCTCTCGAAAGCATAGAGACGACGACGATGTGTACGTGCTCGTTAAGCCTCGTGCAACGTATCGCTTCCTCCGGACGCAAAGGGGATATCAATCCGCACCGTATGTCCGAAAGATTGGTTTACTGTCTTCCGTTCAGGTAGGCATCTTTGCTTCGTGACTGAAACTCGCAAGATGATGCCCGCCGCGTCCTTCGAAAATTATCGTCTGCTAAAACAGCACTCGCAGAGTATCCTCTTACTGCACCGTGGAATCGTCTGATTCATTCTGATTCCATCGCAGAGAGATCGTCCGAAAATATTTACTTTGGAGAAATATTTAACCGTTTCGCTGTGGTAAATATTTCGTTGGATAATTTGTTATATTTATATTGAAACAGTCGAGATAATATAACATAATATAATATAATATAACATAACATAACATGACATCACCTTGACATAACATAACCTTGATATAACATCACCTAGACATAACATCACCTTCACATAACATAATATAATGTAATATAGAATGACAAGATTGCGATTTTTATGCAGCATAAAAATTGCCGATAATTATTGCAAGCTCCTACAGCTTCATACACGTTTATTTCTTTTCTTAATTAGTTCGCCCTTAAACATTTTTACTATTTTTACCATACCCCGTTTGCAAGTGTAGACTTTTCATGTCGAATGTCTTTTCAGTTTACAATAGGTCGGAAGTAATATTGTAGTTATTCGATGATTGATACCAGAAAATTGTGGAAGCGCAAACAGCTAGAATACACGATTGTTGTATACGCAATTAGATGAATATGTAAGCACGCCTTCCAAAATTAATATTGATTAATATCGTCCTTGATTAATATTGGTGCCGGTCAATCCTGGTTTCGGAGTATCATTGTTTATTAATGCCGATGTGAAACGAACTCGGTTTCGGTGGGTTCTTGGTTCTCTCAAATAATGCACCTGTATAGAAAAAAGTGTTACGTTAACCGTTTGAGTCCCAGGGGGTATTGAAAAACACTGTCGAACAATCCCAAACAGCGCAACCGCGCTTTCTCTAAATGAGTACGAGAAGGGTAGTTTTTGGGTAGTTTTAGGGCACTTCTAGGGATGTTTTCGAACAGTTTTACGTTAGTTTCAGGGCACTTTTAGGGTAGTTTTAGGGCACTTTTAGGTATGTTTTGGGTTAGATTTAGGGCTGTTTTAGGGTAGTTATAGGGCACTTTTGGGGTAGTTTCAGGTCTCTTTTAGGGTAGTTTTAGGGCAGCTTTGGCATAAAGTAATTAGTAGCTGGTAATTGGTAGTTGGTAGTAGGTAGTTGGCAGTTGGTTTTTGACAGTTGGTTTTTGGCAGCTGGTTTTTGGCAGTCGGTTTTTGACAGCTGGTTTTTGGCAGTTGGTTTTTGGCAATTGGGTTTTGGCAGTTGGGTTTTGGCAGTTGGTTTTTGGCAGTTGGTTTTTGGCAGTTGGTAATTAGTAATTGGTATAAAACTACGTTTAAAGTGCTCTAAAACTAGCCAAAAAATACTCTGTAACAGTCCTGCAACTAACTCAGAGCTACCCTAAAAGTGCCCCATAACTATCCTAAATTTGCCCTAAAACTATCCCAAAGGTGCCCTAACAATGCTCCAAAATAGCCTTAAAACTAATAAAAACATCCTTAAAAGTGCCCTAAACTACCCTAAAAGTGCCCTAAAGCAACCCTAAAAGAGCCCTACAACTACCCTAAAACTATCCCAAAAGTGCCCCAAAAATTCGCTAGCACTACCCTAAAATGTTACTTACTACACGTTCCTTTTTTTTGTAATTAAAGAGGAAAGATCGAACTTCATTTTACTGTAAACAGCATCTGCGATAAAAATTTTACAAAGTCTGTATATTTCGTTAAACTTGGTTATTTTCAATGTGCCAAACATGACCTCGCATTTACAGGGTTATAGCCGTGTATAGGGTGTATGAAACTTAAAATTTAGAATAACTATCTTGAAGTGGAGGTTTCAAGCTTCAATTTAAAGAAAACGTCATCACCCTGGGATGATTTTTCGCAAAGTCACTGTCAGTCGCAGTTGGTCAATTTTGACCAAAAATTATTGTACGTTGTCGAGCAGTGTATTTTTACTAATAATATATTGTTCAGAATTACAATGAATCGAAGATCGCGACTATTTCTTCCGACACTGTTTCAACACCTTCTCCAACTTTCCCCTAACTGTAAATGCAATTGTTGCTGTTTAAAGAATTACGCGTATCCTGCATTTCCATTCTCGAGTCCTCCCGGAGTACATCCCGGGTCGAACGGGTCGAAAGTTTTCCAATCCCGGAAATTTAAGAACACCGTCTCAAGAACGCATTTCCGAGGGTCCATTCTTTAAGAAAGCGCGAAAGCAATCGATTCCTGCCGAACTTCTGGCCCAAGAGATACCTCCCCGGAGCTGCCGGGGCGTGTCCCGGGAAATTATCGTCCGGGGGAATAGCAAGTGTCATTTTTGTTCGGACGATGTTACGCCGGGCAGGTTAAGCCGGTGATTTGCGATAAGAGGCACGACTACAGTGATTACAGAACGCTTAGCGTCCATATTGTTGCGCTCGGAGGTGCTCGGTGCCTGCAACACGGCCGCGCGGCTCGCGGTTTATTCGGGATACAGTTAGAATCTAGGAAGTTCGACGGAGAAAAACAAAAATAACGGGACAGGGGGAGCCCGGGTAATAGAATGTTTCAGAATGATATTTTAGTATAATTTAGGAAGAATCTGGTTAACCGTTCCCGATAAAGCAGCTGCTAAACCGTTCGCGTGCGCCGCGAACTGCGAGAATGGTGATTCTTCATGCGAAAGTAAATTGCGTATGCAGGATAAAACTATTCCCCCATTCTCCCGAGCGCCGCTTCGAAAGATGAAATTTGTATCTGTCCATTACTCGTTTCTTGCGAGCATTTAACTTTCTGAGTTCACCTTCTGACAGGTAAATGGAAGGTGCAATTTTCTTCGAAATCGACCGTGCGCGATTCGAGCGAACATGGAAATATTGAGAAATTATTTCTGTGGATCGCTCGAATGAGAAACTCATCGTAATTGCGGGCTTTCGTTCTCTTTACTAGAAAGCTCGGCTCGTAAATACATCAAACTCTATTCGAGATCGATTTGATTAAATTCTAAATACATTACCTTGTTATATTCGCAATTTTATAATACCGTTATCGTCGATTTCGTGGTCGAAATTGACGTAAGAAATTTGTTGTTAATCGAGGTTTTCTCTTGGCATCATATTCTCGATGCGAGGATAAAATGACGAAAAAACAGAGCGGAAACTCCGTACAGATTGCGCAATATTAATAAAAATTTCATGTTGTGTTAAATATAAATTAATTACTTAAGACGAACGGATGAAATGGCCCTTTAATTTATCTATAAAAATTCAACGTGGTATAATAATAAGCAACAATAGTTACAGTAATAATAAAATAAGGATAAAACGACAACAATTGTTAAAATGGAACTAAAGTTGTCAAGGTGAAATATCAAACAAAATTTTTCAAATTATAGAAATTAAAAATGCAGGTCCACGAATATTTCTTACAAATATGACAATTTTTATTTCCCATAAAGATCCGCAGTCATTCCAATATACGATACAAACTTAACCATAATAGCATCTCGTAACATCATAAAATTAACATTTAGGCGTATTCAAGTCTAAAAAATTGAAACTAAAAATTATAATAAAACTCAAAAACTAATTATTCAATTACTAATTAATCAATTTGTTAACACTAGCGTTGCTTACTCTGCCATATGTACAACCCTACGAGACATGAAAGACAGTAACATAAATAGTTTACTTAATAATTAATAACATATTGAACGCACAGCACCAAGATCAACATTTCCAGTTTGGAAAATAGCTGGGCTCGCAGCAAATAAAGAAATCCTCCGGACCTATCTAACCAGGCGAAACAAGATCTAATACATCTGTGCTAACTTAACATGTAAGGCAGCCTGCCGGGGGATGAATGGCGACGGGTTGAACAATACCGTGGTCGTAAACGGTCCCTCCGGGGTACCTAGCGCCATCCCGTATGTAAATCGCTTTACTTGGATAAGGGACTCGGTCCGAGTGGACTTGTAGATCCCCATTTGAGGAGGGACCGTGAATGCTCGGGATAGAACTTAATTATGGAAGCAAAAATAAAGACGGCCCGCCAAGTGTAAAAGTAATTCACCGCAAATCGGAGTGGAATGTCTCGAAGGGACGCGAAAGTAGGACCATCAGAAAGAGAAAAGGACGCTTAGATTTCGGAAGAAGAGCGATCTTGAGATCCTGTACTTAGCACCGGGCAGCCAAGATAACTACCGATGGGAGATCGAGTATTTTAATTAGATTTATGTGCTATGGAAGGAATCATTTCGAAAGTGCAGAATAGCTGGCGAGCATTTTGAGAGGATTTTTGTGCAAATACTGTATTAATTGTAAGCTACATATTCGCTTTTCTTATTAATAATTCTCAATTAATAGATTAGGATATAATATTATTTTTATATTCTTTATATGTCTTATAAATACTGTTATATTATTTTTAACTGATTGAAAATTATTAAGAGGAAAAATAATTGTGTATATAGTTCTTGTATCTTGTAATAAATAAACATTTAAGTTTTTTATATGTCTTAGAAATGCTATTATAGTCTTTTTAACTGATTGAGAATTATTCAGAAGAAAAATGAGCGCGTATGTAGTTGCTGTATTATAATTAATGTAATTAATATAGACAGTCTTTGCATAAAAATTTAAGTTACTTGCATGTCTTGCAAAATTGTTATATTATTCTCAATGAATTGAATGTTATTGAAAAGAAAAATGTGTATCTGTATTTCGCAATTAATGCAGAAGCTGTCGCGTAAGAATTTAAATGCTTTTCGCATTTGAAGCACCGATATTAATTATATAAATAAATAAATGAGTAAATAAATAAATAATGAAATGATAAAAATACGTATAAATCCGCAGTCCACTTATCAGCGAGTCTAACGATCGTGTAAAATATAATTTCCATGGGTCGCTAAGATCCATCACAGTGACTGATAAAATTGTTCGCGCAAATTCGTCGCTTTAAGAACAGCGTTTACGTTGATCGCGCGTTAAACAGTAATTTCGAGCGCAGCTGGAAACGTGTCTAATCCACGAATCATCAAACGCAGACGTCCGGTCTTCGCGCGCTGCATCAAGTAAAATAGATTCGTCGGTAAAAGTAGTGATTTATTACCGGCAAGTTTTCTGGCTGCTAATTCAAGCGCGGAACCAGCGCGGTACCTCACCTGCAGAATGGCGGATCATTTTGATAATTACGTAATGCACGGTGCTTAAACAAATGTTTGTAGTTACTCCTAATGGAACAGCAACTACTATCGCCGGCAGCGAACCACCGGAAACCGTGCAGTGACACAGCGATTTCGACACTCCGGTTGAAAATTGACCATCGCAAAGGTTAACGTTCGCTGGACGCGAAAAGTCTGCGGCTGTCGCGCCTTCGCCACGGATTACCGTCGAAACAAATTCCGCGCGAATCCGGCCATTGTTCGGTTTTAGGCAGGCCGACTGTCCGGCGAGATGAACGATTGGTCGGACACCGCGGTCGCTGGTCGAACAATAACAAACACGATCGGACCGGGACCATCAATCAAAAGGCATTAATTGAACGGCGGCGAAGGTTTCCGCGGCAGTGCCGTGTCCGTTTCATCTTTGCACCTGGCCCGCTAATAACGACATCCATCCAGCGAGTTAATGACTCGGCCGGTTGCTAAATCATGGTCAGCGCCGCGTGGAGTTAGGCTCGCCGAGTTTTCGAGCGTGTGCCGGCGATACGAAATCGGCGGAAGACGGCGAGAGCAAGGTGGCTTCGCTGTCTCGTTTTTGTATTTACCTGGACAGGTGTTAACGACGTTGGTTCTTCGGAGCTTTTCTGATTTTGTACGAATATTTTGTGTCAAGGTGGAACTCCTGCAGTTCCAAAATATGCATTGGGCAATTAATTATAATGCATAATAATGTTGAATCTCTGACTTGATATTAATCGAAGAAAATGTTCAAAAAATAAAGCGAAATTACTCGTTGACTAGTAGGTAACAATCTTTGTTGTTGCTGGCAATCTGCAACTATAAACTCGAGTGGGGAGACTAGATAATCTCTTTCTAAATTGACTGTCTTCGTTTACAAGCTGGAGGAAAATTGGAGATAATTTACTAACTCCCACGTTCTAATTTCGTATAAAGATAGTCAAAAAAGTAATAGAAACAACAAAAAACTCATCAATTTTCATATAAATTCGAGCTCGAATATTCGCGTCGAATCGAATTGTAAGAATCAATCAAAATCGAAACCAAATCGAGAAAAATTCTCAGAAAACGATTGAGCTTTCCAATAATAAAAAGAGTAAAAAACCAAGAAACGTATTCCAGGTAGAATCGAATACCAAAGACTCGATTCCAGAAACCAAAGAATCGATTGAAAAAAAGACGGAGCTTCGAAATCAGAGGAGTCGAGCACCCCAACTTCGAATCACCGTGCGTCGCATCCGAGTCGTTTGTCGGTCATCTCCGGCGAAAGGCTCGTGGTTTTCTAGAGAAGCGAAGAGGTTGCCGTTGAAGGCGTTTCTTGCCAGCTCGTTCCGACCTGCACGTCCGAACCGGCGCGGCGGGTGCGGCGCGGCGACCGGAGATAATCGAGACGAATGTTTCGTTCCTGGTCGATCGAATTCCCGCGACGGGCTCGCCGGTTTCCGGGGTAGGAGGTCTCGAAGGAAGAGAGTCCTGGCGCGGCGCGGTGTTGCGGTGAACGACCGAAAGTTTTCTTTCGCCGCGACTGAGCGGTGACAGGTACCTAGTCCGTGTCAAATTGCGAGTCGATATCCGATCGTTTTGTTCCTGGCGGTGTCCCTGACGGTGTTCCTGACGGTGCCCTGACGGTGTTCCTGACGGTGTTCCTGGCGGTGTTCCTGGCGGCGTTCCTGGCATGGCGGCGCGCTGCCGTTCCGTCTATCCTAGAGAGATATCTGTTGGCCGAGGATGGATGTTCGGTTGGTCGGCTCGTTCCAGCCGGGTACGTTGAACCCTGCCACCGCCGTGGTGCAACGTCGAACGCATCCTATGCTTATAAACCGTAACGACACGTAAAACTAACGGGCATTCGCCTGCAGCCCATCTACACCCGCGGAAGCTGCGCACGGTCGTCGACGTCTTCCGCCGATTCCGTTTCGGATTGCCAGCACACGCGCCGATATTCTGCAAACCTAACAGCAAGGCCACGCGGCCCCGACCGTCGTTTAGCCACCGGCCGAGTCATTAATTCGCTGGAACGGATGTCGTTACTGCCGGGACAGGTGCAAATAGGAGACGGACACGCCGCGGAAACCTACGTCGACGGATACCACCGATTCCGTTTTTCGGGTCGACGGTAGACGCGCGGATATTCTCCGAACCTAATAACACGCGGCGCTGACCATGATTTAGCCACCGGTCGAGTCATTAACCCTCTGCTGTCGCACTTGATATAGGAAGCACGTGTGTCATGCAATTTTGGATGCCAATCGGAAACTAGCGATACTATATGGGCACGAAAATTTGAGAATGTAATTTGAACGTTTTGGAACGTCGTTTCTTTTATTAAATTTCGTTTCTCAGTTTCAAGTGTAGCGAATTAATTGCTGATTGATAGCGGAGGGTTAAGGGGAAGCTGGTTTATAAAATCAAAATTTTTGACGTGCTGTTTGGCGTAAATTAATAACAATAGTCGTCGAAAGTATACCTATAAAGTGTTAAAGCGAAATCCATATTATTTGGATAGATTTTCTTAATTTATCGTTGACAGAATTTTCAACGCAATGAAAATAATACTATAAAAAATGTTCACATAAACATGTCTTCTTTGACTTTCTTTTTTAATTATGGCACTGTATTCGTCTTACTCGAAAACAAAATTGACTACAACGTGTGTTTATATGACCTTTTATTAATCAACAATTGGAGAGAATTTACTGTATTCGATAAGTTGATAGAGCACACTCCTGTCACATGCGTACAACTTTAAATCGAATCAAGATGGATTAATTTAAATAACCCTAAATTAAAGATCAAACGTTGCAGAATAAGGGAAAAATAAGCGGAAAGAGTAACGATTAATTATATACCCTGCAAATATTCATCGAAGTTCACCTAATTTAAAATTTCCAGGAACAGTGTTAGCGAAGGTCAACTTCAATCAATTTTTCCAAGGTCAAAGCCTACTCCAAACTATTTGTCCTTACGTTCGTCTCGTTCTGCAACGTTTCAGCTTTAATTACAAAAAATCTGATCACCGTATCTCGATTCTATCGAAAGTTCTAGCGTTCGATTGGCTCTGTGCTTGCTCCCCGGAGTTGTTTATGTCTGCGATATGCCTTTGATGCTGCTTAACGGTTTTAATTACTGCATCGTTAGACACAATGCATTATCGGCGACATGCCTGGGATCGTTTATCATTTGGAACGGAAGAATGCCGGTCTTACTGTTATGGCACACCTCGAGATCGGGTTGCTCGATCGAGCCCTTACTCGTGCATGCTCTCGTTGGTAAATTAATACCAGCGAGATGGTCGGAGATTGGTGTGACTTGATGCGAGCAACGTGGACAGGTAGCATAATTAAACTTTAACCCTGCAGAGAATGGACGGAGGAAAGAGAGAAGAAAGGAGAGAGGGGGGAGAGGGGATTGCAAAATGTTTAAGCGGAATATTTATTATCGTTTCATCGCGATCATTATTTATGTTGTTGTGTTCCGTCGATTAGTATGTTATTTCTTAAATAAGAGATGATAATAATAATAATTTTTTTTATTCATTTATACTGGCAAATAACTCTTTGTTGCAAAAAGAGAGGCAAGGAAAGAATGTTGTATAGTTATCACGCTAGTAGAGTAAAAATAAAAATATATAATGATACATTGCAAAAAGTATGTAGTAAGTGTGGTATATAAGTATAATAAACTTATAGTAGATAGAATAAATATGTATTGAACAGGAAATATAATAAATGAAAGATTACCAGACATACGAGTAATACGCTTGTAAAATAAAAATACAAGATTAATGAAAAATAGAATAAAAAATAGAACAATAAAGAATGAAAAGAAAATTATCATGTAACGTTTCAAAATAATTTTTATCCAATTAATTTATATTCTAAAAATTGTCAAGAACCGTTAACTATTGTACGAGTCGCAAAATTCAATTCCATAATGTATAAAATGTTATACATCAAGGTTATGTCAAATGGAAACGCTATAAGTATGGAAAAATATCTTGGATTTCCAGTTAAAATGTCTTCGACTGTATAAACGTTGTTTCACAACAATATAACAAACCTCTGAAAACTTCTCCGGAAAAAATGTGAATCGCTGTAAACGTCAGAAATCTAACCGTAAAACGATGACTGATGCCCGGTACGTAGACGTTGATAGCGCGATTCTTGTCCGCGGGTCGGCCTCGCGCATGATTCATTGACAAAAAGTTGATGTTCGGCATTCTCGGTGCACAAGGCGGTGCGCCTGTGGTGTACGCTTTCGCGGTAACAAGATTCAATTGCACGTAACGCGCACCTGTCCGGGAACGCGAGTTTACGACGTCTGGAGGCCGTATTAGCTGACCCTAGGCGCGATAGTCATTGTGACCCGCGTTCGTCTATACAGCGGCATACGCGTTTATAGTCTTCGGGAAGCAGCGCGCAGGAACTCGAGAAAAGGGAGGGCTGTAAATTCCGCGTAACACACCCGTAAGTATGATATATTAATAATGTACTCCGCGGAACGAAGTAGGAAGCTGGAACTTTTAAATTGTAGTACGCGCGATGTGAATCACTTCCGCGGCGTTACCTGGCCGTACCTAAGAAAGAGCCGAGCGGCGAACTTTTTCCGCGGCTAATGCGTTCCGTTCGACGACATCCGCGGATCAGGCCGCGCGACGGATCGAGTGACACGAGTACGTCGTCGGCGAACGCGGACGGTCTCCGCGGATTGAAATTACACGTATTACTTTGCATGCAGCCGTAACATTATCGCGGGGCTAAACGATTACCCCATCGGCTCTAGCCATTTACGCTAGAGTTACGAACGACGGAGCGATCTGGGACAGACTATCCATTAAGAATCGCTATTAAGGCCGACGCGCGCGCGGAAAGGAAATAAAAGTGACTCGAGGAGAAACACAGATTGCCGCTTAAACGGTTCGAGATGATATATATTTTTCACGTGTGGCCCACATTACATGCCCTTGCTCGGAACGCTCGCGCTGTTTATTCTCGTTCCACCGGGATCTAATGGCGGTGGCATAGGAACGGCCGCTCTGCTGGTGCGTTACTAATGCGTGCAGCGGCCAGCGCGTGCCATCCGCCGCGATCTGTTTCGCAACGCCAACGTCAATATCATCGGCACCTTTAAATATTATGCTGCAGCGGAACGGACGGTGAGAACAGTTACCAAGCTCCGCGTCTTCTCTTTTCGCGGAGTTTTCAGAGCATGCACGGAATTTCAAGTATTCGTTACGGCGTTACTAGTGTAGCAAGGTTGCAGATTTTAATTGCGTATCGTAAACACGGGATCGAACACAATCGGGGACGTGAAATCGGTGCACGATATCGGCCGGACAAAGATTGCACGTGTTTCCTGGATTATAGGTGGAAGTTATCGGTTCTGCTACTAGTTACACGGATTTCTACTGATTGCTCGACACGGATCGGTAGGCAATGACTTGTAATATCGGGAGTCGCATGTGCGCGCGACTTCAATTTTTAACTAGCTTTTGAAATTAATTTTCGTTGCAATACGCTAATGGAAAAAACATCGAAAAGTTGGAAAGATGTTTGATGAAAATTGGTCAACTTTGACTGACGATAACTCCGCGAAAAATCATCGTAGGATGTTGACGCTTTCTTTAGATTGAAGCTTGAAATCTCTACTTTAAGATAGCTATTCTATATTTTAAGTTTGATACACTCTCAGCGCTATAACCCTTTAAATGCGAGGCCATGTTCGCCATAGTGAGAATAACCAAGTTTAACGAAATATACAGACGTTGTAAAATTTTCTTCGCAGATGCCGTTTACAGTAAAATGAAGTTCGATATTTCCTCTTTAATTTAAAAAAAAAAGAAACGTGGCTGCGATTTTTTTTCATAAAGTTACAGCACATACAGCAAGTATATTATAGCACTATGATAAATCTCAGCTTTTCAGTTCCTAGTTTCAACTGTTTTATATTGCTTCGTAAAAATAACAAGCAATTACTTCATCAGATTTTTAGCGATTTTTATTAGAATGTACAATTTTAAACAATATATGTCCAATGAAACTTATTGAACAAGTTCCCAATTAATGTATCTTTGTCATTTAAATAATCGCGAATAAAAAGATTTGGAACGTGTCAAAACGGCACGTTGAACATAGCGTTAATTAAATCACTCCGATTTTGTAGGAGACTTGTAGGTTGATTTTCGGCACGTAACGTGTTAAAAATGTAAAAAGCCGTGGAACGACGAAGTGGAAGAAAGGAAAAAGCGGCAGTCTGCAAATTGTCAAGAGGGATGAAAAACAAGACTTGTTGTAGGGGTTGGTCGAGTGGAAAGCCACTGATTGGAGGATGCGTTTTGAACAGAGTTGCAACGACGAGCTAGAAGTGCATTCAATCTTTCCTTGAGCTAATTAAGTCGCTATAAGTTGCAGTTCTAAGACTGTTTTCAATCAATTTTTATTATTTCTTCTCGTTTTATTATCAATAAATTTTAGTTTTTATTTCTGCACCAGAAGGTCACGATGCATCGAACAAAATTCAGTATAATTTTAATTTAAAATTAAGAAACAATTTTTAAAAAATTTCGAAAAGAATAAATAAAAATATCCTGAAATTTCGACGTTCTGTTGCGTCATTTTGTTATTCATTATTTTCCAAAGCAACGAGTGCATTGAAAAACAATTTCCGAAGAATCCAGTGAGCATTTCAGTCATTCAATCAAAAATTTTCAATTATTTGCAAATCGGAATATGAACGAGAAAAATTTGATCATAGAAAAATTATAAAATTTTTATCACTGATGTTATATGCTACTACTATATGTATATAGAAATCAACGATTGGAATATACGATAGCGACTCGATTTCCGTCAAAAATCGCTCAATTCGGCCGCGGAGGTTGCTCGGGTCCGGCACATAAATCAAATTCAATTAATGGCCGCGGTATCAGCGATCTTAGATAATGCGATCGCGGGGTATAAATTTTCCCGATAATTGAGAATCGCCATTGACACAGACATATTACATTAACGAACACTCGGAGCGTTTCCATTAATAAACGCGGGCAGTCCGTCGTAGGTCCGCGACGAGCGCAATAAATCAACCGCGTCAATGTATATCGACCTTTTATAATTGCTCGGACGGGAAAAAGGGGACGTCGACGATAAGGCGGCGGCCAATCGATTCCGCCATTATTGCGGCCGAACCCGCGAACCCGCAAGGAAACGATTCCCGCTGTCCGTGGTCGGTTTAACGGTCGATCAGTGCAATTTGCGAAATTTATGGTCCCAGAGGCGGTGGCCGGGACGTTAACGAAGCTTGATGGGGCCGCGGCGCGCATATTATCGCGACCGGGGCCGCATCGGCCCGCCGCATTGTTGTTAATTAATTATAATTCGCCTCGCGAAGTCTCCTGAAGTTCCCTGGGCGCGGATCATCGGAGCAGGACGGCCTTGCGACGGTGCTTCTTCTTCTGGATTGGGCCCGGTGGCGCGATGCATCTCCCGGGAAATGCTGCAACAATAAACGAGATTGCGCGATCACGCTGCGGCTGCACAAGAACGCATCTTACGACGCGGACGGAGACGGAGACAGAAACAGAGACAGAAACAGAGACAGAGAGAGAAAGAAAGAGAGAGAGAGAGAGAGAGAGATGCCGGAAGTTGCACGCGCAGTTTACAGGTCGTTCCAGTTTCGTCTTTGTTTATTCGCAGTTTGGCATTGTGCTCGATGAGTAATAGGAAATGAAATATTTTATGTAAACTCGTAAAGGCTTAATAAGAGGTCATTATAAAACAGTTAACAACTCGACAGATAAAAACGTCTTCAGTACATCAAGTTTGTACGCACTTGAAGAATTAAACTTGCAGTTTAGATCAGTAGGAAGGTTAACGAATTGTTGAAATATTCCATTTGTTTGTCGTAACGTGGCATTGTATTCTACGAGTAATAGGATAATAAATTTTTATATAAACTCTAAAAAGCTTAATGAAAGGTCATTACAAGTACAGTTAACCCGTTGATATACAACAACGTGTCGGATACGTCATATGTAGACTGCAGATTTGATGCTTTTATGGAGAAACTAATTGCAATTGCGCGTGTCACGCGCAGTATGCAGCCAATACTGTTGCTTTTTATTTATTCCAAGTTCAGCATCGCATTCCGTGGAGTAATAAGAAACAAAATATTTTATGTAGGCTCTTAAGAGCTTATTAAAAGGTTATTAGAAAAACAGTTAACTTCTTCACATGTAAGAACGTCTCGGATACGTCATGTATAGACTGCAGTTTTTATGCATTCGCGAAAAAATTAATTAAAGGTATTAAAAGATAGAAAGAATTTTATAACATCAATGTATTATTTTTGATTTATTAAAGAAAGAACGAGTCTGCTCTGTAGTTTCTATTTCTTACAGTTAATATTAATATTTTATCAGTTAATCTTAATATCGAATTTTATTTAATATGTAACTTTATTTAATTCGCAAGGGTGGCTGATAATAATCTGCACTTTATACTACTCAAATACGATAACATGTAGTTTAATACAGTATTTTTATTTTCACAATAATATTGCTTCTGGATTTTTAAAATCTGTATCAAGGTAAATGTACCTGTTATGAAACAATGGGAGCCTTGTTGAAACAGTAACAAGAATAATACAATAAAAAATAGCTAGACCATATGAAAGTGGCTGCAAAAATTCGACCCATACTTTCGAACGTTGCCTTTATAAATTTGCTCGCGCAAATACTGTTATGCAACAATCAGCCGTTAAAGAAAATGTTTACTCACTTAGGGGGGTTCAATTTTTGTTTATAAATCGAACGATAGTACAAATACTCGAAGATAATACTTTTCAGTTCTGATAATTTCGATGATAATCTTAAACCCCATAAAAGCGTTCCGTAATAGTTATATACCTTCATCTTATATATAACAGAATATTATATAATAGAATATTATATAATAGAATATTATATTATATCCAGCTTTGTTTAAAAAGTAAAATACGAACGACATTCCAAACATTCCAGGATATTTTCTAAATTGACGAATCATACTACAAGGCATTTAAACTATACTAAACATACCGCTAAACAACGCGACAGAATGTAACAATCCACAAAAAGGAATTTCCAAAAACCGGAACAAAGCTAGAACACGTGACGACGACATTTTCGCCCGAAGAACGTCGAATATTTCCGAACGTCCCCAGAATTTAGTGGAGCAGAGTGCTCGTATATAGACGCATAGATCGAGAAAAGGACAGGGCGACGCTGGGGACGGTTGTGGGGAGGAATGAGGAAAGAGGGACGAAGAAGACCAGCGACCGGTTATTATAGAAATAGAGTGGGGAACCAGGAGGCAGTAATAGAAAGAGCGGCCGAGCGGGAAGAAGGAAGAGGCAGCAGAAAGGACAGGGAAGGATGGCACGGATGTAGCCGGATAGCCGTGTATAATGCATAAGAGAACCGAGGAAGAGTAACGAACTGGCAAGGTCGAGCGTGGTAGGTCAATGTCTCGTTCGAGGTGAACCGGCCGCGCTGCTGCTGCCGCTTTGCGCTGCTGTTGCGCTGCCTGCAACTGCACCCTCCCCTCCTCTCTCTCTCCGCTCCCCTCCACGGCTCGCCGCGCCGGCTCGCGATCGTTTGCGATGCTCTCGCGACGGTGTGTGCGCCTAAACCCGCCACCGCCGCCGCCGCCACCACCACCGATGCTGTTGCAACGGTGCAACCGGGAACCCGGAGAACGGGGGCCGGGGCGAGGGGAGAAGGGCGGGGGAGAGGGTAGGGGGGGACGGCAACCTGGCGAAACGGCTAGGCCAGAACCAGGGGGGCAGCAGAAGGGGGCCGACAGGCCTTTCTGCAGCATTGCAAGGCCGCAACCGCGAGAAACCGGCCAGAAGAAGAGGAAGTGCACCGAGGTGGGAGTGACGGTGAGATGGAACGCGAACGTAAACGCGAACAAGCGCGAGGGAAACGGGAGGGGAACGCGCGGGTCTCTGTGTGCTGGGTCTGTGCTCTCCGCGGCGGCCACAGGGGCCGAAACCGGGAAGGGGAAATCAGAAAACGTGTGCCGGTCGACGACGCGATACCATTGTTGCGGATGCGTAAATCACGCGGTTCTTTCGCCTCGGCCGGATTACGCAACTAATTCGAGCGGTCGCCATTTCGGTCGCGTGGCCGCAGCCCCACTTTCACGGTCCGGTTTTTCGGTGGACCCTGCTGCAACCTGCTCCTGCTTTTTGGCGAGCCGCTATTCCGAGGCGTGCTCTGGGGGAGCTCCGCGGAAGATACCGATCTGCGGGATGGGGATACGGGGCAAGCTTGATTCTTCGACGATACGGGAATAGATGAAATGATAATTGTTGTATTTTTAGTTTTAACAAAGCCCACAAAATTTTCACAAAATCAAAGCAATTTAATTAATTAAAGCGAAATTAGAAAGTTGGAATTGATCATAGGGGATGGAATTGGAACTCTTTCGCATCCGAAACGTCCTAGTCAAATTTAGTTTGTTCGGATATATTAAAATGAAAGTGAATTTTCAAAATATTTGAACACTATATTTACGACGGTAGAATGACTGATTTATGATTTTTAAATTGTGGAAGGGGTGAGGTTATTTTCATGGGAAATGATTGAATAAATTATGTTATTGGAGTAACTATTATGGTGGAAATTGTACAGAATTTTTAGATAAATTGTATTTTGTTGTTTTCATAAGTTATTTTTTAGCAGTCAATTTTACTGCTCCGTAGGTTTAGCGTTAATAAAATAATATATTTAACATCTATGGGCTCGTGTAAGTTTCAGATCATATGCGAATATAGCGACATTTTGCCAAATAATTTTAGCTTGTTTATAAGATGACGTATACGTCTTATTTATATAAGGTGACTGAGTTAACCAATAACAGTATTCATATTGGTATTATGAAATATTAAAGTAAATACCTTGCAAATTGTCTGTAGATAGCAACCAACAGAACTATGTTGCGCAATTGACATTATTTGTGCTTCTCTCGGTGTTTACTAAACAAAATTAAGCGCACATAATAGCTCTGGCTTTGTATATCAGTAACAACTTATTTGTTTACATTTCAATAATCATTTTGTTACTATTAGGTTACAATACAGTTTTGTGACTTTCAGGTTACAGTGGGCTATTATGGCAACTTATATTTAGGACAATGCTTGTGCTTTCTTCTATTTCCAGATTTATCTTTTAATATACCCAAAACTTGGATGCAAAATCACATAAAAATAAAAAAGAGGAATTAGAATTAGACGTATTAGCGGTTACAGAAGTGCAAACACTGTAAACCATTATTATTTCAAAGTAACAAAGTAAATTAATCCTAATAAAATTGTTTAAACCATTAAATTTCTTTTAATCTGCATATGCAGGTTTATAATAGTTGATTCTCCGTTGCATAAATATTTTTGTGTTTAAGAAAAAAGTCGGCCATAGAGGCCATTTAAATTATAATAGAATCGATTTGCGTTCACAGTACGACAGGCGAAACAAGAACGTTAAACAAATCCAAATATCGTTAGCCTAATAAAAGGACAATGTACATAGTTCTGTACCACTGTGCCTCCGACATGATTAGTCCATTACAACAATAACGTCGCTGATGGATCTGGAACGCTGGTCAACTGTAGATGTTTATGCAAATGCGTATGTTTGTAGGAAGGAGACAAATTTATGGGACTTGGACAAACATTTGTTACGTCATTAGAGGGTTGCAAAACTATAATCTCTTTTTTGCATACTTTCTATAATTTTTGCATACTTTCTATAATTTTTCCATACATGACTGTCTCATTTCTGCGTATTAGAGACGGCAACGTTTCACGCAAGGCACGCGCATGCTACCATTCGTTATTGTTTTATTTAAATAATCAAGACCAACCTCAGCATCAATTCTAGTAATATAGTATTCAGTAATCAAGGTAATCTCTTATTCTTTCCGTGAATAAATATCAAAATATTAAAACTGGCATACCTTCGATTTGGTGAAAATGAAATTATAAATCATGACAATTTAGAATTAAGAATGTAGTAGCAATAACAAAGTGAATTAATTAGAAGCAGCAAGAAAGTATTTTCTAAAACTTAAAAATTGTCTAGAATATTTGATACACGATTTTCCAGTTTTCAATATCGGGCGTCAGATATTCGGATCTCAAGTATAGTATCACGGGACAGGTGGCGCACGTTAAGGATGAATTAATTTTAGAGCAAAGTATCAGATCTCCAACATACTCGACTGTTTCAAGCGCCAATTAATAAACGAGAAATATGCAGTTCCGTAATGAAGAAGAGGAGACGAGCCCGGCGGTAAGAGGAAAGATAATGGCCGTAAGATCGTGCGAGTTCTTCAATTAACCGGATTTATAGCTGGTGAAACGGTTTATTTAGCAAAGTAGGACAAGGTTCCCTCTTTCAGCCCGGTCGAGAACGTCGCATTAAGAAACGCTGAAAAAAATGCTCGTGTCCAATCTCATTGTCGCGCAGAGGCGAGAGAGACCTCGTCATTGTGCACTCAGGCCGGGCCGTTCGACTTTTCAAACCACTCGAATGGAAACCGTACGATGTGTCATTGTTCTTGTTCCACGAGACATTGTCGAAACGATGATTGTCTCGCCGAAGAGCATTCCATAATTGGATCGCTTTGTGATTGAATCCCGGCCCCTCGATGCAGAGATCCCTGTCGAAAAATGATTGGAACAACGATCCCGAAGGTCGCTTTCCTCTCCCGCGTAACTATGTACGTGCACGTCGAAGTGACGTGTTAAGAGATGCAGATATTGTAACTTACAGTCCGGTCCAGAAATCCGCCTGTGCAAATGCAATCCTTAGAACTCGTTGACAAGAGCACAGCTGTGAGTAGACTGCGGATTTTATGCAGTTCTGATAAAAATGGGTAGGCGGAATATCAAAAGAATTTAACACCAGCGCCATGACTAATATTGTATACTGCATAATATTAATATTGTATAATACTAATATTATATAATACTGTATATTGTATTATAACAACGACAAGATTGGATTTATTTATTCATTCCACAAATAAAATTAAAAGTAAAAAGAATATTAGAAAGATACGAAGAGAAATAACTACACTTCGTTAATTGTTGTTTCATAAATTTACGAAACAAATCGTAAAATAATATTATTTTTATCATAGAAACATTTCGGAAGCTTCGTGTCGCGCGCAGGTTTAATTATAAATAAATGAAGCGAATAATTGTCTAAGGGATGCAGCGAATGAAGTGCGACGCTAAGCGAACTGAATATGGTAATGCGCGAAAAGGATATTTATCACGTCCAAGAAGACTATTCACTTCGATCCACGATTGTTATCGGCGATGAGCTCGAGCCCGGGCAAAGAAATATGCCCGAGATTCATAAAAATCGGAAATTGCCAGTCGTCTGACTCTTCTATCCAGGATCGATAGCGTTCGGACAGTGTATTACGCAGTGTATCCGGCGATCGTTAATTTCCCGAACATCGGAACGGTGTCCCAAGGTAATTCAAAAAGCTCGTTACCGTCGAATAGGGGCATCCACGCACAGGTACACGGCCATTTCTTTCGACGGCGAGGGGTGGACCTTGAATTGATCGGCGCCGGGATTCATGCCGACTGGAGGGTGTGTCAGTTCCTATAATTCATTACTGGGAATCAGTAGTTGGTCACGAACGGATTCATTAAGGCCGTTCGCACGCGTCCGATTTAATCTGCTGAACGTGGATTACGGATCGTGCAAGAAAGACGGCTTCGAATAAGTACACGCGAAGTGGTTTCGTTGTAATTATGTAATGCGCCTGTTCTGCGCCGATCCTACGAGCTTCCCTCATCGCGCTTTCATTATCGTTCGATTCGTTAGCATTTTTCGCGGATCCCTCTCTAACGAACGTTTTGATTAAGCGTCTTCCAAATGAGCCTCTTATTTACGACCACGGGAGGATATTGTAGTTTCCATCGCGGTGTTCCTTGATTTTTCGCTCGCGAGCCTTCTTTTCGTCGGGTCAAAATTTATCATACTTAACACGTTCGGCGCCGACAATCGAGCACCAAAATTTTCACAAAATCAAAGCAATTTAATTGATTAAAGCGAAATTAGAAAGTTAAAATTGATCATAGGGGATGGCATTAGAACCCTTTCACATCCGAAACGTTCTAAGCAAACTCAGTTTGTTCGGATATATTAATTATTATTAAAATATTATTAAAATGAAAATTAATTTTAAAAATTGTTTAAAAACTAGCGTCACCTATATTTGGGTGACGTGGGTTTTTATAGGAAATAAAAATTGTCTACTAGTAGTAACGCTAATTGAAAGATGCAGAAGCTATGTATGTGGTTAATTATTTGTTAAATCATTTTAATAAGTCGGAAATTATGCAACGGTATCTTTTGGATATTCTTCTACTACTGCAGTCTGTTTAGGGATATTACTATTATTATTATAAATTATTATTATCCTTGTTATTGTTATTGCTATTATTATTATTACTTCTTTATTCTCATAAATTATTGTTTCTGTCTTCCTCTTTTATTACTGTCTAGTTTATCTCCATCATTATTAGTATTATCGTTGCTTTTGTTTTTCCATTTCTTTCGTACCATATTTCTTGCCTTCCTCTCTTTCTATTATTCGTAACTCTCCTCGAACTTCTCGTTGCAAACGTGTTTTCCCCGTACACGTATTTCCATAAATATTATTATTAATAAAATCCGCGGTCACTTGTACGTCGGAACTGAACGCATTTGCCGCATACTAATGTTTCGCAGCTCTTCAACGACCTGGTATTTTCCGCAGCGTTTTATCAACTCGTCGTCGGACTCGTCGTTTTCGAGCATTCGCCGCAGCTTTCGATAATAATCGTGAGTAATTTATGAATTTAAGCTGGACATCGCGCGCGCTGGGCGCACGCCCGAGTAAAACCCGAAGAAATAATTTCAGCTCGGTAAGATTCTATAACGCTTCCCTAATGCGACGACAGTTCGTAAGATGCGTGCGCAATTCGATCCCGACGCGCGCAAATATTAATGTAATTAGGAGCGTGTCGGGCGAATAATTAAAATTCCGCGTAAGGTCGTGATTCCGGTTTTTGCGGCGCGGTAGCCCGGCCAGAAATTTATTACTCGAGGTGATTGAGTCGCTGGAATGTGCGAGATTATTCTTGCGATGAAGCCGTCTGTGGAGCTTTTTTACATGCCTTTACGCGGAAGTCGTGCGCACGATAATTTATATCGTCCGCGCGGGGATTTGCGGCCGCGCGCCTTGTCTTATATTGGACGCGCATGCAATTAGCGCTAAAGCCGTGGAATTATCGCGGTTTCTGACGGCCCGTAAAAACTATCAAACTAATTCGACGATAAGTGGAACCGTTCC
Source organism: Augochlorella aurata (assembly GCA_028455555.1). NCBI lineage: Eukaryota > Metazoa > Arthropoda > Insecta > Hymenoptera > Halictidae > Augochlorella > Augochlorella aurata. The sequence goes on along the minus strand of CM052162.1, from coordinate 18,936,670 downwards.
CTGGATCATTTCTATTTCTGTTTATATTGTCGCATACCCTGCCATATCGGCACGTAAATGCATTTCACATTTTAGAAACTTGTCGTGCTCGTTATTTGATATGCGCGTTCGCGGTATAATATTAAGAAACGGAAAACCTCGCGTATTAGTAATAATGGCGCAGGATGTCCCAGATACGGCGGAACACATGAGCAATTTCCTTACGGCGCAGAAAATGTCTCGAACTGTTTTCGAACGATTATGCTTGTTCTCTTTAGGTTTGATTGGATGACTGGTGTCTTGTCGTTGACACTACATTTAGCGGTTTACTTTTTATAATCGAGTCGGGAATACTTTAATTTTATAGTCATTCGTGTAATATGAGGTGTTTCGGCATCGGTAGAATCGAGGAGGGGCTGATTCTACATGAAAAAACGAATCGAAAATGAAGAATAAAATTCGTTCGGTAACTATATGGTTTATTATTATATACTATATGATTATTATCATTGTTAATTATTATTTATGTAATTATTATTATATTATATTATATATTATGGTATACTACTTGAAATCGAAAAAGTGTAAAACGTGTCGTTTTTTCTAATATTCAATTATTATTGATGCAAATATTCAAAGTCGATTTTCTCGACAACGAAGCCTGAGACGAAAGAATTTTATTCCATTTCTTCGATTTTCTTTTTCATGTAAAATCACGACCTTCTCGGTTAAACTACCGTCAATTCAACTAGTCGAAAAAAATAGTCGATTTAAAAAACTAGTCGAAAAAAACAGTCGATTTAACATCCGAAAAAAGCCGTTTGATCAATTTGAAAAATGTCATTCCGTTTGAAGAGGTGTCAAGATGCTTTCCGACGCGACTGTACATTAAAGAACAAAATACAGAAAAAACTCCGATGCTCCCAAGAAAAACTGCATTATCAACCATTATTACTTAAGGGGCGGCAGCGCCCCGAGGCGTTAAGAAATACTTAAAGTTGGAGACATTTTTTTAAAGTCTTGGAGGCAATTAGACAGTTAACTAAATAAAAGGTACTTTCTAAGAGAATATAAATGTAAGTTTCAGCTTCGCTCTTCAATTTGCCAAAAGTAAAAATCGTAGAAAATGGCGAAGCACCGCGACGTTTAATTAAACGAATTTCGTCGACTCGTAAAATAAAAACTATTATCTAAACCTTATTCGAAAATATCACCTTTAAATGCTTATACGAAATTAAATAATTGACATATCAATCAAATCTTACCCTACATTACAGACTACTCTATGCAAAAGATCTCCATAAAATTTGAACTAAATCGGATATACAATTCCAGAGATTTCATGACAGCCATGTCAAAATATCTAGTTTTAGAAAGACCTCGTAAAAGTTCTAAGATATTTTTTATTTCTGACAAACTATGATTTTTCAAACATCACCTTCAGTCGTTTTTCCCGATTTTCGAAATATCGCTTTGACGTAACACTCTATACGAAACTTAAAAGAGAACTAATTTCTTTTAACCAGCCGAGCAGTAACCCGTTTAAAAAACTGATTCTGGCACCGACGAATCTTCGCGTAGCTTCGGGAATTGCGGAGCGAACGGCGCAGCAAACGGCCGGGACCGTTTCCAGCCGACGGTATAACGACCCCGTAACCAGGAAGCTGCGAAACGAACAATAAACATTAAAATTGCGCATGCGAGTCGCGCCGCTTCCGCGGTGATACATTACCGGCGAATCGTAGCCGCGATTCGCGCGGCGAGTTCGGTTTTACTTGCAAATTCTATTAGCCGCTGTATTTCTCTGTCAAAACGTTACGACTCCTCGATTACAGGGCTAAATGTTCGGGCGAACGCATACCGTGCCGAACACTCTTTGTTCACGGTGGCGCCGCTAACTTCCCTGTAACGCTGCCCCGGCATTGTGGCAATGTCCAGCCTCGTCGACAAAAGCAGCCCACCCCTTTGTTCTTTCTTCATCTATTTCCCGATTATTCTCCACTTCCATTTCCCCGGTCTCCCCCACGGTTCCCTCTCTCACCCCTCTCTCACGCCGTCCTCTCTCGCCGGTTCTCTCTCGCCCGTTCTCTCTATCCCTTTCTCTCGCGGGCTGTGACACCTCCGCGCGTCCTCTTTGTTCGAGGGTTTTTCGTTTCGGGAATATTTACGCTATCGTAGAGCATCGTTTGTTACCTGCTGCGGCACCGCGCCGATAATTACATCGCAGCCGTTTGTTTTAACGCTAATAACAACCCGCGGCCCTCGAACGCTATCGCTGCAACCCAACCCCGCGCCCGCCACGCCGGTTGTTGGCGGTTGTTCTGCCAGCCAGCGAGCTCGTGAATCCCTCGCAAACACCCCGCCGCCGTCGCGCGTATTTGTTACAGAGGTATTTAATCAAGCGCGGAATAATTTCCCGGCAGCCGATAAGGCGACCATTCGAGCCTTCCGATAATAATTAATTCCCGCGCATCTCCGGGACACCTGCACGCGCCGGTTACGCGGTCGAACGACGATCGTTTCCCGTTGTCGGCCGCGGATCTCCGCGAAACGAACCGCGCGCGCTGCCGGCTCGCGAAACGGAGCCGCGACGATCGGCTATCGATGGATTATCGATATTTTATATTCGCTGTTAACGACGCGTCGGCAATATCGTTAAGATACCGTCGAGGCGGACGGAACCGTCCGCGGCGTTCTGCGACGCGTTCTGTCGTTTATTTTTCGGGGGAACTTGTTAGCAGATTTTTATGCATTTATGTGCGCGGTTATGGCATGCGCAAGAACGTTAGCGGCGGTTTTATTTGATTTTTAATCGCGGCGAGTGTTCTGGTTGGATGCAGAAGCGTTCGGTTTGTTCGAGCTTTTATTGACGCATTAACTGCCGCGCCAGTGTTCGTAACAGACGCGTGGAATCGGGACAACTTGTTTAGTAATATGACAGTCGAAGAGCTGGGTTTTATTGGGGCCGCTGCTTTTACTGCCTCCTTAAAAATTAATTGCAGGGTTTGATAAGGAAACTGTGTCAGTTTGTTCGGGACGTGTGTTGCCGCTTCGAGTGCTGAACACTGTTCGAAAATTAACATTCGCGTTAAGATGCGCGGTAATTTGCTGTAATCTTGTTTGTTTCGTTGACACGAGCTTCCGTCTTTCGATGGACAATGTTGCGGCGGAACCGGTTACTGTGCGGCGATTCCTGCTATTTAGGTTTGTTTTCCGTAATAATTGATCTGATATTCATCGATTAAGATGTTTTCAATCTTTTTATTGCTTTATTTTATTTATTTTTTAATAACAAAATTTAATATACCCTTTTCAATAAATATAAAGTTAATTACAATATTACGACATTGATCTATACAGTAAATTGTTATTCAGCTTGTAAACAGAAATGGACAATTTTGGAGGAGGAGGTACGACTGTTCGAGTCTTGCGTCTTGTTTTTATTGACATTGTCTATATTTTTTATTTCGTTTTTTTTAGTTCGGGCGTAACGTAGTTTTAAAATATACGGCCATATTTGTTCAGAGTTAGCGATGACTTTTTGAACTTTTTCATTCAGAAGTAAAGAAAATAAAAGAATTTAATATGTCCTATTCGATAAAGTTAATTAAATTAACCCACTACCCTGTATTTGTTACAGTTCGGATATAATATTATTTTCAAATATAGTGTCTTCTTGGTTATTGTTAGTGCCGATTTCCAGAATCTTTTCATTCTAGAATAAACAAAATAACAGTATCAAAATTTAATGTCTTATTCGATGAATATTAAATCAATTATGCCAGAAAACAAACCCCACAGTAACCGGCTCCACTACCCTTGCGTAATAGCATTAACATTTGGGCGACTTTCTAGACGGAATGACTGATTAAATACTGGGCTGATGATCGGATTATGATGACGATATATTTGTTCGAAGATTTCGAGAAACTTCCACCGTATTTTGTATCGCAATTGTAATAGCAAAGTAGATAATCGTTAAATAACCCACGATTTTCGGGATTAAAACGAAACACAAAATTGATTCTATCTCGATTCATCTCCGCCGGCTTTAAAACATTCGGCCGCGAATTCCGGACTATAAATATTTATGACCGTGGATTTTCTCCACTGATTTTACACTTTTATCCATTTTATCAAGTATTTACACTTCGATCTGAAATCAAGGAACACCTGAAGTGTACAGCGCTACATTTACGCGAGTTTCTCCTCGATTCCCGGTTTTGTGAACCAGTTTAGTTGATCGAACGCAAAGTTGCAAGTAGCTGGGGCAGTCAGTCGACTTATAAGAAGTATGTCATTCGTGAAAATTATGTCACTTATTTTGCGAACGATTCGCTATTTCTTGCCGACTGGAAATGCAGAAATCACTATCTTGTGACGATAACATTTATTAATACGATATATCTGAATTCAAAAGTTGTCTCATTTAGACATTTTGATTTATTTAGACAACCATAATATTTTATCGCAAATTTGTTCCGTTATGTATTATTTGCTAACAGTGGTACCAGATTGTTTCGAATAAATATTTATCGAAGATAATTATCCGAAATCCTTTTAATCGAATATTTTCTTCGAATAATTCTTCTATAATTATAAATTATTCTATCTATTTATTCGTATAATTTTTTATGCACCCATAGAAACATTATTTAATTATGCAGGGATGATCATCTACCCAACAGTAACAAACTGTCCGGCGCAGTATTTGGAAAAGTAAATTTGAAATAAATAAATCGATGAACTCTGAAAACCTATGTATTCTAACATTTTTATTAAAATGAATTATTTTCCGTATTAATTACTCTACGAATGAATTCCTATTCGAATAAATTCCTATTCGAATAAAATGATTCCGATAAATTTCTATCCACATAAATTTCCATTCGACTAAATATTTATTCATCGCTATCGAATGAAATTTCAATCCAATAAATTTGTATCTAGATAAATTCCTATCTAAATAAATTTCTATTCGACTGAATATTTATCCATCACCATCGAATACAATTTTATCCGAATAAATTTGTATCTAGATTTTCATTCGACTAAAATTTTAATCGTTGGTCCTTTTATCTTCCATCAATTTCGCCCAACCATAAGCGACACGGAGTTCCTTTGCCATCGAGCCACCACTATTTACACAAAGTTAATTTGACATCGAGTCCCCGTCATCGATACGGAGTCACTTTGACGTCACGCAGCCGCAAATGCTATTAAAACAGCAATTACCACTAGCAGATAAAATGAACAGCTCCCAGTATTTATTCTACAGAACTCGCTGGTGGTCTCGAGGCATTGTATCTCGATCGTCTCCTGAAAACGGCTGGCTCCACGAGCGGAACGCGGAGTTCTATAAAACGCGTCCGAGTAGCGCGGATAATGCGCGGAGGACAGAAAAGGGGACGTAACGCCGGCTAGGTGGACGTCCAGCGTAAGATGATCGTTCGACGGACCCGTCTTATTTGATATTCCGGCTTCAGAATGGCTCGAGTGTCGCCACCCCGAACAGCAGGTCGAACATCCGGCGTTTATCATAATTAAAATGTCAGTCTCCTAACGTGCCACGATGCCGATACACACGGCTCGATGACGATTAAGGTTTAAGGTCTCTAATGAGTTTTATTTCTGAACAAGAACTATTTATAGACGCGTGGTGCTAGTGTGCGCCAGTGTGCGCATGCATACCGTAACTAGGAACTCGTCCGCGCGGGTATGCTAATTTTTGCTAGCAGCCGCGTGACAATATTTTTCTTGCGCGCAGCTCGCTTGTGCTCGCCGGAAAAACTGTCTCAATAATAGCCTGCTCTGCGGCATCCTGAAAATTCTATTCCCGCGGAAAACGCTGCCAGCGGAGTGGCGCGCGGAGGTCAATTACGAATTAAAGTTTATCGAGCCGTGTTTCTGTGATTACGAGGATCGATTAAGTCGGGAATTAAGGGAATGGCGTCCGATGACATCGTAATTTTGCGAGGAGATAATTACGAAACATTGATGTACGAGGTAATTGCCGCAATCATTCTTGGGAAATTGAATGCCGCTTCCTGTGTCTAGGAACTCTATTAAGGGAAAATGGGGTAATAACTTTATCAAAGCATCCGTACAACTAATTAACGTCGTTATCTAATAACAATCAATTATATCATCGGAGCACAGTCTGCGACGCTGGCGCAGCATTAATATCGACCATGGTTCTACATCGGAACTCCTCGAACGAAATGGTACGTCACAAGTAGCTCAACTTCCGAACGTAAAGGGCACGACGCGTGTGCTCAGCAACTTTCAAAGTCTTTCCTCTGTGATATTCCCTGACGACGACATTTCCCCTCGGAGGTCCTTGTCACGTCCCACGCGTCGCAATTTTTGTATCGCTTTATGCTCCACGCGCGTTTAGACTATTTATTTCCCGCGTTTGTTCCTAAACGTGTTCCAACGTTTTTCTGATTTTTCGAAATCGCCGAGATACAGGCTGTCGCAATTTCGTAAGCTGAGATTATGCGACGACGAATCGGGGCTCGTTTCGAAGCCTGGAACCTCTACTTTTCGGCGGCATCGTTGAATTTTTGCTGAAATATTTCTGCGCGACGCATCGCGCGCGAAATCGGAGTCGCGATTTTTGCTACAAATTGAAACGTCGCTGACGTCATTCGAGAATTTGGTTAGTAGATCAGTCTACCACGCCGATGGAAAAAGGGAAATAAAGGGGGATAAATAAGGAGGTAAATGTGCCAAGAATCTAAAGATCGCTACGGATTTAGATAGATTTCTGAGCGATCTAACGAGTGGGGAATTAAGGACACGATTTTACTGCGCCGTGGATTTCTCGTATCTATTGAGACCACGTGTGCTATCTTAAATGGAAAATGTACCAGAAGAGTTCGAGACAACTTGCTAAAATGTTTAAGAAGTGCTGCGGGGAAACCGGATTTCACATGAGGACTTGCAACTTATTATCAACAGCGAGATAAAGAAATATCGGAGCACAAGTTCTAATAGATGTTAACAGCTTTCGCTACAAGAAATCCGCATTTTGTATGCAGATTGGTGGTCTTCTAACGATAACAAGCTGCATGCAGTCGGAAACAGTAATATTGGGACGCCTTTGGAAACGGAATACAGTAAATTCTCTCTAACTGTCCGTCAGCTTTTAAACAGAAGTGGGCGGTTAGGGAAGAGGAGATAAGATTATTCCAATTGTTAATCAATGACTATAAAAACGATCCGCAAAGTTATGCCAAGGATATGCCAAGCTTATATCAAAGTTATGTCAAGGTTATGTAAATTATCTCTAATTGTCCATCAGCTTATAAACACAAATAGACAGTTTCTTTATTTTTTATTCCAAGAAATAGCAAAATTTAAAGAAAACATATTTCAGTAATTGTACATTTACAACAAAAATTCAAGTCATTTAGACCAGCTTGGAAAAGGTTATATTCTGTTAAATGTGTTGGCTGAATTTCGCTTCCCACTGTACGCGTAAACAGCATACGCGCACATTATACGTATCTCGTCTATGACACAGCGGTGCCGTCTCAGCGAGATCGCCCGGTCCGTTTAAATATCAAACATCACACCTACGTTCAATTAGCCGCGCGATATTAATTTATCGACCAGCGTCGACCACGGGGAGCAACAGATCGATTACCACGCTGTGGAACAATACCGTAGCCAATAACCTGACGGGGCTCGGCTCGGCTTCTGGACACAGTGGGTAGCAGGTAACCAACATTCGCAATGCCAACAACGCAACGGTGTGCCTCTGGTGTATCATTCAATCGAATTCGGGGGGCGCACACGTCCCGCGATAATAGACACGCGTGCCGACGAAAGAATGGAACGAAGAAAATGAAAAAGCGATGGAAGCGGAAGGGAAAAGTCGGAAGCCTTGTTTGGACTCAGCGAATCGAAGACGTTATAGTCGGACGTTCCCCATAGAATACGACACACCGGGGTCAGGGTTTTCGACCACTCGGAAACGCCTAAAAGGTGTTAGAGTTTACGCCTGGGTCGTAAATTCGTTGAAATGTAGTCTAGACGTAAGCAAAGCGAACATTCGGGTCCCACGGAACCACGCAGTTGCCATAATTTTTATAACAGTCTTTATGTTGTCCGCTGCTATACCATTTTCATTATTTTATATCACTATATGTCGTCTAGGGTAGTAGAGCCAACCAATTGCGACCAAGTTGGGTGACCAGTTGCTGTGCTTTTGGTCTTCTTTTGGGCATAATTAATTTTAAATTTATCGGATATGACATACTCAATTTTTTTATTCTTCTATTTTACTTATTATTTAATTAAAAAATTGAATATGATTTTATTCGATAAATATGAAGTTAATTGTGCTAGAAAACGTACCGAAGACACAACAATTGGCTCCATCTAACAGTAATCGGCTCCACAGCCCTATACAAAATCTACATTTAAACTTTTATTGTCATTGATTATGAAAATAAAATTTGCATTTCCTTCTATCTTAAATAATTCCAACATCGTTAATTTAATAAATTAACACCCTTATATTCTGATAGTCTTCTTATTATCTCCGATTATACCTCCCAATTGTTATCATAAACGCATAAAATCCGCAGTTTACGTGTCCCCTACAATTGCTTAAATTTAAAATACACTGCTATTGTTATATACACTGTTATTGTTATATACATATATATTGTATATTGTATATCGTATATTATTATATATCGTTATAAATTTAAACATATTGGTAACTGATAACATGGTAGTATGATATTTTCTCGGACGATCTTCTTTCAATAATTTTCTTCAATATTTTATTAAATATTGTC
>CM052162.1:18892887-18927778 GCA_028455555.1 Augochlorella aurata | reverse complement strand
GCATGAAACGCTTCGAAATTCACCGAGGATTGAAAGTTCGGTATGGTGATTCGGGTCTGTTACTACAAGAAGCGTACGAGTAAACTAGGATGTTCCCAAACGATGTTATAAATTCTTTCGGAAGTTCTTCAGGTCTGAAGATGCGCAGCAGCAGATGCACGAGTGCACTTCCAGCCAAAAAACTTTCTTAGTCGAAGTATCCGTACACTTTCGAAGCTCTAGAACGCTTGAATTAAGTGTGGTTAAGCGTGTTGCTAAATAACGCGATACCTCGCCTTTGTTTCCGATTAATTATAGAACAAAGTTGCGCTCTTGACAGAAAATGTCGGAGATCGTACGAGCTCAAAGTTTCTAATCAAATTAAGCTAATTCTATTAATTTAGCCGTTTGTTCTAAAATATCAGACTCGTTAGGAGCATTTGGTACATGATCCACTAAACGTTATTTGTTTCGAAAGTGGCCTAAGTCCATGAAAACATTGAAAACATTAAAAAATGTCCCTAAACTCTCCTCAGTCAATTAGAATTATTAACAAAACGAACGCATTTCTATTCAATCTACATTTAACACAGTTTACTAAGAAAATTTATATTTTGCATAAAACTCCGCAGTCTAATTATTATTAACGTAAGGGTGATAAATGAAAATTCCGAATCAATTGCTCTTACTTTGCACATACATAACGAATATGTCCAAGTTCAATCAAGTGTATTAAAAATGTTCCCTTTTTTACAACTTGTCTTACAATTATATTATTACCAAGGATGAAAAAATAATTAATAACAGTCTCATAGGCCGGTAATAACGATTAAAGGTTAATCAACGTAAACGTATCGAGCCCCAAACCTAACACGTCTTTTTACAAAAATAGCGACACAGAATTTATTTAAATTTCCACCAATTTTATTAAAATTCAACTTGGACTAAGAAACTTATTTAAATATTTTTTACGAAATAATCTCTGCAACTTCACATTTCTAGAATAAAAAACATAAAATAAGTCACTTGACAGGGTATATCATCTCTGGAATAAAATACGAGCGAATCGCAATAAATAGGAAAACACGACGAACGAGTTCGAACAAATAGAAACAAGCTCCGCGCACTTTTGTTTTCGTTCAATGTAGTTTTAATTATCCGTTATTATAGCACTTGCCAGTGTATCATTCGGCGGGCAACACACCGGCAGCATTTAATAATGCATCACGATAATTAATCTGACCTCATTAAGAACCCGGGGAGGAAGAGAGAGAAAAAGAGATCAAGAGAGAGAGAGAGAGAGAGAGAGAGAGAGATCTGGCTGCTCGCGTTCGGCGTCACCTTCGTTGAAACTAAAGTGTAACCTTGATGATGATGCCGCGGTTAAACGTTGTACGATGAATGCGGTGCTCTCCCACCGCGAGAGTTCGCGTTTTATGTGTCACTGAGTTCCTTTCACTAGAATTCTGTGATCATCTTTTTCCCCCACCTACCTCGTTACTCTCTTATCGGAGCACCTGCGGTACGCGTACATGTAGACGTACATGCATAGACCCGAGTATTCCGTCGCGAACATTTATTAACGTTTATTAATGCGTGTATACGCAATGCGGTACGACTAGATAGAAGGCTGACTAGTATCATCGCTGATAACGCATCCTATAATAAATAAGTCCGGTGTATCCGCCAGTAGATTACTCGATCGCAACGAATGCTAATTGAACAACGAATCGTTTGGATTAATTGCATGAAATAGAAAACAGGTAGCAAATTCGTTCTTCTTTTGTTAAGAAATCATTGTACAGTTCTAAATTATGTGAACAACTTTGTTAAAAAAAAATGTTTATTATTTACTTCTATTGTAAACATTTATTTAGTTAACGATGTTAATAGATTAAAGACAATACTTTGACTTTGATGTGGAAGTATTCAATTTTATCATAACTGAAATAACCCTTTGTCCTATAATATTGTGGCATATTCGTTATAAACATTTGGAACATGATCTATAAATATAAATATAATAAACATAAATTTAATAAATATATAACTATAACAAATATAGATATAATAAATATATAACTATAGTAAATATAATGAATATAAATATAATAGATATCTAACTATAGTAAATATAATGAATATAAATATAATAAATATCTAGCTATAGTAAATATAATGAATATAAATATAATAAATATAATGAGTATAAATATAATAAATATAATGAGTGTAAATATAATAAATATAAAGTTTCTGTCTGACACAGGAATTTATTAGTAACAAACAAAGGCTAATCAACGCAGCTGTCGAATTATAATGCAAGAGGTTAATAACTATAAATAACATAATAAATAACATAATAATTCCTCGCAGTTATTCGTGGAAAACGAATCAAATATGAAATTTGCATCCATCGAAATTTTTGTTAACGTAAAATATCGAGTATCTGGGGCCTGGCAGCGCGGAGCATATTGTGCACGGTAAATTCCGTCGAATTGCAGCGAGCGATTTTAACGTGAAATCGTCTCGCCTGGACGGAAACACAGGATACACGACCTCGTCTCATGAGTTATCGAGCGGATTCGAAATTTCTGACATATTCCGAATCCCGTGACAAGCCTGGACCGTGTACTCGAGCGGATCCAGTAAATTATTAATCAGTCCCTGAGCGGCAGCTGTTTAAGGTGCCTGCAACTTACGAAATCTACCGTGTAGAAGTCCGGTGAACATATGGGCTATGCAATTAGTCCGTCTCTGCCGATTCCAGGGGCGAGACACTTTGTGTTACTGGAGTTTCGAGCACCGCGGTCGGAATGGGGTGAAGTCTCATCACGAGCGTAGAACATTCGGCCGCGTGTTTCCGATGGAATGCGCTCCGGCGACGTTGCCGGAAAATTTCTTTTCGGAAAGCGAACTCTCTCCGCGAAAAGAATCCACAAAATTCTCATTTCTCCTGCGAACGCTTTCTGAAAAGTGTATGGCTAAATTGCTTCGCTCTTTTATTCCCAAAGACAAGAAGCTATTCCTCGTTTAACACAGCTCGCGCAAGCGTAGAATTGCATAAACTCTGGAAAATATTGTTTGGACACCTTTTAAAACTGCGTAGCTTCTGCCAAAGTGTACGACACGATTTGAATTTGTTTCAAAGGGGTTAGTTTGACTAAACAAAATAAGGATTTCTTGCTTTTTGACCTCTTTATGTATAATTTATCAACCGTGTACCATCTTCCAGCCTAAACTTCCATCAACGTTGTCAAAAGACGCCTTTAAATAATTTTTATTCAACCCTATTTGTACCAAAGGTATTAAAGAACATCTTTCAATAATTATTGATTAAAATTATACCCTATGTTCTACATATTCAACGCACCGACTCCACAATTTCTGCTACAATCGCAGCAAAATTAATTCCAAATAAATATCAATAAAAATAGCATTAAGATTCGAATAATCATCTCTTTGTCTCTCCAATGGTCTATCGACGGTTGTTCTTAAATACGGAGCACTTCCCAGAAAATTGCGAAGTACACACGATTTAATGGACTACACCGTCGGCCACCATCTAGTCCTTCGGAAGCGGAAAACTCTATCCGAGTTCCATCTGGTCGTAGGTCGTTCGCCTAACAGAGACTATTGTCGGCCGATCAGGCTCCGGAGGTTCCCGGTGATCCGTCGAGCTATTGTGCGGGCATCTTAAATGAATTACGCGTCTGTCGAATGCAATATCCATGTTGCACCGTATCTACATAGGGGCTCGATATTCAATCTTTGGTCCGTTAATAACGTCGAACAACAAGTGAACGCGGAGTGGGGGGGGGGGGGGGGGTCGGCTGGCGGAGGCTTTGTTATCATCGTGGACCCGGGCCAGTATCGACTTAAACGGTGCTCGGTTCATTGTTGCGGAATAAAATTTCATCGAGCGGACATTCTGCGCGGCCGGTTCCCGGATCAGCTACTTCAGAATTCCATTTCGGCGCGCCGGCCGGCCGGAAGCTGAAGATCCTCGTCCTGTCTCGTTAATAAAGAGTACTTTTGTAACGATGTTTCATTACGCAGCCCCCGTTTCTTTCCGCCGGTAAGCAATTTCCCCTCCATTATATCCTTTTCGGCGCGACGGTGTTAAAATTGCTGTGAGATTCCTCGCTTTAAATTACCTCCGGCAGAAACGACAAGCAGGACCATCAGGAGCGAAAGGACGGTCTCGAGTGTCATATCGAGTCGAGAGAATCGAGGATTCTTGGAGGCAAAGTACCACTTTATATCTCCGCCCTTGCGCTCTCTTCTCTCTCTCTCTCTCTCTCTTTCTCTCTCTTTCTCGCTCTTTCTCCTTCTCTTTATCGCTCCGTCTCTGTTTCCATTTTCCTTCCTCTCTCCGACTCGCCGGCACCCCCGGTCGAACGCAATTCTGCAAAGTGCAATTTCTATGGAAAAACTGGCCGGTTGAGATGAACCGGATACAAAGCTGCGGTTATGAATGAGCCGCGGGACTCGGCCGCAATGAATCTTTCGTTATTAATTCCCGTGATTAATTGTATCGCGCCTACGATATTCACGGTCGAATTTATCGACACCCCGGTATCTATTACGCGCGGCGAACTATTATTTTGCGGTTGACGAAATTTAGTATTCACGCGCGGCCCCGCGAATCGCCGGATTAATTATACGAGTAATTGGAGCCCCGCTGAAAAATGAATTTCAATGTCAAACGCCGCGCGCATATTAATTGACCGTTTCCTACTCGTGTCGCGCGGCTACTCGCGGATCGGCCGCTGAATTATTCAGTGTCTTCGAAACATTTCTGCGCGCGATGTTAACCCTGAAATGGGCCGCGCCCCGGCGAAACAACTCTGCGGTGTTTCTAAGAGCACCGGGGAAAGGTGCACGGCAGGATATTGCGTGATGCGAGCTAGAGAAAATTAGGGAGACGTCGGAAAATTCGATTTTTAATTGGGATCTGTATTTAAAGAGAAATCTGGGAATGCATTTTTTGGAAAAATCTGAAAGTACACATTAATAATAGCCATAATAGACAGTGCTATTATAAAGATGTGAATATGGTCAGTTTACTATAGATTTTTAATAGAATTTAGCATTTTCAAAGTTTAGGATTTTTTAAAAAATCGATTTTGGAACTAAAAATTCTGAAAATATTCGGAGCCGCGTGACTCCTTAGGCAGAATATTCGTGGATTTTTTCATAATTTCCCGTTGACCAGAATAGTAGAAACAATGCATAAATCAAGGCTGAAGCATCCAACTATTGTCGAAGAGTGCGAAAAATCGGATAAAATGCATAGATACATCGTGCTTCCAATTATCTTGCGAATGCGTTGGCGAAAGGCTCGCTGAGGTTCACAGAAAATTCTGGCGGGGTCGGAAAGGATTCCGCTGCACCATCGTCGGAATTCGAAATTCGATGGGAACGGTGTAGTTAGCGGGAGGGTTTCGTGTTAATCCGAAACGGATAATAAAAATCCGCGCACGCGGAATTTTAATAAATTCGCGATGCAACAATATTTCTTCGAGCGGGAACAATGGACCCTCCCGAACAACGTGTACAAGAAGGGCGTTCTCATTCCGCGGGAAATGAAACTTCCTACAATATGGTCGGTTTTTATAGACTTCCCTTTAGAATTGCGTTCGTAACGCGCTACTATTTTATTCGTAATGGAACACCCTTGTGAACCCCGTAGACGAAGATATTAGTTTCGCTCTACTGTTCGTTACACGAACGCGTTCATCGCGATTGTTTCGCTTCATCGAAACGGCGAGTTGCTCTTTTATTAGAATTCAAAAATCTCCCGCGTTTTCACTGCTTTTTAATTACTAGATCGCGGATTTTATGCATTTATGGAAAAAACGATTATAAAGACGTCAGAAAAATTGAATAGTATTGGTATACTATCTTCAACTTGTCGAAATTATTAAGAGAAACAATTTATTTTTATTTCATTTTTGTTTCTTACAATCGCCGTGACAAATTGTTATTTTAGACAAATTATTATACAAAACACTGATCGAATTATATTCGATGTTCGCCTTCGATGATCGAACATGCTCGATGTACCTTTCTCGATGCTTTTAACCCTTTTAGCATCGTCTAAACTCGACAAAATATTTTTAATAAACAACAGTGTTATTTTTCCTTCCTTATTAAATCTTCCAATTACCAAGTTATACAAAATATCGGAAACTTCTTTCCGAAACTTTACCAAACTGCCCCTAAACAGGTTCCGCAGATTTCGGCCGGCGCTAAGAGGGTTAAACTGTCTATAAGCTGATCCGCGTGTTCAACTAATAGACGAAGTCTGGGAAACGCGGCTAAATAAGCTGCGAACAAATCTCTGCCGCTTCTTGCGAGGGAATCGCGATGATAAATCGTATAAATCGTTCTCGCCTCGCAGCAGAACAAACTTGCAACGCAGCCGATTCGAAGCGAGTTCCCCGAACTTGGTCGCAACAAAGCGTCGCCCTCGTCGAAGCGAATAGATGGTCGCGGGTTATCTTCGCGGTGGATTTATCGGGGACTTTTCGCTAGTCACAGTGGATTTTTGCGAGCCGGTTATTGCGTGCGCATCGAGGATCCGCAACAACGTCGTTACGAGGCTCGGAGGTTAGCGCATCAAGATCGCGAGCACGCCGTGAAAGAAGAGAGGAGGCTGTGGTGGAGGAGGAGGAGGAGGAGGAGGAGCAGCTCGGGGCCCTCGAACGTCGAATCTAGAGAATCTCCTGGTTCGCGAAAATCTCCGGTCATTAATCTCGGGCGTCCGGCCTGTCGCGAAAATAGTGTACAGTGTGACTATTCGTATCCGTTCGTTCATCTATCCATTTATCTTTCGGTAGGCGTCGCGATGTCAAGTACGGATGAGTACGCAGCGGGTGAAGTCATCCCCGGGTAAGATGCTTACGCGAGATATGACGAACATCTCTCCCGGTACGTAGGTAAGTACGTACACCCGACGGGTTACGTTGATGTCGTCCCGAAGACGCGTGCTTTATTTTCCGTGCACGTATGCACGTACCCAGGCCATGATAAATAGCGTGGAGAAGTTCGCCTGGCAGAAGTAGAGAACGGTAGAGATAAATACGTAAAAAGAGAGCCGACCCCGGCACGGCAGAATGAAAGAAAATAGAGGGCCGTTTGACTCAAGAAACCTTGTATTTCCGACACTCATTACTCGCGTGACTGATGACACGTGAATGGAGGCGACAAGAAAACCACGGTCGCCTCCTCGCCTTGCCTCTCTTTTTCTTCCTACGGGCTGCCTCGGGCCTCCCCTTTCTTCTATCCGCCGTGCATCTTTTTCTCTCTGCCCCTCTCGCCGGCCCAGCCACCGCGCCGGGGCCCGAGCATATTGGCCCTTTTCTTTATCACTCGGCTCGAACCGTGCTAGTTCTACCGTCTCGTCGACCTGTTATCGCTGCCCCGGCTATTCCTTCGCAAGACACGGCATTTCGCACGCAATCCAACCACCCTGGTAAACAAGTCCGCCGACCAGTTCTTCAGAAGTCGCTCACGGACCGATCCGCCACCGGACGATCCTTTTTTACGGCCGAACACAGCGATTTCACTCTTTCGAACGCTGTTATTCTCCGTGGCATAGGTATCAATCGAGTTCGAATGTGATCAAGTTATGCCAGCTGCGAACGATAAAATAAGCGGGCGCGTTCGTCCACGGCGAAGGGATCACGAATTTGTCGTTACAGTTAGCAAAATCAGACAATACTTATGTTCGTTCAAATGATTATTTAGGGAAATAATTGTTTATTATTTTGGAGCTTAAGTAAAACGCGAAAGTTATTACTTATACAGATTTAAATAAATTATTTAAATTGATAAAATTTGTTTCTTCTTCGTAAGTACAATTTCAATTGTTACTTATTGATTATCATTTAATTTCATGTTATGTATTATTTACTCGGCGCAACGGGTTGAGCACGCCTCGAATAATAAATGGAAATTAATATTTGAATTCGAATAAAAAGTAACGTTTTATTTGCAGAACTGTTGTACTAAATATTCATTGTATGATATACCTACGGCAGACGAAAGGGAAGTAAAAATTATTTATTCTTTGACTTTTTCTGAAATTTAAATAAAAAAGAACATTTTGTTTGCAGATAAGAAATAGATTGGTAGTGGAATTATTTAATTGATTTTTTAATGAAATAGAAAATTATTTCTTGCGAATGAAATATTAGTGTGACTTGTAATTTGTTATTTGTTATTTAAAATGAAATTTGCCCAATTCTGGACAAGATACACAAGACGACGATTTCAGACAGGTGAAAAATCGTTTATACCTACACCACGAATCCCTCTCTCTCTCTCTCTCTCTCGCATTACAATCTATCGATTTCGTTATTAAAATGACACAGCCCATCAGCGTTGCTAAACAAAAGCGCGGGCGTTTATAAGTTCGCCCGGGTCAACTGAATTTGTAAAACAAAACCCTCTTCCATATTTGATCCGGCCCTTATAAATATTCATACTCTCATTCCCGATGTGCCTAGCCAATTCTAAGTCAAGGGATATCAAAGTTTGATGCGGCGTGGCGGTCGCGCGGTCTACGCTCTTACACGTGTACACGCTGCACACGCACGTATACAGATAACGAAACAGCTCACGAGCAAACGAGCAAGCATCTCGCGTATAGGGTGGTCAGAAGGATCACCGATATAGCTGCTGGCAGCTTAGATATCTACTACTAGACACGGCATGTGTATAGTGCATGCATTGAAAATTCTAGAGTCGAGAGAAGCAAAGAGTTTAGACCATATATATGTACCACTAGATACGGTATGTGTATAGTGTGTGTATTGAAAATCCAAGAGTCCAGTGAAGCAAAGATTTTAGACCATATATATGTACCACTAGACATTGCATGTGTATAGTGCGTGTATTGAAAATTCAAGAGTCGAGTGAACCAAAGAAATTAGACCATATATACTACTAGACATGACATGTGTATAGTGCATGTATAAGAAAGCCAAGACTCTTTTAAAATTAACATTTATTTATTATATTTATTATTGATATAGCTGTTATTCGATAACAACATAGAAATTAACACATCTCCTAAACTAATGATTTTTTATCATAAATGGGTTAATACTTTTTTGTAAGCAATGTCAAGATACATCGATCGATGCAATAAAAAATATATGAAAAACATATGATACCATTTAAAGAAAACGTTAATCATCTTCACATGTCCTCTGTACGTTCAGCTATAAGAAAATTAGTATCATTAGAACGTCGTTCAAGTATCTCGAATACTTCCAAACCGTTTAACTTCATCCGAAACATTTTTCGCTATGTGTAACAATAACGTAAATCTAGATAGCAATACGCGGCGAGCCACCCTGTATACAAGGCTGGAGCATGCAGCGAGAGTGCAGTGGTACACCCCACTTGACGACGAAGGAGAGAGAGATCGGACCATATTATAATGCAATCAAGTATAGGTGGATGCGCTCACGCGAGACCCCGTAATGAGCTTCCATGTTAGAGCACCGTGGCAGTTGCTGGACGCGGAAGACTGGCCGTCATTGTTTACTGCGTTCTCCTTCCATCCCCCCGGCTCCTCCCTCATTTCTGTGTCCACCCGACTCTTCCTCTTCCACTTCCTCGTCCGCCTCCTCGCGCCGGTCTTTCGCTAATCTATTATTCCTGGCCGAGCTGCTTCATAAACTGCTTATCGCTCCGAATCATCCCATCGGGACGCGGGTAGCTGGATGGGACAAGACATCGCGTTAATCAGCTTTATCTCACCCCCTTTCTCTTTTTCTTCGCGCTGCGCGTCTCGCCTCTTTCTTCCCTTTCCCAGAACCGTGTGCCGGGCCACGCCGTGTTTCTGCCGAGACCTGCACCTCCATCGGACCGTATCTTATTAGGACGGGATCGATAAAGTTCCTCCGCTGCCCTCGGCGCGCGCGTTTGTCAAAATCCCGCAGGTGTCTGCAGCAAACCGCGAGCTCATCCCGTTTCCCGCCTTGTGCAACTACGCGCGGGCGGAAATTGAAAGTAGCGTTCGCGGGCGCTGATGAAACCTGGATAGCCCCGGCGACGATTCAACGTCGCCGAAAGACGATCCGCTTCCTGGCGAGACAATACCGATCGATTGATCCCGGGTCTCCTAGAATTTGCGATTAGCTCCGGGGGATGCTCCCCACACCTTCAAACCGACGCTGTTCGGCATTTTTGCTGAGCGCGATCCTCGAGTTGACAAAGATCACGCGTTCGGTGGAACGCTGAAGTGATTAACAATTGGAAAAATCGTTGTTGACAATAATTAATTGCACGATACGTTTCTTACGGCCGGGTTATAATAAATATGGGGTGGTAGGGTAACATAATTCACTTTATATTCATCGAGCAAGCTATATATTAAATTATTTGATTTTGTTTATTTTTCAACAAAAAATATTCAGGAAATCATCACTAATAATAACGAATAGTGCATTTGAAAACAACCGAACTGTAACAAATATAAGGTGGTGGAGTAACGTAATTAACTTTGCATTTATCGAATAGGACATATTAAATTCTTTTATTAAAAGATAAACAAAATACAAGAATTTAATATGTCTTATTCGATAAATATAAAATTAATTTACAGCCTGTACATATATATTATTTTGGTTAAATATTTTACTTCAATTAAAAAAGCATCCCCAGACTTGACATAATTAAATTATATTTTTGATGTGTCATTGTTTGAAAAGTTAACCTTTAATTTTCTTGAAACAGCAGAAAATGGATCTGCACAATTTTCAAAAAAAGGTCCAATTATGTCTAAAAATAGACCAAAGGCACAGTAATTGGTCACCCTACAGTACGGCTCCACTACCCTCTGTCTAATAATCCGAAAAAGTAATACTTTAATACAAATTTTGCGAATAAGTCATAGCTGAGGATTTAATTACAGGTGTAAGAGAACTAGTTCCGATGCAAATGCAAGCAACTATGTTATTAAAAATGGTGTTCCTAACAAAGATCCGTCTGCTCCATTGTTGCCAGGGTTGTATCGAGTCTCCAGTTGCACCGATATCTCTGTAAGCACTTCGAAATTATATCGCATCCAGGATATATGAGACGACAGCAGATTAATTTTGCCAATACTAATGACGTGCTATTTCAATACCGATTTGATACCACAACATGATACTCGGGAATTAGTATCGCGTTTTGGTATTAGTATTTCATACATATTCGTACTAATGAGTATGCCATTGAATTCGTCGCGTCACCGGCAGCCATAAGGGGTTATGATACGCAGCCGCCGGTTCGAGAGTACTATGAATCATTAGTATCCTTTTTAAATCCCCGGATAACAGCCGAAACATTCTGTTGACAAAGAGCAGAGCGTGTGCATCAAGTATTGATGGAAATTGCATCGTTCGTTAACAAACGTGGACGTTGATTGGTCAGAGTAGACTTCGACGACTGCCTGTTATTTTATTTACGAGTTACTTTATTTATACGTGTTTTTATTAATCCTCTTATTGCTGACTAACTAAATAGTCGTTATTTCCTAACGCGATTTTAATTTTCCAGTACTGAAAGGGCTCAGTTGTCTGGGTTGATTTGCAAATTTATAGAAAAATCTATGAAAATGGTACCATGAAAAATAAATAAAAAGATAGCAATAATTATGTTACAGATTCCAAGAAATAATCAAATTCACCTCAAATGTACGTGTAAATCATGCATTTTTTAATAAGTTTGCTACCAGCGTCAAGGACAGCAAATTAATTTAGTGTAACATTTGCTGAATACTAAATTAATCCTTAAGCAAGATAAAAATTGTTTAAGGTGATTATGAGGAACATAAATTAGTTGAACATGACTTTCTGCTTTTAGTAATTATAACAAATTGGAAATAATGTAGCGATATTCTCAGATCCTTCTAATGATCTTACAATCTTATATTTGACCGACTAATATTTGTCATAAATGCGTAAAATCCGTAATTATTTAACATTGTAACACATAGCATGGCGATTAGAGAATTTATAGCTTCTCTCTGACGCCACTTTTATCATATTTTATAATACATTATAGATATAATATATATTATAGATACGATATTTGAAAATTAATAGGATGAATACAATAAATATAACTTTCTACGCTAGTAATGCCGTTGGTGTCAATAAACTATGCAGAAATTTCATTGGAATCCGTGCGTTACGCAGAGACGATGCCCACTAGCAGTGTCGCTGCGCAAGCTGCGATGAACAAGCTAGAATAAGTTGAAGTCCCCGCTGGACTCACTCGAGTGCACTTGCCCAAGACTTTAATGCTTCTGCAGTACTTATCTGAGTGCACATTATGTCGTTCCGTAGCAGGTATTACGAGAGCAGTTACCGTCGAAGCACCTGTCATCCAAATTGTTTCCAACGAACCGAAGAAAAAGTGTCTGCGCGATGACGCGCCAACTCCCGGCCGATGATTGACTAACTGTTTCATTCATTACACTGTAGCGAGTCTTGTTTGAAACACCTTGTGCCGAGAGGTTGATACCGTCGGCTCGTTATAAAGATGACGGGGCGGAAACCCGGGACAGAATAAAAGAGAAACGTTACCGCAATTATATCGAGTCCACTTTCGTTTCCCCTTAGGATTTTTCCTACGAGTGAACGCCTTCGTCATCCTCGATCCCTCGATCGCCGGTTTATTATTACGATCGGTTCTGCCAAGTTCGCCGGCCGTCCTTCGCGAAACCTTTTCTTTTTTTTTTGCACCGATGGCTCGGATATTGAAAGCGCTCGCAACTGGACCGATCGTAACACCTGCCGCTTAGGGATCCGCGCGACCAAGGTCAAGCACAAAGGCGACTCCTCGTTCAGAAATGGGGATGCACGGCGGATTAGGAGCTCGGGAACCTTCGAAACGGATAAAGACCGACTGTCAGCCGCCGCTTTGACGAACAGGGAGCCAGCTCCTTTCTACCACAAAGAGCCCAGGATAATCTGTCTTTTGTGTCCAGGAACGATTTCACTTCTTCCTATCTCTCTTAACTCGCAGATGTTAATAGAGGCCTGAACGGCAGCCGCGAACCCCGGTAAAGTGGATTCATTTATTGCGCGCGGATGATATTCCCGCTTCTCCGCGCGGAAAGGGATTGCGCCGCGATTAGGCGATTAGACGACAATTCAATTTTTTATCGTGGAAACGACGGCGAGTGTATTGCAAGCGCTCGTGGTCCAGAAAGGTATGGAGGGTAGCGAACGCGAGCGGAAAGGCCGATTAAGTGGTTCGAGCAAAGAGTTCGGGTGGCGATTGCTGCGCTGCGAAGTGGAAAGGACGCTTCATTTTTCTACCGTAGGGTGATGAGTATTCCAACTATTTTGACAATTGTTAGCTTTTTAGTATTGTTAGCTAATAAAAAAACATCTACCATTAATACAAGTTCGCGCTAAACCAATCTCCCGAAAAAGTGTATAAATAAAACATCTATTCGCACAAAAATCCGGAATGCATTCACGAGAAAAATGCATCTAAAGTTTCCGGAGCAGTATCCGACAGCCAATCGATAGACTTTCGCATAATCAACCGATGCAATCTCGTCGAAACAAGCCAGCTTGCGCGTCTAGAGATTTCGAGACCGTTAAACCGAAGGCGCAGGAAAAATGCATTGTTCGCGTAGGTGCGTAAATTGTCGTCCATTAAAAAAATATCTGTTTAAAAGTCAAAGTGAAAAAATTTCCGTGGCGCGGGTCCATTGACACGGGGATCCATTTGCGGGTAGGACGCCGGCATTGAATTCCGGCGCGGAATAATTCGCGCCCAAAGAGTTGCCCGGTCCAGCGGAACAGGGTCGTCTACGAAATGCATGACGCGGCGGGCTCTAGTCTCAACGATTTAATTAAACTACACGGACGGGTGCTTTTGCCGGAGCCGAAACCAGCGAAAAGCAGTCAGTAAGAACTCAAAGCCAGTTTCCGTTTCAGCTCCCCCCCGCCGCCTGGATCG
Source organism: Augochlorella aurata (assembly GCA_028455555.1). Lineage (NCBI taxonomy): Eukaryota > Metazoa > Arthropoda > Insecta > Hymenoptera > Halictidae > Augochlorella > Augochlorella aurata. The sequence goes on along the minus strand of CM052162.1, from coordinate 18,913,816 downwards.
GGCTTATCCCTTTGAGTCTGCTAACTGCCTACCGTCTTGCCGGGCGAAGTCCGTGCACGATTCCTTCTTTTCCTGCCGGCAACGTGGAAGGAGTACTTAAAAGTTTTTACGGGCGCCCTCATTGAAAACGGAACCGCAAACGGGAGGCCCGCAGCGTTCATTGAAAGGAGTAGCTGCGGTCGCGGGCGCATCCTCACCCTTGATTCTCTCTCCTCCGCTCCGATCCGCTCCGATCCGCTCGGCTCCGCTCCTCGTCTTCCCGGCCCGCCTCTCGCGATTAGCGGGCGCGAGACTTCGACCGGTCAGATAAAGGCTAGGGGCAGACATACGAGCGGAATAGTTCATGAAAAGAATAGCAGAAGGCGAGGTAAGGCGAGCCAGGCCGAAGCAAGGAGAAGAGCAAGCTTGCAGACTCGCGAGCCAAGGCTGGCAGGGCTGGCAAGGCAGGTAGGCAAGCCAGGCAGGCGGCTACGTTCCCGATAGCGAGGCAATGAGACGTCTTCGAAACGATCTAACAAAACAGATAAAAAGAAACCGGTTAGAGAAGCCACGAAGGGTGTGCGGCAGAACCGCCTAAAGAGAGAACGGACTGGTAGGGGATCCGGTCTTCAAGAGTCATGAGTATCACCTCCGTTTCACTTATAATCATAATAAACTCGGGCTCTCGGCGTCCTCCGCAGCATCCACCGGCATCCACAGGGTACTGCGGGGAACGTCGCGGCTAGACCAGGAAGGACGTGTCCCTCGAGCAGGGAAAAACGTTGTCGAAGAAGCGCAGTCGCCAGATGGAATTGAAGTTGCGGTCACTTCTTGCCTCTTGTCGGCCAATGTTGCTGGAAACACCAGTCTGCGGATTCCCTCGTTTACACCCTCCGAGGGTCCCCGGACCACTCTTAATCGCCCGCGCCTTTCGTTGTCCGATGCAAATTGAATGCGTACGAACCTCTGCTATGCTGTCCCAGCCACTGTTGTCCTCGGCTATCCTCCCCACTATCCTCAATAGTAATCCTCTATATTATTATATGCTCTACTATTCTCCACTATACTCTACTATCCTCTATTATATTATACTAATCTCTACTATCCTCTACTATTTTCCACTATCCTTTATTATCCTCTACTATACTCTACTACACTCTACTATCCTCTGCTATACTCTACCATATTCTACTGTCTTCCACTATCTTCTACTATCCTCTATTATCTTCTACTATACTCTACTATCCTTTATTATACTCTACTAATCTCTACTATCTCCTACTATCGTATGTCATACTCCACTGTTCTATACTATATTCTATTAGAATATAATTCGGAGCCGATATATTCCATGGTATCGATTATGTTATATCAATACAACAGCCTAACTAAAATGTTTCTCAATGTAAATAGATTATCTTTTATCTCTATTTAATCATAACAAAGGGTTTGACCCGCGTATAAATAAGTAAATGAGTAAATATTGAACACAGGGTTGCCAGGGATTCTCTCATGCCGTAACGTGCTCTCTCAAATGTCACGTGACATCCATCAGTGACGTCACTGATGAGGAATTGAACATAATATGGTTAGAGGGCAGCAGAGTCGATCGATGCAGCGTGACCAATCACAAACGTCAGAGGATCTCTTGCAACTCTGCTGCCCTCTATCTCGACTCTTGTCAACTACTCATCAGTGACGTCACTGACGGATGTCACGCGACATTTGAGAAAATACGTCACAGAATACATCACAAAATTTCTGGCAACCTCTGACACTTGTTCATAAATTTGTTACTTATTGTAGCGTGCAGTTCTTCAAGTATTGACATGTATTTCTGAAACACCCTGTATTACGCCTTACTATATACGGAGAATCCACTGTCCGCAGCAAGCAAAACACCACAAGGGACTCTTGTCATCGATTACACGCGCGTTCGCGGTCGATCGTCGTTTTACCGGTGCCGAGACCAGACACGGGAAAAAATTTTCTGTCCACAATGTAGACAACGAACCCCCGCGCTGCGGCACGGAAATTTATATTACACGGCCAGGCCCAGTTTTTTGCCGATGAAACTAATTTCGCGCCGAGCGCTGATAGCGGTTACCTATCGCAATTTTGAGCGGCGGTGGGTCGTGCCTGCGGTTTTCGGTTTTCTCGGCTCCTTTGAGCTGCCTTCGTACAACTTTCTTTCGGTAATGGGCCAGACTGTTTCCCTTTGCGGGCCATCGTTGCAGGGGGGATGTGTGCGGCGACGGTTTTCGGTGCTACGTCGAGATCGAATCAGTATTTGTTACCTAGACTGGAACTGTTTCGTCGTTGATCACTTCAGTAATTGTACTCTGCTTCGTTTGTTGAAATAGAATGATACCGAAACATCACAGAGACCAAAATCTTCCTTGGTAAATATTCCTAAATAATTTAATAGTCGTTTGAGAAATTTGTCTGGCATTAAAAAGAATTAAACAGAAGTGAAATTAGAATTTTTAAGGCTGTATGATTATGGAAAAATTATTTTTCTAAAAAAAAGTAGCGTCAGAAAAATTTGCTATTTATCGTAGCATCAATTTCCCTAAAAAATTCAATTAGAAAATTCCACTCACTTTTAAATTGAAACAAAATTTGATTTTTCTGTCATCAAAGTCTATGAATGAAAATAGATGAACGCATACGAGGAACGAAAATGATATCTTTCTATCAAAGAGATGAACGCGTCGGTATTAAATTATCTCGAATTAAATCATCTCGACGTAATTTTCATAAAAATTGTACCATTAATAACTGTTACGTACCTATCGAAGCCTAAGCTTCCCTAAGCTATTCAATTAGTGAAGTCAACATCAAATTTCAAAGGAAACAGCTGGCGTCATTCAGTTTAGTTATCGAGCGTAATCGAAGAAACGATAGCCTTGAGAGTGAAACGAATGTCTCCGTATTAAATTATCTTGGCACGTGATTTTTCGGGACTGTCTTAGCGCTGTTTGTCAAACGGCTGGTTGGCACCGACAGGCACCGGATCGGCCGCGGAATCGTGAAACAGGGCCGAAGATAAAGCGATTCAATTTCACCGGCAGCGTATTCGACGCATTAACGATGCAGCAATAAAACGAGGATAACATTATAGGTAGCTGGTTGTATTAATTGGGTCCAGCAGGTCTTTCGCGGAATCACGGTAAGATACCGCGCGCGCGAAATAATTGCAACCGTGACCGTCACTTTTACACGTAACTGATTTGCTCCATTACAGGTGTGCGCCTCGCTATTGAATAATTTATGCGATCGAAAGCCGCTGGTGGGTGGTACCATAAATCAAGGGACCGCTATCGATAGAATGTAGAAACGGCAACGGACTGGTATTCGCACATGTGGGCGTATATAAATAAGACAGCGTGTCGATCTAATCGATCTGCCGTGGAACGTCCGTGCATGAAGCTGACGCGGGCTGATGAACCCTCCAATGCTGCTTCGAAGCACGTTACGCTGCAAGTTGCGCAATCATCTATTCCTCCAACCCGTGCACTCTGCACACATTAGATCCGAGTAATAAGTAATCTCTAATTTGCTCGTCGCAATGTACACTCGGTTTGCTGAAACGTTTGTTTCTCCATCCGCTAATTTATCGTACGTGTAATTTCTCTGACTTCGAGAATCACACCGAGTTCGACCGTGACTGGAATTCTTCTGACTTCCTACACAATTGTTCGTAAATTTTGCATAGAATAGAAACAATATAAATTTTAATATTAGATAAAAATGTTTATCAAATTGTTGAATATCATATCAAGTTTTAATACTTAACTTTCTCTTCGTTTTAATCCTTTTGATCCTCCTCATTGTTATCTTGAGTTGTTAAAAAATGTTTTATTCTCCCTACTTCTGAACATTGTTAATTGTTTTCTGTAATAATTATTTAATATCTTCTGAATAGGTTCAGTATTCAATATTACCAAGGCGCGAAGAAGAAGCAATGTTGTGATAGAAAATAGTTTTCGATTTGACGCTGGTTGGCGTCATCCGTAGACAAGAAAGAAAAGGGATAATAGCGTCCACTTAATTCTTACCTCGAGTAGTCACTGAACGTGGATTGAAGTCTTCTTTACTGAATAAAAATAGTAAAATATTACTTCATTGCTTCTAAATACACATGAATCACTATTCTGTCTTCGAAAGGTCACCTAACCTCCACGAGATCATTTAACTTCCACACGGCGATTTTGCCACCACAGAGTCCGAGTTATATCACGATAGAATATCAATTAAAGAGGTCTGCCGTGTCCTACGCGAGCAACAGGGAATTCAACACTCGGAAGTACAATGTCATTTATTGAATTTCTTACCGGCGCGACCCGCCATTTGGGCAAACATAAACGACACTGATGTATACATTAGGCTGCTATTATATTCAGTGGCTTAGCTGCAGAGGTCGCTGGAAACCAGGGGTTAGTTACGACTGCTGCAACAAGTCATTTAATGGATAATTTGTGCTTAGACAGGTCGTTTCTCGTCGACCTCAGAAACAATATACTTAGCATAATCGGTTGAGTGGTAAAAGTGAGAATGCCTGGGAGAGAGAGATGCCGGAGGAGACGTAAAACGGAAACATTCGATTTCACTGCGGGAGAAAATTATAAACTGCCTCTGTCCAAGGTGATCCAAGGACAACAGTGGTTGCGGTTGCAAATCTCCGGGTGCTCGAACTTCGCCATGCTGATGGAATGAAAAGACGAAGTCATGTTGCAGCTGCCTCTGCTATTTTTAATAAAGCATGATCATTATAATTGAAAACTTCTCGTTCCGAGAGACTAACGAGGAATCATGCGCGCTCCTCGAGACATTTAAACCTGGAATTGTAGTCTCCATCCGCAACATTGCAATGCAACTTTAGCTGTAATTTGTTTGCAGCAACTCTTAAATGCACAATGTAACACTTTCACTGCTATCTGAATAATCTCAACAATATCACAGAATTAAAATATTCTAAATAATCAAATTAAAATTGACAAGCTAAGTTGTGTAACATCAATTTCTTTTTTGATATTGATTACGTCTTGCGGATCTTGATAGAATTAGTTAATTTTTGATTCTGAACAAATAATTCGGATAACTCAAAGCGTCAATGGATGCACTGAATCACTGTTTATATTGTGAAATATATTTAATTATACAATATATGTTTATATTCTACTTATACGGTATATTCTACAAGGATCTATATTGTATGTTTTTTAATTTATAACGTAAACCTTATTCGAGGTTTCCATTTGTTTGTTTTTGCAAAACGGTCAGAATGATTGAGCATACGGTGCAACTAAACAGAACCGGAAAAAGGCAAGAATTGAGATGAGCAAAAGTTTTAAATATTTCACACTCGGACATATGTATTTACTCGAGCCCGTTGATCAACGATACAACCACAGACACAAACTATTAATCAATTTAACAGTTTCCATTCGAAATTTAGTGGGAATTGAGACGCCGACGGCGACTGGCAATAATTAAATCTCGCGCAACTTCCGAAAGTCTGAAATTGACATTTCATTACCTGCGAAACGTTCCCAAATTGCAGAACCACCTGAACGAATTACAATAATCAAATATCACGATTCAATTAGTCACTACTCGATCGATGTACATTGTGCGTATACATATGTATACCTGAGTCGACATACATATACATATAATGCTTGAGAAGATGCTACCCCATAATTGACAATTTTCGTGCTGTTTATATATCTCGGAAAATTATTTATTGGAAAGCACTGATCATAGTATTTCATTATATATAGTAGTTCATTATAAAACACATACCTCATATACTTGATGCTTAATATAACATTTCGAACTATAAATAGATAAATAAATTCAGGTAAAATCTCTTTAGAGATAAATACATATACATAATGCATATACATATACATAATGGAATATAAAATTATATTAATAGTATAATCGATACTTAATATATATATACAAATATATATATCTAGATGTAAATTAATATCTCCATGTACATACAACGAATAGCACAAGTGACTCTAACTAATTCCTTTGGAGGTGAATAACAAGTTCATTGTTTACACGTAACGATAAGTATGTTTACCTTCCCGCTGGCATGCAACATGATCAAAATATTTGCATTTGCATTTGGAGCAGGCGCTCTGAAATGGTTGAAAATTTCCGCAGCAACATCAGCTCGTCCCTCTCGGATCTCCTTTTTCATCGTCTGCCGTGCGGCGAGGAGTTATTTTAACGAGATTAATTAAAGTAGCATACGAAGCTCCTGACAAAGGACAGTGTCTTCCTTTAGCGCATTCATTGTAGTCTTAATGGTAATTTCGGCACGACGTTGTAGCATTCTCTTTGGACAATGGTTTCTTGTTCTCGCGCTAATTACAAAACCCACCCGCGCGATTCGTTTCTAAAGACCATCTTTGATGTACCCGTAATACCAGCGAGATATAGGAATTACATCGCGCGTTATATTTTTTTTTCTCTCCTCCTGTTACGAGTCACGACCGGACAACATTACCTTCCTCGCGTTTCGAGTTGTGCCAACTTTAATCTACGCCACCGTGGAACAGTCTCTCTCTTTCTTCGTTTTCGAAGGCAGGAGCGCAAGGCAAACGTAGAACAAGCTAAAATTGAAATATCCTGGAAGATCCGCGGATGTTTACTTCGACTTTTTAGAGGATGCTAATTCCTCCTGCAAATATTATGACTGCAGACTCGGAAGATAGAATTTTACCGCGTCCAGTGTAATTACTACCATTTCAATTTAAACCGAAAGAACACTCTACAAGAAACCAATTTCCTTGCTGACTTAGCAGTTTTATTAATCGTCGTCAACACGAACGCGTAATGTACCAGCTTTTTCCGTAACTAGGTTAATTTTGTTAGACACCCTATTATTAAATTATTAAATAATAAGACACGCGGTTAGAGCCGATGTATATCCCCCTCCGTCCACGACCTCCCGTCGTATTATCTTTACAGTTACAATTATTACAGGTTTTTCTCTTGTAATAATTCCACAGGCAGAAAATATATGTATATTTATTGTGTCGATATCGACGACGAGAGAACAGAATTTTATTCTGATTTAAAAGAATAGGATAACATTCGTACTCGACGGATTTTATTTTGAAAAATCTTTGCGTGTTTTTGTACCGATGTAGTACGACGGAAATGTTGTAGAACGGTGGAACAGTTGGATATTTTGCGAACGTTCCTCGATCCCCTGGTTCTCGTGAATTATTAGCGACGAAGCAGCTTCGACAAGCACGGTGGAATTACTCGACAAAAAGTTGCAATATTGGAGTGCGTTGTAATGAATACTCGGGAAGCACCGGGGAAACTATTTTTCAGCCCTAATAACATGGCCCCGACGAACTTGTCAGACGTCCCCTTAACGAAACGCGATGTTCCTCTCCCTCTAACACAAAGAATCCGATCCCATCTGTACAGTTTCGCGCAGCGAAACGACAAACGCGGCGAGGTCAAACAGAAGACAATGCGCTGAAACTTTGTCTCTCCTTCAGAGGAACTTCGTCTTTGTATGCGGATCAATTAGACCGAATTCGTCGAACTTCGTCCCCGCGGCAGTCAGCCCGCACAACAGCCGTGCAAAGTATACCGTGACTTTTCGTCAGGAAAGACGGAACCGTCAACGCTGCTTTCCTATCCGGCGTTCAATTTCAACATGTTGTCTAAATCCTTGTATACCGTCACCGACTATACCGAGGATTATAACCTGTTGGTATCGAGCTATGACATTCTTGTTGCAGTTCGTTTGGCAGAATTAAATATTTATCGAAGGCTGAAAGGTTATTATACACAATTACTCGCGCGTTTGATGAAACAACGATACGTATAAAGCAATCGAGGTACATGCAATAATAACACACAACAGCTCTATGAAACGGAAAAACACGCGCACGCTACTCTGCGGTTCGAACGAAACTAAACCGAAAAATCAACGGCAAGGTCACCGCCGCGTCACAGCTCCCTCGTTGTCGCTGCCGAAAAGAAAACAAACGTACTTGCGACCAAGTATCGTCGTCCTCCAACTGTTCTCGGAAAAAATTCCGTTCAAGTTGAAGTAATTTACTGAACGAAACTGAAAGTACGATAAGGTTTCTGCGAAACAGTTTTTTCTATCTCTTGTATTTATAATAGGATTAATGTTGCTTCACGAGTAACACATTTGCGAATCAAATTCAATGATCAAAAGTATATTTTGTCATTATGAAAAATACAGAATGTTATGTTTACTAACAAGTTTACTGCTTTAAATTTATAGTTCATTTATAATACAGTGTATAGTTGTGCAAATTCCTATTTTCATGCATTTGATAAGAATTAGCATTATAGGAAAATGCAGAAAAAATAAAATAAAAATGCTATTAATTCTTGTTGATTAATAAATTTTCTTGTATCCGAATTTATTTTATTTTTGTTTCTCCCTTGACTCAGAATTTTCGAAAATGTGACTTGCAGTACTACGATTTTAATCTCCACACTTAATTATTAAAGAAGGAAGATAATGTTTAACATTCTTGCTTTTAATGGTGGTGCTAGTATAGTTTTAGCATTCCAGTTTGAAACTCAATAGCGATTGACGTGCCATAAACCTCCTGATACGTCACGACAATCAATGAGCCCAGTACAGGCGGCGCTCCCATGGGACTGGTACCTCTACCGGCCATTTCAAGGGTTAATTTCACCCCGAGGCAACTGCGATCTCGTTTGTTAGTTGTGTTGCTACCTCATTAGTATATCCTCTTATAGAGGCGAACTCGTATGAAACGAAAAGTCAGATTATCTTCCTTATTCCTATTTATATTAGCAATCTTCCTCGTGGTTATTTTGTCTTTGATATGTCAAGACCATCGGTGATCGTCGTTTAACTTTGACGAGGTACTATCTCAACGTTCAAGGTAATAAGAAAGAAAATTCAATCGTGCTCATTAGCCTCATTAGGTATTACATATATTTTCTCACGGTCGCTTCTCTGATATTTCCTTGTCACCTATAAATTTCTTCCTTAAATTGAAAAATATTTAGTGGAACAAATTTATTTGTTAATTGGAAATTAGGCTACTGAATAAAATATTATGAAATAGTTCTCGATATAATTGCGACTTTATTTTCAGGAATGAATAAGGATAAATCCGGCTGGAAGATCCAGACTAATATAAACAATTAAGATAAAAACTCCAATCGTGTGCTGCAAAGTGATGTCCCAAGAATAAAAAGAAGTAATATAGAAGATAATTTCGAAGAAGGACCTTCGTCACAGTTTAACACATTCGCTGAGGGAGTGAAGTTCGCAGTGACAGCGTAGACGCAATATAGTGGATTCGATCCGAGATGTTTTACATTCGCAGAAACTTGGCAGCAAGTGATTTTCATTTCAAATTTCAAGTTTGAGTTCCACGTCGTCGACGTTATATAATATTTCTCAGCGTGGCGTTCGCACGAAATGAGAAGGAAATTACTATGTTTCGCACACGTCTTCCTCCTCCTCCTCGCGCGGTATAGGCATTTGATACCGGTCGGAATCGACTCTCTGCATCATTGTTAGACTGTCCGCCTTTCCCGGCCGAGAACAAGTCTAAGAGGAGCCGGTTACCTAGAATATTCTGCAATAATATTCAGTCTCATTAAACACTCTAATTAGTAGTATACGTAGGAAAGTGACTGTGCAGCCTCGCGCTCTCTCTTTCTCTCTCCCACTGTGTGGGCGTTTCAGATTATATCTACGTCTAATAAGCACGTTCAGTAACTATCAGCTTTCCTACTTACCCTTCAGAGTCACGACAGCTAAAGATTGATCACCGGGATTACTCGAATAATATTCCCGATACTAATTAGGTGGTACAAGAAGCAGCCTATTAATCTGGCCAGAGTTTCTGTAAACAATTGCGTTGGTAAATGTGTTGAGTAATTGTTATTGACTGGCTTTTATTACAGTGGTCGGGGACAGGCTTTCGCCATTCGATACATTAAAACTGTCTGAAAACGCGCCGAGCCAATATTGTTCTCACTAATTATTCTTCCAATCCTGACTATTTTCACCCTTATAGTGCAGACGACGTATCGTTGTTGGCTGTACTTGATTAAACCTTGTTTTAATAAATGACAGTTTTATTTCTTAATTTATGTCACTTTTTGAATTTCCTAATTAGGTATTGTGCGATATTATTACCGCAACATGGTTATATTTATTACAAATGCAATAGACAATTTACCATGTGCGATAAAACGGGAAATAACTTTTAAGTAATAATTAGTAAAAACTTGTTTATTGTGTTTTACAAATATACATTCTTTAGAAAGAAGATATTAGAAATTGAAAAAATTATATTTTACTTGAGTAATTTGAATATTGTTATTTTAATTCAAATAAAATTGATTCAATACGAGAGCATCTATTGTAACATCACTATTCGATGAGATATTTAGGCGAAAACGTTTAAATAAAATAAAAGTCGCGCAGTATTCGCGGAAAAGCGAGAACACCGAAAAATTTCGCTGGAAGTTCAAAAAGCGGTCGTTCGGTCCCCCCTGGTAGAATTCCTGTTAATGAAAATTGCGCGCAACGATCGCGACTGTTCGACGTAGAAAAATCCGCAACGCGAGAAGTATAAAATCCGCGGTCGAGAATATCTCGCCGACATCCAGACAAATGAAACCGTCCACAAAGGCAAGATTCTTTTGCATCCGCGGCATCTATCCGACCCGAATTCATCCCGAAAACTTCTTCCCTCTCATAGAGAGTAATGAAATTGCCCGGATGTTTCCGCACGGATCTCCCGCGGGAACGTAGCCTCATTACAAAGGTGTCCCCCCTGCCCGCGGAAACGCGATCGCGGGATTATTATATTTTTCGGCCGGCGGCCGGCCCGTATCCGCGATATTTCATCGGCACGCGTGCGAGCCACGGGGTCTCCCGGAAAATTCGTCGTTCGCCGTCTCGGCCATTCGTTTCCGAAGGCCAAAAAGAAGCCCGGGATGTCTGCGAAGCGGTAAATAAATCGATGGATAAACGGGTCGTCGCTTGTACGCGCGTGCTGGAGTGCTGGTGCATAAGAAATTTATCGACGCGTTCTCGGCTATCACACTTTGTACACCGACGTCTACCGGGTGCTCGAGAAACCGGGCGACGAGATTTGGGCCGAATTCTCACCTCGAGACTTTCCTCGCATGTTTGAGAACGATTCGGTCGAGACGAAGCTCGAATTAGACGGTTTCTTTTATCGGTTTTAGGCGACGCTAGAGGATGCATCTTCGGTCAGCTGATTTCAAAGTCCCAATCGTCGCTTCTCATAGTTCGTTAATGCTGTTGTTTCAGTGTCGAACTAGCACCGAATTTGAAAGCGTTAATTTTTAATGAAGTTCGTGCGATCAGTTTCAGTATTCTCTAAATCGCCGCCGCTAACGGTGTTTCAAACAATGGAGGAAACATTGTGGTTGAACAAATTCAGGTGATAATGGAATTTCTTCATGGACGAATTCACATCGTGTAATCGCGTGAAATTGATTAAAAGATCCCGCTAACTGTTATTTGGTTCTTGCTGTTGTAACAAACAGTGACTGATACAATGTTTCTTTTAAATTTCATTGGATTCAGGTTATGGTGGGAAACTGTGGTCTCGATGAACCTGCGATTGCTATTTTATATTACATTTCACACATTTAAGACAATATTCGTTTAATTATTTATTTATTTATTTATTTATTCGTTATACGGGCGGGAGCCAATTAGTGCACAGTATTGACAAGCATTTGTTCGCTTGTATAGAGAACAGAGTTTACAAGACAAGAAAGAAATGTAATAGAACTATAAAATGCTATAAAAAGATACTATAAAAATACTGTAAAAGGTAATTTAATAAATCTACGTATAAATAAAATGGATACAATATTAACGAGTCTAAAAATATTAATGCAGATAAAATATTATCAAGTCTAAAAATATTAATACAGATAAAATATTATCAAGTCTAAAAACATTAATACGGATGAAATATTAACAAATTTGAAAATATTAATACAGATAAAATATAAACGACTCGTAAAATATTATCACAGATGAAATATTAGCAAGTATTAAAATATTAAAACAGAGAAAATATTAACGACCCTTAAAATGTTAATACAGATAAAATAATAACGAGTCTGAAGCTATTAATACACATGAAACATAGCCTCACAATAGAATAATTAGGAGAATTAAAAGAACATCAATGTTGGAAAATGACGAAAGGAAAAACAATTTTCTGCTTAATTCCCATCTCCTCGGGCAGACAATTTTTACGAAGATAAAGACCAACCCCGTCTGCTCACTGACAAATCACAGTGCATCGCACTGTATTTATGCAATTTCATGTTTCTTCAGACCTATCCGCTGCAATTGCAACCACATACAAAGTTTCACCCTAGAAAAATCGAGATCCCCGTGGCTCGTCGGATCTCCCCTCTATTAGACTCGTGTCAGTTCTAAAGAAATCAAGTCCGCAGGCTGCACAGTGCGTACGCATAGTAACGATAGCAGTTAATGGCGGTCGGCGTAGGATGAAATAATCGTACAGGCCGCGATCGTGTTTGCGCAGTCGACTGCCTTGCATTTTCAATTTACTTTTACCGACTGCGATCGCGTCTCTCCTCGCAACCAGCTTCCATTCTCAGTTCACTTTTACCGGCTACGATTCTGTGTTTCTTGCCTCGACCATCTTCCATTTTCAGAGTACTCTCGCTGACATCTTGCGCGGCTCTCAATGGCGTGACCATAGCTTCGAACAGCTTCTCCATAGCTTCGAACAGCTTCTCCATGGCTTCGAACAGCTTCTCCGTAGCAGTGTGTCGATGTCGATGCGTCGATGAGATTGCTTGGTATCGCGGGATTATACGCTTTCACTATTCCTTATTGACGATACGCGGCGCAATCTGGCGCTGGTAAACTGCGGATTTTCATCATTTATCGGACTATACGGCGATAGTTAACTCTTTGGGGCGCGGTTAAAAATGCTCAGCTTTTTGATGCGCGGTAATGCATGGTGGGACATTTTTAGACTTGTAATATTGCAACAGCTGCATTCCGCGCAGGTTTATATTTAGTCTCGGTTACGTGAAGCGGTTGGTAATACCGTCGACGAATGCTATAAATCTGTTGGCCAGTATCTATATGTCACTAAAGGCTCGATAATTGTTGCAAGAGTTTACAAATTTTAATTTAAACGAAATTACTGTGCAACGTGGTTCTATTTATTCTCCGAATATTCTATTTTCTTTTATTTAGAGAAACAAATTCTGCCTCTGTTCTCGATAAAGACCTACAAACTAATTATTTAATAAAATTAATTCTTTGCAACTTTTGATTGAAATTTAACAATTATTGTCGTCCTTTAGCAAGAAACAATGGGAAAGAACGTTTGTTACGTTTACTTCTCGAATCGCATTCCTCCGTGAGCAGAGATTTCCAGGAAAGCGCAGATACAATAAAGTCGAGATATCAATAAATAAAACTTTGCACTATGCTTAACGGTGGTCTCGCAGAACAGAAACAGGAAAACCCGGTCTCGTAAGGTGCAGCCTTCTTGTCTTTCGCGTATTAAACTGAAGAGGTAAACAAATAAGCGACTAAACAGTCAGCTGAACGTCCGAGCAAACGAACGGAGGGCGGAGCAAATAATAGCTAAATAAGGGATGGGAGAAAATCGTGGCGTGAACACGGCTCGGTGTACGGTGTAAATAAATAAATAGAGCAGCGTGTCGGTGCTCGGAACACCGTCGTTCGCCGATCAATTTCCGATGCGGCGCGGCCTGCTCGCGGAATTTCGGGAACACCTTGTATACACGCTCGTCTGCTGCCCCTTTAAATAGGCGGAAGGTATAAGAGAGAGTATAAGTGCGATGTACACGTACACATGCATTTGGAAAATCACTATTCGCAAAGTGGATTCGTCCGACCTTAATACGGTCGACGTGGGGTAGGTGAATCTTTAACGAGGCCTCTTGTCGGAATTTCTCGGGCACGGTGACGGGAGCGTGTGCAGGAGGGCACAAGTAGCCGGCTACGACTTCCTGTATGTTGGAAATGTCGTCGCCTTTACCCAGTCTCCTCGTCGAATGGAATTCATTCCAATCGGGTAAGCAAAGCTCGTTGTGACGAGGAAATACGAGTCGTGTTACGTGTACGACTCTAGACGGTCAGATTTCGGTGTGCACGGGATCGTTCCCATTTTGGGCGTGCCAACTTTCTTCGCCCGAGATCAACTCGCTGGGCCAATCTGCGGAAACGTTTTTTCGGTTCAACGATCCCGCCACCCCGGGCGAAATTCCATCGGGAATTCCGGGCTTACCAATTTACGATCCGCGAGAATAATGCGTTTACGAACGTCTTAGCCTCGCATGCTACGAATGCCCTCTCTCTCTCTCTCTCTCTCTCTCTCTCTCTCTCTCTCTCTTTCTCTCTCTTTGCGCTGTCCGTTTCCACGTTTTCGTTGGAAACCCATCGATTTCGTTTGCAGCCACCTTGATCAGCAGATTCTTCGTCGATGCACTGGACCCCTACTAGGTCTTCAAATATATTTATAATAAAAAACAGTCTGTATTCAGTTAGTAGCATTCGCCATTTTTATAATAATTATTATTATTTGTTTATGAGTTTACACTATACTGATACACAGGAAAAGTATTCATCACAAAATACAAGATTTAACCCTTGGATAATTTTAACAATTATACAGTTGACAATGATTTTAATAATCCTTAGGTTTATTCATTAATTTTTCAAAACATTATTAAAGACTCTTCTTGTAGACATGTTATTATTTTTATTGTTCCTAGAGGAACAACAATTTATTGAACGTAGTTTCTTGTAAGTTGAGTTGACGTTTGAAGGTACAATGGGTCAATGTGACTCGGTAATTGCAGTCCGAAGGTCACGATTAACTTTATATTTATAGAATAATACTTGTATTACATTTTTGTTAATTTTTTTATTTTTTAATAACGAAATTTTCTATTCTTTCATCTCGTTCATCTTCTAATAAAAAAATGTGGTACCTAATTAATTACGCCCGAGAGCGAAACTACTATTTTGTACTGATTTTCGTATCCGTCCCCACGTGATCCGTTTAGGAAAACGAACTTCTTTCATAATTAGAAGCGTCGGTTCAAACACTCGCACGAGGGAGGTGGTTCGCTAATAACTTCCGTAATTTAATCGAAATTCTCTGGCTCCCCTTTCCCTTTGTGCAATGGAAACTCGTCAAGTTCTTTCGGATCCAGTTCTACAGTTACAGCGCGAATCAAATAGGTTCGTTTTGCCTCTGGAATCTCGTTTGTACATCCACCGCATCACCTTTCTTAGTCAACTTCTACGGTTATAGTAATGGGATGTATAGTAATTGCAATCCAATGCGATTCCATTTGTCACTGTGACGGTCTTAAGTGTTGAATCCCACTTATAAATTATGGGAACGAATTGCTTGCTAATGAAGGGAGAGCAAGTGCTTCGAGCGTTTCGACGAGAAATGAAACTAGTATTTAGTATTAAGAGCGAGCATGATTATCAGAAGATGCTGTTTCCGCGCTTCTTAATCTTCCGCTGTGGATGCGGCAAAAATTAACTAAGCTGTATAATCGCGATTTTATTAACCGTTTGCCGTACTGAGACAAGTCCGACTCGCCGGGAGATTTTTAGTTAAATATGTTAAGTACGAATGTTATTCCGCATTCAATTAAACGTAGGAACACGATCAGTGTAAATTCCCTTTTTCTTTAAGAAATTATCGCAATCGAAAGAATTCTAATCAGTGCAACTGCGATGATAAGGGTTGCGACAAGGGATTAACCAGTTAGGGGGAAAGGGGCTACAGAGATTACATAAATTAAGTATTGATGAAAGATTATCTTTTACTCGTGAAATAAAAAATCTTGTTTAACGCTAGGGCTAAAATAACTTCACCGAAATTAAATATATACTGACATTATAAAACCGTGTCTATAAGAAATTTGTTGACAAACTTCTTTATTTAAGCGTATATGCGGACTTTATGCATTTATGTTAATTTATGTCTTAAAAAAAAAAGATTAGAAGAATTAGACGGTAACAATATACGTGTTACTCTCGTTCTAATATAATTGTTAAAAAAGATATACCTAATCGGCTCTTGCATTTTACAACATTTGCAGGACATTCTTATTTTGCATAAAAATCCCCAGTACAATTGTGTTAATATTGTGTAAATTCAATATTGCCGTCTTTATAACAATATCGTCATAAGAACAATGTGTAAGAGTATCGGTAATTCCAGTGTCAAATTTTAGCAAATTCATTGCCGAGAGCAGAACGAACTTCTGCAGAATTAATACGAAATCTTGAGGGTCGTACGTGCCGACCTCTAAGGTTACCAGATTCGCACGCTCCGCAGGATCGGAACGTTTTTGTCCAGCGTAAGATCACGGAGAGCAGAATATTGAAAATATCAAGATCCGAAGTATTTACTGTACGACGTATCTATTATGTTCCGAGCACGTATTCGCCCATGGGAATGGTCCGACGTACTCGCACCGCATACATTAGCACCGGTATTCTGGTTCTTGCGACCGAGAACAATCCGGGAAGCGTTGTATTTTGAGCTAGGGTCTCCACGATTTGAAACAATGCACGAGACGATCGCAAAAACCGAGCCGACGAGTCTAAAAACGTACATTTTACTTGGGTAATGGAGCCGTTTGCTGCGGAGCGACCAATTGCTGTGCCTTTCGTTTGTTTTCGGGCATAATTAATTCGGTATTTTTATTAGAAAATAAATGCAACAAAAGATTAACTCGCTGACTAAAATTTAAACTAAATAAAAGAATAATTAATTGTTTTATTCAAAAATAAACAGAATAAAGGACGACTTTTTTATTGAAAAATGAACGAAATAAAATAATAATTTTATGATTCAAAAATAGATAAAATAAGAGAATAATTTTATGGTTAAAAAGTAAAGAAAATAAAAGAATAATTTCTTTATTGAAAAATAAACGAAATAAAAGAATAATTTTTTAATCCAAAAATAAACGAAATTAAAGGACAATGTTATGATTAGAAAATAAGTAATTTTTATTGAAAAATAAACGAGATGGTATAATAATTTGCTTATTAAAAAATAAACAAAATAAAAGAATAAAAGTATTTAAATGTCTTATTCGATAAATACAAAGTTAATAATGCCTGAAAAGAAGCCATGGATGAAGCAATTGGTTACCCCACAATAACCGGCACCCCTAACCTACACCGTGAAACATCAGTAAGAATTCTATACTTCTCACTGCCAAAGATTTCGACTAATCAACGATTTGAGGCAACGACGACACCGCGTCGTACCGTCGTTTCGAAAACACCTTTCGCACGAAGAACGTTGGCAACTGGTACGAAAGTGCCATAAAACGTGAAATAATGAGAAGCCCGATCTAAAAATTTGAGGTTAATTAAATCATGAAATATCGTGCATCGTGAGAAATTTCATTGGAATTTAGGAATGGAGGCAATAAACGGGTGGGCCGTAAAAAGTGAAATAATGAAAGCTGGAAACGGTGGACCGAGAACCGAAGCTCGAAAATAGTGGGTAAGTCACGTCCGTACCGTAAACCTAGTCCAAGACTTATGGCTAGTCTCTAACGACGCCGGGGAGTTGATTAAAAATTGATCGTAATACTTGGGTAGCTCGTTAGAGCGAGTTAGGCGAATAGAGGTGGTAGGTACGCTTCTCGCGTTAGGGTATCCAGCTTTGAACCGCGAAATATGATCGAACCATTGGACGTGTTCGAAGCCGAGGGTTGAGGAATTGTGGATAGTCGAAGGTTTGCTTGAATTTTCGTGATTTTTGCATGTTCATAGTAAATTATATAAACTTCAGAACTGTTTCGGATTTGGAGTAAAAATGCAGCAAAAGGGTTAATATTATTCGCTAATTTTTCTATTCTTTTATGTTCTTTATTTTTTAATAAAACGATATAATATATCCTATTCTACAAATAAAAACTTAGTAATCGCCGAAAAGAAACCAAAAACACGGTAATTAGTCACCCCTCGCAAACCGGCTCCATTTCGCCAGACAAGCGAACGTAAAAAACAAACGCATATATACAATAAATATTTTCTAAAAATAACATTACGTTTCCCATATTCAGACGTAGATTCTGAAACGACTCGAGTCCACGTTTCCCGTCGCGAACCTGTTAATAATAGTTCTCAGTATATATACACGCCGACCCTGGGAAACTCGGCGTAGGGTGCACGTGACCGGCAGTAAAAGGCCAGAAGTGTCGCGATGAGAGAATCTCCATAGGCAACTGACGAATCTGCTAGCCGAGAGGCTGTTAGACCGAGTAGGCTGGCCGCGGTCGGAAAGTCCTCCGTTGGCGAGCATCGAATGGTATCAAGGCGGTCAACTAGCGATCGCTACATAAACACAAGTTCCGCAGGTAAGACCAGATCCCCTGCAGCCCTGTGGCTCGCTGTTGGCCGGCTAATGCGATTGTTATTACACGTATTATCTCTTCGTGAGCAATCATGTTTCACATTACCATAGCTCGTTCCTCGATCAAGCTGGAACCTCCGGTGCCTCTCTCGGATCGGTGCTCGTGGGGGCGCTCCGCTCGAAACGCCCACTCGTACGCAAATCACCGTTCACAAACATGTATGCACTCTTTCGACATGTTCATACGGAAACCGAGAGTGGGCCCGACGCGGCCGTGTAATACACGGGCACACACCACGATCCACGGTTCGCCACTGGCAAACGCCGCCGCTCGCCGCTCGCCGCTGCCTCTACGAATAGTTCCTGATCGCTCTACGAATAGTTTACATGGCACGGAGGCGTGGTACAGGTGTACAACCGGGATTGGAATAATACGATACAGAATTCATGAAGGAAAGCAGCGCACTGATAAAGTGGTTTCGTGCTGCGTTACACGCCGCCAGAAGACTATCATTTAACCGGCGCGGCCCGCTGCGCCGCGCCGCGCCGGATGCTGCGAGGATTTTCTTCGAATGCCGCGTTACCTGCGATTTAGATATCAGATGCCTCGTACAAATTGTACCAAGGAAATCGAACCATCCGCGACACTGGATGCGATCACCTCGGTCCTGATACCGGCCGGGCCAACGATCTTACCGAGCCCGCGGACGAGCTATAATACCGTCCGTGTTCATGGTCCTCGACCTTACCGTGGCTTAGCAATAAATATTGGCTGCGTTTAGCGATAGTATCGCCAATTAATGTGCGGTCGACGGTGTACTGTAAGGAGGAAGCTTGCGAGGACGTTAATTTCGGCGTTTATCTGGGGGAAACGGAGAAAAATCGGATACGGGGAGTCTGAATTTTCATACAACCGGCTTGTACATTTAAGATATATTCACTGCTACGTACCGCTCTTCTGATTCGATACTGAGACATTTTAAATAAAATAATTAAATATATATAATTTAATATACAATGATAATCTGTATAATAATTTTAAATAATTCTATATGATAGTTTTAATAATAATAATTTAAAAATAAAATAATTTCAAATCAAATAAAATAATGTAACAGCGTTCTTAATATACTATGATAATCTGTATAATAATTTTAAATAATTCTATATGATAATTTTAATAATAATAATTTAAAAATAAAATAATTTTAAATCAAATAAAATAAGGTAACAGCGTTCTTAAAGTCTCTTAACTCCTTGCACTACGATTTCTTTCACGATTTATTCATTTAATTCCATTCTCAGATTTTGATAATATACAAGAATCAAATTTTCTTTCAATTTAACACGTTCATCGCCACGTCACCCAAATATGGGTTTTTAAACAATTTTGAAAATTCATTTTCATTATAATATATCCAAACAAACTGAATTTGACTAAGATGTTTCAAATGCGAAGGAGTTCTAATTCCATCCCTTATGATCAATTTCAACTTTCTAATTTCGCTTTAATTAATAAAATTGCTTTGATTTTGTGAAAATTTTAGTGATCGATTGTTGGCGACGAACATGCTAACCACTTAGCTGCGTTTGACGAGCATCCCTGTTATGTTTCACCTATGCAATTTTAGAAAAGAGAAAAGAAGAAGGGGAGTGCGCGGAATAAAGACCGGCGAAGTAACAATTCGGAACGCAACACGTGATAATATTTGCGTACACCGAAGTGTTGCGCCGCTCGGCTCAGTCCCGGTTCCCGTTGGATGGCTCACTCATAATTGATTGACGTCAACAAAATGAATTCGATGACCATTAGCGGGAAGCCGAGCACAGTCCATAAACTGCGATTTCGCGAATCGCAGCGCTCGAAGTAAATGCACCGGACGGGCTGCATGCTTCGTTGCACCCTCGCAAATAACTTTAACCCCGTCCCGTGGAAAATGATTACGCACCAAATAATCTGATTTTCATTCGGTTTGCTCGCAGCTACCACTCGTGGCCACCGGATCTATCGAGTGGCCGCGAACGCCGCGCGCCGCTCGGAAAGCCTGAACGAAATCGGATAATTGGGACGAAGTTTCGATGACCTAACGTGTGCGATCCTGGCGATAAGTCGATCGCTGAACTATGCTCTTTCCCTCTCTCCCTCTCTCTCTTTCTCTGTCGACCTCTATTTACTGCAAATGATCCACCCTTTCGCCATCCCCCTTTATCAGCTGCGAGCGCGTTCCGCGACAAGCATTTACGCTAAAGCAACACCCATTTCCTTTTAGCTGTTTATTGTCCTTCTTTCGAGCGATAATTAAATTGCTTCTGTTTTGAATAACTGGATTGTTTTTCGTCTGGATCACTGGATTGTTTGTTTACACTTTTTATTGTTTGGTAGGCGGACTATGGAACTCTATTGTATGATAGAAATGGGATGAGAGAATAATAATTGAATATATAGCATAAAGAACGCTCCATTGAAGTAC
>CM052162.1:18850273-18876931 GCA_028455555.1 Augochlorella aurata | reverse complement strand
CAAAGCAAAAGCCAGTGCACCCTAAATAATATCGTTCCGCGTGCCCGATATTTCCCGCTAGGACCATAATTTTCCACCTTAGCAACGTTTAGGTGGACCACCCTGCGACCGGCTATCATCTTGTCCCCCCAGAAACGGTTCGGATCGCGTGCGTAATGTATAGTGGCCGACCGCGGCATTAAGTCGAGATAAATCAAAAGTGCGTGGCGAATCCGATGCCATCGATCTCGCGGATAGTTTCGCGAGCACCTAATATTACATCGGTCGGTTCGTCACGGATAAATGTCGATCGACAGCGCGGCATAGATCAAGCGGCCGTGACAGACGTTTTATCACTCTCGGGCCCAGGTAAATACGGTCTCCCGTGGATGAGGTTGAGCGGAGCCACGGCCTGTCTCTCTCTCTCTCTCTCTCTCTCTCTCTCTCTTTTCCCTCTCGCGGTCTGGTGTCTCGTTGCTTCTTCTAGTTAGATTCTTGTTCCACGAATTGTAATTTCCTGTGTAGGGACGGGCACGTACACAGCCCCGGCCGTTCGCAGATCCAGGCCTCGTTACTTGGACAAGTCTCGAGAGGAAATGAGGTTAGAGCTCGCGTGATCTGCAGAATCGGTGGTACGAGATCGTGGTACGAATGGAACCGGTACCCTTCCGTACCTCGGCGGCCGTGGCGGGGTGTCGGGGCGCACACGACTCGGTGATATATCTCGATGCGCCCCGTCTTTTCTGGATCAACGGGTATAAATTTGCCCTTCCTCCCAGCGCCCGGACTGTTATTACTTTCTAATAAAGCGATATTGCTCCGCGGAACGGGCCCGCTCGCGCGAGCAAATGATGTGGAACGACGAGTTAACGAGGCGGTATGCCTCTTGTTGTCTTACCCGGTGCCCCGCGACGCCCCGGCCCCCTCTAACGATCCGTTTGTTTTACTCGTCGACAGATGAACCGCAAACGACGCCCGTGAACGGTAACCCAAAACGCTGCTGCGAGCTCGGGGAACGTTCGGTACGGCCTCTGGCTGGACCATCCTGCTCGTAAAGAGACCAGTCGACTGGTAGCACCAGGGCTCCAGCCGTAAATGAGCCCCGGGTTACATGGAATTCGAATGTTGAACGATTTCGAGGGTTTGCTGCCTTCGAGCAAACTGGCCATAAAGATCTCGATCCTCGATAAACAATCGCTGGGAACTCTTCGCAAGTACTTGGTCTCGATAGTCGCCATTTTGGGGGGTTGGGGGTGGGCGTAATCTACACGTGACGATATGTTAAAGAGACAAGTGAGATAGATTGTATATAAATTAATTTAACACGACACGGTTCGTCCAGTTTCTGCAAAAATTGTTGCCTGTGAGGGTTGTAAGGGGTTTTTATTCTAAAAAGATATTATTTTAACTATTAAGTTTCAATATATTATTTTCGGCACAATTAAGCCTCCTTATATAGTGCTGGCGTTGAAGGGTTAATTCCGTGCGAGATCAAGGCTTTTAATTAACCCTTTGCATTTTAATTACTCTGAGGCGTTGCTAAAAATTGTTACACCATTCTTAAAAGAATTTTCACGTTGTTAAATTTTTCACGTTTGATTTTACGTTTATCAAATAAAAATAATCCTAGCAAATGTAGATACCATAGATTGAAGCGAATGTCTTCATTATAGAGTGAAAATAGAAAGATAACTATCTCTAATATTAGGTTTCATTTTGTATTTGACGATTATTAATACTGTAAATTTATCGAAAATTTATTCGATAGCATAGTTTCTTTCAGCGCAAAGACGAAAATCGCTAGAAATCCGAGTAAGCATATTTGTCTTATTTTGATCAGATGTGAAATAGTTGCTAACATCGTGTCACTGTGGTTAGACCAGTCCCGCGTCTTTTCGCCTAATTGTCTCGTCAGCTGCGTTCAGCGATGCGATTGAACCGTACGAAGGAACACGGTGTTTGCAGGTTATGTATCATTCTCGCTGGACATTTCCTGAAGAGCTGTTAGGAGCGGAATGCGTCGAATGCTTCGAAGAAACTTCGTCAAAACAGGAAGTGTAACACGGTAACTGTTTTTTGTTCGAGGGAAGCGCGGGTTTGCATCAAATCGATCTATCCCTTATGATTTACAGTTGCGCCAGGAAACCCTGTGTTTGACACCTACAATTGCACCTCATTGATAAATCAGCGGTGTTTTGACACCTTAACATAATCATACGAATGTTCGAATCGTCGTTACACGAGTAATATCATTCGTCTTTCAGTTCCTGTTCAGAAACGTGTTTGACTAGATTTCTTCTTCCCTTTAGCGAATCCATCTCTGTTTAGGATTCACGCATCGGTTAGTTTTCGCAAATGGACGTCTAAGAAAGCCGGAGGCTGCGTTTCTTTTTTTCCCTCGGAACACGTGTTCGAATGATGGATGCTCGATCGGCGAAGTATAACTTCGGCGTGCTCGTTTCATCGCGAAGATATCGAATAACGTTTTTTGTCTCGGAACACGCGAGCGATTTAGAGAGGAAAATAAATTTGCCGGCGACGCCGCGGAGCAACGGAGAATCGCGTTGATGCGCTCGACGGCGCGCTGATTTTTTCCCACTTATCGCCGCTTGCTTCCCATTTCTTGCGAGACAAAGATCAAAATGGAAACGTCTCTGCGGTACCTCGTAAGTGATATCGTATTAACTCGTAACTGGAACACATGGGCCGCCGCGGCCCGAGGGAATTTTATTTACGCCACCTCTGCTCTGAACTTGCTCTCGCGCTGTTCTTAGCCGGCTAATAAAATTCCGAATCAGCCGTTATTATCATAGGCGAAATAACAGGAGAACCTCGATTATCCGAGGTAAATGGAGAGGCACCAATGTGCCGATAATGGAACAGTTATTTAATTGCGCCGCCAGATTTCATCTTTATTAATTGGCGCATTAAATCGCCTCTGCATACGGGGCGCGTTAGATTAAGCCGATTCGTAATCAGCGATTACGTGCAAAAAGTATTCGCATAATAGATCGTTCTAATATTGTAGAACCACTTAATCGAGGTTCTAAAAAACCCCAGAAAATTAAAATTCTCCGAAATTTTTTGAAATAGAATCTTTTTAGAATCTGTCGCAATCTCTGACATTTATGGAAATATAAGGAAGACTAATATGTTCAAAAACATGTTTGCTAGAAATTACCAAATGAAACAGAGAATGGTTATAAACGTAGCCAATGGTACGGTCGCGAAAATGGTCCGCCGTTCTAGGGTTACTGCATAGACTGAAATTGTTTGAAACTGTGACACGCGGCGTTTTCCCTCTGAACCGCGGAATTTTCACCGGCGAACGAGCGTTTAGGATCTGGTTTAGCGTGCCGGAGGAAAAGCATCGATCCCCGGCTCGCCTAGGGTGCACTCTAAAATTTTTCAACTCGTCAACTCCCACGCTCTCGACGGCTGGTTGTTTATGCATCGCCGACGCGAGAACGCCGGTTACACGCGTAAGAGGGGCCGCTTTATCCCGAAACAAGGCTCTATTTGCTCCTCGAATTTTCTTCGTGACAACGAGCATTACAACACCGCACCTAGAAAGTAATGACCGGCTCGCTCGGGGAACTCAACCGCCGCGGCACGTCATAACGCGTCATCGCCAAGACGGGCGGCGCATCAAGGATGCGACCTATTACGGCACGAGCAAATTGCTTCCCGTCGTAAAATCCGTCCGAGTGATTGATTAGCATGAAGTTGGTCTAACTGGTTGACTCGCGCGGCTTCTTCCAACTCCGATCGGTCTCTCTACTCCTCTTTCCTACCATTTGCATGCATCAACGTAAAACACGCCGCCGCGCGGGTTCCCATAACGGTCGGCCATCGCGTATCGACTGTATCAGTGTCAATCAGTTCTATTAACTCCGCCTGTTCCACCTGTCACGGTCGGATCGGAGTTTTCAGCTCGAGAACGCTGCCGAGCAGTCGCATCAATCTTTTCGGATTCATCGGACGCGCGACAAAGGGCGAAGTTCCTGTTGTTGATTGCCGGTTTACAGCAGGAGGATCCTTTATCATGGCTTTGTCGAATCGTTTAGGGTAACGCGATGCTGTCTGGCAAGTTAGACTAGTCCATACTGATTTCACGAGCTTTAGTTTAATTTTATAATTGGTCGACGGAAGTTATTTTAAAGCCTTTTCCTTAACCCTTTGCAGTCGTATGTCTACTCTCAGCCACAGAAATTATTTATTTATTTTATTTTGGAAGATATTATTCTGTTGCATATATTTAAATTCTAAAAAACAATTGGGAAATTTTGCTTTTTCTACTTAATCTTGCATATTATGTATTAGCGTCTGTTCAACGAAAATTAATTCCTACCAGCATAACACGTATGTATATCTTTATACGAAAGGGCTAAAGTTTCTCCAACTAAGTCAATTTCAATCCTACTTATGTTATAAGTAAGATGAAATACGACAGTTGGTCGGTAATACTGTTTTCGTCGAATAATATTCCTCACGGGTGGATAATATTCTTGTTAAATAATATTCGTTGCAAGTTTACAATGTCCTTATCGAATAATATTCATTGCGGGTCTATAATGTTCTTTTCGAATAATATAATAACTATAAAATACCTCGTGAATAAAAAGTAATAATAATAAAACAAGCCAGTACTTTCAAAGGGAAATTTCGCGGAGGGTCCCAGCCATCGAATGGCACAGATTGCATTTCCGCTCTAACGGCGCTGTCGAAATTCGAGTAATAGGAGCAGAGTATGACAAAGACACGGGCAAAGTCAAAGATGGAGTAACCCGGTTCTCTAGAGAATGTTATAAAATCGACGTGGTCAGGAACGGGATACCGAAAGTCCCTCGGAAGATAACTGTTCAGCTGTATGCCCGGGGTCTGCGGCTCCCATGGCGCGTCAGGATCGTCCAGCCCGGGGATCATGACGATAACCGTTAGGATAGGACTTACCTTGCCGGTAGTAGCCGATTTGTAGAGCGGGCCCATGATGACGTGATCGGTTGGACAACCGTCGGAGTCAATTAGAACTATCTCGCTGGAGTCGACGCCGTCCATGGCCACCAGTTCCCGCACAAAGATCTCGTAAGGACTGTTCGGGTCGAGGATCTCGAACTTGAGCGCCAGGGGATCGCCTACTTCGGCGGACGGGATGCCTTCGTTTCCGCTGCGGTCGGTGATCTTCATGGCGACGTTCGGCGAGTCGACGATCACCTCCTCGGCCAGGGCCGGACTTATTTCACCGTGGACGCCGAGATCGACTTCGTTCGACACCGTTTTGTTCGTTAGGTCGTATTGGCAAGTGACGGCCAGCCCGAGATCCGAACTGGTGACGATCGTGTCGTGATGCTGGATCACGACGTCGTTCAGGTAACGACCAAGCCCCTGTTGTCTGATGTTGCACTCCAAATCGTCGTAGGCCATTCGCAGCTCAAATTCCAGGGCGCCCTTCACGTCCTGCACACACGAGTTCGGCGAGCCCTTCACGTAAACTTTGCCGTAGAACAGCTTGCTGGTCTGGATCCTTGTGACCATGTCGCCGGCACGACAGTCGATGGTGACGTTGTAGCAGGAGCTCAGCTCGTACGTTGATCCCTCCGGAACGTCCAAATACGGTTCCTGAACATCAGAAACAGATCTTGTACAGCTGCGCGGAAACGATCATCGGACAATTCGATTTCTCTTTTCGCGGGAAATCCTCTTTGAAGTACAGCAGAGACTCTTTTATCCGATGATTTATTTTTATAATACTCTGATACCAAGACATTCTAGATATTTCATCCAAGCTCTCTCTCTCTCTCTCTCTCTCTCTCTCTCTCTCTCTCTCTCTCTCTATCAGGTGATAATTTATCCAGATAATACAATGCTTAGATGAGAGAACGTTATCAGAATATTGTAAAAATAAATGTTCGGATAAGGGAGTCTCTATTACAAGCGATCGTTAGATCTTTAACCTCTACGATTTATTTTACGGACAGGATGAACTTTGCAGTTCAAGAAATTGATAACTATTGCGTGCCTATATGTTCCCCAATGACTGTACATTAACAACAAAATATAATCTTATCTCAGTTTGGGAGAATTAAATAACATTATTAAACTCCTGTTTATAATATTTATAATATTTTCAACAATATTCTCCATCGACATTTCACAATTCTTTAAACATTTTTACTATTTCAAGTAGCAACTACCCAGTTCCGCCACGAATGCATCAAATCCGCGGTTCGAAAGTAAATCAGTAAAGAAGGAGGGACGTTTACGCAGCAGCAATTTCGTTTGATTTTCCAAACTTTCTGGCTAGCTCTTAATCAGACATATGAGCGCACGTTGAAAAATGAACGAGACACGCGGGCATAGGATGAAACGCGAGCAGTAGCCTGATTAACAAAAATTTCATCTCAAAGCAGCCGCAGTAATGGAATCACGGGAAAGCTCGTATCGAGTGCGCCGGTATGCGATGCGGCAAGCTGCGTCGACATTTTTTAGCGGGAAACGGGGCCATACTCCGGCTCCCGCCATTATCCGAGCATTTGCTTCGCGAGACATTCTTCCGAGGCCGTTAGAATATTTGTAGAATCGAACAAGTATGATTGGAATAATTTCGGTCGGACAGGGAGCACTTTGTAAGGCTCGAAACACGCGTGTTTGGCTCGGGTCGTGTTAGCAGCATGCTCCAAGGTCGAAATTTCTCGGAGAACAAGAGTCTTAGAGCTTTTTATTTATTTTTATTTCCCATTTCTTTTTGATGGAATGTTTTCCAATGCAATCGCGAGGTTTTTCCGATTAAAATAAGAGCAAACACGATGTGATTTTTTAAAGATTCTATTGAAAAATATATTTTATGAAGAATATTTTTCATATTAATATTAACTTAAATATTTTATGAAATCAGTGGAACGTCATCCTGAACGAAATTTTTATTGTTTTAGTTTATTAGAATCGTATATCTGTATTACACTTAATAAATGTAATTAATGATAGAATTTATAAATAATGATAGAATAAAAATTTCGTCCAGGATGTCGTCTCAATGCATTCCTAACATATTTAAGTCAATATTAATATCAAAAGTATACTTATATTTTTCATAAAAATCAATGTAATCTTCTAAAAATTATATCGCGTTTGGTCTTATTTTAATCAGAAAAATCACGCATTGGCGAAAAATGAAAAAATGAAAAGTTGCATATTGCGTTATCTATCTGCTACGTTCGGAAAAGAAGACGCTTGTCTCCCGGGAAATTTCGGCCTCGAGCACGCTGCTATCACGACCGAGCCGATGAGTGCGCTGCGAGCCTAACCCGGATCGGAAGGCAACAATGTTCCGCCGTAGAAACAAATTACGGTTCCCGTTCGTACCGTTCGGGGCGAGACGCGATTCCCGAAGACGTACCGATGAAAAGGCGGCGCGTTAAAAAGTACAAGCGATTCGGTCCGACGCGAAACGCGTCGTGGAAATAGAGTGAACTGATTCCTCAACAGGTTGGCGAGAAGAAAAGTCTTTGTCTTGACTTTCTCGGCGGTGGGAGGCCGCCGTTCTCCCGTATGCACGAGGGCTGAAGAGCCACCCACAGGCTCGATAGGGTAAGCATCTGCGATGGAAACTCGATTTTCCACGAATGCGCTCTCGGCGAATTGTTCGACCCGGTTTGCACGTGTGCGGTGTAATCAGGTTTACAGAAAATCCCTACCGGCCCTTTCAAGAGTACGTGGCAGAGTGGAACGTGTGAAATGTGTGGTCTACGATTTCTAAGCGAATTCCACCGGCCGGGATTGACGTTAAATTGTTTTACTCCCGCATACCGAATGAATTAAAGTAAGTTCCCGCAACGGAATTTAACGCGGCGAAACACCGTTCTCCCCTCGGCGAACACACGTTTCAGAAATGTTTTATTCAATTTTTCATCCACGCCGTGCCACTATTATTTGAACTGTTGCGCGCCTCGATCATCCGAAGATCAAACCTCGACGAGCCCGTAACCGCGTTATGCAAACGCCTCCGTCGAACGTTATTTTACCAGCGTTAATAGTTTATAATGTTTCGCGGAAATCGTTCGTTCTCTATTTTCATGGGAATTTTGAAGATTCTGCATTTTTTAAGCTATTCGAGCTCCAGTGCTACTCATGACCGGAAATTATTGTAGAATTTACACTTGCGAATTGTTCAATATGGATTAAACTCAAGACTATAGTTAACTATCAAGATTCATTCAGCATTGTGAAAATGTTGTTTGGAAATTGTTGAAATTATAAAGACCCTTTCGCAGGAAGTTATCAATTTCTGAGTTCAAGCACAGAGTTTAAGTGAAGCATTGTCGTTTTTATTAAAAAACGCGCACTTGTCAGGTTTAATTCTCAGTAAATTTAGGGTAGCGAAGCCGCATACTGTGCGAGATAATTACTTTTATATTTATCTATGTATTATAATAAGACATATTCAATTTTTATAGTAAAAAGATGATTGTAAACTCCGAGAAAGATTAGCTTAGAAAAAATATTTCTTGCAATACAATGGTTTTTTTAAATCATTTAAATAGCATATAAAATATTTCTCGCACCCCCATAATTAAAGGAGCTATTTAGATCGACTTTATAAGAGAATTCAAATGAAAATATAAACAAAAAGGCTAAAACGTAAATAATGCTATCAAAAAGAACAGAATTCTATTGATCTAGAAAGATGCAGTAGCGTTAATCCGACTTTAATACGTTCTATGGATCAGTTTCGAGATAAATCTCTGGAAACAAATGCATAGTTCCCTGACATAATTGTGCTGGCAACATCTGGCACTCCAAGTGCAAACGATTAAGACTGACATACGAAGCAAAGTTCGTCCATTAGAAACCGGAATCCGACTAATTGCTGAAAGTAAGGCATCAATCCGCGTTCTTACCTGAATGTCAGAAAGAGTGGCTCTCGAATGGTGGCTAAGACGACACACCATGTCACCGGTGTCGCCGTAGTCGTAGGAATGGCAACGGAATGGCGAGTTCAGACAGAGCTCCCGGCATTCCTCGGCAGTCCCGACGTCCTGGTAGACGGAGTCCACGGTTTTCAAGATGCGGCCGGTGAGCTTTTTGAATTCGCAGAGCTTCACGGGCTCGTCGACGCAGTGATTCTCGAGGTAGTCGTAACCTTTAGCCGATTGGAAGGCGCTGGAGCCTGCGACTGTCAACCGGTCCATGTCTGACAGCTCGCATTGTTTCGTCGCGTTCACGTAATTGGACGATCTGCAACAGAAAGGGAACGGTTCGTTAAATGTCTGCCATCTGAATTCGTTGCTTTTATTGCAAACGTCATTTAAAAAGTTAAATATCTATTACACCGCAGGCATCGCTGATCATTTCTGATATTTTTATCTACTTCTTGGCGTGTTTTGTCTCTTTATGTATTTTTACTTTGCTACCTTTAACGTGTTTTTATACAAACTAATGGTTTTAGCTGTAAGGGGAATGCCATTGCACTATATACGTTTTATTAAAATGGTTAGGAAATAAATATCTAGCTCGCATATCTTGCAACTTTTATTCTGTTTAAAAATGTTGAAAGATTTGCTTTGCAAGAATATTTTCATTTTCGCGCCTTCTCGCAAGAAATCTGCAACAATCAGCAGAGGCTGAAAAATGGTCCGCGCTAAAACGGTGGAAATAATTCGCGGGAAGAGTTATAAAGGACATCGGCCGACAGCAGTATTTTGGAAAAGCTTGGTTCCGCGTAATGCCGTAACTTGTTCGTTTAAAATCGGAGCAGCGTTGAAAAATCGAGTGCTCTCGATCCTGTCGGCGCACTGTAACGACAAGCTGATAAAATCGGGGGACGGTAAATTTTTTCGACGCGCTCGCGCGCCGTGGAAACGCGGCGCGGCGGCCTGTCGATGGCTCGTTATAGCAATAAGTTAATGGCCGCGAAAGAGATATTTTTAATTTGGTGATCCGTTGGAATGTTACGTCGCGTCGCCGATTAAATTGACCTGTTGCGCGGGCACCGTTAAAACGACTGGCTTCTCTTTCTCGCGCGCCGCTCGCACGGGCATTAAGTTATTGTAACAATAAACTATCGTTATACCGAAACGGTGAAGCGGAATCGCGGGATCTCTTAGTCGGACAATATGCGAATTTATTAAGTTACCGCGGTGCTCTATAAAGGAGGACCGAATGGCTCGTACTGGAATCCGGGCCAGAAATTGTAATGGTAGCTTGTTAATGGATTTCCGCGAGACTCTCCATGTTTTACCTTGCCAAATCTCGCTGAACCGCAAATTGCGGCGTAACCTTTCGCGTATTTCTCGGAACTGCAACGATGTACGCTCGCGTCGACAATATAGAGTCGCGAAAAAAAGTGTTGGCACTGATAGCTAGCTAATTCCTTGAAAAATTATGGCACCGGTACACGCGGAATATTAAAGGAATTGATCGAGCGACGTTCTCGTATCTCCCTCGAGACGTGCCAATATTCTTGCGATAATGCTTTTTACACTTATTATTATTTTATTTTCTAACGTCATAGGTGGAACAATTGCAAGCCGTCGAGGCATTATCGTTTCGATCTTAACGTTTATCCGTGGCCGTATAAAACGACTCACACGTTCGTCGAAGGATGTTGCTCGGATAGTCAGCCTGGTTTATTAAGGTGCCGATTTAAATAATTCAGTAGGTGCTCCAGAAAAAAGAAAATAGTGGGAGCCTTAAATGCTAATGCGCTTTGAATGCAAACCATGGAAGAAGTCGTTGACAAGTCGAGAGAAGCTTATGGTAAGCCGTATTCTTCTTGGCAAGTCCGATTTAAGACGCCATTTTGTATTCTTAGCTGCCGCCCTGCGCAAAAAGCCAATTCCACCGACGAGCTTCGCGCGTCATTATACTTTTAAACATATTGCGTTAGTATTAGCCTTATAAATAACGTTGAACAACCCTTGTTGCATAACCCTACAAAATTCCATTTACAGACATTACGTCGTTTTCAATCCTTATGGTGTCGAATAAAGATACAGCGTTGTCGGATATATTTAAAAAACAGTTAATTTTCTCAACGCTCTTAATAAATAAAACTTTTATTCCTCAGTCTGCTTCTTCATTAATTATTATTGTTTACGAAGCGTTTATTACATCGACTCGTCTCAGTATTTTTCGCTGGCACTAAAGGGTTGAGATTGCTATTTATATTTCAGAAAATTTAATCGATTAGTAGAAGAACAAAGTTCACCAAATTCTACACAGGTCGCAAAACCGTGTCCTCCGAAAGTGAAATCTCTTCAACTATGTGTTTATAACAGATCGATCGCGGCCATTCACGCCGGACTCTCGGAACACTAATTCACTGCCATTTGCTCGCAAGTCAACCAAGCGGTTTCTTGCCGGTCGTTAACGTCTACATGCGGCGAGCGTAATGTCAGTTGGTTTCTACAGAAATAGGAACGTTTAGTTGTTGCTTGTTTGTTTGTTTGTTTGTTCCTGTTCCCGTTTTTGTTGCCGAGCGTCGCAAACACGCTAACTATTCGGATGCAGCAAGCGTTCTCAGGGAATTGAGTTTTAATACGAATTCGGATAAGTACCTAATCCCAGGATTACGACTGCTGTTTACTCGATTAACCCTCATCCGTCCTTGGTGTCAACATTATTTTGAAAATATATCATAGCGCATTGTTCTGTTATTTTTATCCTCTTATCATAACGATTATGTACGATAGCGTCAGTTTGACCGTCACAAAATAAGTAGAAATAACGTGGATGAGCGTTAATTAGCCAGCAAAAAATACCAAAAGTACGAATGAATTATGCATTCGGCTTTGGAATAATATTGCCGTGGCATTCGACGCGCGCAACGATTCTAATTAACCAATCAACATCAATTCGAACGTAACAATTCCGTCTGCGATGGAATGGCTAATTAATGTCATTTTTCCTTAATTAGCCCGAATTCGCGACGTCGCGATCTATTGATACGATTCGCTCGATACGGGCAAGTCTACGCGCCGCGGCCGTTAACTATGCCGAATTGTTTCCATCGCGGCGCGAAAGCGATGCACCGGCTACGCAAATATTTATCTAGCGCACACTTCGAAGTGTATATAAATGTCCGCGGTGTGTATTACAATATCGCACTGCAAACGTTTGCGTTACGGTTGATCCTCGCGACGAGTTCGACGGAGCCCGGTTCCCAATCCCTTACGCCGCGCAGCTCAGAACACCGTGCTGTTTTCCACGGTACATATATATTTTTACAATTGTAATTGCAAAATTCCTTCCGGAGTATGACATCAAATTCCCGCGCGGAAAACTGCGGAGTTGATATCGGGCGACTGCAACCGCGCGTAAGCTCTCGGAACGACTCTATTCGATTGTCGCAGCGGCGAGCGTTGCAACAATATTTGCAAACTACAAATCGTGCGCACCGGATTCATCGAAACGCCCGCAGCGCGAGCCGCCGCTGTTAAACCTTTTGCGCTATTTCCTCCCGTTAGAGTTCCCTGGAAACGAGTTAAGAGAGATTCGTTAGAAGAAATTCCGGGAAATTTCTGTTGCGCCGGAATCGTCTCCGGGACACTCGCGGCTCGCACAAGCAGCGACATTTTCCGTAATGCATGCAAATGCGGAAACATTACGCGTACAGCTTTTTCGACGAAATTGTTTCATATGCTCCTACGGATCCGCCGTGTACCGTGCGGATAGAGTCGGAGTCTGGGAGTTCTTGTCTTGCTCCTTTTGTTGTCCAGGGAGTATCTGTTTTCTCGAGTGACCCTGTGTTGCTCGCTTCTTCATAGATTTCTGCTATTCTTGCGCGAACTCATTGGACTATCTTCTTTTTTTTTATTATTTTTCGGAGAGTCTTAGAACATAGTAGTCTGAGAACGACAGCTGTTAGATCCGCGAAAAAGGGATGGATTGCTTTTTTTCATTGCGATGTATTTTTCTATTCATTGTGAGTATGTAATTCGTTGTGAATAATTATAATTATAATAATTATCGTTCATTATATAATTAATTATAATTCCTGCGATTCTGGTATTATCCAACTTCTTTTTTAAATTTATTTTCTAGCATCATCGTATATATTTTATATTTAATATGATTGATATATTATTTATTGATATTAATCGTTAATATTAATCATTAATATTAATATTCAATATATTATATTATATTTAAGATTATTATATATTATAATAATACATAATATTCTATATAATATTCAGTCTTCATTTATTGTCTCTGTGAATCCTCGAACTATTGTCACAAGTGTTCTACGACGATGTGTATAACAATTTTAAGTTTCATTTAGCAATTTTTCAAAACATATTTTTGCAGTCTGTTTCATTTAATTGCTAGAGTAATTAAGTCTACGATTTAAATAAATATGTCAATAATAGGGCACCCTCCAGCACATTCCAAAATATAATTCGCCCCCGATGAAGTATTTCAATATCCGGCCAAACTGTCGTTATTTGGCATATTTCCCATGTGTTTCGTATCTACAATTTCGTTATTATAAAAGTACAAATATTGAACGATAAAGTTTGATACACGGTAGTTCAATAACCGGACCACCCTTATAGGAGAAAAGGGCAGTTATCGTAGAAAGGAGTAGAAATATCTCCAAACAGGTAATACAAATATTATACTGCGGTAATAAAGATAAAATAAACGAAACCGAATACTTCGCTACTGATACCGAAATCGTTTAAACAATTTGGACATATTATTGCGCTACTGTCAACTCACTACTATTATTAACAAAAGGAATAAATGCAGTTTCTATATCTTGCGATTAATGAAGACTATTTTTACTTTGCCTAAAAATATGCAATTATATAAAAATTATGTAATATATATAATTATATATATATTTATAGTAGGAGCTTGTGATAGGGGTATCCCAGTTTTAGAAAACGTCGTCAATTTTACCGATTGACCCAAGGGTTGAACTCTCCTCACTTTCATTTTCTTGTTGGCAAAACTGTTTAATTTTCGCGGAAAGAGCCTAAGAAGTGAACCGAACTGTCTCCGAAGAAACTGATCCACGATCGTCGTCGCCCCGCGCGGTAACGATTTTATGGAGAGGCGGAGAGCAGCCATAATTTTCCGAATCACTTAAAGCATTAACAATTCAGCTATTCAATTTTCCCGATAAAAAGAAGAAGCGGCAAAGAAAGGGATACGGGGCGGGAAGTGAAGAAGTGAAAACTTCCATCACGAGGAGCTCAGGTGCTGAACCGCTATCATTATCTAACTGAAGTTTGCCCCGGACGTTAGCATCCCCCCCTCGCCGCCCCGAAGATCCCACGGACGCCGGGCTTAGGACGTAAAGCGAGCAGTAGGGTGCCAAATTTATTCCACGTCGCTCCATCGATTTTAAATTATATCGCCTTAGAGCCCGAATAATATTCATGGCTGGCGCGTTATGATTTCAATATTCTCCGGGTTTCCGTCGGACGGCGAAACCTAAGTCGAAAAATCACCGCGCCCTTATGCGGCTCGGCCCGCGATAAACGCTCCCATTCAGGCGAACGTATAATCGAATCGCCTGCGGTTCCCGCGATTATCACGATCCCATTTTTTATCGCGTTTCGACCCGGCCACGCAGTCTCTATTAAATCCAAGATCGGCGCGTTGGATAGAGTACCATAATTCCTATCGGGACGGCTGTAATGCCAGGCTTCGCTGTTTAGCAAATGGATGGTTGTTCAGCCGATTGGAAAAAAATGCTCCACCGTTGACATTTTACACGACGAATTAGCCGTCGCTCTACGGGACTCTACGCTCTACGCCTAAACTGTGCTGACCTAATGCAGAATCGGCGAAATTTTTTATTCGGATGACGAAGCAGATGTACATCTAGGTATTATCATATAATAGGTATATCAATATATCTAGGTATAACAATAGGTATATCAATAGGTATATCGATATACCTATTTATTTATATAATTATTTTCTATTTATTTATATTTCTTATACTTATTTATATTTCTATCGGATCAAAGTACTAGAATATATTGTTTTTCTATAGTTTGTTGATTAATTTCTTCCATGTTAATTTTTACAATTAACACTTAGCCAACCAGATGGCGAGATCTCCCCAAATTAAGGCACTAATCAACATTATAATTTCTTAATTATGGCTTATGACTTGCTGAAGTAATGTCGGAGATTAAAATTTTCATTTAATTGAATAAAATACTGCCAACGAAGTTACGCATCTCGTTAACACCTTATCGACGGGCTTACCAATGACAGAATTCAATTTGACACCAAACGGCGTCATCCGTAGACAAAGTGTTAATATTTTCAAAACGAGTGTTACCAAAATTAAAATCGACGGTCTATTCATAGCGGTAGATAATTAAAAAACTGGAAGCATTTTCTAAAATGCAATAATCCTTCGTTAGCTCCAACTGCTTTTAAATACACGGAGGATTCTATCAACTCCGCTATGAAATACTAAGCCACTTTCATTAAAGGATTAATTAAGATCCTCCGACGGGGCGCCGAAACTTTGAAAATCTTCTAAATCTGAACTTCCGATGACACAGAACTGACGCGCCGAAAGAAGTTAGTCCCGCGGAGACCGTAAGATCGACCAAGTCCGAGCGATGCTTCTCCCCCGAAAATTAAAGAAATAAAACGGCAGGAGTTTCAAGTGCCGCGACGGTCTAGTCCACTTACGCGTTCATTAAATCAACATGTTGCCAGCGAATCGTACGCGACGCGAATAATCGACCGGCGATATGCGCGCCGCGTTTATTATTCATCCCGCGGTCGCGGTTCAGGGAGCCGTTTTTATCGCGAATTATTTTCATCGGATTCGCGGATCCCATCTGCGATTGTTGGGCGACAAGATTTACGCGACGCCGCGCGTCGTCCGCGGGCATCGATTGCTGACGGAAACGTCAAGCTGTGCTTCCCCGCGGAAATTACTTCCGGGTTTCTTGCCTCGAACTCTTTCCCGCAAACAGCTCAACTTTCTCGCGGTGAATGTTTTATAATTTGTCTGCGAAAATTTCTGCTGATTTTTAACGAAGAGAAATATCCAAGGAAAATCTTTTTCCGGCTGGTGATAGATTTTGCCTGGAATGGAAGAAGTTGCGGAACTTTTTAACGGGTTCTATTTGTAACAGTAGTCGCGGAACTTTTTTCAGAAAAAGTTCCTGCCTTTGTCCAATTAGCTGTTTTCGACGAGTATGCTCGCCGTAATGCGAAACGTTGCCGTTTCTTCGCGGTGAGCATACTCGTCAAAAATGGCCAACTGGTTAAGGATGTTATATATATTTTAATGTA
The DNA here is from genome assembly GCA_028455555.1 of Augochlorella aurata. Classification (NCBI taxonomy): domain Eukaryota; kingdom Metazoa; phylum Arthropoda; class Insecta; order Hymenoptera; family Halictidae; genus Augochlorella; species Augochlorella aurata. Next base: position 18,860,674 of record CM052162.1, on the reverse strand, counting down.
TTAAATTGCGTATTTTGTGAAAGTGTATTTAAACAACGTTTGGAAAAAATCGAATGTATTTTACTTGTTAAATTAAATTGAATGAGTACGGTGGTATTAACGTGTTACTATTCGGAGTAACTTAATATCTTAATATCTTAGTATTAGTATCATAGTTTCAAAATGTTATCATTTATTTTCCTCCTCAAGATTACTTTTTATATTTTTTGAACTAAATAGAAGTTACTAAGCTATTAAATAAAAGTATGTAAAATCTAAACAAATATTATTTAATTAATATACTATATGAATGTAATCCTCTGTATACGGTTTCTTTTATTAATCCTAACTTTTCATTGCTGTAGAATAATTACATAATTTCACCAAAACCATCAGATTGCTATAATGAAATTTCATTTAGTACATTACGCATACTGCGACCTTTAAAAGTCCACGCGCACAGAAGAAATTACAGAATTTCCCGAAAACAAATTTCCCTTCGAATCATACTAAAACATTCTTCCGAACAAAAGTGCAATCTCCGAGTCCGCAGAGCGTAGCGCAGAATAATTTCCCAGTGGCCAATAAACCCGCAATGATCGCCGCGGACGAGGCAACAATGCTCGCGAGAGCAAGTAAACCGGCTAATCACATCTCCAACGCGCCGCTATCAAAGCAGAATCGCGAAAAGGCGGCGCAGAATTCGCGCGCGAACGGGCTGCGCAGGCAGAAGAAGCTGGCGCGGCAGAAAAATCCGTTTTACGCCTTGGCGTACGTGGCGGAGGAATAAAGGGTTCCGCGAATCAAGGACATAAAGTCCCTTGATTTTCTTTCGCCGAACCGAGACAAAAGATATACCGACCGGCGAACAACTTAGAGTAAACCTCGGGGGAAATTTTAACCTGCCGCGGCGGGCAGATGTTAAACGCGAAGTTAACTTCGGCAGAGCGACGTTCGCGTTCCCGCGAACCCTTCGCCGGGGTTCTTTCAGCCGTCGAGGGACGGCCCTGTCCCCGCGACTTCGTTCGGCATCGTAATTCTCCCGCCGACCTTTCCGCGCCGCGCCGTTTCGAACAAACGGCGAGACAAAAAAGATGGCGCGGATCAGGCCGGAACGAGGGGACGAGCGGGGGCGGCGCCCGGAGGCGACGACGGAAAAGAATTACAAAGTGACTCGGCTTGCTGCATCCCGATGAATCTCATATTATTCGTCCGCGATTGTGTTCCAATACGCGCGGAATCGAGCGGCGCCGCGCGCGTCTCCTCCGTCGTTCCCCTAACTCGCATTAAATTTCCATCGACCAGCGGTCGGGCTGTGGGTGGCGGCCGCTCGGGTATCGACGCGGAAAGAGACCCTGGCTAAAATAAATAAGCCGAATAAATAAACGCAATCTCGGCGCAGTCTCGGCGAAACGATTTTTTGCGATTTCGAGAATCAGACCGGCGGCGTCGTTGCCGGCGTAATTTCGCCCCGGGAGCGCGACGAGCACCATTTACGAGGCGCACAGTTCTTGCGGCTTTTCAGCCGTAATTGAATTTCTGCCGGTATTTAAACCGCTTTGCCGTCACAACTTTTTTCGAAGAAATTTCGCGCTGGCTCCCACCGTCACGCGCCGCATTGTGCGCGCACCGGCGCGACGCCCGACGCCGTAACCCTGTTATGCAACGCGAAATTCGGCAAACAATGCCGGATGATCTGTGGTGCGTGATCCCGATAGGGAAACCGGTCCAACGCCGAACTCTCGGCAAGAAATTCGAAACCGCGAGATCCGATTTTTCCTGTCGGGTTTCGCAGTCCGGGAAATACTCTTGATTATTCGGCTATAGCGATTCATCGAATAAAAGTTACGCAGCCGTGCGCTTGCATTTATGGTCGCGTGACGCGAGGATTTGTACGCATGTTCGATTTTATTTTTGCAGCTAAAATTTGAATTTTAGGCATCAATTCGGAGCAGTTTTTTTTTTAAATGTTCCATAATTATGTTTAATTTATCCTATTTATATTATTAAGTATAGCACGATTCTAGTATTAAAAGTGTATCTTAGACAGCGGATAATCGTGTAAAATATAGATCGCCCATATTAATTGCAAGAAACATAAATTACGAAAAAAACGTTTCCTTTCTTTTAATAAATGTAATAGATTAAAAATAATATAATAATATTCTTCAATTCTTCTAATAATTTTTCGAGTAAATGCATAAGAGCCGCAGTATAGTCGTAACTACACAATTAACAATAGCATGCATGACAGAATGATTTAAAACATAATTTTTGAGAATTAAGTTTTACGCTGCATGAACGAATAACGATGACAATAATTATATTTATGACAACTATGGCTAGGTCGAATATAGAACTAAAAAACATTATTTTCATCCTATCACGATTGTTAATAGAGAAAATATATTTCCACGTAATTTATACTTCTTACAACTAACTCGAATCATTTCTATTTATAGATAGCAGAACTATTAACACGTCTCGAGAACATGAAAACGCCGGAACCGGAGCCAATAGAATCGTTTCTTTAAGGTTTCGATTAATTCTATTCGACGTTTCGCGCTCCGCGTTAGTTTCATTTAATCGAACGCCGTGCCGCCCCCTCGCATAAAGAAAGCAAATTGTTTCAGCATCGTTAACACTCGTGCACACCTCCTCCAATTCAATTACCAATAACAAACGCAACAGATACTGGAATCGCAGCACCGCGGCCCGAACCAGCAAGTGGCCGTAACTTGGAGAAACGGGAGAACGAAGTAGGACATCGAGAAACTATTCATGCATATAAAATGAACGATCCCGGGAGTTTTTCAATAACTGGTAACTCTGTAAAGCGAGCACAGCGAGCGAGCCTGCCAAACCCATCTAACGGAACAATTAAAACGGAAAACGAGAAACCCGCGGTGAAAATCGTAACAGGTTTGTCGACTGCTTCCGAAGCCGCGTCTTGATTGGCCTAGGAAGCGTAGGAAACTGCTTCGTGTACGTTAGTTAGCGCGATGAGGTCTCGCCGGGGTCGGCGATACGCGGCGTGGCGATCAAGAGGAAAATTTTGTCGCGAGCCTGTGGGACCGATAAAATACGCGGACGCGGTTACACGTCCGTTTTTCCGAGGGTTGTTTGAGTTAGCCGGGGAACGACCGTGCGAGGCGAAGCTGTAAAACTTAAATTGATCCGCTAACCGTCGCGGACGATAATGGGCAAACGAGGAAACATTATAAAATCCAGAGCGACTATGAATCCGATAACTGGTCGCGTGCAATCCGGCATTGGGCGTTTCCCGTCACGTACGCCGTATTTTCTGCACGGTGAGTGGCCGCGGACGCGACTCGACGCGGCTCGCCGCCGAGAAACACTAATTTGCATTACTCTTTCGCGGCCGGCTGGCTCCCTTTTTCCGCACATGCCCCTACATCGGGGAATAATCCGCGGATAAGCGGCGATATTAACGATCCCACCGTAAAAAACCCGACGCGCTTTGTACGACCGAAACAGGCTCGTATCTGCGACATTTCTTTTCCACCGCCACCCAGCTGGAACGAACTAATCAGCTTCGCGGATTGTCCGCGCGTTTCCCCCGTTATTTACAAGCGGAGAACGGAGGGGATGCGCCGGGACTATGTTAAAGATTCGGATCAATTTCAACGGCGAGTATTTTTGGAGACCCGCATCTCACAGGGAATTTGCGAAACAATTTTAATAAATTTAAGACCACCAAAATTTTAGACCACCAAAATTTTCACAAAATCAAAGCAATTTTATTAATTAAAGCGAAATTAGAAAGTTGAAATTGATCATAGTTGAAATGATCAATTGATCATCCTAGTCAAATTCAGTTTGTTCGGATATATTAAAATGAAAATGAATTTTCAAAATTGTTTAAAAACTAGCGTCACCCATATTTTCGTGATGTGGCGATGAACGTGTTAATAAGGGTAGCTTATTTAATTTTGAAATGATTAAATATGATTACGCTAGAAAAATTGTGGTATACGCATTTTTCAATGTGGTAACTTGTACACCAAGTTCTGGCCGTGTTTAGTATCGTTTCACGTTACACGCATCATAAATTTGTAATAAGAATATTTGAAGAATCTTGGTGTTATAACGTGTAATAATATTTATTGTGCCGACCTATAAGTCAAAGCGTTTCTTCACAATCGATGGCAACACGGAAAAATGCAATTACTTATTGGCCAATTAAACCGTAATGGCAGTGTAATAGTTTCGCTTTACTTATTTCTTAAACAGTTCTCTTTCCGTAGTTTCTTCTACTTTCTTGTTTCCTTCATTCTTCGCATTTTTTCCTTTCCCTCCAGTTTCTTTACTTTTTGAGGTTATGTTTAGGTTATACGTATCGCGATTCTACTTATTTCGTAATAATAAATACAACTATTCTGCTACAGTTATTCTGTTGCGTTTATTTAAAAGAACAATACACAATGCCAAAGGTTCTTCGCTAAAATACTTTATGGTTTCGAAAGAATGGTCTCGCGGCTAATTGTACGTGTCGTAAAAACAATAATAGAAATAGATGCGACCATAAACCGGCAGGAAAAAAATATAGTTACTAGTAATGCCCATCATTAGAAGCTACATCCTACTGATAATAAGAAAATATAAGTAAGAAGTAATGCGGATCAACAGGAACGGTACACCGACCATAACCGGTACCATCTATTCTAGCTTTTTCGGATCCAGGAAATATTAAAGCCGCTTCTGTCTCACGTGACTCTGACTGCCGGATGGAGGCCTATACGTGTCGATAACGCTGCTAATTACCTCGTTCGGCCACGCTTTTTATCGCGTTTGTAAGCTAGGAACATTGTGTTCTGTACTGAATTTAAATGATTCAGGATGGTCGCGCGCTAATATTCGCTCGATACATATTATCGTTAGATTCGCGCTACTCTGATGGGCCCTCGGGGACCCGAAATCGAGCGAGAGGTTCGTAGACCTCGGAAACCGAGATTAATATTGCAGCTACTACACTTCCCTGCGCCTTGTTCCGCTCTAATTTCCATCTTAGAGCACTCTGTACTCTACGACAGCTCGTTCAATTTCCACGCATTTATCCACCGAATTATCTCGTTAAGCTTTTCTCCACTTCTTGGGCGCCTACGAAATTCACAGGTGCAAGAGAACCTCGTATAAACGTGATAGTCCTATTGAGAGAAAAATTCATGCGTTATTTGAGGCTAGAAGTTCTTTCAAGTCGAAATAAAACTCGATTTTTCTGTTGTTATAATTGACGAGAAATGTCCATTTTCTTCCTCGTGTAATAATTAAATTGGAGATCTTATGCATTTTTCAGAAAAACTATTAGGTTGAAAATAAAAGTGTAAAGAGGCTTTGAGAATATTGTTATATTATAGTTAAAAGAAAAATTTCATTTTTATCAGCCTTATGTTTCTTGCAATATATTTATTCTGAAATAAAGATCGACAGTAAAATAACTCCGTCAATTTTTCTAACAAAATAATTGTAATCGTAGTACTTAAATCGTTGTTCTTGTTTTATCCATTCTATAACAGGTATTCCATCAAATAAACAATGAATAAATAAATAAAGATAAATTTAACAACGCCGAAGCGGCAATCGATGCGACATGAGAAAAATGTTAGAAAATAATTAAGTAAGTGCGAGGTAAATAAAGGCTCGATGCTCGAAGACGAATCCAGATCCGTCATCGTAAGACGAGATAAATAAGAACGACAGCGGAGGGTGGGAGGTGATAATGGCGGCGAAAGAGGCTTTTTAACGTTCCTAGGTACAAGCAACCACTGCCGGGTATTCGAGGCCACATTCGCGCGGTATTACTCGGAGATATATGCTGTCTACGCAATCCCGTGATGCATTGCGTGTTCAGCCGGGACTGCGGGACGAGACACCCTCTCCTCGCATCGAATTTCTCTTTTCCACCGGCGTTCGACATCGACTTTTCCCGGCTGCGACCGGTCCCGCCCGTTCCCACCCCTCTCGAACATTCGCCAGTCTTTTGCTTTCCCGACAAATAGCTACAATTACGTACATGTGCCAATACATAACCTGCAGTGGCGGTCTCATCTTCCGCAAGCCGTCCGCGGAGGTCGAACAAAGTACACCGACGCTAGTCGTCAATAACATACACACACGCACGCACACATCTACGCTTTTCCTTCCTTCCTTCCTTCCTTCCTTCCTTCCTTGTACTCGAAATTCACTCGTTTCCCACTTTCCCTTTCTCTAAGCTGCCTCGCTCGCATTTCGACGCGAGAACAGAGAGCGGCCATTTTTGTTTGCCAAGACGCACCGCCGTTCGGAACGGCCACTCGATCACGCTAACCTGTATTCCATCGGATTACAGATGCGCCAGATAAAACAGCAGACATTTCCATGTCCCTTCAGGATATTGGAAATATTTCGATGCGCCGCCGAGTATTTCACCGTTAACACTGAGCACAGTGTCGGCTGTAAGTGGATGGCGGACTATCTTCTGCTTTGCTTTGGGGATTCGTTGGATCTTGTTGCTCGGGGTGTATTCTGCGTCGGTGAAGACGATAGATTTTTGCGGAATTTGTTGGAAGTCTGTCGGCAGGCTTCTCAGTGACTCAATTATGTGTAAGATTTTAACACTGAACTTGCCACGGTTAAATGACCGGTTCCTTGTTTTGAGATTATGATAACAATTAAGACAATTTCGTGGGAAATTATTGCATAGATTGCATTATTTGAACAACTACTATCATAAAAATTGTACAAAATCTGAGTAGATTGGATCTTTTCACTTTGATCAGGTAATGCGCACTAATCAATTTTATTGTTCGGTAGTGTTAAATAATAATTTCAAAAGAAAATTATGGATTGTATTAATCCGAATAATTTGATAGATTATAAGTCGAGTTATTATAATCTTGAAACAATTTTTAGAGATTCTTAACTGCTGATTTTTTATTTAAAAGTATTGCACCAGAAGCCCATCGCTTTAATACTCTCACAACTAGATTGTTTATTTTCATGTAAATATTCAATAATCTCGGTATCTTTCAACATTTTCATCGTTTTCAACGTCACCCACTTTTGTCCTAAATGCCGTAAACTCTTCAATCTAATAACAACACATGCTAGAATTAAGAAAATTATGCAGACGTTCCCTACAGCAACCATTCATCGTGACCCAGCGTTTCGCAATTAAACGAGGGATTTCATTAAGGAAAGAACGTATTTCCTCGCGAAAACTCGAATCACTTATCGGCGATCACGCGTTCGGATTTCAGTTTACAGCCGAGCTCTGAATTCAGAGGCTAACACGCGTATCATCCGCTCGCCGTTAAGAAAATTCGACGAGCCGAGCGCGAGTTACCCGACGCGAATGTATCGGAGCTCTAAAGACGCTCTTAAACGAAATTTAGATGCTTTTAAAACCAGTCGCTTTTAACGCACGACCGTTCTGCAGAACGAAGCACCTCCGAGTCTGGCGCAGAGCACGGCGGGCTCGCCGCCGACGCCGCCGCCGCCGACGACGACGACGACGACGACGACGTTAAACCATTTTAATCTATCTGAGACGATAATTACAAGCCGTTTCTTTCGTCCGCGATTACCGGAATGAATGGCTGCTAATCACAGATGCAAACGTTTCCTCTGACATAAATATATTTACGCGTTACACGATCCCCACGGTGTGCGCCGCGACTTGCATTGCTCCGACGATTTTCTCTCTTTCCATTCTCGTTCCGCAGTCGCAGTAGCGGCGACGGCTCCGGCGAATCTCCGGTTAACAAGATTAATTGAAACGCGGCATCAAATCACTTCGAGAGAAGGACGGAGAGGGGAACGGCGCGAGAGAGAGAGAGATAAAGAGAGAGAGGGGAAGCCTAGGAGTAAAATCACGAGTGTGCACTTCGCATTCACGCGCTCCGTTACGATATTTCTCGGTGGCGATTCCGGGAGAAATCATGACGCCGAGATTACCCTCGATGTCTGCTAAAGAAAGAGTGAGAGAGCGAGAGAGAGAGAGAGAGAGAGGGGCAGGGAGGGAAATAGAGCAGAGAGGAGCTAGGCGGAGTCGGTCTCTCGGAACTTGGGGAACGGTAAGCACCTCGAGGTGTAAGGAATTAGACGGTGCACCGACGATGCACACGCGAGGACACATGTACGAACGCACTCACGCGCAGCGACGCTCATTGGTATTAGCGTTTATATGTACGGCCGCTCGATGTAATTACGATAAAGTTAATGTAAGGGTGTCGGGTGGCCCAGCTGGCTCTACGCTCGATCGACGACGGTCTCCGGGTGTAACAGGTGCTACCTCGTGAGTTTCAGAGCACCGGTGTAACGCTTTTCTCGAGCGGCAAACAAGCAGTTAAGATATGAGCCCAGATGTGTCTTAGAAATAGATGGCAAGCCACGCAAACTTTGCGAATTCGACGCGACGCGACGCCTAATTTATTCACCTTTTTCCCGTCCACCGGCCACGCGTAATTAGCCTGATCCGCCCCATGCGACCTGCCGCAAGGATCCTTAAGATTGTGCTAACACTGGCTCGCTTGTAGGAGAGTCAACAAATGTTTAAAAACGCTGGAGCTACCGAACGCGACTTATTTATATTGTTTCGTGCCAAGATTGGATTTATTTCTATTATTTCAAATTTCTATTATAATATATGCTCGAATAAAAAAAGATTGTATAATATTATTGTTTAATATTAGGAATTGCAAAGAAAAAATTAGAATAGTTTGATAGTCTACTTTCTTGTAAGAATGTTGCTTTGTAAATGTTTATATTTCATTTTTACAAGCACTAAAATGTGCCGTTTAACAGTATTCTTATAATATTTCGAGCGTCCTAGACTTAATTGATTTTAACTTAGTGTCGAGCGATCACGAGGGCCAATTTCAAGAGAAACGCTTTAACCCTTTGAGGCGTAAAGTATCTCAGACAATGCCTCGAATTGTTCGAACGTTTGCAACATTGCCGCTTCTTTGGATCGGAGCATAAAATCGTAGGAATGCATTTCAGAAGCGACGGGCTTCGAGAAAATGCAACAGGAAGAGATTTACGCCCTCGGAGCCCCCCCAGGATAGAACATTCCGTAACGTTGTAGCGGAACGACGCGACGTCGACGAGGCGATTTCCGAAGGTGCAAATGAAGCCGACGATTCATTGATAATGAGGATCGAGCTCGTAATCGTAGGTATCCGCCCACGTGCCGGTTTCTGATTAATAAATACGGCCGGGACTAATGAATTGCTGTATATAACCGCGGCGTACACCTATGTATAAATAACAAAACGGTAACACCGGTCTGATTGCAAATTAATTACTTGTATCGCCCGGATTTGCATATGGAAATCGCGGCCGGCCGTGACAGTAGATGTGGAAGGATCGTGGTGAAAGGAGGAAAGAACGCGAGGGAGAAAGGGTCGAGGGTTGACGGTAGCAAAGGTGCTGGCCGTAACCAGTAACCAGTCTACTTATCGAGGAATTCGTTTCTATCGGCCGTTCTTGTAGCTACTCATGTTAATGACGCTTGATAGTCTTGTGATAGGGACAATATACGCGGGCCAGTCGCCTCTCTCTCTCCCTCTGTGTTTATGTATGTGTATGTGTGTGTGTACGCCCGATGCAAATACGCCGCAGCACCGTGCCCGGTATATTCTGATTCATCTGAGCTCCAATTATCTCCGATCTTCGATCGATACAAAGACCCGGTGTATTATTCGCGATAGAATCAGCATAGTTTTCGCCGGACTGCGGAAGTCCGCGCAAACTCACATTTTTATGGAAATTAAATTCAATGAGACTTTGCTTCCTTAACGCCGCGCGGAGACGGCCTCCGGGCTGCGATGGCAACTTATCTCCGCGATGCCGAGCACTCGTTTACTGCCCTCTTCCCGGAATTTATTTACCGATTGCTCGAGATACCAGTGACGAGAAAAGTAATACGTTTTTAGTGCCTCAACGTGGGTATAGTGTACGTTTCGATTTCAATCTTTTTCGAGGAGGTTTGTAAATTATGGACGTGTAAACGGAGTCTGTTTGGACAGGGAACTCTTTAGTCGAATCAATTAGGGCTGAGTGGCGGTGCTTCGGCAAGTTCTGTCTGTGTACGATGTCAGATAATTTGCTGTTTGTACTGTAATTATGTAATATGTTGCAGAGAACGTCGGACTGAAACTAACGGTCGACTGTAATTTCCTACTTACGAAATTAAAAAGATTGTTTGTTTATTTATCGATGGATTATTTTATACTTGTACGAACTGTGGGTATAAAGGGTTATTTCGTACTTGTGTAAAGTATAGGTACAATGGATTAGTTTGTATTTGTACAAAGTATAAGCATAAAAGTTTATTTTGTACTTGTGCAAAGTATAAAGTGCAAGGTACAAAGTACAAAGTACAAAGTGCAAGGCACAAAGTACAAAGTACACAGTACA
>CM052162.1:18789092-18844012 GCA_028455555.1 Augochlorella aurata | reverse complement strand
AAACTTCTAAGTGGCTCCTGTCTTTTGCAACGAATGCAGACAATTTTTATCTCGCATACAGATCCGCAGTCCGGTTACTGGTGATGCTGCTTCCGTTCTCCCTGCGTCAGCGACATCGTAGAAATTAAACCTGACTTTCAGCGACCAGGAACTCCTTCTTTGCAAGACAATCATGACAACCATCAATTGCACCACAATCTAATTCCAAAGTCCGCGGAAATTTGCAGTTTACTTTGTGCTAACGAGCACTCTGAGTTGCAATTAGAGACGGATCCCTCCATTAATCCTCGGAAAAACCGACATTTCTCCGTGTTCGAATGTCGCGCGGCGAGCTGCGCTACCCGCAGCGACTCGACGTTAACCCTTTGCACGCGAAGCTTTTTTTAAATTGAAATTTGAAATATGTTTTCTGTTACACGGTATCCTTTTTTACGCGATTGGCAAATACAACATTCGCAATTTTAACACTTAGCCAACCGAGTGGAGAGATCTCCCCGTTTTAAATTAAGTCGTTCGATGACCGAAATTTTATGCTAATCAATATTATAATTTCTTAATTGCATCACGATTTCCACGGGGTAGAAATGCTGAAAAAGTAGTTGATGTCGTACAAGTTTCCTTCGAAATTGTCAATTAATTGAACGAAGTACTGTCACCGAATAAAGTAAAGTTTTTGAAATATAAACGAATCCGATACTGTTATATGTATTTTAACAAATGGTATAGCAATTTTTAAGGCGCCTCAGAGTCGCCACAGTGGCCAACAACAGTCACAACTATCAATTGCAGGACACGCTCATTTCAATGCCCACGGAAGCTCGCAGTCGTTCGAGTTAACAAGCGCCGTGAGTAGCAGTTAGAGACGCATCGTTCCATTAATCTTATCAAACGATAATTCCCCGTTTTCGAAACGTCACGCTGCAAACGGCGCAACCCGCAACAAGCCAAAATTAAATCCGACAAACTCTAAGAACCAACGCGACAGCTATCAATTTCAGCACATTCTCGTTTCAATGTCCGCGGAAGCTCGCAGTTTACATTGTACTAACATCCGCTTTGTGTTGCAATTAGAGACGGATCTCGGCATTAATCTTCATAAAAACCGACGTCTCCCTGTGTTCGAAATGTCACGCGGCGAACCGTGGTGCCCGCAGCGAGCCAGCTCTTATACGCAACGCGAGCATCAATCGCGGCACATACTAATTCCAATGTCCACGGAAGTTCGTAGTCTACTTTGCGGTAACGAGCGCTCCCGGGTCGCAATTAGAGACGGATCGCTCGGTAAATTCCGAGAAGTCGAAGAAATGCAAATTCTCGAAGCGCGAGACGTCACGGCGTAAACAAAACGCGAGTCGCAGCGGGGCGAGCGAGTTAGTCGCGTGAGCCGGCCGGCAGCAGGGTATCATCGGGCCTAATGCCGTCCGGTGCTCGCGTATTACAATGTACTCGGGTTTCCCACATTTAAACGGTCGCCTATAATTTCCCGAGGGGGGCCGTTCGAGCCCCGTCGGATAACGATTACGGCATGACACGATAATGGACAGCCGAGTGTACAAGATAATCAGAGCCGGCTGCTTTTTGTCGTTAAGCAACATTGCCTGAAATGAGGGGGTACGGGATGATCGGCCGTCGAAATACGGGCGCCAGCGGATGCAACGAGAAAGTACCTTTTTATTTCGCTCTCGTTTAGCGGGGAATTGACTTTCGACGATCTTATACGCCGACGCTCCGGCAGTCGGCTGGATAAGAAGAGCAAAAATCCGATATTTCTGCGAATCAGGGCAGAAGGAGACTCTCGACAATCTGGCCTGGCAAACGTCAAAATTACTTGCCGCTGTTCGGTTCCCTAACCATCCGCCGACCTCCTCTCCCCCTGCTCCTCCGCCTCCTCCTCCTCTCGCCGCCTCGTCTTTTCCACCCCGCCGCAACCCCCTCGGCTTTTTCTTTCTCACGCGGCGCGGCTTATTCTTTCGTTCCAATGATTACACATTCAGCCTAGCCGGCTCTGCCGGAGGAAGATAGACGGTCGCTGCTCTGCGAAATTGTCGAAGGTGGTCGAACCGTTCTTGAAATCACCTGGAAACTAACTGCGCAGCGGAAACAAAGGAAATTACGCACGGTATCGTGCCACCGGGTCTCGGTACACACACAAACTCTCTCTCTCTCTCTCTCTCTCTTTCTCCCTCTCCCTTTCTTTTTCTCTTCATGTCTATCCTCCGATGCTGTTGCGTCGGGCTCGCTTTATTCAACTGTAGCAGCAACCACTCGGTGGCGCAGGGATATAGGGGCAGAGGGTAGGCGGCGTCGTGCAATAATGCGGGAGCGCGAGAGAAATCCGTACGAGACGGTTTCTGTTCTTCGTTAGTGATGGGACGAGAACGACGCCGGCAGCGAAAGGGGAAACGGGGACCCGGCTCTGCGAGTCGATCTCAGCATCTACCTCGCCGGAAAAGGAAACGTCCTGCATCGCGAGGATTGTTCTTTACACAAGATCTAGCGTGGGTACCAGCGGCTTGAATGCCTTCTCCACTATTCCCGCACGATTTTAAATAACACTTTTATAACGTCCCGCCAGCGGCGCGCGCGAAAATTACGAGCGCCGGCCGGCGAGCCGCGCGCCTCGCCTCGTCTCTTGCCTCGTCTCGCCTCGCCTCGCCTCGCCTATACGCTGAGCACCCTCTGTTCCCGATACGTATTATCGAGCGTTTTAATGAACGCGAAACGGCGCCGGTTTAATTCGTTTCCTTGGTAGATTTAAGCCCGATCCGCGGCAATTACCGGAACACCGACCTCTATCTATCGCGCTCGAGGATTACTCGTATCTGCTACTACCCCGTTTACTTTACCGACCCCCTCTGCTACCGGGCCAGTCCGCGGCTGACGAGCGCTAGTCCCGATGCGCCTGCTTCATCAGAAATTGATTCAGAAGTTAATTGCTCGTTCGTGGTTCTGGCGGAGCATTTTTAGATTACGGGGGATTGAAATATTATTTGCTATCAAAGGAACGGGGTGGTTAAGGTGTTCGGTTCTAATCTGATTTGGTAGATTGGAGATGGAGTTTTAAGGATGTTGGCACATGGATAGATTGGAGATAGAGAGAGACAATTGGAGGATTTTTTTCTTTTCTTGACAAATGTTTGAGGGTGGTTTATTCGGTGTTAGAAATCTGCGACACTCGGTATAATTTACTGGCTCTATGGATTTTGTATTAAAGTGCATAGATTTTGTTCTTTTAAACAGATGTTTTTAGACATAAAAATCTCATTTTGGGCATTTTTTAAACATTCTTTCAATTTGAAAATGCATCAAGATTAGAGTCGACTAGCAATCGAGCAAATTAGAGGGTTCTTTAGAATGAAACTAATTGTTTTAGCGGAATAAAAATTGAATAATTAAGGTATGTGTGATCCTGATCGAATTTACTAAATTGAATATACAGTCCCAAACTCATTAGTATACGAATATATATTAAAAAAAAAATAAAGTGTCTACTGAAGGGTTTTATAACACATATTCAACAGCGTTCCTTTTCCTGTTAAATATTAATCAACCTTTTTTTTGGTAACAAAAAATTTTTCATAAAATGAATTAAATTTGCTTCTTTAAAAAGTACATTTACAGACATCAAAATCACGTATTGAACATTTTTTTAACAATGTGTTGCATTGAAAAATGCTTCGAGTTTGTTGGAAAAATACTGGCGATAACGAGATTACAGTGAGAAATTTAATTATAGCGAGAAGCAGTTTGCTTAATTTTTGTGTAAATTGCTACATAATATAATTGTTCGTTAAAACGAAATTTTCGTGTCCTTTCTATTGTAGAAGTAAATGTTTAAACGAAGCGAGCGTTTAGCAATAAGAGGAACATTTCACCCCGGCGCGTCTAAAGTATCTCACGAACGCCGCCAGGTATCTCACGGCTCTGGTAGGCCACTTAGGTCGACTGAAAAAATTTGCGAATTCCGCTAAGTCAACCACTTATCCTAATTGTCGTGATCCCGCCGCACCGGCGAATTCAATTTCCCGTGAAAGTCTGTAATTTATAAATTGTGATATTCCGCGGGCTCCGATATCGTCCCGCGGCCGTCCGGTTATTATTATGTTTAATGCGTGCACTTTGTATCCCGCAGGATTAATTATCATTAATACCGTGATTAGCAGCGCCACGGAACTGGCAACCACTGTAATTCCCGGTGTCAGTCCGCCGTAGAACAAACTTCGGTAGCGGGTAATTCCAGTTTTCACGGTACTAATTCGCCCTTTTCACGACAAAACGCCGACTTCCTGATTACACCGGCGATTTAAACAACGTTCTGTCCACGTTTCGATGCGCAAAGTAGCTATCAAATCAGTTCGAACGGTCATTAGCGTAACCAGTCCGGGTAAATACGGAGAGCGCGGGAGAAAGAGATAGAGACGGATAGGGAGAGCGAGAAAGATAGATAGATAGATAGATAGAGAGGGGGAGAGGGGGAGAGGGAGAGAGATAGATAGAGAGAGAGAGAGAGAGAGAGAGAGAGAGAGAGAGAGAGAAGGAGGGAGCGTTATGAACATGGGCCGTTGCGAATCCGACGGACAGAGAACCGAGATGATTCGATACCGGGGCTCGATCGGATCGATAAAGTTCGACTGGGGGCCGGGTAACCACGTGGTTGTGTCTCGAACGAGAGGGAAACGATCGAAGAATTGTATCTCATCGTTCCGGAGGGACAGAGAGCAGTCTCTGGCATGGAGACCTTGCTCTCTCCCTTTCTCTCTCGAAATCTTGCTCGCTCTGGCAGAGAGCGAGATAGATAGCTAGAGAGAGGGAGAGAGAGAGAGAGAGAGAGAGAGAGAGAGAGAGAGAGAGAGAGAGAGAGAGAGAGAGGAAGAAACGGGGGTATCGGTCCAGGTTGTGCCAGAGCGTTGTTGCTCGGTCTATGGATCTTACCGGGTTGCCGGGACTCTCCGTACGTAGCGAGAGAGCACCCACCTAACGTGACCGTTGTGTGGCTAATGCTCGTTATCTCGACGTGTCGACTATCTAATGGTCCCTTGTAATGGCCGGCCCGGCGATATATTGTCCATTTCTCGCAATGCGCGCGCTAACTCGTCCTCCCAATCTATGGCATTATTTCCGACGGTTATTTTAGCTGGTTCACCGGCTAACCCCCTGCACTCGGTTGCACCCGCCAGCGGCACCCAGCACCCGCCGCACCCGCTGCACCCGATGCACCCGATGCAACCGCGCGGTCCGTTGCACCCTCTGCCCCCACCAGGTGTCCTTGATTCGCCTGGTAGCCCAGCGGAGCGGCCGCGATTTGCATAGGGAAATCGCGGGCCTCCTTTGACGGTGTTGCGCATCGCATCGCATCGCGCGGCATGCAATGCATGTAGCGCGCTCACGACTTCCGCCTGGTACGACGCCGAAGAAAAGAAGCCGAGGGGAACGATAGCGCGATCCAGAGACAATGCGAAATAAATATTGGGCTATCAAGTCGAGCTGAAAAGCTAGCAGCGAGCTGCAGCAACACAGCAGCGAAACCAGAGCCAGGGAGCAGCTCTAGCAGCGAGTCGCGCGGCATGGGCGTGACGCGCGCCAGACTAGACATTCCAGATTTTCCGGGACGATAGTTCAGATTCCTCATGGGCTGATTCGATCGCCGACCCCGGTCTGTCGGTCGTTAGTTTAAATGGAGCGACACCCAGGGAAAAAGGGCCGCGCGAGACGCCCAAGAAAAATGCGACCTGGAATTTCAGGTACGCTCGCACCGCTCTCCTCCGCTCCGCTCTCCTTTCCGCTCCTCTTCTCTCCTCTCCTCTCGCCATTCCTCTTCTTTCCTTTCCTCTCCTCTCCTCTCGGCTGCTACGCCGCTCTCCGGCTACCCGCTTCGTGAAAAAGGATTGGGTTCTTAATAACCGGGATTACGCCGGACCGCCCACCGTACCGGGAAATTATTTCGGGATATCTTCCTCTCACGGGAACCCTGATTCCTCGCAGCAAATCATTTTCAATGACTCGCCGATTTTTATCGAGATATTTATTTTACACGGTTAGCCTCTGTCCGGATTTATCGGCCGATTATTTCGAAAATCGTGTAGGTTCGTTTCGCGTCTGCGTTTCCGAAGTGGAAACTCGGATTGCTCGACTTTACGTTGAAGCCACCTAAAAGTTACTAATGACTGTTGCTTTATAACGATGACGAGAACTGTATTTGTTCATACTGTTTTTATTACGGCATCTGTCGACATTAACGAATGTCTGGCCGATGTGATATTTGTGATAAACATAGGAATATAGGAGTAACCGGGAGATTGACAGAGTAGAATTACTTTGACCGTAGAAAAGAGTGGATGTATTAACCCTTTTACTGCGGAAGGCGTATATATACGTCCTACCAATGTGTACGAAAGGCGCAAATATTCGTCCTCTACATTTTGTGGAATGCGCCAGCTTATCATTCTGTTAAACAGTGTGTTCATCAAATGAAACATGTCAATATCGAATTTCTTTTTTATGATCATTTTTGTAACGATATGCGACAGCAAGTCACAGCAACTAAATTGTTTACTTTGCTTCGTTTGTATCGATCTATCCGAGAGTGTGTGGTCAAAGGGTTAAAAGCTAAATCAAAGATTATTGCGTATTTAGTAGAAATAATAAACAGCTTATTTATTATTCTAAATATGCTTGAACTAAGAAATTGATCCCATCTTGTCCTACGAAAGGGACTATCGGCGAGTATAATACAAATAGCGTTAACATTTTGATTTTACGGTCACGAATACGCCGGTTTCGACATTGGCGAATCGCGCAATTCGTTCATCGTTATTTATTTAGGATGTAGAATTTAATCCGCTCCCGCTCGAAAGTAACAGCAAGACAAATAAACTATTGTTGTTTCCAATATTCATTTATTTGCTGTTACTTCATTCATTCTGTTTTTCATTTCGGCCCGTTTGCAAGCTTCCCACGTGGAAGTGTTTTGATACAGGAAATATTCATATACGGTAATAACCGCGCACTGCGCCCATTTGATAACAAATCCGCAGCTTCGAAAGTTCACATTGACGTGAAAACTCCTCGTTTTCTGAATTTTTTTGCAAGAAGCGCGCGCACGCTGCTTTCAAAATAACCAGACCATATTAACTGTCTAAATGGATTGACCTGGATGTTTGAAAAACTTCTGCCGCCGCTGTCCTATTTTACAGGATTTCGCTTCTAATTCGGAAAAATATAGAGGATCACCGAAATTAATTCAGAGTCACTGGGGACAAGCGATAATTCGGTTCCACGCGCTACACGGAGCATTCGCGCGTGAACGCGACGAACAAAATGTTTTAAGCTACGAAAGTGATTTAATTCGGGTTGCTCGCGAACGAACGAGTCTATTGTCGAACAGCGACGACTGAAAAGTTTCCCCTAATAATTGCACGGTTCTTTGTATCTTCTACTTCGTATTACAGTCGTACAATTTAACGCTTTATAAAGTCGGACGAATAGACAATACATTTCGTATTGCGCGCGTTAAAATATTCTCGATGCTAATAATTCATGTAATTTCTTATCATTAAAATATTTTCGTCAATCTCTATTACTTGATATTCTCATATAATTTTCGACTGATTCATTTTTATATAAACTATAATTCAGCTTACAATTCTTCTGTTACACATGTTATATAAAATATATCTAACGTTAAGAGAGTCCAATACACGATTTTCAGCTTATTAAAATTATTTAAAAAGTCCTGTTTCTCGCAGCAGGTGCATTTTTATTTCGCATAAAGATCCGCGATCTACTCGTTACTATTGAATTAATTTCCCTAGATTTCTCGACATAATTTTGCGATCGGTTTTCCCTCTAGTTTCAACGAGATCGTTCCTTGGAAATTTCAAACTCATCGTTGTCCAAAGACTGTCACCTATAAATGCAAATGGGATGCAATTTGGACAAAGAGCCGGCCGAGTAATCGAATTGAGTTCGAAGGTACGCGATCGCCGGATTAATAATTCCGCGAGCCCGAAATTGAGTATGAAAGATGGTGTCTGTTTGAAGAGAACGATATCGGGGGAAATGGAAATCTTTCCTCGGACTGAAAGTAGAGTCGGCGGGCGATACTATTTGCGTGTAGTTTCCATTCAAGTTTATTCGGCCTGAAATCTATCCGCGGGGGAGCAGTTTACCAAACTTTCAGCGTTGTCTTCCGACTTCCCTCGCGAAAGTCGCGAAATTTTCGGGATATCTTTGGTAATGAGCGCGCTGCGAATACGTAATTTTCGTATTCCCCTCGGCCCGTAAAAGGAATACGCTTCGTCGCTCTCTCGAACGTCCCTCCCGGGAATAATTCCTGTTAACTGTCTACCTCCGGCAACTTTCGCACCTATCGCGATTCAACCGGCTACAATCGGCTAACTGTATACCCCGCTTACGATTTCTGTTTTGAGCAACTGTGAGTTAGCGGCCCCCGAAGCGGAAAGATAACATTTTACGAGCGCGATCACAGCATTTAATTAGAGTCTTTCTGCTTCCGGAATTGAGCCGGGAAGACGAATCCTCCGCCCGAACAAGTTATAATCCTGCGGAACTAATCGCGGCGAAAACTTGATTCAGGCAAAAATAAAACCGATCATTATTCGCGCATTAAACCAGCCGGTCAATCAGACTTCGTAACTCGCGGTTTAGCGTCTATTGTTGTGCCGACTTAACGAGCCAATTAGACACCTTCGCCGGATAAATTGATTATCATGTGGCCGGCTTATAAACTCGCTTATGCGGTACTATAATCCCGGGATAATTATATACATCTGGGAAGGAGGGTATTATATGGACACTGGACTCGAAGGAGTGGGTAATTCGAGTCTATTAAGAAAATTAGGACCCCCCCCCCGGCCATCGTCGGAGCTCGGAAAAGATTCCTTGCCCCCTTTCCGTATTATTCGATCGGGAATTTAGGGTTATTCCGCCGGTCGCGACATGGAATCGCACATAAAATATTACTTCATCTTTTAGAGAGGCTGCCGCGGAATATTTTTATCCGGCTGTCGGATTTTCGTGGTTTTCCGTTTGCGATACGCTCATTTTTCACCGCGAATCAATAGAAAAAAAGGAGGAGTAAGTGGGGGGAAGGAGACGCGGGGATGATAGAGAGAAACCGAAGGAATTTCAGCATTAAGCTCCCCTCCCCCGTTACCGTGTCTCCCCCCGCGTCGCCCAGCTCCGTGGCATCGTGTCGCCGAGCACTATCAATTTTTCACCGGCGGCAAGTTGAAATCAGGATTCCATTTTCCAGCGCTCGAGTGTCGCCATCGAATGGAAATGATAATACGGTGGAGGCTCGTCAAAGACGGCTTCGCCGTGGAACGAATGCATAATTGTTGATTCCCGGGCAATTATAAACGACGGGGGCGAACAAACGTCTAACGAAGTCAATTGTAGCGCGGGCCGACCGGACGACGCGCCACGCCGGAATCTTCTTAAATGTACAACGAGCTGGATGCATACAAATGCGTCAACTTTTCCAGCCGCGAGCCGCCGCGCGGAAAATCAAATTGATTACGAGCCGCCTGTAACTTGTACTTCTGCCATTGTATAAAGAAATTATGCCGGAACGAGGCGGGCAAATTAACTTATTCCCGCCGCCTCTTCTCTCTGTTTCTTCGGCCAAAGCCAACCACCGCTCTCCCGCGACCGGAAACTATTTCTTCGTTGCGTGGTCCGGCCGTTTTTATCGGATCTAATTTCGCTTAATCTTATCGCCGATTTTATTTACCTGGACTCTAGACTCGAACGTTCTCGCGGGAACGTGCTTACGATTGTTAGAGTCGGCTCTCCGAACTACTGGGCAGGATTTTTTGATTTTTCGAAACGGCTCGAATGTTTGTTGGGGTAATAACGAATCTGTATCGGATCGTGTTGTTTCAGCTTTAATTCGAGAACGAAAATGTTTGAAATCTATTCGGAGTAAGCCTTCAAAATCAAATCGTGCTCTGCGGGCTAGCGGTCGGAATTTGTCGATTTTTCAACGCGGTCTCGAAATTTTTTAGTAATCTGAATAATCCTCTTAGAAAGCCCATTTTTCAAGCTTTGATACGAACTCGAAGATATTCGAAAATTCCGAACACATTTTGAAATCTAATCAAAGTAAGCTGATCAAATGAAATCATTGTTCTCCGATACACTGATCAGGATTTATCAATTTTTAATCGCGATCTTAAACTTTTCCTCGAAATGCAACTATCATTATCAGAAAGTGCATTTCCTCAGCTTTAATTCGAGCCGTCAAAAGTGCAAAAATTCCGCCGTGGACTCGCTAGAAATCTACTCGACGTAACCCTTTTAAAATCGAGCCATAATTCTCGCAGCCATCGATCAAGATTTAATTACCAAAATCTATTAAATAACGACGGTAGAGGATGCGTCGGAAACGCCGAAATGAACGAAAAGCGCTGACTTTTTGCCGAAGATTCGGTGAAAAAATTCCGGCGCTCGTGGGATGACCTAATGGCAGTTCATTATTGCCGTCAGCGAAGTCCGAGCTGGGAACCGTGAATTAAGTTTAATATCAGGGTCTGGGTTAAGTGGCTCTAAGGAGATTCTGGTGTTTTGAGTAATTAAGCACGCCGTGTCTGCTCCGAGAGCGGGAGGGACGGTTAAATCGATTCGAGCCGATAGGATCGACTTTTGGGCGATGAATTTCGCTTAGAAAATAATTATTACGTGCCCGAGAAACCAATAAACTGTCTCGGAGCCCTCGCGGCTCCCACGAAAGCAGCGCCCGTCGGTTTTGTAGTTCCTCCGTTGCTTATCCAATCATTTTTCTCTGTTGCAGGTGAGTACCAGAGGAGAAGACGAAGCTGAGGTGGTTTCGGGTTGTCGGGAAGTCGTGGAGGGCGCGTTTCTAAATGGTACGTGTGTCTTGCTCGCGCGCGCCTTCATGCTCGCCGTGACGTATATCCGGATGTATATTCGTATCCGTGTTGCGATAGAACTCCGGGAACGTCGGGCTGACAGATATGTCAGCTTCACAAGGAAAAGCTCCTCCGTGACACTTGCAACGCAAATACGACACTATTATTTTTCCCGTTCGCTGAGATGCCAGTTAAGAACATCTCCAGACTATCGTCCGCCTTTGCCGAGAGAGGTAGCAGACGGGAAATGTCTTCGTGTTTCACGATCTTCTTACCGAGCCGACGTCGGTTCGCCAGCCGATCTTCAGTTTGTTAAACGCTGCGACGGAACAAAGACCGAAGATGTCTCTCCGGAATCGTGCGATTTTAACGCAACGCGATCTTTAACTTGAAATCTTCACTTTAGAGGTGGAAGGTCGCGCGATTAAGCAGCTTGGGGGATCTGGTATCTTTATTGTTAAAACTAAACGGAACATCGTCGGCCAGATGATATTTTATTACACCGTTACTGTGATTCTAAAGCCGCTTATATTGGAAATCGTTAAAAATTGTGTCAAATTTGGATCAATTAAGTCTTACAATTATTATAAGACAACGCACTCCTGTCGCATTTAGATCAATGCCAAAACATAGTCGAACAAGCCTAATTTCCACTGCGATGAACTTTAACTCTCTAGCTTCCTAAATTTTATGGTAATTTTTGCAGTTGATTTCCCTCATTTAACAAAATTAAAATAAAATTAAAATAAAATTAAAATAAAATAAAATGAAAATTAGAAGGAAATTAAAATAAAATTAAGAATCGTTGACCGTGTAATAAATTCTGAGAAACTGCGTGCGCCGCCGAAAAACGCGAAGACGGTATCGACCAGCCCGGCCCAGAAATTAGACGCAAAGCAGCGCATTAAATATCTTCGCACGTCTTCCCATTCCGGGTTCATCGCATCCGCGACTGCGACTGGAGCTGCTCGGCTCATCCGTCACTGACTTATACTAATGATTTCCTCCCCGTACACCTGACACGGCGACATCAGTTTCTTTGCGAAACTCGTACATCATCGGCGTCAGACTTGTCTCTTCGTCACCTCCGCGGCGGCCGTTCGCGGCAACAAAGTGTATAAGTTACGCTAATACGATCGCGCGGCCATTCTCCGCGAACGAAAACAATAATCCCGCGCGTTATTATTCCGAGCAACGCGGTCCGCTTTATCGCGGCAACAATGGGATTGTTCGGAGCGCTCGCGTTCCGCCGAAGAGATTCGTAGTTTCTTCATTACGCGCGAGCCGACTCTTCTGTTTCGATATTAGCCGTGGCCGGTGCACGTCGAAACAAGCGCGAGCAACGAGTGGACCAGCTCGGGGAAGGTGAATTAATTAGAGCCGCTCGCTGACGTCTGTCGGAACGGCCGAAAGAAAGAGGAAGGAGGAGGCGGGGCGGCGCGGCGGGGCGAAATCGGCGAAAATCACTGCTTTACGTGGATCATAAAAGTTACAAGAGAGCTGGGAGCCTTTTTCTCCCTCTCCCCCAGGGGCGTACCCCCGTCTCTGCTGAAGAGGTAATACCGCGGGACCAGAAGGGCGGCTGGGAGAGGGAGGAGGGTGTTGGCGAGAGACGAGCGGCGTTGGGAACAGTTTGCCAACTCCCTGGAACGAGACTCGAACTCGATAGCGGCTACCTCGGCTGCTTCTAACCTGGTCGACTGGTTGGCGGATTCGCCAGCACGTTTCGGTTCTTTGCTCCACTCCGTTTCCACGCGAGCCTCCTTCTCTTCCTCCCCCAGCCCCTGTGGCCTTGTTTTTGCACCTTCGCGTCAATGTCCATCCCGACCCAGCTACACCCCGATACACACCTTCCGCCCGGCTCCTCGGACCGAGTCCGATTTCTGCCACCTTTCAACAGGCAGCGAATCATGCGAAACCCCTCCGACGGCTAAGGACGCCGGAAAATTGAATAAAGAAACGCAGTCGAACCCGGCAGTGATACCGCGATCGCGGTTTGTTGCTCGTTCCGAGACCGCGCCTTCCGCGAACCGCCTTTTTGCCAGCTTCTTGTTAGTCGCGGCTTGCTCCGGGTAGCCAGAGGGTGACGCGACCACCGCCCTTGCTAACTCGATCATTGTACAAGCAGCCGCGTTAGCGTGAGTGTCTGAATTCCGAGCCGCACCTGGCTCGCTCGAATTTACGACTCGCGGTTTGGTAGCAACGCTGAGAACGCTATTTTTCTTCTGAGAGGGTTACTGGATTATTTGTGAGATCGTCGGAATTATTTTCATCGATGATAGGATAATTTGAAGGATTTTCGAGCGGTATTCGGTTATCTGAATTATCCTTTCGATGATCGAGGGGCTAAACCGATGGCGATTTATGAGCACATTAGTTTCAAAGATGATACTATTTCGAAGGTGATATCGTCGATATTTATTAAACCAGAGTGAAAGTATAACTCATGACTAGACAGCGGATTCTATGCATTTATGAGAACAATTTAACAATTTACGAATATTGTATATTGTTTTATAACAGTGCCAATACTGGATTTATTTAAACTTCGTATATCTAAAAATTTCTCCGAGAAATATTTTTATAATATCGGGAACTGTAGAAGAAAAAATCGGGAGAACAGTTATTTTGACTAGTTCGGTAGTTCTAGTGTTAAATATACCGGGTATATGCAAAAGTTGTTGCACAAATAGTCCGGATGGTAGTTGGTTAAGCTACTGCCCTTTACTAGATAGTCTTTGGTTCTCTACTAGGTAGTCTTTAGTTCTCTACTATAATAGATAGTCTTTAGTTATCTACTAGGTAGTCTTTAGTGCGCTACTAAATTGTGTTTAGTGTTCTACTAGGTAGACTTTAGTCCTCTACTAGGTAGTCTTTAGTTCTCTACTAGGTAGTCTTTAGCCCCCTACTAGATAGTCTTCAATTTCCTACTATGTAGTCTACAGTTCTCTACTAGATAGTCCAGAATTCGTTGCAACACAGTCTCAAGTTCTTTACAAGACAGTCTACAATTCTCCAGAAAATACTCTACTAGCCTCCACTAGATGTTCCCCGGTCGAATTTTTCTGCGCAAAGCGGGACGAACCGTTCCGTTACATCATTTTGGCCGGGTTTTAAGGCACAGTCGTTCCAAGAAGACGACAACGACCATTGCCAACGAAAATGGACCCACGCTTCCGTGGAAGGAAGCACGATTAAGCTCCGTCTCGTGAGAATGTCGCCACACTTTCCGCTGACCGCAAACGGACGTTTCGATGGAGCTTGCTCTCCTGTCGACTCGGAGTAAATGTTTATTCTGTGACACTTTGTAGCAGCGATGTAGCACCGGTTCAATTAGAAGCGGGGCGATTCAACCGTCGTAAAAAAAGACGAGGAAACTGCGATGCCTTTTCTATGTGGCTCAGGTGATGAAGCAGGTAGTCCGTGTATCCGTGCTTTTACACTGTGCTTTAGATTTACAAAGGTAGTCGCGGTGTCTTCGTTGTGTAATAGGTGTAAACATTTTCAAATAGACAATGCCGAAAGAGGTTTAATTTTAGACAGTTACATCGTCCTTGAGTAATTGAGTAATTATAATCAAATATCTTTAATAGGCATCGATTAGAAACGCAAACGCATTTGACAAGAAAAATATTCTTTTTATGACGACGCGAGACAAATAAAAAATTTTTTTTTGAATTTTAAAATTATATCGCAAGGGATGAAGAAAATTCCCAAAAAATGTAGGAACGCGACTTCTCATGGAAACTGCGAGACGTCTTAACGTATTAACGAGAGGGCATTTTTATTAAAACTTTTCTATACAACAGATGATTTTAAAGAACTCGTGTATACAACAAATTTAATAAATATTTTTGTAATTAATATACTTTATTAAAATTTTCAGGAATTATATGTATTTCTATTTGTATATATTCATTTTTATCTTTCCCGTCGGTAACGTGTTAATTTCTAAATTCGAGCTCGCGAATGTATAGATTCCCGGGTTTATCTCCAGTCGACACGGCGGCGGATTCGTTCTTTGACAAGAAACTGCGACGGAATTTCGGCGCGCATTCGAAGCGACACTGTTCGAGGAGTAATCTCCGCGAGAGCGACGTTACTCCCGATTTTCCCAGGCTCCCTTAGAGAGAGACGAACGGCAGTTGGCCGATGGCGCGCGTTTATCAGTCGATTTAGGACGGTTTTTCGCTACCGTCGACGCGCCGTCGTTCGCGGCTGTTGCATCTTTTTATCCGGTGGCGTGGATGCACGGAAAAGGCGAGGATGCGGCCCCGCGTCGCTTTATTAGGTATGCATCGAGGTAGACACGCCGGAGAAAGGAGGTGGTGGCGGTCGGATAAGACTCTCGTGATTCGCAGTCAGCGTTATTAACGTCCGCGCGCTAGAGGCGAGCCCAAATCACATCGGGTTCGTGATAAATCGCTCCGGTGGCATCTACCGGCCTCCTTCGCCATTATGTCTTGCATGTTTCATTACAAATTTCCTTTGCTGTCGTTAGGGTTGCGCGGACGCCGAGGCTTCGCTCCCTCTCGAGCACGCACGTCCACCGCGGACGTGCGGCCTGCGAAAGAAACCGGGAAGAATTTATTGTGGGACGATGCTGAACAGACAAGGCAAAAGCGAACGCTCTCTTACAGTCTGCTGGATATTAATTCTTGGTGCTCGTACGCATCGCTGAATCGCCCCGCGGAACAGCTACCGTCGCTGATCAGGGGAATCTCTGCTCTGGAAACAACGGCGATGGCTGTCGAATTTCTTAGCGAACTCGGGAGAACGCTTCTTGGAACGTTCTCTGAACCTTTACGGTAGATTCCGGAAGTTGATTGCTGGCTTGATGCTTTCAGTGCCGAAAATGGAAATTGCGGTGAACGCAAGGATATTACGCCGCTCATTGCTATAAGGGTTGAAACTTTCGTTTGATTTCTTCACTCACAGAAAACTAGTTACAGTTTATTTGTTAGCGTTCTCCTAAAATCTATGGAATTTGTGAGCTTATGTACTTCGTTTGATCGACTTGTTAATATCATAACCATAAAAATTTGCAATTTGTCCGCAGACGTGTAAGTAAATACTAAAAGATCGAGGCTTTTAGGGAGAAACAAAGAGAAACATTTTTTACCTATTTATATTTCTCTTTTTTTAATGTTTGTTAAAAACAATATTTTAATTAGTAAGATTTTATTTTCGGCCGTCCGCACCCTGTAATGCTACTTATGCTGGAAAAGAGAAGGGGGTTGTGCTGATTCGTACAACACAAGATTGTATTAGTTCGTCAAAGATCTTGTTTCAAATAGAACACGATGTACTCGAATTTCCGTCCATTTCCACTTGGCTGACGAGATATCAAACGCAGGTTTTGTCCGAGTTTCTGAAAACAAGCTGAGTTATCGGTCGATTTCTATTTATTGGAATTCGAAGAAACGTTTCTTGTATTAATCTCGTTTCAGCTAACCAGTCTCGAGGCAATATCTCTGCTATCTTGACAATCTCGTTGCACCGTTCCAAAGAAAGAACTCTCCCGCGTTCTCGATCGCAAGAAGGGTTGCTATGTAGCGCTTCCCCCGGCGAAGACGCGGCGATCGGCAAAACATCATTGGTCTCGGAAAAAGTTTATTTAAGGGGACCCGCCCGATAATTATTCACTCCATACAATCCCGGGAACGGATGCTGTTATTGTGATAAACAATGTCCGCTGTCACTGTGAATCGGATATTCTACGAGCTTGCTACGCTTCGTCCACTATTAACGCGGCGCATTCATCTCTTTCTGCGAGCGCGGCGCGGCAGACCAGCCCCATGGTCTTCTTCCTCTTCTCGCCGCGCGGATCTTTTTAATTCCCTTTTTCGAGCGTTCCCTCCTCGTGCCTTTCTCCCTCGATTCATGGCTGGTCGGTTGATTGCCCCGCGAGATTCAGTCGGCGCATCTTCGAATAGCGATCGTCGGTAAACGGCCGAGCAGCGCGGAGAAAGTAAGAGTAAGATGAAAAGGATGAGCATTCCGGAGTCGGTATATTAGCCTCATAGACAGTAAGGCGATCCGTGGCGTATTTACGACGCGGCATTCTTGCTCTTCCTCTCCTCTCGTTGCTTCTCGATCGGGGATATTCGTTAATCGGCTAATCTGCCGCGTCGCGAAACGCGCCGCGCAAATCGCGGGTTACGGGGCAACGGCTAAGCAGCCGTGCGAGAAAGAGGGTTTCTTTCGTTTTTTCGGATCTCTCTGTGTTCCTTGACTAGTCGGTGTTTATTTCTTCATCGGACGCCAGTAGGATGGGAAACGCGCGAACAGGCTGTTGGAATTTGCAGCGGTACTTCATTGTACGCTCTTAACTGACTGCCACGTCATCAACCGCAAACATTATGTAATAAATTGAATTGATTGATATGTTATAAAATTATGTTATTAGATTTAAAGTGAAGAGTCGTGTTATAAATGTTGTCGAAAAGTTACGAGTTGTTGAGAAGTTAAATACTTTTGCAATATTTCGGACAGATTGCTCGCAGCTTTTTGGAAATCAGTGGACTGTATTGAATGACCATCGCAATAATTACCGTCGTAATTATAAAGTCAATTCGGTGCAACGGGCGTCGATGTAGCCATTGTCGATAATTTTACCATGTCGGCTAATTAATATTATATTGGAAATATATATAAATAAATATTTATATATATATAAATGTATATATACAACAATATGTATATATAAATATATATACAATAATATATATATAATATTGTATTGGAAATCATTATCACTAAAATAATGTCAATTAAGACATCGCAGGTAAAATAATTGCAGCCAATCTGACCTAATTTTTCGCATCAAAATAGAACACATACCATTTGAACTCAGTTCAAAGCGGTCGTGTACCGAGTACCACTGTACTCTCACGACTGAAGATACCTGTCCCTTGTCGATTCTGCGGTGAGTGCCGTGTGTCTTCTCACCAGAAGGCACTCCTGCTTTCCCTACTTCGTGGTCAGATACTTCAAGAAGACTCGGGTAGCGGTACAACTTCGAGTCGCCTAATATTGAAAGATCCTTAACTTTCAAAATATGTGTCAACGAATGCACTTCATTGGCATAATTTACACAACTTCGAGCCGCCAGCCATTGTTAAAGTTTGTCCATTGATGGAGCTACCGTAATTTAACGTTCGCCGTACCACGTCCGGGTTTTATTCTGACCCAGAGACCTGACTTGACCGTTTCACATGCCGTTTGTTTAAAAAAAGTCGTGGTAAGATAATGGTAATAATAATAGCAATAATAATAGTCCGGCTCCGGGGCTATCTGTAGGAGAAGGAGGGGGGTTAGGGGTTAAGCCTGAGATTCGAGGCTCTCGGTCTTAGGGAGTCCCCCACCCTGTGCGTAAGAGCATTTCTCCTTAGGCAACGACAAAAATAGTAGTGATAATAATAATAATAGTAATATAATAATAACAGTAATAATTATAATAATATAATAATAATGGTAATAATAAAAAAGATAATATCAACAAAATTCAACTTCAAGATGTTTATATAAATAAAGAACATTGGGTTCCGCCGGCACCGCCGGTACTGCAAGGGTTAAGAAAGCAGAGCAGCGTCAGAGGCTATCTGCCTGGGACGTCTCTGAAAAACTACGTCGCTAAGACAGCCGACGTTGGCCCCAGAAGAAGGCGAAACTGTCACGGCTGAGGAAATCTCGATCAGTAACACGCGAAGGCCAGCGCGCGGCTCGCAGTGGCTATTTTCGTGGGGACGCGCCTTTTGTCAGGGTGTACACCGAGCTCCCTGGAGTCTGACCAACAACGTTGTCATTCTATCCATACCAGGGCATTGCTTACACAATTATCGAAATGGTAGCAGGTACCAGAGGCGAGCCTGGAATGTAGGCTATCGACCAAATCCAGTCAAGAGACCTACCTACACGGAGTCGGACGGAGAAGGACGATAAGGGGGACACACCGGACAAGGGACTCCTCGCATCGCGCGGAGTGGAGATGCTGCTAGGTAGATTCACCCGTTCACGTACACCCCTTGGGCTTGTCATGCGGCAGCTATCGGTCGACCGCGATCGAGAGACCGGCTGTATCCCCCAATGCCACCTTGTTCTCAGCGGCTATGTCGGATCCGACAGGCGTGTGCTCATCGCTTACCACGATGGCTTCTCTCTGTCTCTCTTTCCGTCTACCTAGTCATCCATTTACCCTGCTCTTTCCTTCTACATCTGCCCTCTCTCTGCGTCTTGCTCTCATTCTCTCTTTCCGTCTCTCTCTCTCTCTCTCTTTCTCTCTCTCTCTGCATCTTCCTCTCACTCTTTTTTTATTTCTCTCTCTTTCTCTCGCTCTCTCCATCATGCTCTCATTCTCTCTTTTTGTCTACCTCTTCCCCTTTTCCTCTGCATGTTATTCTCACTCTCTCTCTCTCTCTCTCTCTTTGTTCATCTTATGCTCCCTCTTTCCATCTTGCTCTCTCTCTCACTCCATCTTGCTGTCACACTCTCTTTCCGTCTCTCTCTCCACCTTGCTCTCATTCTCCCTCTCTCTCTTCCCCTTTTTCCGTCCATCTCCACGCCACCCCGTTTCTCCGTAGATTCGCGTCGCCCGGCTACCTATCCCGCAGCGTCCGCTTTGCCGACCACGATCGGGCACAGTCGCCGCTATCGACACCGTTGCCGGTTATTTCGGGCCACGTGGGTGGGTGCCTAACGAGAGATACGTATACGGGGGGAACGCCGGTGCGAATGTGGGACAGATAACTGGAGGATCCGTGGCCAACCGAACCCGATCTCCGTGCAATCTCGTAAATAATGCAGGATGATCGCTGTACTGTTATAATCGTTCCGCAAATTACCACTTGCATGGACGATGATCGCCGATCGATACCGACTAGAACAATGTACGGATCAGATATTGTCCGGACACGATCCGCGTTCATCGGCGTCTCGTTTTTCTTCGAGGGACCGGGGACGTGTTCCTCGCATAAGGTTTTATTGGACACGGCCCCCAAGCGATCAGCCGCATCGATGCACACTACGCCAAACACCGATTCGAGCTAATAAAAGATCGAGAATCGAAGATTCCGATCCTTTTACGATCGAGAACTTTATCGGCCAGTTAGACGCTGGCGTATAACTGCGCTATGATCTTCAGGTAAGATCTGCGAATGCGCAAAATTTTAGAGCGTCGTAAACTGTACGGCAATGCTTGGGAATAATACATAAGGAAGGAAATTGTTCGCCTGTGTTTTGTAATGAATACAGGACTTCTTAGTTGTTATTTGTATTTGTAACGGTCTCCGGAAAACAGAAGTGGAATGCCGAAGCGTGCACGAGCATATCTATCTGTTGTATAACAGTCGGTGAGATCGTAAATGGTCTAACATGAAGGAAACAGCGGAGTAATACTGTTTCATTTATATAAAATTTCGTAGTTTATTAACTCTAAAAAATTCGTCCGGACGACTTCATTTTGCTTGAGAAATTACAGAGATGAGTCTGCTAGGTGACACGTAAAGGAAATTGCAACCGAGCAAAATACTACGAGGGCTGTTTGAAACGCTGAAAAAGAAAATTAGATCGTGTAGCAAAGACTTAAATAATGGAAAAAAATTAATAATTTTTCCTGATATTTTGTTAGGATATTACAGTCCTGGAATGGTGAATAATGCTCAAAATATAGAAAAATGATAAAAATGACGATACGTGTCATGCATTTAGTTACACCTATCTCAAAAACTGTGTCGAAGATTATTGAAATATTAGTGGCGGCAACCGAACATTCAATTGAAGCGATACTGGATTGTTTACAATTTTTGTTGACGAGCCTGACGGTCGCAGCCTGGAGTGACTTTTTATACGGCGAAATCGGTGTTTACAGTCGATTGGCTTCGCACTTTCCGTGTATTTATAGTGGGCCCATGCAAAATGGAGGTTCGACGGGTAGCCTGATTGCGCGTGTACGATTCGGTGCGACATGTCGTACAGTAGGTGGCCTACAATGGCGTCGAGTAACGGTGTCGTTGTCAAGGGTGTAAGCTGTTGGCGTCTCTCTTTCCCCCGCGGACTCGATCTCGCTTCGAATATTCGTTTGCCCGTGTGTTTCCTGCGAGCTAATTGCAACGAGAGCGCCGTTACTCGTCCGTTGGATTATGCGAACGGCCGGTGCCGTTAATTTCGTGCCCCGGCCTTTAAGTACCTCCCCCCTCCCCCATCCACGGCCGCGTTTAAGGATGGAATCGCGCCGCGGACCGAGTATCACCATAACGCGATTATCCTGGCCGTACCTTTTAATGACATCTTCGATTCGCCGGAAAATTGAAATAATCCTCTTGCTTATCCCCCCCCCCCCCCCACACACACACAACCTGGGAACCTACACCGCTGCGAGACTGATCGATACTTCCCCGTTGACCTATCGAATACCTTGAAAAATACCTTTATTTAGCATTCCCTTGAACATTTGCGTTCGCATTAACGGTTCAACGTTGCGAGCTTCGAAAGAGGCGATCGTAATTTTTATGAAAATATAGTTATCCGGGATTAACCCTTTGCATTACGTTTTCTTCGGAGCTGTGTTGGTTAGCATTTCGATTTACATTTATCTGTGGATGTTGATAGCGGATTCGTATTTTATTTTGATATAGAAGGAAACATTTGTAGGGTAAAGGAGCCGGTTACTGAGAGGTGATTAGTTGCTATACTTTTGGTTCGTTTTCGAGCGTAATTAATTTTATATTTATTTAATAAGGCGTATTAAATTTTTTGTACTTTTATTGCGCTTAATAATATGTTTGTTTTAATTCTTTTATTCTGTTTATTTCTGATGAAAGAAATTTAATATACCCCTTTTGATTCTTTCATTTTATTTTTAAATAAACAAATTTAATACGCCCGTTTTTCGTCCCTTTACTTTGTTTATCTCTGAATCAAAGAATTAAATATATCTTATTTGATAAAAATTATTCTTGAAAACAAATTAAAGGCACAGCAATTGGTCATCCCACAGTAACCAGTTCCACTACCCCATTTAGTAGGTTATGTACGGATATTATTATAGTGCAAGCGATTAAGAGAATTGTTTATCCATCCAAATGTTTAGAAACATGACTCCGTATACAGGTATTATAATTTCTCAATTCGATGTTGTGCATAATTTATAAGTTCTCGAATTTATTAGTCCCGTGGAAACTAATGGAAGAATTTTCTTCTACGACTCTAACGAAGTGAAAGCCTTAAATAATCTGGCACTTGGATGTTATTAGAGAACTTGTGGAAACGTTTCAAAGGGGATGTTATTTCCCGGTCCCGACGAATGGAGAACTTTGATCGTATTAGGATTAATCTGCTGCTTAAGAGCAGTCCTCGGAATATTAGCTACTTTTTCCCGGCGAGTCTCTCCACGGTATATCCGGGATGGTTTTGATGGGATTTGGAAAAGGTGCGTCATGTGTTTACTAACAGGAGAGTGCTAGTTGATTTTTCGCCGAAGTTGCGTCACATCGGGCAGCCTCGAGTTCCGAGAATCGATTGAATCCGAAGGCACCGAACGAATAACTTCGCACGCCTCCATTAACCGTCCCTAACCGGCAAGTTTTATTTATCCAGCCATAAATTACCGTTCGGTACAGCTCACTTTCGGTCCGTTGAATATTGAAATTAATGCCCGTGCAAACATCGGATCGGCATAGCCGCGGATGTTCCGCTGCAAGAACTAATAACGGAAATCTGGTCTGTTACTAAATCTTCATAATTAATGAAAATAATTCCATTTCCTTCGGTACTGCGCTGGAACGATACAGGTCGCGTTGATTAGGTGGTGGACGAGGCCAGAGCATTAAAGTGGCCTGCATACCGCGATGAAACTAAAACGCACCCCTGAGTTTCAAGAGTGGATTAAAAAACTCTATAAATACCACAAGCACTGAGATATTTTTAAATAATGAAGTTCGAAGAATTTAAAGTTTCACTTTCCCAATAATAATTTATATTTTAAATAGAGCAATAAATAAGTACAATAAATATAATATAATTATAGTACAATTTATATTATATCTTTATATTAATCATTTTTATTATTTTTAGTAAATTTTGTATTATTGTAAAAAATAAGCTAAAATAAATATAAGCATAAATAAATATAATAAAAAGGAAATCTGTATAAATATAGATATTTGGTGGGATACAGTGATTAAAGCCTTATACCGAGCTCTACCTTATAACCGAGCTTTAAACGCGACTAATGTATATTATCCTACAGCAAACTTTTATTGCAATATTTATTATAATAAATGAAAAATCAGTCATTTTGACTGGTTAGAGATATTCCAGTATTGCATTATTCGGATAATATTTGCTACGAAATACTAGAAATCTCCAAATCACGTCCCTTGTCTCCGTATTGAATAAAACAACGGTGTAGCGAATAAGTATCATCCGAGACTTGAAAGCTGATAATAAAAAGAAAATCAAAGATCGTGAAAAATCCGATATTGGCCGTCTCGGCGACGTCTCGTTCCGATGGAACTGGAGCCGTGCTCCGGTTACGCGCAGAACGAATAGGCTCGTCCGTGGAACGACTCGAGTCCGAAGGTGTGACCGAGCCGGAATGAAAATCAGAGTGGCCATAGTCTTTTCTAATGGCGGAATAAACGTGGTGGATATTCGACGACGAATGGAATCGATAATGCCCGGCGGCGGCGACGTCGCCGGCATCGGCTCCCGTTCCGGTCTATGTGTACGCGCGAATAAATCGTAGAAATCAGTCACGTACTTCCATCGGCCTTCGGAATCACCGTTAAGCCCTTGATCGCAATTTAACCCCGGAGGCCGAGTAATACCGGATCGCAACGTCCGGACGATTATCCAACCTCGCGAGAACTGTCTGCCGGTCCTCTTCCTTCGTTCAGCCCGATCAACGTTCAGGCTTCATTTACGTGCTCGTACAGAGCCGAGCGAGGCACGCGAAACAAAAGCCTGGCCACCGATAACGGAGAAATTTGAAAATCAACCCTCCGTTCTTCTAGGGATGCCCCGTTACGTTGGTCTCAATATTTGGACGCCTACGCCTATGCCTCTTTCGATCTAACATTGCTGATCGACTGTTTTCATGATTAACCCTTTACTGTACTTTGACGACTCGGACTCGTGGTGAAGATTACTAGTAATTCGAATGTTGTTCTTGAAATAAAATTCTAATTTCTGAAATTAAAATTCTAATCGTTACTATTTAAGCATTCAAGTAATTTTAGGCACGGTATAAATATTAATTTTTTGTCCCTTTTGAGAGATTGTTGTGATTGAAAAATATCTAATCGCAGTAACTGTGAAGATTGTACGTCAAGGGGTTGATCATAGAATGCGGCATCTGTAACGGAATTGGCGGGTAGAATATATAACAGTATAGAATTAAACAAATTCGAAAGCATTATTTTAAAATTATC
Source organism: Augochlorella aurata (assembly GCA_028455555.1). NCBI lineage: Eukaryota > Metazoa > Arthropoda > Insecta > Hymenoptera > Halictidae > Augochlorella > Augochlorella aurata. Next base: position 18,819,690 of record CM052162.1, on the reverse strand, counting down.
GAAGTCGCTGAAGCAAGAACAAAGTAAGTTTTTCTTGCGATCTTGTCTTGTGAAATTGCAATAAAAAATTGCATCTTTTCGCTGTTTTATTGCAAGCATAGAGATAAATACAGTATTTATCTTGAAACAATTGGACTAGAAAGGTTAGAACTGCCTTATCTCTTAAAAAGAACAGCATTAAACTTCAAAACATTCCTAAAAAAGAATGAAAAATCTAAAAACTTATTGCGCCAATTAAAATTGTTATTCTTCTAATACTGTTGCACATCGTTTCCATTTTCTTATCCAGACAAATATTTTATCCAGTCAAATTGTTTATATAATTAGAATAGAATAGAATAGAATAAATATTTTTCCCAACAGTGTAAACATTAACATATAAATAGTCAGCGCCTTAATTCATTATTCCAGATAGTGTGTTCCCAATGCTTGTGCTCGAATCATGTTCTCTATTATCCCCACCGCGGTGTTTTAGATTTTGGACAATAGATCGTAGCTGTGCTGTCTACTTGGTCCGACAATTTCAAGCTGCATTGTTCTAACCCGATTGTTCAACGGATTGTTCTACAGAACAAATTCCCATTGTTCCGATAACGTGCTCGGACAGCGGATCAAATTATAATCGATTCTCTATGAACGCGTTCCATGCAATTAGTTTAATAAGCTACCGCGTTTCGAATTTCTCGGCTAGACGTTTGTTTAGACGGTCGTCGACGTTTCTCGCGTCAGCCGACCCGCCGATTTCCATTCCTGGACTCGAATCCCGAGCAACGTTTGATAATCGAACGATCAGGATCGAGGATCTCTTAAACGATGCGGTAAACTCTCCCATATGTTCCCGCGGCGTTCACTTGTTCGGCTTGATTGAATGTCCATTTCGATTATCAGATAAATCGAGCCCGAGATTATGTTGTTTCCCGGTACTCTTTTTTACATTCTTTGAGGCCATCAAGGCCGACCATGTTCGCATCGAGATCGGTATCTCGACTTCTTCTCGGCGTCCCAAAGAATTCCAATCTCGGACGAGTTCGTGCGCTTTTTAGAAATCAATGCAATTAATTTTTTTCCGCCGCTCGAAAACTCGCTGACGCGCTCTTATCGACGGGACGTAACGGCGATCGGAAAGAAGCAGAGACGCGGGAAATTGACGTAATAAACAACAGTAGATTGATTCGCAAAGACAAGAGCCGACAGAATTACGCGTCGCTCGAATTTCATCCGAATCGCGGAGCTTCGGAACAAGTTCTTTTTCCCGGCCGTTGAAACGCGCCGGCATCGACTACTAAATCATCAAAGAATTCTTTCGCCGGCATCCGCGTACGGTGTACCGGTAATTACCGGCGCGATTCCACGTTTACCAGCCGAAATTCTTGGAAAAATATTCGTGGCTCCGGATGCGGAGCTCGCGCAGCGAAAACGAGATCCCTCTAGAAAAAGGAAAGCGGAGAACGACGCTTTCAGGCTCGTGTCGTCTGTGCGCGGAGCTTCGACAGTGGCGGAGCTTTGTATCTGGTTCGTGAGAAAAATACGCCGTCGGTTTCCGTGGTAATAGACATTGAACGAACCAGAGATTGTCTGTCCGTCAGCGACGAGTCCAAAGGGAGCCTCGAATAGATCGCGAGACAAAAGGGGAGCAGCGTGATCATTGATCACTGGGAACCGTTCGGAGGTATTGAAACATGAAATCGCCGGCGGAACTCGAATTGTTTCCTTAAATAAACCGGCTTCTTAATCCCGTCGACGCGGCGACGTTATTTATCCTGCAATTAAACGCGATGCTTCCCTTTATCTTCGCGAAATCTCGAGAATTGTACTCCGCCGTTCTCGTAAGCAGCAATATAAGACCCAATTAACGCGCTTAAACCGAATCGTTACAAATCGAGCATGGATGTTTTAACGCTTGTAATTTTGATGCTCCTTGGAACCAGTTTCGAGAGAGAGAGAGGGACGCGTTCCCCTCGTCTCGATAAAATCTCGGAAACGTCAACTTCGCAGCGATGGAAGCGTGCCCGTGTCGAACCGAATCATTTCGAACGTAGCGAACCCGTTCCCGGAGAAACGTATTTCGCTGCTTTGATTATTTAGACCCGGATTAACGCGGTCAATCAAATCGCTTGAAATCCAAGGGGGGCGGATCAACGTTTTTTTGCCGACGAGATACACCGCGATTGATTACGAAAATAATTTCCGCGGGAAAACCGAGTTTCATTAAGCGCCGAGCGAAACAGGCTGCGGCGCCGAGCGCCGCTGATGGATCCGAACGATTTTTCTAGAGTAGTCCAATAACCAAGTTCTCGAAAATGTAATAGAGATTCGCCGGCCGAAGAAAGATAGTAATGATCCCTTGCTCGGATGCTTCTTGCTCACTCCTCTGTCGAGCTGCTTTCCAATTACCCATTGTCGACTCGAAATCTGCTGTACGAACCGCCTCGATAGAAAAACGATCGGCTTGCGTGTTTCGGCTCGCAGATCGGCAACCTGACTGTTACTGAAATCGAATCGATTCCGCCAGCCTCGGAACAATTCTGCGATAACACCCGTTACGTCGAATCTATTTAAGATTAGACCTGCTGTGCCGGTCTAAATCACCCCGTCCACATTTGGTCTTCCGAAATTGTTTTCGTTCTAAAGACGTTCTCACGGGTAATAATTGGATAAATGTTTTGATTCAAGAATATGTAATGAAGTTTCAATCTTGTCAGTCTTATTGAAATATATGTTGGACTCTTTTAGTTTTACATTAGATCTATCAGCAAGTTCTGTCCGCTTGGGAAGCGAAAGAAAATAATAAATAGTTAATACATATAATAATATTTATTACAACATAATTTCTGTCATTACTTGTGACCTCTAGCCGGCGCGATGACAATTGTAAATATCATTTTTTGAAAAATGTATGTCTGAAATGAACATGTGCGTACATTGTCATCGGACGGAACTTTATAATAGATAGATAGATGTTTTTACGTTACGATTTTCAAAGATTTAAATATACCGGAAGAACTTGAGAATATCGTTACACTATTACAATTATGATAACATTTTTAGAAAAAACTATCAACAATTTTTTTACAGATTTTCTAACACTCAATCGCCGAACCTTTGAAATATCAATTCAAGAATATCTCTAGGATCGTTAACAATTTCGTTTGCAATTCTCTTCGAGATATTTTTCAATGTACCCTACGCCTCTCAGTTTTTCTATAAACCTTAACAAAACGCGCGACAGCTTGAATAGATCGTCAAAAACTGGATAGTTACGTAACATTATTTATACCCCGAGTGGCGGCAGCGGAGCGTCGATTTGCATAGAGATCCGCAATTTATTTAGAAAGCAGAGCTTCCATGTTAAAAATCACTCAGGATTTATGTCACCTACGTGCAGGACGTCGGGCGTGTAAATTATTAGTATCAGAATAACGCGACGTAGCAACGGGTGGACTTTTTGGCGAAGGGCGGAATTTACGAAGGCGGTGGCAGGGTGTTCGCCGGATTCGAAGTAGCGGGGTGATAAATACACAGTTTTCAATGATTCCGTGCACAATTCCGCAGCAAGTTGGTTCACGGGGCGGGAGTTCAGGTACCGGTGCACGCGCGCAGCAAGTTATCAAAGGGATTAAACAACTTTACCGGGTGATTGATTACTCGATGCGCCGAGCAGCGTTAAAACTTTCTCGCGGCGAGTCCGCCACCCACGCGGTGGGTGGTCTCTTTATCTGTTTCGTACTTTGTTCGGTATCTAGTCTGGCCTAGCGCGGGTAACTGATTCTCGCACCTTATTATTCCTTTCGTAAATCTTATCGCTAATAACGCAGCTTTAATTCACAATCCAATAACCGACACCGGCCGCATCCCGATGGGCTTAACAAATTACAGTTTTAATTACTTCGAGGTTCTATTGCGCCTTGTTTCGCGCTTCTTCATTATCTCTCGGCAGAAGAGAGTACGGCGCAGACAGAGAAACAGAGATACAGATAGATAGAGAGATAGAGAGATAGAGATAGAGAGAAAGAGGGAGAGAGAGAGGGGGAAACGGAAAGAGAGTAGGAAAGAGAGGGTAGGAGAGAGAGAGAAATAAAGAGACTATCTAGTCAGCCTACGTCCTACCAGTTAGTTATTATATCCGCTCGAGTAATTACTGTGTCTCTGGATCATCGAGCTCCTCTTTCAATACAGCCTTTTATTCAGCGCGCGTTCGGGCAGCGCGAGCGCGCGCGCGGCCGCGCGTCCTTAGGCTGCAATTAAACCATCCGTTGCGCCGATCAAATTGATACGCGTGCGCGCACACGTTTTCTCCCGCGTCTAATCCCCAATTCATTAAACCGGCCGACAGATCCCAGCCACTTTGTAACAATCCGTCTTTTTAGCCGGTTCCGATTTTTCCAGCGGACCGAGTCGCGCGCTGCTCCTCCGGTAATTACGGTGTCAGCTTTCCGCAGGTATCGCCGGCAGCGAGTAACCGCGAATTTCACGCGGGTAATAAGACGACGCGCCTCTCGACACTCCCGCGCGCCGCTCCGCGCACGCCGCCTGCAATTTTCCGACGTGCCCACACGTCCAACCGTTACAGCACCGCGCAAAATTTATGGACCACCTATGGCGAACTCGCGTTCTGACCCATCCGCTGATACAATCGATTGCATTGTGCAATAGAATACCGTCGCTAATCCTTTTCCGCGCGGGACCCGAGAGATATTGCCGTGCTCGTTTGATACGTAATCGCGCGTGCTCGTTCACCGTGCGGATGGAAAACTCGGATATAGAAAATGCCAGCCGATGCGGCCACGGAGACACGCTTCGCTTCGAGATAACGGAGATACTCGCGACGAGGATGCGTTTAAGCGTTGTACTGCTGCTCAGTGATGTACCGTTGTTGGCTTTGGATGATGTCTTAATGTTTCTAATAAATCACTGCTTTATTTCTTTATTATTTATTTCTTTATTTCTCAATATTATGTTCTTTATTACTAGATTGCGGATTTTATGGGTAAAATGCATAGGTGAAGCATAGTACAGTCAAGAAATTAAAAGAAACTAAAAATGTTGATACATTAATTACAATTTATTAAAATTATTTAAGAGGGAAACAATATTGCACTTGGCTCCTATTTTCTGAAATTGGTGCAGACAATTTTTCTAATAATCAGGTTTCACATAATTTTAGGAATTTATGTCGATAATTGTAACAAACTGCAGCCAAACATTGCTAGTTTTTTATTCAGGTACTTGCAATCTTTTTGACAGATATTAAAAATATATATTAAAAAATTCTATAAATATTTACCAAGATATATTTTGATATATAATGTCCAAAACAGCGAATTATTATCGCAAAACTGAGAATCGGTATATAGAAAATTTTCTAGGGATCGCGAGAGACCCGTTAAAGGGTTAAAGAAGAATTGATGCTCGCGTAAAATTCACAAATAGCACAAACCAGCTTCTGCTCTCCGAATTAGAAGCGTCAATGACTGCATTTAACGTTGCGCGAAGCGCGAACACGAATGCATTACGAGCCTCGCAATCACCGGAATTAATGTCCGCGCCGAAAATTATGCGATCTAATTTTACGGGTTTTCTGAGCCAATAAACGAAAAACGTTGCAATTAGCGTCATCGAGAGTTTGAATGACGCGCCGATGCCGCCGGCCAAATGATATCCCCGCGTCTTTCGGTATGCATAATAAGCTATCTGCAGAGAGAAGCGGCGAATGATACTCCCGAAAGCATATTTCATGCAACAGTCCGAACAATGGTGATTGTACGTTTCATAGGAATCGATAAAAAACTGGTGGAATAAATATTCAAAGATGTCTATCGGTGTATTCGTATCTCCATGGAACAACATATGCTCTTCCTAGGAGTCCGCCATAGACCAGGAAGCAAACAGAGCTACGTCGATCATGATTAATATACTCTGATCGCGAGATAACCTCTGTCCTCGCGGAATAGGATTTCAGCCGCGCGCTAAAACTACGAAAACGATTCCTCGAGATTGATTATAGAGAAACGGAGAAATAATTGTTGAGCAAAGGAACTACAGTATGCAAGGAATATTATGTTCCGTCTTTCATCGACGTTTCTATCCACTGGTTCCGACAACGCGCGACGGGAACCGCATTGCAAATATTTGTTCTGCTACTGCAGATTTGATGCATTCGTGACGAATATCAGTAAAACATTATAACAAAATTTAAAGAGTTGGAAGTATTTATTCTTAAATATAACGATGTATCTTGTAGTCAGTGTACTCATTTTTTATTTTGCATAAAGATGCGCTATCTAGTAACAAATTTTGATTGTCATAAAAATTAATTAGCTTGGCAGATAGATGGTTAGCAATAAATGGGCTTTGATTGATTTTCAAGAGGCTGCAATATGACGTGTTATGATCGGAAAGGGTATCAATACCTTTTTATAAATTTACTTTTATACATTTTGTTATACATTTATTATATACCTGTTGTAAAAATCTTATTGTTAGTTTTGAAAATATTAAATATTGTTTAAACAGTGAGGATTTTTATATTTCACTAGCTTCCTTCCGCTAGACGAGCGAGCGACTCGGTCAGCGACCCGCAGATACTGTGTCAATAAACGAAGAAAAAAGGCCAGAGTTCGCAGGTATCTGGGAAGTTCGCGGATTCGCGTGGACGTTGTCACGGTCGGCAAGTTTTGCACGGCACTGTATAGACCGGTATACACGCGTAGCAGCTCGACAGCCGAGGAAACGGTAGACCACGAGCGTCTGACCGTAGCTGCCCTGCGATAATTGCTCATTGCACGCCACGTAGAAATGCCGTTTCCTCCTCTTTCTGTATCCGAACGGTGCCCCTCCCCTTTCTTCCGTGAAGTTGTTGCCGTACAACAGAGCCGAGCATACCGAACAGAGCGAACAGAGGCGAGAGCAAGCCTCGGCAGCCTTTTTTTCCATGATCGGCTGTGCCCTCTTCCACGGAGCCCCGATCAACCTTTACCCTTTCATCTCGGGTAACCTTGGGAAGGGCTCGATTCGAATTCCCGATAGAACGAGGCCGGATGTGCTCGTTTTAAGAAAGGCATTGGCCCGCGGATCGGCCGACGGAATTCTCGGCCTTGTTTTCAATCGACAGTTATCTGCGGTGTCCGGTCACGCAAGTGCTCTCTCGACTGGTGACGAAGAAAGAAAAAGTGGCTGAACGAGAGCCCGGTCTCCGAGCGACCAGTCGCCCGATTTATTTATTTGTTCCGCCGTGTAAATCGACGGTACACCGCCGCGAACCTCGCATCCTGGACCGCCGATCTTTTCGAGCCGGTAATCGGACGATATTCAATTTATCGATTATATTGTTCCCGCGCAACGTGTACGGCCTTATCTCGGGGTTTGCGTCTTTTTACCGCGAGTTTACTGTTACTTTGCTGCCCGCAACGGGAAGATGTATACAGTGTGCGAGAAGTTCGCACACGATACGTTCTCGGTTCGGTGCTAACATTTCAGACAGAGTAGTGGAACAATTGATCCTTTTGTTCTGCTCTCGTGGTGGCTCGATGTAGCCTGCATTCCTTTTTTAGAGAAATTAATATTTTCATGAGAGGAATAAAACTAATTAATTGATTCTATGTATGTACAATTGAGATGGCGTGTTGTAATGTAAGAAACGGTGTTCTGGGATGTTCAAATTACATTCTCAAATTTTTGGAATTATCAGCGTTAATGGTAGCGCTAGTTTTTTTAGAGACTATTTAGAGACTTTTTTATTGGAGTCAGGTCATATTGTTAGGTAAAGTTATATTATTATTATTATTATTGATATGAGTTATTCGATCTATTTTAATTTGTGAAAATTGCATCATTCGTCGAATAGTTCGCGGAAGCGGATTCTATCGTAACATTATCAATGCATCGCACAGTTTCAGACTTTTGTTCAATGTATCTGCACTTTCGATGCATAGTCATTGCATAGTCGCCGTCAATGCACTCGAAACTGGTCTAAACATCTTAAACACTAAACCTTGAGTTTAATTTTACTGTACTACAAACTTCAGAGACCTTTTCATAAGAAATCCTTGAACAAATTACGCTATTAAAGCAAGTTTAACAATTAAAATTTTACACAGTATAAATAAATTCTATCTTTTCACTCTTATTAGTCAATACACAAAACTCGTAATTACATCTCGGTAAAGGCAATTTCTCAGGCCCGTTTCACCTGCCAGAAGCGACACGACATACCTGCGGATTTAATTACGGCATCCCATGGCATCGTCCGGGCCCATGAAAAAATCGTTAGATCATTGTATTACCGTAAAAACGCGTGGATAACAGTAAATCCCGGGTAAACTGCAGCGAACGTTAATCCTTGATTACGATTCAGTGGCAAACGGCGGGCAACGATATTCTTCGAGAGCTGAAATTACGACCGATAATCGATTAAGTGGTTTACGAAGTGTGCTTCACGAGTCTCTATGCGGCCCGTCCCCCCTCTCCTCCGCGGAACTGGCTTTCGAACGAATGAAATTATGCATCGCGATGATAAGCTTCGTACACGAATAACGTTATCGATACATTACTGAGATTGCAGTCGCTTTGTGTACCGCCGGCGCTGCGGTCCTGTATTGTTACGATTACCGATTCGAATCGATATTCCGTTTTCACGCGATAATGGCCCCTCGTCCACTTTAGCTTCTTTAATTTCGATCGGCAAGCGATATCGCCGTTTCAATTTTCCTTCAGTCCGAGTCCGACCGATTTCAGAAAATTGAGTGTCTCTAATTTGCCGTGCCTGTTCCGGATAACTCCGCGATTAATGAGCTGCAATTCGATTCTGTCGGAGACCTGCATCCTGTTTCGTGTGGGCCTGCGGAGCCGATTACCGTGGATAGTCGATTACTATGCCTATAATCCATTTTCAAGCATAATTATATATCTATAAATACATTTATAAATAAGAAATACTATTTTTTACTTTAATTTAAATGGAATTGACACGTAGAAGTTCTTAAAATCGCTCAAAAATTGTTTCGATTTTTTTATACCGAATTTGTGGAAATTTTTGTTAAGTTCCCGAAACTTCTTTCGCTAATTTTGGCATTTTAGCTATCAATTTTTTTCGTTGTATGTGGAGAGATATGTTTTTCAGTTTTCGGATAGTTCTTTCGAACTTTACCGTCTAAATGAGATAAGGCAACCTTGACAAACGACCGTAGGCAACGTAATATGGTGCAGTCTTAATCTGCCGTTGGAACTTTTAATTACTTAAAGGACTTAAATAATTAAATTACCGGATTTAATACTACCATATCTTAGCGAATCTGAAATATAATTCGCCGATAGAAATCGTTTTATAACATTCATTTATCTCTGAATCTTTTTAAACAGATATTACTGTGAAAATGATATTGAAAATCTAATAAAATTTATAAGTTGAAATATTAATTAATATTGAAAACTTACGTTCCCTGACATCAATTATCTACATTTGTCGGATGTGACAAAACTTGAGAAAATATAATACATTAGCGTGAAACTTAATTTTCAAATCAGTCAAATTGCACTCGTCTCCGATTGCCATAGTCGCGGCAATATCTACAGCGACCTACTTTGCTATCTGCCCGCTGTAGCAGCTTACCTTTTCACCGTGAGACAGTATTTCCGCTAATAAAAGAGAACGCGTAAGAAAAAGTGTTTCAATTATTCCCGGAGCTCAGTCGAGCGAGCAGAATGTTTGCCCCGTGTCGGCCACGAAGATAGCATAATTCCGGGATGCGGGCTATCGATTCTCCGGGTTGGCGGCTTGTACACAGATAAATTAATTAATCCTCTGGCCGGGCGATGGACCCCGCGTGTATGTCCAAGGGACCCGTCTTTGTTCACTTTGATACTTTTCAATCCTCTCGGTTCTCTCCGCGAGCTCTTTTCTTCTCCCCTTTTCGCCACATATCTACAGAAGATTTCTCGAGGGAGCTCCTTGACTGCGGGATTGTTGGCGCCTCCCGAGTAGTTCACCGGTACACTCTACCAGGAGGTATCTCGCCCAAGTTGGCAGTCGTTCAAGCACAAGCGAGCGGGAGATCGGCCACTGAACCGCTGCCCATTTCCGCGAACAATGAATTTCGCACTTATAATTGGATGTGTCGCTGTTACGGGCGTTGCTCCTAATGGTAAGTGCACAGGAAGCGAGTCGCGGGAAGAGTAACCTACTTTCCTTGGGAACCGGAGGAAATTGTAGCCCAACTAAAGCGCAATATCTATCGTCGGCGACGTGCCGTTACTGCTTAATGTGTCGAACGTGTGGCCCCGGCTAACACCGGTCTGGAGTAGACAACTGGAAGGCTATTAGCGTCCCCTGCGAAATTATCTGCGACCCATAGCCGGCACGGTTTTTCCAACGATCGAACCGTCCTCTGCTTTTAATCCTCCGAACCCTCGCATCTGGCCTTAGACGATTTATTCTGTGAGTTTTTCGGATCAAGCGAGACTCGCCGTCTCGCTCCTTTGTTTTTACCTGAGCGGGAAAGTCAATATCTGGAAGACGCGACGAAGTACACTGCGCGAAAAGTGTTGCAGCGTGGGAGAATTTTCGATCAGAATTGGCCGACTTTGTTGCTGCAACTTTGCTGCAGCTTTGGGGAGAAATCGGTTTTGATAATAGAAAATAGTAAAATTTGATAATAGCAATATTTGATAAAATTTGATAATAAAATTTGATAATAGTAAATATTTTGATCTTCTCATGTAATAGTGAATTTGGTAAATAAACTTCTTTTAAATAGTAGTTATATATAGGACAGACATTTGAAATATATTTTACTACCTAATATTTATTTAGATTATTTTTAGGTGATTTATTATTTGACAATTTATTTGTAAATTTTAAAAATGTCTTTACTCTTTCGCATTTAAACAATACATTTTTTTCACAACTGTTTGACATTTGCAGTCTAGTGACAAGAATGTTTTCGATTGTTTATAAACGTCGATTCCACCGGCTATGAGACAATTTTTTGACACTAGTTTAAACACTGTCTATTATTTACTATACACGTTTTTGTGTATTTACAGTGATTCTTTTAATTTCTACTTTAACGTTGCTCCTCCGTAAAAATGTGGCACGGTATACAAGGGTTAAATCTTTCTCTTCCAACGCGAAACCAGTTCACTGTAAAATGAGAATTGAAGGGTTCAGGGGAAAAGGATGAGAACGAATAAAACCCCTCATTTCAGTTCTTCCTATCACAGAATAGAGAAATGCGGGAAGGATGAAGGTCGTTTGTTACGTAAGCTACATTCTGTGCCACGAATTTTCGAATCAATTTACTTGAAAAATCCTATTTTTAACGTAACGTCTCCGTTCACCGAAGAATCGGCTTACAATGCGTTTCTCCAGCATCGTCAACCATTTAGTCTTTCCTCTCTGCACTGAGAAATTAACAAATGTTCAAACATTTTCGATAGCCCTTTGACACGATCGCGTTGCAAGGATACTGACACTTTTGTCGCTGCCGGTCGTTCGGCTAAATAAATAAAATACATATATATAATATATATTCTATCTATAATAAATATTCTATCATATTTTGCTGTGCTCGAATCTTTCATTTTCTCTAAAACTTTTAAATATAAAATACGCATAAATATTTTCAGAATCACTATAATAATTAGTCTGCGGATTTTATGCTATTATTACAAAAATTGAAAAAAGAAGTGCAGAATATTGAAAGCATTCGAAGAATTTATGAGTATCGTTACATTATTTTAAATTGATTAAATATTTAAAATTTAAATTGATCGAATAATGAACACAGTTACTCGATGAGATGCTTATTTCGCCTAACAATCCACATACTGAGAATCGTACGGACAGCCTGTCGTCAAAAGTTGTTCCATCCTAAATACCATGCTGCGCCAATAATTCTTTTCATTTTCGACCGATACGCGACTGTATCCCAGCCTTTCAGTCCCGCGGAATTATTAAAACGAGCCGCCGACAGAAGTTCCCGCTCGCATCAAGTAGTCCAACAGCATCAAGCGCATATCGCGGAAGCAGGTACCGGCGCGACCAAAAATTGTTCGTCGCGACATCCAGCCGCAAGCTAGACGGAACACAGCATCGAACATAATGCGCGTCGGCGGCCATAAATTATTTAACTGCTAGGAGCGACAGTTAGCTAGGGATGGCGAGCGAATGGAAAAAACTAGAAGCGTCGGGACGCTGCAAGTTTTTCTATATCGAGAGTCGGGCAGAGAATGATTGACGCGTTTGTCCGTGCAGCCGGTGTACAGCAAAGTTTTACTCCATCGAGCACTCGCTTCCTTCTCCGCGCGTTTCGCCGGAACCGCGTACGTCGCGGCCATCTCCATCCGAGCAGCGCAGCGTGAATTTCCAAGCGTCCGCGAGAGAGCTGCACGCCGGAAGCGTCGCGCCGAGGATCTCCCATATAATTCGTCGGCGTCGTTCTTCCTGAATATATCATGGCCCCGAAAAGGTAGAAGGGCGGCGTCCTTGTTTTTGCATGAGGCGGACATTTTCGTCGGGTCAACGCAGCGAGCGCGAAGCGGCCGTCGCTCGGCGTCGTTTTCCTTCGGAAAGTCTGCCCGGCCTCGCGGCCAGCGACGCCCGGCGTCGCCGACGCCTGCACAAAAGCGCTACTTCAGCTTCATTCATTGTGTAGTGTGCTCGACGTCGTTTCGTTTCAAAACGCCAATTTTTCTTCCTTTTTTTCCGACGCTACACCGACGCTACACCGACGCCCGTCGCTCGCCACTTTCACGCAGTCATGCCGCGTAAGTACTTCCCGCGCGAAACCATCTCGAAATCGCGATCTGTCCTCTCGATGCGATTCTATTGCCGCTGCGCGTCAATCCCGCCTCGTTGCCTCGGGTTTTCTGCTCCTTGGAGCCGCGTTTCGAAGCTGCTCGGATTAAGTTTATCGCGTAAAAAATGTCTGCTCGTTGCTGGGACAAGTGCGGTCGCAATTTATTGGATACGGTGGTTTAAAAAATCATTGTTTATGCTTGTTAACCCTAGCGTGCTTAAGGGAAGGTCAACGAACGTTCAGAGAAGTTTAAATCTGTATTTTCGTTCTAACCGTGTCCTTTTTGACATTTTTTATATTTTATTTTGTCAGTAACTAGATATATTTTTTAACAGTCTTATATGGATAAATGTAAGTAAATAATTATGTTGTTTGTGTACATAGCTTTTAAGGGTTCTTTAACGATTCTTTTGAAAAAGGGAATGTTGTTACATTACTGAACTATAGACAACTTTGATAAGTTACTAGAAGATTATTTTTGAGGGAATACTATCTGCGATGCTTTCGTTAATTAATTTTTACTTCTCCAGGATTTTGAGATGCGCATTTTAATTACCACTAGACAATTTTCTATGAAAAGTTCATTATAAAGGTATCTTGTCTTAATAAACTGCACTTAAAGAACTGCACTGTCTAAAAGAACTGCACTTAATTTCCTCCAATTGTTTCTCAACTTGTAAACAAAAATAGACAGTTAGGGTAAAGAAGACGCGATTAATCGAACCTCGCGGCTCGCCTTTATAATTGTTATAATCGGTGACTATAACAATGACTCGCATAACCTCTTCCCAAATTGTCCATTTTTGTTTACAAGCTGGAGGACAATTGGTAAAAATTTACTACACTGTACACAACAAGAACAGACTGTTCCAAAGAAGCATTTTCTGCAAAGCATTTTCCAGTAAATCGAGTAAATTCACTCGGCAATTTCGTTTCCACCGAGACGTTGACCCTAAACTACGCCCTGTATCTTTCGGAATCGTTTCTTAGAACCCAGTCCGTTACATCAAGCGTACAACCAAGCAACCCATTTAGCAACAGCCTCGCCTAAATACGGTGAAAGACTTGCGCGCGAGTTTTCTAAAGAATTCTACCAACTTCGCATCTCGCCTAAAAAAAATGTTTACCAAGTATTTTCGCGGGGCAGCAGGGAGATCGGAACGAGGATAAAAAGGCAGATCGATGTTTCGAGTCATCGGGACCAGAAAACCCTCTTACAATTAGAGGAAACCGAGGTCGAGGGGCCGAGCCGGGTTTTAAGTAGAATTTTCGCCGGTTTACCCGAATTTACCCGCGCAGCTCCGGCGTGATTCAAGTTAATGGTTTTTTGCTAGCGCTCTCTGTCCCACTCTCTCTCTCTCTCTCTCCCTCTCTCTCTCACACACTCTCCTTCTCGCTCCGCGTGCAGCGGCACCCTGGCCAACCGGTATCTCCGGTGAAATTTTAGCTGGCAACGAACTTTTAACTTTTTATCTCGTCGCGACGTGGCGGCTGAAACTGAATTCAACTTTCCTCTTGTAAGGTCGCGCTAGCTTCGCTAGCTAGACGAGCGAGCTAGATGTACCGACGTTGATATACGAAGTAACGCGGCTCCGCGTTTTCTTTCCGTGAAGCAACCCCCAAGAACCGAGTCGCTTCATCCCCCGGCGAAGCTTCCAGAGTTAGGTGAATGCGGGCCGCGCGTTGCTTAAGAATACGTGCGGCGATTCAGGCGGCTCTGGGTTAGGCTCGTGCACACTACTCCACGTGCTCGTGGGTGAATAAGGCCTCGGCGTGGCTAAACTCGGTCCGCCAGCAATCCTCTCATTAAAGGAGGGACCTCATTATACGGGTGCGAGCTAGAGCGAGCGAGCGAGGGAGCGCGCGCGCTCCGAGCCCTTGCTACGATTATATTACATTATTGTAATTGATCGCAGCACATGTAACTGCGGCGTGATTCTTAAACAATAAACTCATTATCCGGTAACAAGGAGCAACGCGATATACGGCGCGCCGCCAGTAATAACCTATCTCTCGCGAGACCCGGGTCCAGAGCCGACCGGAGAAACCTAGCCGAGCACAACGATCCTCCAACGACCGATTCGCGTTTGATCGATCGCTCGACCGGTCTCGACGGTCGTAAACCGTGCACCGCATCGCCAACCTGCCCTCTTTTCGCGCTGCATCCTTTCTCTTTCTCTTGCTTTCTCTTTTACCAGCCCCGAGCTGCTCCTCTCGCTTCGTTTCACGCTCTCGTCTTGCTCCCTCTCGAATCCGTTCTCCCTTCCTCTCTCTCTCTCTCTCTCTCTCTCTCTCACTCTATTCCTCTCGCTTCCTCTCGCTTCCTCTCTCCCCCTAGCCATCTACCCTCCGCTGTGGCTCAAACACTCCAGAACGAAGCGCACTGCCGCTTGGAATTCATCCGATCTTTACCATTTGCTCGTAACAAATCGCCAGCGTTTCGAGAGCGGAGAACCGTGTTGAATGTGCCTCGGCGAGTACCATGCTTCGTTGCGTTATTTGCACACTTCGAACATATTCGGGTTTCCCGGTGGCTGCCGAGGGATCTTGTCGCGATATCGGATGATTAAAATCATCCGTTCTCCGCCCCCTCCGCGCTTTTGTACGACCGTGCGGATTCGATTGTATCGCCGGGCGGAACGCTTCCTCTCGTTTACTTTTCGATAATTATGGGAACAAGTCCGGCTTCCCCTATTTCTTCGCGAGACACGCCGCTTCTGTTTCCCGTTTAACCCTCCCCGCGCCGTCGCTCGGGACCGATAACTTTTTGATCGATGGCTGCGCTCGCGCGAGATTTCGCGATTTTCGCCGAACCGTTTCGGCTGTTCCCGCTCTTCGACGACTCGTTTCGTTCGTTGTTACACGTTGCCGCGAACGAACTCTTTCGGAGCCGGTTCTTACAACTCTTTTTCCGCCTCTCTTCGCGTTGCGCCCGGTCGGACCGGAACAAATCGTGACATCGAGCCGGGAAAATTGAACGGAAATTGTGCTTCGATGTCGGAGCGCCGCAAGTACGTTCGCTTGTATCGGGGAAACTCTGATGAAAAGAGTGGATTACTTTGTTCCACGGCGCGCCACTGACACGATTTACAAACACGGATATCGGCGCAGTTAGTTTCCGCGGTTTAATAAAACCGTGCACGCGCAACAAGTGACTCGCGATCGCGTCGCTCGCATGTGCGTCCCTAATTTTTTGCGAAGAACCGTTGCGACGTCGCCGCGGGAAACGGTGCGGGTTCCGCTGTTATTTGCGGCGGGCATCGTGTCGCCGTTCAATTACGTTAACGGGCACGACACGAAATTCGAGCGATGGATCCGCGGTTGGTCAAGGTTCCGGCCGGGTCGGTGGAAATGTAGCACATTCGTGGGCTCTGGTTGAAAATCGAAGCAATCATGCGGTGGAAGCCGGAACGCGAGGCTGGTCAGAACCGCGGACGCCTAATCAGCCGATTGTGCCGAGGAAATACCGTTCCCATGGAATGTTAATGCGATCTTCACCGGCGATCCTTAGAAACCGCGGGTTCCACTTACAGGCAAGGCCAACCGGAGCGCCGAGACAACCCATTTCACCGGTGCGCCGCGGCGCACGCACATATCGTTGCGCAATAACGCCATTTCAGAGGCTTTCCTCGATTATCCTCGCGGAACAGCCCCGCAACGACCCGCGCGACCAAACCTCTTCCTTGTCCGAGGGGTCCTCTCCTCCTTTTAATGGAGACATTCGCCTCTACCACCGATCTCTTCCGCGTTTCTGACGCGAATCACCAGCCTCTCCTCTCCGACGATCTCCGAGGATCTCTTCGCCTCTCTCGGCGTCACACGGTACGGCAAGAACAAAGCGGAACGAAAATGTAAAACTCAAACATTCTCGTATAACGATATTATTATATCGAAAGTATAACCGTATCGAAATATAATAAAATTATTACAAGCTTATGTTTATATTATATTGGCTAAAGAGGGTATCACTGGTCACCGTTTTTCGTTGATAACTCGTAAGCAAATCTGAGAACTGAATTTTCGCAAAGGAAAAAGTTACTTCAAATGACCTTAGGAACCCCTCGTTTTCCAATTGCGACTCTTTTGGGAGTTTTGGGACACCCTGTACGTACACATAAGCATATATTTAACAAGATTTGATATCGTTACACGAGAGTATTTGGATTTTATATTTCTGCTCCGCGTGACCGCACTGTGCGTCGTTACGCGCAGCCTCTTCCTCTTCCTCTCTCTCTCTCTCTCTCTCTCTCTTTTTCTCTCCTCCTTTTCCATCTCGACAATCAATTCTTTAAAGATATTCGACAGTTTCCAAGCACAATGAGCGTAGGCTTACCTGATCAACGGTTTTGATAAACGACCGATCGCGATTAGATACCGAGATTAAAGCTATCTCGTCGGAGCTTCGCAGAACTTTGCAACACGCTCTTTTCGCGAGCTTAACCGCGGTCTAAACTATGGGAATCCCGTGGGTATAGATTATCGCACGTGATAACTCGACGACCATAATTTCAATAGATGTCGGCTGCGAGCCGGCGTTGGCGTAATGCATGGTTTATCAATTACGATTCAGTATTACAGACTTCGACGGAACCTCGCGCTAAATACGCACGAGACGGCCTTACAGTTCCTACAATCATGCGGTTTGTCGTTTCTTCTGCGATCGTAACTTCCTTGCTCCCCGTTCCACAACGTTTACGTGATCACGCTGTAGCTGGTAGACGTTCTTACGAAGCATTATATCCAGTGGTATAATTTCAGTTCGCCGAGTAAATTTTGTCTCATCGTGGAATAGGGTAGTGGCGCCGGTTACTGTGGGATGACGGACCAATTTCCGTGCCTCTGATTTGTTTTCGGGCGTAATTAGCTTTATGTTTATCGAATAAAATGTATTAAGTTTTTGTTTACTTTTATCATGATAATTTTTTTAGCATAAAAATTTAATACGACTGTTTTTTGTTCTTTTATTTTGTTTGTTGCTGAAGAAAAATATTTAGTATGTTCCTTTCGATTCTTTTATTTTGTTTATTTCTAAATAAAAACGTTTAATATGTGTTTTGACTTTTTTATTTTTTTTATTTCTGAATGAAAAAGTCGAATATTTCTTATTCGATAAATGTAAAGTTAATTACGAGAGGAAATAAACCAGAGGCACAGTTATTGGTCTCTCCACAGTAACCTGCTCGACTACCCAAGTTCACTAAATAGGAATTACAATATTTTTTCAAAGTTTCCTATTATTTGGAATGACAAAGGAAATCTCATGTTTTCGACTTTTTAATCTAAGCCTAGAACGAAAATTTAAAAAATGCATTTCGTAGGTCTTTTATAGAGAAGATGTGAGAATTACATCGATCTCAAATCGTTCACTGCTTATGTCAAGGTCAACCAATCTCGATGAAATTTTCCACATGCATTTACCGAGAGCTAAAGAATGCATTTCAAGAGCGCAGATGAAAAAGTTAAAACAAGAGCCTCTTATTTCTTTCTGTCGCTTCAAATAATAACAAAATGTGGAAAAAGTATTATAGAAAAGAATATTCCCACTACCACCTCGAAAAATTCAACTAATTTAACGCAGCTTGAAAACAGTTACACCATTTTCCAAGCGTCCTCGAGTACATCGCCGCCGCTGCACAACCAAGAAAGTCCGAGACGCGTAAGTCCGAGGCGCCGAAAAGAAACAGCGGAGCGAGGTTCGAAAGCCAGTGTCCGTGCAAACGAGGACAAGATCCAGTTCCGTAGAGTCGATTTCGTAGAAGAGCGTTCAAAGATGTAGAAATCGTGTAACAATCGTCGAAGTTCGGAGCATCCTTGGCTAGAACGATACCGAAGGCGAGACAATTTACACGGGGCCGTCGAGGCGAAGCGGCGGAGGAGCAGCATCCGGGCATATCTGGCATCCCGAGGAGGATCGGGGAGGGATATCGCGCGCGAGGTAACGGAAAATCGAGTAGTCCTCGGGAAATAAAGATGGAATTGAATGCGGTGTAGGAGAGTTTTGAATGCGCCTGGGTCCGTTCTCGTTCGAGGAGCCGGGGATCAAATCGCAGCCACCCTTGCACCGCCATTTCCCGGACATGGACGCGTAGCTATGCCACTTTTGATACGGTTCCGCCTGGGCAAGGACCTCTCGACCCTGCCTCGGGTCGAGGCAGAGCTGGAGGGTCGTCGTGAGCGACCAGCTGGCAAAGACCTTTCGCTTTACGTTCTTTCAGAGTGTGCACGTGCACGATCAACGTGCTCGCGAATACAGGGCTTGACGCGTCGGCGTGATATCGCATAAACGTGCGTTCTACGGGGCACCGTAGCGTCGGCCAGCACACCATAGAGCAGCACCGGCCACCACCGGGCACCGGTTTCTATCGAAATCGGAAGAAGCCACGTTCAGCGAGCGAGCGAGCGAGCGAGAGCGCGCGCGCGATCTCCGGCCTCGGCCTCTCTCTCCTGCCACGGGTTCGCCCTTCCGCATACTTCCCCGAGCCGGGCGCCGATATTTCACTTGGCTAATGGATTGAAATACCTTAAACTGTTGTCCCTTCTATCGTAGCCCGTAATTACCGGACGAACGTGAAATAAGGCCTTTCCCGCGCGTTCAACCGTATCAGCCCGGCCACGGGACGTCTAATGGGCCCCGTTGTTGCGGCTCGTTTCCAGCCGACGCATTGTTGCTTGTCACGATTATGACGCGGTTGTTTATTAATTAACCTTTATGCAAGCAAGCCAGCGCGCGTACGACCGGGCCCAGCTCTCAGCGCCGGCACCCGCTGCCGCCTTGCCTTGCGCCTTCCTCGCCTTCCTCGCCTTCCTTGCCTTGCCTTGCCGGCTTGTGCCTGCCTGCTGCTTAGCAGACACTTCATAACGGTTCGCAGCGTTCTTCGCCAACACTCTCTGCAACGGTGACTCGTTAATTCCTTCGCGGAAACAGGATGCTAACTATCTTTTCGATCGCCGGACTGCCGAGCCGATTCTGAAATTCTACGCCGCCGGTTTTCGTATTCGAATCATCGTCTCGCCAAATTCACACTTCATGCCAACACTCCGCGCTGTTTCCGGAGACACTGTCTTCCTGGTTCACTGGGGGCAAGGACGAAACCACGGATTCCACGTTCCTCGTTTGACAAGTACTGGGAGGGGGGTTTTGATATATCGTTAGATTAAAGTATTGTTGTTACTAGGCTGCGGGTCTTTGCGCACGGTGAAACTTATTTTAAAAAATTGCCATAAAGATCGAATTCGGACCTTTTCGTAAAGTAAGAGTTTATTCAAAAAATTGCAACAAAGATGAGGTAAATTTCGATCTTTGTGCAAAGTAAAATTAATTTTAGAAAATTGCAACAAAGATTAGTTCAAAGAAAACTGTATGTCTATAATAACTTCAGTCGCTTAAAAATAATACATAAACGTCTTTATAAAAATCCTAAAATATTTTAAATATTTCTATTGTTTAAAATGTCACCTACCCATTTTCATTATAAATGCGTAAAATCTAGTCGTCAGCATCGTCAACATCGTCGTTCGAACGAACAATACAGGTATCGTCATTTCCGACATGTTCTCCAACGAATAATAAATTTTACACAATTATAAGCTTCCTCTGTCCGTTCGAAATGTTCGAATTTTGGCAAGGACATTTTTCTGCCGCTGACGTGCACGGTTTTTGAACTACTGGAACCTGCAGATATTTCTTTTGCTATCTACAGTCTGTGTGACGTTATCGAAATGAAAAATAACATTTTTTATGGATAGCGATCGTTCTCCTGCTCTATAGAGACTTTTATGGTCGATTTTATTCCGCGCCGATCATGGTAATGGTGTTTTCATCGTTGACTCTAAGTAGGCTGCAGATTTCATGCTCGTCTGACAGAAGTTAATCAGATACGAACCAAGAAACACATCCGGAGAATTTAGAACGCTGCTAATGCTGTTTATACAGAAAATTCTCTATTTTGTACAGAGATGATCAGTGCACGTAACGTTCGTCTTTATGACTGAGTAGTGGAACATTCGGTGAAACATTTAGTATGCTGATCAATTCTACGAGCTGTCTATTATATATATAACTAACCAGAACCGTAACAATCTAACTCTTTATGCACCAAGATTCTCGAGAAAATCTTTCCTTCCGGATATACAGTTAACTGGAAGCTAACGAAGCTGATCAGATTTGAATCGGTGAAGATTTCTTTAAAAAATTACTCTTGGCTGTGATGTTTCAAATGAATTTTTTCTTTGAATTGCGCTCTATTTGTCGCGAAGATAAAAATTCTTGGAGAAACAATGGATTTAAAGGAATAAATCTCGTAAGAAACAATGTTCCTTCGAGACTATAGACTATATATATAGACTATATATATAGGCTATATGTATATAGATTATATATAGACTACAATGCAATCAGAAAAAATTGACAACGAAATCAGGAAGAATTACAGGCGGAAGATAATCGACCTCGAATATAATTGTGATCGTTGGTAAATCTCCATCGATCCAAGGGTTCAGGATCTCGCTGAGTCAATCGTGACAATTTCCTTGCGCTTGTACATTTCTACCGGCACGATATTGTAACACGTCACCGTAGCTGCGACCCGGACGAGCCGCGAACGTTGAAAAAGTTAAGTGGTATTTACGCGTGCTCCCGTACACTTCCCGCGGTGTGACTGCGGAGTCGAGACACCGGCCAGCCCGGTGTCCTGTTTATTCAGTTTCTACTCCATCCCCGCGCACCTCTAAATATTCACGCGGCGAAAAAATGGCAGGCGCGTCCGATAAAGGGAATCGAAGATGCGTTCGTCTCGCGCCAGAGGAGAATTCGCACGCCCCCGTAAACAGAAAAATCCGGACCGGCAAAGTGGTCCGATGGCGTATAATTGAAACTGCCGAGCATACCCTTTGTCCGTTCAATCTCTTCCCCTTTTTCGTCGGTTCGCCGCCATGGCGCGTGGTTGTTTCTAATCGACTTCAAAAACACTTCATCTGCCGCCTGCCGGAAATGTTTGCAGTGCACAGAGAGCAAGCACGTCGCTTCGTGTCTTCGTTCGTGGGAGTACCAAGATGACGGGATGAATAAATCAACAACAGCCCGGTACAAAGTCTTAGGAGATACACAAGCTGGAACGGCAATTATTATGCTCGCAGACAACGGATCATCGAAACGAACCCGTGCTCGCGCGGCGACGATCTCTCGCGATGGTGTCGCGTCAGAACGCGGAATTCGAGAGGAGAGACCGCTCGAATGCGACGATAACGATGCAGGGTAGTGCGGCCGGTTACTGTGGGCTCGCTGATTCACTGTATTTATCGAATGCGGCAGATTGTATTTTTTTATTATGAAATGAACGAAATAGTAGAATCAAAAAATTCAAGGATAAACAAAATGGAAGAACTCAGAAAGTTCAAGAATAGACGAGACAGATGAATAAAAAAATTCAAGGATAAACAGAATATAAGAACGAACAAAATATGAAAACGAAAAATTCAAGAATAAAGAAAATAAAAGAATAAAAAATTCAAGAATAAAAAAAAGAATATAAAAATTCAAGAATAAAAAAAGAGAATATAAAAATTCAAGAATAAAAGACTGAAATATGTCTTGTATGATAAATATAAAGTTAATTGTATCTGTTAATTAGTCTATACAGACTGACATTCTTAGTACTAAAGATAGGATACTTTAAAATCAATGATCTATCGCAGTGGATCGGAGGAATAAAAAATATGTGACGTAAAAGTGAAATAAGCTTTCATATCATTCTTATGCATTGTCTCCTGTAGCCATTCAACTGCTGTTTGAAACATTTTTCATTATCATCAACGATTTGCAAGATATCAGTCTTGCTTCTTGATTCTTTTGCAAGAAATTGATCTTGCTTCTTGATTCTCTTGCAAGATATTAGTCTTGCTTCTTGATTCTTTCGCAAGATATTTGCCTGGATCGATGTAGCTGGTTCACCCTGTATAGTACATGTTTTGGTACCCATCCATCAGAGACAGGAGATGGAATAAGAGAGAACGAAAGAGAGGGGCGAAGAAGAAGAAGAAGGAGGAGGAGGAGGAGGCTGTTTTCGCACCCCGCAGGATTATTATAAATTTCTCCGTCGGCCGTGCACGCGGGCGAAAAATAACGCGTGGCTAAGGCGATGATAAGTGAGTACCAAAGCGTAAACTAAGCAAAAGCATAGTAAATCCTTTCGACCGTGAACGGAAACGACGTCGCAAATAGCCCCTAAGCTTTAAAGCCCGCGTTAAACAACGCTCGCACGACAAGCAACACGCCTTCGGGTGTGTAGACGCTGCGATTTTTCCCCGATTTTAAGAGATTCCTGGCCAACTGTAATGACAACGTGTCTCCGTACCCTTTATACTTTATGTCATCTGATTACTGAGTTGTTGCCGTCGGCACCGGCAGCGGACCAACAGGAGACGGCAGCCGAACGGGTCCCGAGAGCTGCATTTACCGTGATACGAGCCTGTCTCCTCGCGGAGACATCATGGAAATTCCCGGCGATTACCTCGAGCACGAATTAGAGCGGGAACACGCGAGTCGTCGGTCCGTCGCGGGAAAATTCAGTCGAACCGCGCGCAGCGTCCCGATCGTTTCCGAGGATGCTCGATGACGCGGACGTAATTAGACTCGGAGAACCGAGGCGCGAACCTTGCCGAGAATATCGGCGAAGTCGGCGAATTCGACGATAGAAAGAGAGAGAGAGAGAGAGAGAGAGAGAGAGAGAGAGAGACGTTCGAAAAATATTTAAATGGGAATCGACGGTGTTCCGCGCGGGTCTCGAATCGCGAATAGCCGGCGTCCCGTGAAACGACAAACATACGAGGAATCAAGGTGGCCCAGAGCTATTTCTCTGCAACTTTTCCAGAAGGATAGCTCGTTCCCTTTGGTGTTCCAGCGCGCATGAAACGTCGGAGACGGCCGCTTCATGACCGAGAAACACTCGAAAGTCTATAGGAGCGTGATGTAACGTCCGCCCCCGATCGAAGAATCCAATAACTGGAAAACGCATCGGAGCGTGTAGAGGTGCTTTCGATTCTCGAAGTCCTACTCGAGGGAGACGACGGGAAGAAGAAGGAGGAGGAGGGGAGGACACCGTGGTGTACGTCGATTCGTGACGAATCTCGGGGACGAGTGCGTCCGCCTTTTTCCATCGTCGGATATCGTGCCCCCGCGACCAGAAAGAAAAAGAGATATAAGCTCGCCGGAAAACGACTGT
Organism: Augochlorella aurata; assembly: GCA_028455555.1. NCBI lineage: Eukaryota > Metazoa > Arthropoda > Insecta > Hymenoptera > Halictidae > Augochlorella > Augochlorella aurata. Next base: position 18,795,677 of record CM052162.1, on the reverse strand, counting down.
CTCTTGAATAGGACTCTCCTCTCTTCCCGTCTCGTTTTCTCTTTCATTCTCCTCTTCTTCTCTCCTTCCCCGCGCTCTCTATCCTCTCGATTCTCTCCTGTCGTCCGTGTATACACCGCGAAACGAAAAATAGCCGTGTGTGCGGCCCTACTCACCGGCACAGGAAGTCCCTCTCGCCTAAACAGAGCTCCAGACAGTGCTGCCGCGAAGAGGCGGTCATCGTTCTGCGCGTGTGCCCCTGCAACCGATGTCCTTGCACCCTGTCGATGCACCAAGCACGCTCGCATGGCTTCACAGCCAAGCAGCTCTTCTGGGCGTAGATGGTGAACACCGGGAACTGCGATTGCGACAGCGCACCTGAAACGGAAAACGAGCGACACGAATTAACGCATGGTCGAGCTTCTTCCGGATCTCGTTCCGATTTTAACCCTTAACTGCTGTTAAAGGTCGCTAGTTATTCGTTAGAATTATTTATTCGTTTCCGGTGATAATGTAATTGTAAGAGAAAGTATGAAATCCACGGTTTGATCAAGCTGGTGTTTGAAAGTGTACGTTTCATCCCCTAATAATGAATATATCTTCTTAAAAATTAATTTAGGATTCAATGATTGCGATAACGACTGTAAATATTTAGAGCGACGTTGACTGAAGTATATTTGAGCATATTTGAGTATATTATATGTTATACTTCAGTATATTATATTTGAGTATATTTGCGGAGATTAGGATCATAGTGGGGTAAATGACAGTTCCGAAAATTTTGACCTTCGAATGTCTCAAAACGTAACCACGCGTGCCAAAATGTCAAAAAGACGATTGTAATAAATTATAAAGTTACTATAAATTACCTTATAAATTACTTATAAATTGTCTTATAAATTGTCTTATAAATTGCCTTTAAATTATCTCTAAATTACCTATAAATTACCCCTAAATTACCCATAAATTATCTTAACAGTAAATTCGGTCAATAAACAATGCAAGTGTCGGTAAAATGTAAGAAAACATGACTCCTGTCACCGCGATTCTAACCCCCTAATTTGCACCCCCGAAAACTGAACACAATTTATTGAAAAAAGACTAAACGATTGCGACATCGAACGAAAATATTCTAATTCATCGAACTAAACATCACACCGTTCTGCAGAATTTCCCAATTTCCTCCCGACGCATTTTAAAGTGTCTCTTCGTTTCGCAAACCAATATCGGTTGCGAGTGTCGCGGCAGCTCATTGAAACGGTGTTGGACTGACGCTGATCAATGCTTACTATTCTCCGGGCGAGCGAAAGTATCTCGACGGGGTCGGCTCGTTATTCTTGCCCTGTCGATCCTGGCTGCGAGGGGTCGTTAAGTGGCGGAATAATTTCGCCCGCCCTAATGTCGTTGCCGCGTCATCTCCCTTTGCGAAACCATAATTAATCTCGGCGCAGGATGCGCCGCATAGAGGCGTAACGGGTGGAGCAGCAGGTTTTCGATCGTGATTCGTTGAAAAGTTTTCCGCGGCGGAAGACGTACGAGGGACAGGTAACGAGGTCATCGTGGTTCGGCGCAGTGACGGAATACCGATGCGACGGAGGCGTTAAAGACATTCAATTACGACGGGGAGCCCGGCTTACCGGGAGCTCCCGCGAGCCTAATGCCTGTAAACTAATTTAACGAGTGGAAGCCGCGCGCGACCACGATCGCGACCATGATCGCGACCATGATCGCGACTATGATCGCGACCGCGAGATCTCGACCGCAACAGAGAAAACGTACGGCCGTTCCTTTTGCGGCTTCGACGCGATCCGTGATGCGGAATTTTTCGCGGAACGCTGGACAGTAGGAAGATGTTCCTCGTTACGGGCCGAGGGGTAGGCGCATTACAGTAATCAGCGGTCACTTCCGGGGGCCTACATGTAGGAAACAAGTACCACTTACTCGTTATAATGGTACCGCATTACAAGATAATGGAGCATCGTCGGATTGTAAGCACTTCGCAGGTACGAATAGAATTTTATCGGAAGACTGAACAGCTTCCTCCGAGTCTCGTATTGTCCGGGATACCACTGTTTGCCTTTTATTAGACGCTACACCGTCCTTCTGTTCACTGCGCTCGCCACTGTCTTCTCCGCATCTACGACCGCCGAGAACTCTTTACACCATTTTACACCGCTATTCAACCGTTAATTAAACTTCCCGAATACATTATTTCCGTTTTACGATCGACGAGACGGAAACCATTCTATTTTGTTCTTCGGTCGGACATCTTGTTTGCGAACGAAATGGTAAATAGATGGACGCAAGATGCTGTCGAATTAAAATAATTAATAATAAGCAAGACCCATTGATCTATACTGCAGTTTTTAGATGAAATTTCTTGTCCACTAATTTGCGACTTTTCAGGGTGCTTGAACATATTTGGAACGTCACGTGTCTCTTATCTTTTAAGCGACACTAGAGTATTTTATATACTTGGGACGTTTTCCATAGTTAAAATTATAATTAGCATTTATTCGTTTTCATCTATTCGAAAATTATTCTATTAATTTGAAGCTGCATTTTTTGGATAATCGGAAATATTAGGGCAGTTTCATTTGAAAGACAGTGGAACGAGTCGGACTCGTTGGGCGATTTTAAACGTAATCTAATAAAAATAAATATTATGCAGTTCCTTTAGATCGAAATTAAACAGTGCTCTTAATATAATAGTGGCATTGTCAGAATCATTACAATAATTACAATAATTAAAATAATTACAATAATCACGATACAATTACAGTATCTCTAATAGTTTGCATCTTCAAATCCTCTCACGTATGATCACACTCGACAAAAGTGAAACGTGCCCGGTGCAGCGACACCTTCTCGTTGCGTGTGAATGCAAAACGGAAAGCGTTCTTTGTTTTTCGGGCAATAGAAAAAGAGATTACAGCGGAGGACGCGTCACGCGAGGAACCTTTGTGTTTCCAAGTCTGCGTTCCGGATTACAGCCCTGATGGAGGTCCAGCTCGCGTAAAAATTTCATCAGCGATCCGCGACAAGCGGCAATCAGAGACCCCGTGCACAATTGTTATTTCAATGGTCGCGCGGGCTGCTTGTAACTTCTGGATCACGAACACGAGCAGCTAACGCGAAAATGATCCAGCCGTGGCAATTACCGTGGCGCGATCGATTTCGTAATTCCGCGTCCTCCAGGAACGTATCAGTTATATCCTGCGGAAGGAAGCGTGATGCATAGGCCACGGTATCGACCGTTGTTATCATTCCATGTTTTTTACCGTTCGTTTAACGAGCTCTCTTCTGCGCCGCTCGTTTCGCCGTGAAAAATATCGGCCGAGCACACAGAACACCGCGCGCCGCTGTTGGAATATCTGAACCGCCCAAATGTGTGACAAATTTTCTGAAAGGAAAATCCTCGTGCCTCGGAAATCCTCCATCGACAAAGCCGTCTCGATGAATTACTCATTTTCTGCCTCGCCCGACCGTTCATTCCAATTTACCGCGACAAACCTCTCCGAAATTAATGCGTCGTCGGCCGGACTTATCTCCATGCGAAATCAAAATTGTTCACTCGGCCGAGGCGGATAGAAGTTCGATGAAAATTGATTCCCTCTGTTAACACTTTCACCGTCGCGGCGACCGTCTCCAAAATTTCATAAAATTCAACTGCATTATTTAATTACGTTTTCAAGGGTCTTACGTTTTATGGGTTACAATCGCATCGGGGAGATGTAATGAACGAGTTTCAAAATTAATTTTCACCTGTGTTGTTTTATATTTTTATTATATATATTTATTTTATTTTATTATATTTTATTATGTTATTATATTATTATATTTTTATATATTTTATATTTTACATCTATAGTTATACTATATCTTTATCATTACATACGTTCGAATTAAGAAATTTTATTCAATCATTTCCTACCAAAGATTTCTTATCATTTTAACAACTGTAAAAGAGAAAATGAGGTATTTTCTGTTTTCTATGTCCTCGTTCTACGAAGTTCGAATCGCGCAATTAGGTTATGATAATAATAACTTCCTACACGCGGGCGAGCAATCGCGCGACTCGCGTACGCCGATCGTATCGACACGTCGCCGACGCACTCGATGCATCACGGTCAAAATGTTCGCGAACCGAACCCGACAGATCGAATAAAAACGTGCGAAACGAAGCAACAACCTAGAACTATCGACAGGTAAAAAGGCCGCGGAAACAGCGATTGTCTCGCGACTTATTAAAAATTGGATCAGCTCGGCAGATTGAGAAATTGATCGGTGGAATTCGAAGCAGCCTTGCCGGCGGCCGATTAAAAATCGAGCATGGCCGACGGATTGATAAACTGGCGTACTTAATTCGAAGCAATCTCGGCTTGTCACGGCAGGATCGCGGCGCTTATCAATGAAAGACCGCGCGCGGCACCGATTGTTGAACGTGCCGGAGATAAAGCTGCGCCGAAACTGTCAATCCGCGAGCGAGCACGTTATCCTGGCTCGGTTCCAGAGCTAGTCCTCCTTTGCTGTTTTCGTTTCTCGGCGCGGGCATGTATGTAGATCGCCGGCAAGATTGCGGCCGCTCGTAAATCTTTTAATTTCTGTCCCGGCGTGGGAGGACTCCGTTGACGTTAACTCGGTAGCTAGAAGAAGCTGGAAGGAGCTAGATACCAGGGTGATCCTCGGGCAAACAGGACGATAGCTATAGAGAAAGAGAGAGACAGAGAGAGCGAGACGGCTGGATTTGGTCGCATAGGATGCATCGGGACTCGTTTCTATCAACGGTTTATCCTCGGGCTTATCGTCTCCCCACGGCTTCCGGTCGCGGAAAAATCAGCCGGCTACGGCGCTGGACGTGCCTTTGTACTTAGGAGGGAACGAAATAGCTCTATATCGCCGTAAATCTGCCGTGATTTATCAGCCGGTGCATCGTTTCACCGGCATGCTACATCATTTCATACTAAAACAACCGGGATCCTGGCCCGCTTCGAGCCGCCGGACCGCGCCGCTGCACCGCCGCTGCACCGCCGCTGCACCGCCGGTGCACCGCCGCGCCGCGTCGACGAGAAGGAAGTACGGAAAGGGAACACTTCCACGTGTAGGTTGTCACGACGTCGAGGGAAATGTGGAACGACCAGGGCGCATCTGCAGCCGGCGGTATTACGGAACGGCGACCGCACAAAATGATGCAAGTAAACCGCCCGTGTGTACCAGTACCGCGGAACAGTTCGATTTCTGATATACGAGGCACATTTAGATACGATTCAGCCTCAAGTGGCATTGGCAACGTACCACGCGAAGCTGTCCCAGCGACTCCTTCGTCGCGGTGAACTTGATGTATAATCTCGGTTTTCTTTATCTCCTCCTACTACCCGCTCGTCCTCCTCGCTCTCCCGTCCCTTCGCTTTTTCTCCGATCTTATTCCTCTTCTGGCAGTCCTACTCCGTCGCGCCGACTTCCTTCCTCGAACAAAGGCAATGAAATTCCTTCCGTGCGTGGACTTTCCGCGCTCTCCCTCCCGCACGCCAGATTCTTAGAGGAGGTGGTCCCCGATAGAACTCGCTATTGTCCTCGAGCGGCCCCCGAACGGTATACTTGTATCGATAGTTGAAATAATAGAAACGAGATATTAATGGATACCTCGGGGACGCTTTGAAATTAAGAAAACTTCCCATTGTCCGAACCCCTGGCTACCTCGGCCCCGGGTTTGATTTGTTGTCCGGCCCTCCGCCGACTGTGGGAACGACTTTTCTGACACGTACGCGCGTACCTTCTCGCATCGGAATAAGGAGGGCAGCAGCTTGCAACAGCTGCGTTCTCGCCGATTCTCGCGAATATATAAAGATTAAGGATTATCGCCGCGTTTCGACGTAAAGTATGCGGGGCCCTCAAACTCGACCCATTCGCTTGACATAAGCGGCCGCGGTATATATTTCCGCTATGCAAGCAATGCCGCCTATCTCGGACGCATCGGGACAGCCGCGGCTTCCTCGGCAAGATAAATCCGTAATTATCGTCGCGATGAGTTCCTTAAACCAGCCCATGTCGAATCGCGCTCAATAAGCGGCCTGAAAATTGCTGTAGCGGTTTGCCTAATTAAGTGATATAATTGAGCCTCGCGGATATTACGTTCCTCGGCCTTGGGATCCCTCGCAGTCGGCGAAACGCCTCCGCCTCTTTCTCTATTTTTCAACGATATTCCGTTTCTACGGATCACTCGGAAGCTGGAGTCTGAATTAGCGTTAGGGACTCCATTCGATTCTGTTTTTCGGATACCGGGGAATTAGCGAGCTGCCGTTATTATCTACTAAAATTACAGTCCCGTTCGCTTTATTGGATCCTCGGTGCACTTAAATTGGAAGTCACGCGATGTTCGACCGGCTATAATTCCGAGGTCCTTGTCGTTAACATGCAGAACAGTCGGTGTACTCTTTATTAGCCTAGTGACAACGCCAGGACCGCCGCTCGCCACATTGTACTCGTAAAACGTTCTTTTCCACGAACGCTGCTTGGTTTACATGCCCGCGGACAAGTTTTTTACCGGCCTGTTTATCGCTGCTCCCGCGATCTTAGATCGGCGAAAAAATGCTAAGTAAGTCCGCT
>CM052162.1:18729865-18777228 GCA_028455555.1 Augochlorella aurata | reverse complement strand
AAACAATAAAAAACAAGTTAAATATCGTGGAAAACTACGTCAAACTATTGCAAGGTATTAAAAACCATTAAAAGCTATTGCAAAGTATTTTGTCTCTTTTAATTTCGCTCCGTGCATCGTAGTACTGGCACACCATTCATATATTCCAATAGCTCGATCAAAATTTTTCAATCGACACCCAAGATCCGAAGAATCGTATTTTGGCCAGCTTTTTGGAGCTAACACTCCACTTAGCGCGGAGTAAATTGATCGCTCGTCCGCGGATATCAGCTTCTCCGTAGACCCCGTCCCATTCCCCTCGGCGGGGTCATTTCCCGGTGCAAGTCGTTCGTGAAATTCCGGATTGGGGACACTCTTTTTTTCATCGGCGAGACATCGAAACGGGTTTCAAGCCACTTAAGAGCTCGTAAAACAGTCGATCCGCCGACAGCGAACGATTTTTCCGTATCGCGATCTCGTCGGTGCGCGCGGCGCGGTCCCGGCGCGTTTATTTCCTTCCACGGTTTGTATCGTTCCTCGGCGGCTCGTGTACACGCAGCGTTCAACGCTGTCTTCCCTAGCGGGACAACCGTGTGTGAAATTGGCTCGTGAATTATGTGTAATTTGTCACACTAGCCTGCCAGCGGCGCCGGACCGCGACTTCGCGGTTATAGCAATGGCTGCGCCCAACGTAAACGATCCAGCGTACATGTCGCTTCACGTGAAACTGACCCCTTCGACTGTGGCCACTGTCATGGCAATTATCCTAAAGGTGCGTTTCCACGCGTGTAATGCGCAAGACACGCGACTACCGGCTGGCAAACCGTGTCGCGCTCGACTCTGGTTCCGGCTACCTGTCTCAACGAACCGTGCCGAAATGCACTTCAGACACTCGAAAAGGGCAACTGCCCGCTGATGGATGCGGCTGCGATCCTCTGAAATCATTATGCGGGTCACTGACCCGTCCGCGTCGCACGGCGCGTCCGAATCAAAAAGTTGTGCCAAAATCGAAGAACTTTTGACGAGACCGAGATAAAACGATGCAGACTTTTTCACATGAAAGCTAAAATATTGTTCAACGAGGGAAAAGTAGAGAGAACATTTCTTAACCTTGGAAACTGATGTCAAATTTGAATTATTCCAACAAAATTGTGATTTATCTAATGCCATGTACATTTGGACTTTTTTAATGTCATGTCATACGTCAATTTTATTGATTTTTACACTTTTTCTAAATTCGGTGGTAAAATTTATCCAACACTTCAGGACTTTCAGTAGTCGTGATTTAATTATTGGTAACTGAATTATAAATTTGTAGAAACGATGAGAATATTCAGCAGCAGCCGAACATTTTATTTTCACTTTGAGCCGTTTTAATACACAACAGCGTTCCGGAATGTATGCGATATTTCCACCGTTTTCTATTGCAACAGAAAGCGAATCTGCCCACAGGCACATAAACACTGCGCTCCGCTAACGCAAGAAAATGCTCGAAAATCCGTTTACCAAACGCGAGGATCCGCTGTCAGGTAAAACTGACCCGCAAGCATCGCGAAAGTTAATTCTACGCGCCCCGGTTCGTTGGTATTTTATATTCATTCTGCATTTTAAATAAACGCATAAACCGCGACGCAATCAGCGCGAAATCAGGCGTTTTACGGTAACCGGGTGCCGGGGACGGGAGAATTTTCATGCGAAAGACCCGGGGAAGCCATTGAAAACGAAGCTTAAATCATGCTGTCCAAGTGCGAATTACACACATGTTTTTTTTTCCCCCGATCGCTCCTTCACCGTTCATTACACGAAATTATTGGCTCTTCGGGAATTAAACGCGATTACATCGGCGCGCATTCAGTCTTCGATTGAAACGCCGGGATATCTTTGGACAAAACGTCGACCGAAACACGGGACACGCGTTTTCAGCCGGCGGCTTTTGCGGAGCGAAATTTAAAGCGTCGCGGAACGCATGAATGGTAGCACACTCGGCTGTCCGTTACATTTTATATGATACATTGAAACGAATTTGCACTTGTTTGCGCGATAATCCGGCCATGTTTCAAAGCGATTCAGCTTGTATTACAGCGCTTGCTGAATAACTTTATAAACTTCCTGCGTACACAATGCTCGGGCAGAATTTTTTGCCGTTTAGTTCAGTTTGTTCGGCAACGGTGCATGGCGGCGAGCCACGCAGCTGTATAAAAATATTAATGTTCGTTTGCTGCGATCATTTCACGCTCCTAGTTCGTCGAGGATACTCGTCGCTGCGAATTTTCAACGGATCCCTCCACGCAGATTTTCCGCAGCGATTGCAGAAACCGGCGGCCAGATAGAATCGCCGCGCTTCGACGATTCCGGCGCGTCGTTTCATCCTCCGCAATCTTCTCGCTTCTGTCCGCCAATTTTTGTCACATAGACGCGTGGTGCCGAACAATTAAAGAGTATCGTAATGAGATTAATATCGCCGATTTCGCGGTGTCCTTGAACAGTGACCTGCGCGGAGGCCGAGCCGAAAGTCGTTCGAGCCGTGTCAATTGCTTCCCAGAAATTCAACGTCGGCTTTGAAGTCGCACAATTTGCCGCTGGCTCGTTCTTTTGTCTCATCAATCGCGTAATGCCCGTCGTTTTCGACGCTTCCGTTCCGGCGTTCTGCGGGCTTCTTAACGCCGTTTTCATGGAAAGAAGCGCCGCCGAGCCAATTGAATCGGTTCGCCTCGCGGCGCCGCGCGCCGTCGCGCCGATTACCTTCATTATTTTCCCATCAGCCCAATAAAACACCGGCGAGCGGCCCGCGAGCAATCTTCCGCGGGGATCTACGCACCAACGCGACGATCCGATCCATCAATTTCCTAGCAGTTCGCGAGTTCTTGCTTTTTCGAGGGAATCGCGCGCGGAATGGCAGCGTTACCACGCTCGGCCTGTTACATTAACGGTACAGTCAGTCGGTCAAAGGCGCGCTCTGCCCGCGCCAGTTACATATTCATACCTAAACGGCCGAAGGCGGTCCGCAGAATATTCGGCGCGAAATTCCAACTAACTGTCCTCGGCAAAAATCGAACCACTTCCCGACCCGAATCTTTCATTTTTTAAACGATTCTTTTGGAATTTATTATTCACTCATTTCTGCTTCGTTATGGATGTTTCGAGGGACAGAAGATGCCTACTGCCGTGCTCTCGATGTTATTTTTTAAAATAAGTTATCACTGGATTTTATGTGCATTTTTCTCTCTGTTGCGTTATTTAGTTTTCTCCTTTCGTGTATTCTTTTTCTGTTTTTATTTTAGAATTTTTATCTTTGATTCGCTTGATTTGTACTTTTGTTAAGACTGATAGGCTTTATTACCCGTGTATAGCAAATAATAATTATAATTTTACGCATTTATGGGAGCAACGAGTAAACGCAATTTGAGTAAAAACTTAAATAAAGACAATAAATCAGCAGTAAGTAGAAAATTAACGTAATTCAAAAATATCGGTGTACCATGATTAACTTATTAAACAGATTCAACGAAGAGCTGAGTCGTCTTTTTCTTGTAGACTGTAGTAACGTGTATATTATATGCTTAATAATTGCTATTATTTTAACAGGAATTTGAGTCTCTTTTTATTCTCTTCTTTGAAACGCAAACAAATGTAATGCAAATGCACTTAGGTCACTTTTAAAATATACGGGTCAATTAGCTGTATACACAGCTTTTATCTCTTGCAGTTGTTGCATAATCCTTTCATCTTATTTCACACATATAATACCACCATGTAACATATTCTACAATCGTATCATTTTTTCTAGAACCAGAACTTCGACAATGAAATATTACATTGCTTCGCGCAGACAAAATTCTTCCTCCGCGTAACATCGTTGCGAACGAAACAAAAGTTTCGCCGAGCATTCGCGATTCGATTCCGCGGGATGGGAATGCTGCCGATCAAAGGACAGAAAAGGATAGCCCGGTTCTCTCGTTCGTATGAAAATGTTAATATCGCTCATTAAGGGCGAGCGTTCCTCCTCCGCGGCGGGAGCTAGCTTTTCGTTTTATATGGAAATCGTTATTATGCATCGGGCCCTGGCGTTCCGCACGTGCAGCATTATGGTGTTGCAGCGATGCGGCCGCTGGTATGCGGCCAGACCCCGTTATCCGTTCCGATGGTGAATAACCCGACGTAACTTGGCGGGTGACAGTAAATAACCGGACAATCAGATCGTGAAATCATTTCCTCGATCTTTCGTTAACGCTTCTGTGATTCTTCCCGAGCTTTCGTTCTGTACAATTGCAACGGCGGAATGCGTTTTTACGAGCACCACCGATCAGCAGCACCCCGGCTGCAGCACGCGGAACGCGTCCACCCAGCGGATCGTTGTTGCGAATCAATCGTCGGGGATATCGCTCTGGCCATTTACCGGTTTCGCCCGCATGGATTTATATAATTAGCCAGCGACGACCGCGAAATACCTGCGCGAGGGTCGCGTCGCCGGAACCGCGAGCAATGGTTTAATTGCGAGTAAGATTAACCGAGATGATCGCGTGCGTTTCGCGCACTCTTCGGTCCGACACCTTTGTCACGTTTATCGCCGGGATTTTCTCCTCGCAGTTGCAAAAAGACCTGGTTACGATATTCGCTTGTTTTGCGCTTCTCGTGCGACTAATTGCGGTTTAATTCGGGATTTCGAGCGAGGTTGCAACTTTTCCTGACAGGGTGCTGAAAGATTCTGAATGACAGTTTCAATGATTTTGGTATAATACTTTGAGTGATTTTGGAATAATACTTTGAGTGATTTTAGGATGACACGTTGAATGATTTTAGGATGACACGTTGAATGATTTTAGAACAACGTGTTGAGTGATTTTGAAATAACACTTTTAATGATCTTAGAATAACACGTCCAATGATTTTGGGATAATAATTTTAATGATTTAAAAATAACATTTTTAATTATTTTAGAATAACATGCTGAATGATTTTGGAATAATAATTTTAATGATTCGAAAATAACATTTTTAATTATTTTAGAATAACACGCTGAATGATTTTGGAATAACTCTTAAATTGAATTGTTGAATGAAATTTCAATTAGATAAAACAAAAAATAAGTAGAAACGTATTCCAAAAAGTTGGCAACAACGTAGCAACATTCTGAAATTCTTCCGTCTTCGCTGGTCTGTTGTCGCTTATCTATTTCAGCCATAATTGCACAAGATCTCCGCGATCTACGAAAACATCTTCACTCGCACCTGTCACTGTCAAAATCGAAAGAAATCGAGCCAGCGTTCAGTCGGTCGGCGAATAAAATGTGCGAGGTTACGTAAAAATTTCGTTAAAAAAAAATAGAGAAAAGAGGGAGCAGCAGTTTACGGTTCAATATGTCGCGCACGAACTAATCCCGGAATCGAAATAATCCCGAAACGGGTAATAAAAGCAACGCCAAAGAATTACTTGGGTGAAAACGCTTGGCGGAAGGGCAGCCAGCGTTTTTCCCGGTTGTGCGGAAATAATCGAAAAAGTAACGAGAACGCGTTCAGGTAAATACACTTCATGGTTCGACAGAGCTTTCGATATTGTTTTTCCTTCGAAAAATGGAAGCCCGGACGAAAAACTTTCATTCTTCGCAGTCCCGTTTGTTATTTTACGCGGTGTAGCCGGTCGCCCCCCGATATTTGCATCGTTCTCCATAATTGCCGTTCGGTTCTGGGAGACCGGCGACCGGCTCGCGGAATTTCGGTCGAATCCAAACGAGCGCCTTCGCCGGGAATTTCCCGTCAGCGAACTCTGACAGGGCCGTACTCGCGCGACGAGAGCTGTGAACGAAAAGCGGCAACCGGCGCGCGAAGCGAGTCGCCGAATATTTTATGAACTCGGCCGCGTATCTGTCTGGGAGGCGCGAGGAACGACACGAGCAGAGACTCGGACATCGCCGGTTTCAGTTTTCCAAATAACGATCATAAATTACGGGGAGCCGCGACTTGATGCAATTCCATTAAATCCCGGAATTAATTTCACGTGCGAGAGGACGAGCGGTCGCGACGCGCGACGGCCACTCGATGCTGTAGCATCGGTTATTCAACCGTGGCCGCGCCTCGGAACAATTTAATAATCAATTTGCCACGAGTGCGTCCGCGTTTTCCCTTTTTCCGTCGCGGCGAGCTCCGTATCAAAATCCCGTAATACCCGAAGTACGAGCGGCAAACTTGAAATCTTTCGGACACAGGCCGACCAAGTTGGTATCTGTCCGCTGCTCGGCTTCCATCGGAACACGCGGGCTTGGCGAAACTTCGGCCCGGGGACCCGGGCCACTTCTCGAGGCTACTTAGCTACCTATATCGTTACGAACTTTCCTCGCGATACCCTCGCGATTTCCTCTATCGGCGCGGCCGGAGAGACGGCGCTCTCCAGGAGCGCGCGAAGGCCTTTATAGAGCGAGCCCGCTCGATTGCTCGCGTTTTAAATAAAAGGGCAAACGATAAGAGTGAAAAATGACTCGCTGGCAAGCTCGAACGCTTCGAGTGGATATACATATCCGAGCAACCGAGAGCCGACCAAGACTCTGCAACGCCTCCCTTTGTCTCCTTTGTCGGGCCTGTACACACGCCGCGCCGCTGAAAAGAATCGTCTACTGCCACGGTGAAAGCGGAATCATGGACGCCTCGTAGAAAGAGAATGTACTCGCCCAAACGCTCACAACGCTAGACCGAAAACTTCTGCTCGATCGACGCAACTCTTTCGCGCCTCTATGCTGGAGAACGCTCGATCAGAGCCTGTCGATTTAACTACCGAGGATCTTCCTGCGAAGAACCGATCTCCCGACGACTTTTGTCTGCTCGATTTTCTCGTGGACGCGTGGAATAAGCGACGATGAAGCTCGGACAGAGAGGTATGTTATTACCTGGATTTTATGCAGTTATGACGGATGCGAGTGGGTAATATATCAGACTGCGAGGATGTTGGCTGGATTTCAGGATACTGTTGCACCATTGTTGACTTGTTGAAATTGTTAATCTCTCTTGAAGTTGATTTAGCGAACTTTTATTTTAAACGTAGATCCGTTGTTTAGTTATGTAAAATAAAGATTTATTGCATCGATTGCGAGAAACAGGTGCCAGATACATCGTTAATTTTTTCTTAAATAATTTTAATGGGTTGGAAACACGTTTATACTCGTCACTTTTTACCCAAAGTATTTAAATTGTTCGCTAATTAGTCAGTTTTCAGTCTTAATTAAACGAACTTAACTACCGTTACCTCAAGAACAATAGAAAGACTGATAAGTACGCAAGAAATATCTTCAAAAATGTTTTCGAAAATTTGCCGAATAAAGCTCAGAAAATTGTGTTAAACATCATCGATTTGCGAAGATTTATTTAAAGTTTGAAAAAGTCAAGACTGAATTTATTTAAACTTCGCACGATTTGTATTGTAAATATCCAAATTAAAACAAAGTTATCCTCGGAATATTTTTACAATATCAGCCACTGTAAAAGCGAAAATCGGAGTGATTTTAACTGATCTGGCAGCGTTAATAATGACTCGTTAAAGTCGCGTGCGGCCATCGCGGCTCCGTAATCCATTTAAGGAGTTGATCAATTTGCACGCACTCGAAACCGGAAGCGGGTAAGAAAGAAAAGTTCCGGGTAACGGGCAGAAGCGGCAAGAGCGACGAAGAAACGTGGAAAAGGACCGAAACATCATTTATCTTCGCGTGGTACCGGGAATATATTATACCGGAGCCTAATTACCGGCAGTGTCCCATAGTGGCATCCACTAATTGTAAGTGGTTCTTTGGGAACAACGAATGTAGAAGACGGCTAGCAGACGAATGGGGGAAGGAATGGTAAATAGACGGTACTCGGGGCCGCCGTAAGACGATCCTATCATTCAGTAACGGAGTCGGGGTACAGAAATTCCATGATCGTGACGCTCATGCTATATCGTCATTGTCCCATCGTCGATCATGATCCACGGGTACACGGGGCCTGCGAACCTACCACTCGTACTGCTTTGCGAGAAACAAATATTCAACGCACAGCATTCCTGATCGAGGTAGCTGTACCTTTAGCGGAACATTCGAACCGAACTTTTTCCGTGTCGGATCATTTTGCCGATCATTTACTTTTACCGTTGCAAATAAACACTCAATCACGACCCTGTGTACAACCACTCGGAATTTTGTTTCACCGTAACGAAACACCGTTTGTTTGCGTTCGTGTTTTGTCTATTAATCCTGCATGGTATCGCGTAACTTGCATGTAACTTTTTAAAAATAATTTCAGTTTTTTACGAGATGAGGTATGCGTATTAATTACGCGAGGTCTCTGAGATAACTAATAGCAATACTGATGATAGTTAAAAGCACCATCAACCGGAAATATCAAGGTAAATGCCTTGCAAGTTGTCTCCAGATAGATATTTAAGAAAAAAAATCGACTCGTAAAGAGTCGATATATAATAATTCATACATAACAATATATAATAATACTTGCATTTTATCGAAGAATCACAAAATCAGGGTTCAGCGATCCAAATTCGATATGAAATAATATTAAAATATTATTAAAATAATAATAAAACTTAATAACGTACTCCAGTGGCTTCGCTCCGTTTCAGAGTATAATTAACTTTATACATATCGACTAAGGCATATTAAACTTCTTTCTTCAAAAATATAATAAAAGAGTAGAAAAATTTAATTTCAATTTTAGTTGACAAATATAAAGACAATTTTGCCCGAAAATAAACCAAGGTACAGTAATTGGTCAATTCACAGTAACCGGCACCACCAGCCTACTGCACTAGAAAAGTCTCTCTGACATTAACGTGTTCTATGCAGCGTAAACATCCATCCGATTAACGATAAACGATAAATCTCGTTTGAAAAACGACGAACGAGACCTGTTGACATCTTTTCTTTCTCGCTGGGAAAACGTACGCGGCTCGTACAGGTAACAGGAAATGTTGCTAATCAAACAGACACGCGGTCCAAAACTGTAAACGATGATCGCCCAGTCGCATTACGTTAATAGTGTAGGAAGCAACAATGGTGAAAAGGCGACGTTCTTCTCGCGGCGCATTGATACGGGAAGCTCGTGTCAGGAAGCTATTAAACCGTAACGTTGTCCGTCTCGTCGGTGGACAGGGACTGCGATTCGCCGATCTTCGATATCGCCTCTCTCTCTCTATTTCTCTCTTAGCTCGGCTTTCTTCCTCCCGTTTCTTGCCACTTTTCTTGCCACCAGCTTCTTTTCTCTCGTACTCGGGGATACCGCGTAGCCAAGTAAGCTTGACGCGATCGATTTTACAGTACACGCCCAATTTGACGTAATTATCCTCAAAATCCGACGCATTCGACTTTCGTTCGCCGATGGCTTATTTATACGATGCTTCGTGGATAGAAATTGTGCAAGGGAGCGCCGGCAAACGTGTGTATGAGAGAGAAAGAGAGAGAGAGAGAAGGGGAAGAGTGGGGACCCAGGCAGAGGTGTTGTTAAAAGAAGCAAAGAGTACTTTGCAGACGTCAAGCTGTCAGGAGCAGGTATACCTGCACGTCAACTCGATAACTCGAGAAGTTTGCGGTAAATGATCGGCCAAGGTGCCTCGAATATTTTGCATGTTCGTTGCCTCACCTATTTCCCCACTATACTTCAACCTGACCGCTACGGGCTTTCTTCACCTCCTTCTTTCTTTTCGTTTTTTCCTTCAATCTCGGCGATCATCGCCGCTGCACGTGCTTCGAGAATCAATTTTTCTGACATCTCCTCTCGACGGATCGTCGCGTCGTCTACGCCGGCTACCACCGTTGCGGTGATCCGACTCTGCGCCAGAGTGCATCGCCGGATCCAGTGTCCACGTTGCAACAATTATCAGACCCAGTGCATTCTTGTGCTAACCAAAGCATTCCTTTACGGCAGTAGAATATTTTATACATCGAGATCTAGAAATCGCGTTTGAAAAATCCTTTTCATATATTCAGACAAAAAAGTTGAAGAAACGTGTCATTCTATTTTTTATTTCGATTTTATTTCGATTTTATTTTACTTTTTTCTGTCATTCTAAATAATATAGCAATGTTAAAAAAATTTTCCAGCTATACATAAAACCTAGAGGTTTATAGCAATTTCTAACGTTGCAGAGGTCGTTGAAGAAATCAGCACGATAAAAATCACTCGTTAGTCCCGTTTGAAGAAGACCAATATGATAAGAATAAATATAAATTAATGAATAAATATGAAGATAAAAAGTGTGCCAAATTTGTCAAAAATAGTAGTCGGTGCGTCGAATACTCTGTAACAATCACAGACGGACTTTCTTCGCTCGACTGCATCAAGCGTCTCTCACGATACGAAATATCTGAAATTTCCCAGTGCATTTTCGTAGCGGCTTCTCGCAATGCGCGCTGGCCGCGCATTTTCCGAAAATTTCGAGTCGCCGGCGCTGCGAATTTCGCCGGCACGGCGGACGCTCGGAAAACGGGAAAGAAAGAGCGGCTTTAATTAAACGGCATTAACGCGAACGGGAATATTATTTGAATGCGAGGCGGCCGCGCCAGCAGAGGCGAATTGACATCAAACAATGCCCGCGAGCTCGAACTAGTTCCGGTTTGGCCGCGATATTTTCGAAAACACGCGCGAAACGAACGGGTATGAATAAAGCGAGCGAGTTGATCGTTTGTTGATCCGATTCCACTGTGTTTTCGTTACCGTGACCCGCCGCGTTCGTCCCGGTCCCGAAAACTTGGCGAATTTATGTAGTCCGGGAAAGTGAACGCAACTTTTTGAATAATTCCGTTCCTTGCGGGACACGCTGCATCTTAGAGCGCCTTTCAAAGAGTGAGAGAAAGAGGGAGAGAAAGAGAGAGAGGAAGAGAGAGAGAGAGAGAGAGAGATAGAGAGAGCTCATAGGGCAGGAACAGCGGAAATTGGGTTCCATGGTTGCAAAAGTGTGCGCCCCCGCCACTTTTTCGTCGATTGTTTAAATTCAATTCCGAACTCGGTCGTGTCGACGTCGACGGAAACTTGCTGCAGACAGCGATATTACGAATTTCGAGAGCGCGGTGAAATTTTCTTGACTCGTCGCGGACGAATAATGTAGCGGCGTAATAAGTGCTGGGATCGAATCGCTCCGGAACAATGCAGCGGACCCCCCGAGTGCTTCGGGGAAACCAGACGGAACCGTGTGCGAAAATAGTGGAATCGTAACGGCAACGACGCGTCTTCGGGTCCTCTGTAAGCACTTCCGAACCAGAAACAACAATCGTAAGCAGACATTGCGCGCGGCTTACGGTCTTAACGACTAATCGATCGAATCGCGAATTAGACAAAAGGGCTGTTAATTTCTGCACGAGTTTGTTGATACCCTTATCGAGGTAATCCTATAGATATCTCTCATATCGAGGGAATCCTCCGTTTCAAATTCTTCAACGTAGTTGCATTCGAATTTTATGCAACTGTAAATTCATCGTATTCATTTTCTCGAATAAATATTTTCCCTACTATTTTACTACTAGTTTATTACTATTCTGTAAAACTTATAACTACAAATGACTATAAGCATCATGCTTATGTACAGTCTGTTTAGAAGGTACACTGTATTTCCGATTTTTGATAAATTGTCGATATGCAAAATAAAAATATTAGTCATTATATAAAATAGAAGTTGCATAAAGTATTTCGTCTTTTGATGATGATGATGATACAGTATTTTTAAATATTTTTAAATTATTCTTATGCTATCAATACTCCCTCTTTTGCTAATCCATTTTTGCTATAAATGCAGAAAATCCGCAGTGTAATTATAATTTCGTAAACGCGTGCCACAGCACAACGTACCTGGACTCATTTTAAAGCTCGAAGCTTCTACTCATGCTATACGTCTTTCATTTTCCTGGAAGATGATTTCGCATAGTGTAACAGGTGGGAAACCGGAGACATGCTCTTACTGGAAAATGTTACAAAATGAACCTTCCGTGAATACGCTTGAAAATTTTTTTCACGACTAATCCTAACGTTGAATTCAAGATCAAAGCCTCCCCTTTACAACGATCCCGCAAACTTTGATGTACGATTTTTTTTAGGCACTCTATCGATACTTTACGGTAACACAAGCTGCATGAGAGCTCTACACGACCGAACTTGATCCCCGATTCTGTTTAATAAAACGACTAAAAACAGTCGTACGCCAAGTTTGGGGAGGTCATTGTAAAGAGGAAGCTTCGATCTTCAAATCCATGGTAGATTTATTCGTGAAACAAATTTTTCAACGGTTCTAGAGACGTTTAAATTTGTAACATTTCTGAGTAATCCTACACTCGCGTTGGAAAGTATATTATCATCTAAATATAGTTATATATTTTTATTTTACATGACAATTTGAAATAAAAATATATAACTATATCTAAAATTTTTTGTGTTTTTGTCTTTATGATTAGAAATTAGCCTCTGTTAGACATTTATATTATTTATATCGCTCGTCTGTGCTTGAAATCCCAATTGTATCGGACCGCCTGATAATTGCGAACTACTCGACATTCCCGTGTTACGAAAGCTCGACCGAGGCCGCCCGACTTCGGCCGACCCTAACCGACAACTTCGGACCGCCCGACAATTTCGGACTAAGCGTTCGTGTGTTACGGACGCCCGACCGGCATCGCCCGAGGCCGCCCGAAGCCGTCCGACAATTTTGGACTGAACGTTCGTATGTTACGGACACCCGATCGAAGCCGCCCGAGTTTTTCCGAGTCCGACTAAGTCCGATAACTCGGGCACCCGCAACACTTCTACTCGTGAACAACGGAAGTATTTATGACAACGGCCACGAAGCCTCTTATAATAGTCATTATAAGTTTCTGAACCAGTGGAAACGGCAGCAAGCGTTTCGAAAATAAAACGAGCAGTTCGCATTCGCGACTGCAAATCACACCCCGTAATGAGATTTAATTAAAGATAGATTGTTAGTTGATTCTTTTTCAACTCTCAATTGGATGATGACACGCGACGTGGCCGTTCTTTCTGTATTACGATCTGAGTAACATAATTACACTGCGAAGATTATAGTCGAAGAGAAGTTATATCTACTTTTACAGGTTGGTGTTTTAGGTAATCGTTTTAAGTTTCATATAGAGGGTGTCAAGGGGTTACACGTCGCGTTCGCCATAGCAAAATTCTTTCAAAAATACCTTCCAGTCAGATTTGTTAAACAAAGTTACCGTAAAATTTCTGCGATGTTTAAAATAAATTTTTTGCTTGCTTTGTATTCTATTCGTCTTGAAGATAATAGATCTTAAAAAAGCAATTGATTGGAAGAGGATTATATTTTTATTTATATTTTTAATCCAGTTTATTATTAAGATTAATATTTATTTATATTAAGATTAATATTTATTTATATTTATTATTATATTTATTTATATATAAAATTTCAATTTTTGTTGCCTCGTCAATGGCAAGTTACTCGATCTACACTCAATCGTGAATTAAAACAACGCTACAAACGTGTTAAAAATGATTACACAACTTTCTGAAACAAGTCTCCGCGCGATTCGATCGATGCAACAAACTTTTTCTTCGCAACGAAGATCCGGGTAATTTGATTCCGTCCGACGAGCAGCTTAATTTTCGTTGAAAACGGAAAGTTGGAGATCGACGGGCTAGGTAATTTGATTGACAGACGCGTGCAGGGCGAGATAGGAGCACTCGATCCCCGATACGTATTAAACAAAGCAAGTTCCCGTCCGACAGACGAACAGGCTGGAACAATAACGGATGGTAATCGCGCGAGTCTCGCTGGGAGTAGCACCGTTTTTCTATAGATGTTCCAACTTATTTACCATGTAATTAATGCTCACGAGTCGACCAGCCACGAACGCATAGTTTATATTAATTACACCCCGGAAGATTCAATTAGTGCATTTCTCATTACACTTACTTATACCAGTATCCATTATTCATGAGGAACCAGCGCGCGGTCGAGTTGCCCTGACAATGCACGTGATCGTTACAGTGTATTGTTCCAGCGGAGATTTTCGTACATGGAATTTGATAAAAATGCATCTGGAGCAGTCTCGGCGCAAGGTTGCCTCCGCTAATGAAAATCTGCTCTCCCGTGCTTCATTGTTAATGCCGCCGGAAATTTCGCGGTGCTCGTTATACCCAGCAATCATTAACACATTGAATGCTGATCGGCCTATCCCCTTGTCTCATCCTTGGCGCCATTCTATCCAATAAAATCTTTAAGCGGCACAGACCTCACAGGCTTCCCAGTGAGCATCGAGGGACTCTGGTTCGACCACCTCGGCGAAGCGACACAGATAATGCTCGAACCGTAATTGAACTACTAATCGAATTCCTCATATTCATATCAATCTTCAATGAAATATTCATGCAAAAAATCTTTAGTATTATGAATAAATGCTTCCCGTGATGGCCGCTCCTCTGTCCCAGCGCATCTGACTTTCAGAACAGCTTCTTTTCGATTAAAACCTATATCTAAACGGACGTGCTTGCTTAGAAGCGAAACGGAGTCCGTTTCTCCCGGTCGTTTTACGAGCCGGGATAAATTATGTAATATTTATTAACAGGCTCGACGAAGAAGCGATCGTTAAACTTTCGATCTCGACGAATTCGATATTTTCTCTCTAGAAACGCGAAATCGGTTCTCGAAAATCGTTTCATTAATGTTGATGGGAGGGGGCAGGGCGTTAAGCGTACTCGCAGCTAATTAAATTAACGGCCAATAATCGCGCCTCTAACGATATCCTAGTTAAAAACATAGCGCGTATAGTTCGTAGCCACTTAAATATTTAAATGGCAAGCCAGGCTGAGAAACTTCCTGTTTCGGGATAGAAATCTCTATGATTTAACGCTTCCTCGTAATTTGGAGGACATTTATTTTTTGCAATTAACCATCCCCGCGCTGGAACATTAAAGTTCATGCGAGCGCCGGCCGCGAGAATACAAGATTATTACGATGCATCCTTGTTCTACAGTAATTATCTTGTATCTTAACTGTTGCTGTACGCGTTGCGTGTGAACCCGTCGTTCTTGCGCGTTGTTCCTGCCGTGCTTAATTGTTCGGGATCGGAATTTCGACGTTCCTGCTACATTGTCGGCGAATGAACCTCCGCAGTAACGGGAAACCGTTGCAACTTTTCAGCAAATAGCATTTTTAATTTACCGCCGCAACCGAGTCAGATAAAACCACCTCCCGTTGCCGGTAACGGCCCCGGAAAGCCACGCGGTTGCTTCGCAGCTTCGAAGCGAATCGAGTCCCGAAACTTTGCTGCAACTTGCAGTCAATTTTCATTTGTGCGCGAGTCTACGAGAAAGCGTATTTATGTGTAAATCAGTAATTCTGTGTAGAATGTTTAAATAACCGTACTACCGAGCCCTATGTGCATATAGTGTACATTATTTTGTAACAGTGATTTGATTGGATTAGACTTTTATTATAATATATGCTTGAATGGAGATGTCTAAATTTCTCACAAAAGCATTTTTATAGTATCTTTGTATGTTTAATATAATATAAGTATATATATTTCTAATAATTTTAATAACTTGAAATTACTACGCTGACATCCTTAATTCCTTCAAATCTTTTCACAGTTTTCAATTTCGCTCACCCCCTTAAAATAAAAATTGCTAGCATCGATTGTAAGACAAAAATCAAGTCTATTTTTCTTAATTTCTTAAATAATTTTAATAAATTGAAACCACTATACCGCCGTTCCGAATAACTTTACATCTTTTCGCAGTTGTCAATTTCACCCACCCCCGTTTTGTCGCAAGAAATCCCCGGTCCACTGATTAGAAAGTGAAAGTTCTTTTAAAAACCAGCGAAATTCAAGGTTTATTTAAAAATAACGAATGTAAAAAATCGATTTCGCTATAAAAGTGTATAGTCGGCTGGGAAAGCGAAGGCGTTACTGTCGCGGACACCTCGAAATGAAAGCGCGGCGCGGTTTGCTCTTTAAAATCGGACTACTCGTAGCTAGCTCCGCGGTCGCGGAAATTACTTTCGCGAGGTCCCGACGATTTCTTTTCACGGAATTAACGGAATCGTCGCGGTCATTTTCGCGTGTATCGCGGCGCGCGGACTCGAAGCGAGGATTTCGCCACCGGTTTGAAAAGTTCCTGGGACGAACGGGACTCGGCGGAATGCGAAAATGGGTGACTGCACGGTGAAACTTCGGTGTGTAATCCGGGCGACGAGGCGACGCTCGTGGCCGAAATAGCTTAAAATCGTCTTGAATCCAACGAACGCCTCGAAACGCGATGAAAGAGTAGGTCGAGGACCGCTTGACAAATCCTCTGGCTCGCTCTCGATATTTTTCCGCGGCGCTCTGCCGGCAAAATCAACCGCGAACCGGTGCGCGCCTCGCGGAAATTTAAATAAGATCCGCTCGGATCGAAGACAGATAGCGTGTGAAGCGATTGCGAATCGGCACAGCCGCTTTAAATACTTCGCGGCGAGCTTATTGACGAGCTAAATTCGAGACCCGTTCATCCGCTCGGCTCGTCGTCGCCCTGGAATTTCTTTGTCCAAAGACTGGCAGGCAAATGAACGACGTAAAAGTGACTTCTACGCGTTGCTCCATAAAACGGCAACGCTGGATTTACTTACATTTCGTGCGATTATCGTTACAATGGCGTTTTAAATCAAGAAATTTAATTTATCGATGATACATCCAGTGTCGACAGGAGTTAAATTAACAATTCTTTTCATTTCCAACATGTTTAATATGTGGAACATAATGTAACAGTGCGAAATACGAAGTGTAATCGAAATTGAAAGCGAGAAGTTGCTTTTGTTAAATTCTGTTACCACGCTTGTAAAGGGCGTTCAGTTTGTAAAATACAGAGACTACTTGTCAAGAGTGGGAGCAATAAGCATTGATCTAGTGTCGAATTCAGCGTCGATATTCGCGACGATGCGGACGAGCAAAAATTTTGGAACTCGCCGAACGCGTTTCAAGAAGACCAGCTTTTCGATGCTCGGGAAGTGGCGCGCTTCTCGTACGCAATCGATACACGCTATATTGCGATACAATCGACAAACACGGATTACGCTACGCTCCGCTGTATAATCCGTGAAATGGACGATTAATAACGCTCGTATACATAGAGACGAGCGACAGGCACCGTACAAACTAGTGAATTTTATCAAACGCGTAGCACGAGCTCGCCGAGCCAGCAGAGTGCGGACAGAAATTTGCTCGCCCACCGAATCGAGTTTTTTTCGGAACAATTATAATTGGAAATTCCTAATGAATCGCGCCGGGGTAAAATATTTTTTGAGAAACTGCTCGATGTGACATCGTTATTTTTTTTATGCCAATCGACCCTTCGGGAAGTTCATGAAGCCAACATTCGCGAAGTTTAAAGCACTTGGCACTCGTTCAGACGATTTATTGGAGACCGATACTATCGTCGATGTAACCCATTGTCTTCGCACGTTACATCTCCACGATTGCTGTGTTCTTTGCACGGTGTCTGAATATTGTAATTTTACAGGAACAAGAATTTCGGTATTCATTCGTTCTGTTTACCAGCTTACTGTCACGTTTTGAAGACATTGCAATAGTTTGTATAATTGTATTTAACGTTTTATATTTTACTTTATAAATGTCGTATTTAAATAAGATACAAAGAGATCAGACGAGTATAATTATAGTAATGCAATTTTCAAAAATATTACAACAGCTAGCCGGTTAAATATTCGTTTTGTAAAAATTTTAAACAAATCGTTCAAGCTTTAACAGAAAGCATAAAATTTGAAAAATAGGTTTCGAAAGTTAACAAACAAATTTGTTGGTCACGAGGATGAGGCGAAGCAGTAAAATCTCACGCTTTTTAAGAAATGCAATCGACTTTTTCTTCAATCGACAAGATTCTTAATTTCATAACAATGTTAACATTCTCATCCTATACATATAAAAAAAAATTATAGTTGCGTTTGCAATTAAACCGTGTAAATTCGAAGTATACCATTACCGACACTTTAATTCTGTAAGAACGACATATTACTTCGAAAAATTTCATTGCAAAAAACATTTCCCTGGTACGAATAAATATTTCGCCACACCGATAAACAGATCGAAAATGCCTTCCTAGAAAACGAGTCACCCGAAAAATCCAAGAACGACGTTGTCGAACGATTCGCGGTCGCGTCGAGTAAATGAAAATCGACGTCGAGGAGCTTGATAGGCGAGTGCACGCATTGAACCCGACCGAGTTGTGTACGCGAAGATGTTAGGATCTCGGTGTGGCGAGCAACAGGAAGCGCAGCACCGCAAATGACCGGGGACACAGGCTGGAAGAATGCGGGAGCATCTCGATAGTACGCAACCGTACGGTACAGAGACTCGTTGCGTTCCAGATTCTCGAAATTCTTCGTCGAATGCTTCCCACCCAATCGAACGAAGATTATAAGACCGACCGAATCTCGGCACGGGAACCCGTTACGCTTTCAGCCAGGCGACTCACGTGCTGTATAAAGTCCGCGGCTCTGCGACTCGGTACGATCGAGCGACACACGTCTATTTTACCCATCGTCCTGGTCATTTAATCATTCCGCGGAACGCTTACACGCTTCATGGAATTCCCTTATTCGGCCGATGGAACATACATATATGTACGATTCCCCGGATGCGTGGCACCGTTCAGTGTCCACGTACCACGGGGAGGAAAAGACTGATCGGTAGCAGCAGGAGCAGCGGCTGGTCAGCTAGGTAGCGAGCTAGCAAAGTAGCGAGCTAGCCAGGTAGCCAGCTAGGTCCGCCGTGGTCCGCCGGTGAACCCGTTGACGGCGTTGACGTTTCAGCCCGGAATATCGCGGATCGATCGGCTCGCCGCTGCCGCCTAACGTTCACGCGCAAATACGATAACGATTCAATCTTACCTGGGTTGCTGTCCGCGTTCGAACTGAACAGCACGCACAGGCCCGTCTCGTAGTTGACCGCCTGGCAGGAGTCGTTCGCCTGACAGATCTCGAGGCAGTCGGTGAGCATCAGAGTTCCTGGTATGGACTCGAGCATGTTCGTTGGCGCGGTGTACACGTAACCGGTCACTAGCTCGAAGCCCACCATTTCTGGGTCGCACTCGTCGGAGCCGGCGGATGGCCCCGTGTAATCCGGCCCAGAAAGTCCCGACGGGACCGCAGATGAGGCCGACTGCTGGTCAGCCGCGTGCGTCGACTCTGCGGCCGCCACGCGACCCAGCCTCGCGATCGCCTGCACCACCAGCAACGTCGTGATCAACTCTCTTGTCATCATGCCGCTCTCCACCTGTCTCGGCAACCTTATCTGCAACCAGAACATTATCCGGGTCATTTCGCGGTCGCCTTCGCGCTCAAGATTTTTACGGATCTTGGACGAATTCTTGCGTCGCGGCGATCTCACGACGCTCCATCGTTTCTGTAACACGGTTTACTTGTGTTACTGCGGAACCGTGTCGAGCGAAATATATGTTGATTATTGGACTGCGGATTTAATTATTAAACTACGCATTTAATTATTAGATTGAGGATTTGATTATTAAACTGCGGATATAGTTATTATGCGAATGCAAGGAAAAATGTTTTGCAGTCGTTGTTGAAAGCAGAAGTTACTCGGAGATTTCTGTCCTTCGTTAGGAACTTTAATGAGTCAAAAGGCTGCATTGGCGTTCTTCAGTCATTTTAATATTAGTATTGTTTTAAATTGCTCTTAATCGTTTTTGTTATAAATGCGTAAAATCTGCAGTCTGTTAATTATAAAAAGGGAAAGCAAATAGTGCTGTTCGAAAACCGTGTTGAAATTGGTCATCGCGGTAGAATTATCAAAATTTTTGCAGTTTTTGGGGTTTCTGTATTGCCTGTGCTTAATCTGTGGATCTCAGGGCGAAAAATAAAAATTCTCCAAGGCAATTGTAAGAAACGGAAATGGAATAAAAATAGTTTTTTTTTAATAATTTTGATAAGTTGAAAATGGTGTAATAATTTTATCAAAGTGCTCTTATGTCTTCGCAATTTTGAATTTAAGCTACTTATTTTTAAGTAAAATCCACAGCCCAGTGATAAATCGAAATATCGATGAAAGCATAGGAGTGCATTCTAGTGTTGCATAAGCAATGTCTGGATTTGAGTAGCAAATAAAACAATGCATACAAAATTTACAAGATCGTTGGAGACGAATATGAAAATATTAATAAGTAAATAAAATTTCACCATTATAACTGTAAATGCATATGAATCACTATAACTTAATCTTATAACTTATCACTCTAACTTAACTGCACCTTAATCAAAAGTCACCAAAAATCGTAAAATAAATAAAAAGCGTATCCCACTTTTCTTATTCTTCTGAAGAATTGTAAAAAATTTCACTTGTATTTCGCATTTCTACCATCGATCTTGGAAGTACCAAGCAGTCAAATTAAACAGTTCGTGTCCCGTAAAAATCGCAAGTGTACATATCTCAAAAATAGTTCAACAATTTTTCGACCAGTCTGACAGTGTCTCTAAATCATCGTCTAATTCCAACTATCCTACGAACATCGTTTACGATCGTATTAAACAAACTATACACAGCAGTTTGTAAAGATCGTATCCTGGCTCAAATTCGTCAGCGCCGACAATTTCCACGCACGTATCAACCGTGCGATTGCAATTATCTTAAAATTTTGATTTCCAAGCGACACCGTATTGGAGCGCACGGAGCAGATCGAATTACAATAACAATTTCAGCCAATCCCGCTTTATTGCGGATTGTTTACAGATGCGACGCATAAAGCTCGAATCCCGGAGCAGGCAGACATTTATTCGCAAAATCGGCGCAACGACGTACCTAAAACTGACGAACTCTCAAAGAACGCGCCCTTCGTTGCCGGATCGGAGGAACGATATCGAACGATTTACCGACTCCTTCGAACATTTTCCAGCCTAAAAAGGGTAAATAAATGGGCGAGGCCGAGAGACGAATTTCTGGTCAAACAGAACCATTATTTCTGATGTACGAAATCGGGTCCGGGGGCCGAATACAAATGGCAGCGAATTCAACATTCCGGCTACGGAACCAGTATATCCGAGTTCGGACGTAAATAACCTAGTTTTGCGGTCTGCTACGTGTAATAATAATAAAATGAGAACATTGTCTGAAATCTGTCACTGTAGAAGAACGTGCTTCCAGGTGCACGCCGCTTGAATACCAAAAGAGACTTCGGTCTACATACCGAAGTCCGCTGACAACTGGCCACGACCGGCTGAACAATTCTCTTAGCACGCGTCGCGGCTGGGTTTTACGGACGTCCAATACGGAGCGGGAAACGTATGTACAAATTTTTCGCCCGTGGTGAATAGGAACTTGAATCGTTCCGCGCTTTCCAGTCGAAAACGGCCGGCAAAAAAATGCCAGCGCGAAAATACGAGCGCCGCCCCGGCTCCCGGCCTTTATTCCCGTCACGTTGTTTTCTAACGCGCGAAACTAAATAACAACCGGCGCAACGGCCCGTCCTGACACCGCCACGACCGAGTCTGTATATTCACGGTTCGATGGAACGAACAAAAGCTCAAGTAGCAAAGTTCCACGAATTCCTGCGTGTCCGCGGCGAAATAAAACGACCAAGAAGCCGCGGCGCATCATCGGTTTCCCTTGTCCGCCCAGAATATAATATCGACCCTGCCATTTGCGCGATAAGTCCGTGACGTCCGCGGAAACGTGACCGGGCGAGGCGTCGAAAAACGGACTTCATAAAGACGAGCACCGGTTCTCGGTTCGATCGTTCGATTGCCGATCTTGTTGGAGCGATTTGTTCGCATGAAAATATAATGTAGCGAAGTCCTGGGAGAAATAGGTGAGTCGATGATGGCATTTGGTTTGTGAATCGGTAATCGAAGAATGGACGAGATGTCAGAAATGAAAATTTTTCGAGGTAAGTCCCAATTTTGAAAGAGCGAAATTTTAGGTGAAAATTTATTTTTTTGTGGTAAGAGATACAAGAAGTAGCGGGCAGAAGGGAAATAGTACCAGAGGCTGTCGCTTAGATGATGGGCCTGTATTAG
This sequence comes from Augochlorella aurata, assembly GCA_028455555.1. Classification (NCBI taxonomy): domain Eukaryota; kingdom Metazoa; phylum Arthropoda; class Insecta; order Hymenoptera; family Halictidae; genus Augochlorella; species Augochlorella aurata. The sequence goes on along the minus strand of CM052162.1, from coordinate 18,755,229 downwards.
GCCCAAAAAATTATTCTATGAACTGTCAAAAATGAAAATGGTTGAAAGCGAAAGTTTATGATAAAATAGTATACCGATCTCGTAATTTTCACAAGGGTTTGTTATCAGGCCCAAAAAATTAAATCATAAAGGGCCGTAGTGAAATACTCTCGAAGGAATACTCTCGATGCTGAGACTTAGTGAATTGGTATCGGTCCCACAAAATTTGGGATATATCAAAAATGAAATTTGGTGAAATCAGAGGCTCGCGAGTGAAAATAATATCACAAATGTTGCAGCTTGTAGAGGAGGTTCGTGTGAGTCCCAAAGTTGATCTAGTGAACTGTCAAAAATTAAATTGACAAGACGGAAAAGTGAGGAAAATTTACAAAAAAGAACAGAAACCTTGGGACTGAGAGAAAATGATATCAATGATTTAGTCACTTGCACAGTGGGCCCACATTGGTCCCGAAAACTTAATTTTTTAACATAATAATTGGAAAGAAAAAGTTTTCGCAAATTGAAGTCCAAATAAAATTATCGAAAATCCAAGGCCCATTTATATTCTATTTTGCCTAATCGCCAGAAAATTATATCAGTGATACGTATCCGAATAGAAGATCAGAATCGAACCCAAAAAACACATCGATAAATTGACAAAAGTGAAATTTGTCGAAAACAGAGAAGCGCGGCAAATCAACGCTAGATTTTCGAAACTCGTCAAAACGACGATCACCAATTTTTTCATTTACGATTCTCCAGATAGTAAAAATACATTTATGACAAGAACACTTATTACAATAACACTGGTTAAAAATCAGAATAGATCTCTTATTGTTACTATTATAAACAAATATAAAACTGCAGCTTTCAGTGCTCCTTAAATCCAATATTCAAACAGTCATAATTGCAGAGCCCTGAAGAAAACGAGATCACCGACTCCGCTACTTGCACTTCAGGCCCAAGAAACCCTAATACTCAAATTATCAAAAACTCGAGTCCATGCTAAAATAAGCGCACAAATATTCGCGAAAAAGCAACAATACCACCGATACCTTCCTACAAACTCATCATCGGTCCCAAAAACTAAGTCCCTAAACGCATCCACCGAAACACGAATTCCTCAAAAATTATATTCGCGAGTAAAATACAAGAAAGGACGATCTCCATACCCAAATAACACAAGTCTGACATAGCCTTGATAAAACAGTGTCGAGTATCGGTCCCAAAAACTTGTCGTATCGTACCTTTAAAATTCGGGTTCGTGGCGAACGAGGGCGAACGGAGTTCTCCAAGGTTTCCTATTCAGCGATCGCTGGTATCCTGTCGAGGGATGGCTTCTCACAAAACCGATCGGCTCGAGTAGGGCCTCTGGCCGGGGTAAACGTCGATCACCGCACAAAAATGAAAATCTGACGAAAGGTGTGGAAAAAACCGGGGTGGGCACCAACGAAGCACAGAGCGCGCCGATAGACCCAATTTGACTTTAGTTGATCGCACAACACGCGTACGGTAATATCCAGCACGGAAATCGGCGACCGATTTGCAATGATAATACGCACCTCGCGAGGCACCGCGCTGCAGGGTATAACGACGTCGACCGGCTGGCTCTTAGGCACTGGATACACCTGGCTGAGTCGCGGCGCACGTTTCTTCCTCGACCGATCGGTAGAAGGGGGAGGGGGCAGTGGGACCGCTGCCGACTAAGGAGGACAGAACGGTACGCATAATTCGATCGCAGGTACGACACCATTGAAAACAAGCCAACCTCTTTCGCCTGGCCTCGCTAACCCTTGTCCACTGTCTCTATCCGAATTCTTCCCCCATTTCGCGTCCTCGCACTCGCAACCATACCTATCGAAATCATGAGTATTCCCTCGCCTTCCCCCCCGAGCCACCAGCACTCCCCCCTCCTGTGCCCTGCCTCCTGCTAGCTTCTTCTACTCCCTTCCTCCTGCCTCCCACTACCGTGCCACGGCACTCTCGGCAGGTCGACGTTACCGATAGACCTGAATTTCGTTCACGTACTTCCAGACGATTGGCTGGAATGCTATTCTTAGCCAGAAGCAACGGTGTTTCGGGCCCCTCCGACCCACCACTGATGTAACCTTGCCACGCTACACCCACGAAATTTATTCAGCCACCGGGACACCGGCCCCGCTGCCACCGCCGCCGCCGTCGACGTCACCGCCGTCGTCGCCGTCGCGGACGGGAGCCGTCGATGATCGCGAACCGGCGAGCAACGCGTCGAGAGCCGATAGGGATACCTGCGATACCTGTCGTCCCGAGTAATACGCGATGTCGATGAAATCACTTCCGACCTTTGGGTAGATTTTTAGATCTTTGCGTAGACTTCTAGATTCTTATATAGATTTTTAGATCCTTATTTAGATCCTTTTAGATTTTTATATAAATTTTTAGATACTTAAACAGAGTTCTAGATCCTTGCATATATTTTTATATATTTTTAGATCCTTACGTGAATTTTTAGATCTTTACCTCAATTTCTAGATCCTTAGATATTGAAAGTGACGAGAAATTAACTGGTAGTTTAATTTTCGTGATTCTAAAATTAATGAATTTTAGCATTTTTTTTGCAAAACGTAGATCAAGTCTTGTTATGTTTTTATCATGTTACTTGAATTTTTTCGGTCTCAATTATTTAGAATCACAATTCATATTGTCCATTGATTTAGATAGCCTGATAAATGATAACTAGACTATGGATTTTACGCATTTTCGACTACAATAATAAGGTTAAATAAATAACTATAAATTCGTTGGAAGAATTGAAGAAATGTCTTTCCGATGTATAGAAGACAATTTTTATTTTGCATAAAAATCCGCTGTCTAATAAAACGACAATAATTCCTTACCGTACAGTTAACATTCCAAGCTCGACCGATCGAATATCTTTTTTCTAAATCGTTGAGCCGATCGCAAAGAACCGACTCCGAGAAAAAAAAGAATTTACGGCTAAAGCTTCGTGCACGATGTTATATAGTAATGCAGAAAAAGTCGATATTTATTAGTCTGTAAATGAGGTTCCCCTGAAGGCCCCCACAGACCACCTCGGCGCTCGCCGGTGGGCGATAACGCCCACATTGTGAAATTACGATACCGGATTTTGGTTTGACGCATTAACCTTCGTAACCACGAATAACGGAGATTCCAATTTTGAAATATTTGGTCATCCTGGAAACCTTCGAGATAATTATGTAGATTAGGGACCGATTCAATGACCCTAACGTGTGTCATAGAGGTCGTCGAACTTTTCTTATTCGCCGTTTCGCTTCAGTTTAAAGGATACAGACGAACATTGTCTTTATCTGTGTCGCGTCGAGTGTCGCGTCGGTCACACATGGGTGACACTAAATTTGAACCAGGTTTCGAAATTCTTTTTTATGGAAATATTAATTTTCGACGAAGCAAATGATAGTAGGATTTTTAGAACAAAAATGTGTCAAATTCGAGGTTGGTAGTTTGCTGGTAGACGTGAAAATCTATTTATTATTTAAAAGATAAAGAGGACTTTCTTATTATTTTTTACTCATTATTATTTCTTTGCTTATCATTTTTTACTTATTATTATTTTCTGCTTATTAGTTCTTACTTATTATTATCTTTTGCTTATCATTTTTTGCTTATTATTTGTTACTTATTATTTTTTGCTTATTACATTTGATTTATTATTATTTTTTGCTTATTACACTTGTTTTATTATTATTTTGTACTCGTTACAATTTTTTGCTTATTATTTTTTCCTTACTAGTTTTTGCTCATTATTTTTTGCTTATTATTTCCCACTTGCTATTTATTACTTGTTATTGATTACTTATTATTATTTCTTCGTTTTACAAAAATGTTGACGTCTAGAAGAGATTTCTCGAAAACAGGCTCGGCAATCAGCGCGTTAAAATATTTCGAACACTATCGTAATTTGCAGCTCTAATATCGCGATACACGAAGCACGCACGATCGCCATACTTAGATAGCGCAGATCCTCCAGCAAGATAAAAAGTAGTCTGCACGAATTACAAGAAACAGGAGGCGGTTAATTAGAGAATATCCAGCCGAGTCGCCGACGAAGACGCACCGTTTCCCAGTTGAAACGCCGTCGAAATCCTCGGAGCAATTTGCGGCCGATGGTCGCGCATTAAATGCTTCCATAATCGTTTCATAATTGAATCTCTTCTCCCGAAATCAAGCACCTGCGTGCAACACAGAATCGTACAGCGCGCGTACCGTATGCCGTCGAAGCGACGATCCGGCGGAACTGTGTTAACTCGAAGAATAATTGGTCGGCGTGATTCCAGAATTACCACGAAATTACACGGCCAGTGTACACAAAAGCAAAAACGTGTTCCCGAAAGAAAAACAAGATAAACGGAACGATGACCGATCACGGTATGTCATTAAGCAATGACGGTGGATTCGGAATTTCAGGTAAATGATGCGTATCGAGTAAATAATAGGTATCGTCGTCGGTTGTACATACGTGTACCAGAGCAGCGGATGAGGTGAGGCAGAGAGGAGGACGAAGAAAGCAGGAACATATACAGAAAGAGAAAGAGAGAGAGATAGGGAAAAAGAGAAAGAGACAGAAAAAAGAGAAAGAGAGAGAGAAAAAGAGAAAGAAAGATGTCTGTTAGCGCTGAAGAGACGGAGAAAGGAGGAGGGCGTGTAGAGGGGTGGAGGATCCTAAAAAGAGAAAAATTTAGTACATGTGTGAACAGTGTGACCTAACCGGGCGGTGGTGTCCCTCTGAACGTAAACTCGGTCGATTCACGCGGTGCTTAGAGCTCTCTGTTCGACGACGCAGAAAGAGCGAGCAGGCGAAACGGGCCGAGGGGCTCGCAAGCAAAAGAGAAAGAGAAGTAGAAGGAGAAAGAGGGGGAGAGAGACGCAGTATAGCTCGTACCAGGTGCCCATACCATCGCGTCACCATGCCGGAATAACGGTGCCTGGATGTCTCATCGGGTTCAATCGCAATCGGCAATCTTCTGCCGCGGAATTTCGCAAGGAAACGACCGTTTTGTCGTCGTGGTAGTCTCCGTCGATTTACGAGCAGCCGCTATTCGTTCGCCCTTGAGTACCGATCGACCCAATGGCCCCCTAGACGTGTCGTTTGATCTGCTAATGCGTGTCTTACGGACTCGTTTCTAATAAAGCCACGCTGAACGAACGCGCGCTGGCTCATTCGCTCGCTCGCTCGCACGCTCGTTCGCTCTTTCGCTCGCGCGCGCGCGCGCGCGTGCTCGTGCCTCTCGATTCGCGTTGATTGCTTCCCCTCGATGCAAAACACACCTATCGACCGCTACCGGCTCCTTCTCTTTACCCCCTGCGTTTCACTCGGACGAATCGTAATCATCGAAAACGAGTGTCCTTTAAGGAAAGTAAGATCCCGTTCTTTCGGCCACGCCGGGAACCCATTCCGCGTGACCTCGTGAACCCGATGCTGCGTTCTGCTTCCCCGTTCCACGGAATCTTCGACGATGCTGCGAACACGCCGCTCGCTCCTACTCCCGTTTAACGTTAAACCTACCGCTGCGGTCAAACGACCAGTCTCGCGCCTTTTATTTTACAGTTGTCGTAATCTTATAGATATTTATATTGGAAATTGTTTAGTGAATTTCTTTATTGACACTGTTATAAGATTGTGGAAAATATATGCAAGTTCCATCGAGACGTTTTTAGAGAAATTTAACCTATTCGCAAGTACAGTATTCACAATGTTAACAAACTTTCAATAAAGATTAATATAAACGAATCTAATATTGTTACAAATATTTTGAGAAATATTATACCAATTTTTAGTGGCGCCTCAGAGTCGCCATTCGAGTGCAAAGGGTTAATTTAAATATTGACGCGCGTGCATTTTGTTTCGCGTTCAATGAGATCGTCGTACTATTTAATCTCGCACAGGTCCCGAACAATGTTTCGAATAGTTCTTTCGTTAAAATTGCATTCCGTTTCTCTTCTGATGAAAATGTCATCGAGGAGAATACCTTTCCAATTCGATTCTCCAGTTTTCAATTTACTCATAAATATTTCAATTTTTACGGTTTCTTGATTCGTCACCTTCGACCAGGATTTTCTTAACTGCCGAAAAACGCGTATTTGCTCATTTCTGCCCGAATTACGATCGCGTTTATCGTTTATTAAACCCAGCCGCGAACAAAATAAATTTCGCCCCGAATTTTCGGCCGTCGACCGCGAATTCGCAGCAGTCGTACGAAAAATTTTCGCTTCGGGATGCAAACGGGAGGGAAGATAATGGGCCAGGAAGTTGTGCACCGTGCCAGAGTATTTCATTGTGCTGCCGGTAATGCCCTTTATTAAATCAGTTATTTTATTGAAAGTCGCGGTCAAGCCGCGAGCCCGCGCTCCTGCAGCCTGGTAATAACGGCGCGCAATCTAGATGAATTCGCCGCAGCCTAGCGACATTTCCCGGCGCTCCGAATTCAACAAGAAACGAAAAATATGCGCGGCGTTTAACGACTCAATTAATGCGCAATTCGCGCAATTAGTTTTATTAGGCGATGTTTCGTTGCGGCGAGCTGACCCGCGCACCGTGGCTGCTTGAGATACGATCGCCGGTACTTTATCGTTCGGGGAACTGATAACATCAGATGATTTTAAATAATCCTCGGAGTCTCGCATGCAGATTAGACCTACCGCGCGTAATTAGTACAATCGGTTTACCGAGCGGTTTCGCAGTGATAATTAGATAAAGCTGGTAACACGATACGGTACAACGGTGCGGAAATATCTTTCGCATCTCTCCGCGATATGAAAAGTGATTCGGAATGATACTTCTGCTGTAGTTGGGATTCAAGCGAGGACTACGGTGTGCTCATGCTCCGAATCCAACAGCGACAACGTAAATAAGGCATCGTATAATGACGGTTGAATGCTACAGATGTACTACTACTATTGACTCGCTTTACTGGCCACAAAACCGACACTAACAGCCAATGTAAATCGTATTACCTTACGCAAATTGAACTGAACTTGCGACGGTAATTTCGAATGGAAATAGCGGCGTCTGCATCTTCCGTAGCAGCTAATCGAAACCCGTAGGCGACAAAGCTTTTCTCCAGCGCCAATAAATGCAGTTTATTGTCCTCCGGAAAGAAACCTATCTCGGAATAAAATAAGCTATTCCGTCGCAAGTTTCGCTCCAATGCCCGAGCTTCCGTTACCGAGCAATTAAAGTCGAATTTCAAAGCGGACTCTCGATCCCGAAACAATTGTAGTCTAACGACGCCCGAAGAATTTCGTCAAACTCGATTACCAAAACGATCGATAAAGATACTTAAACTCCGAACTTCCGCCGATCCAATTTATCTCCTTCGAGTTTGATATTCCTTTAACGTGGGCTCCAGGATTTTCCCGACGATTCGGCTTTTCGAATACACCGAGGAGCATAATTATAGCGCCAGCCCCATTTTTTGATGTTTTCGAATGTTTTAATGCTTTCGATGTTCATTATTTATCGTACTTTTTTACTTCGTATAATCGGTTGTTTTGTATTTAATATTATTAATATTGAAAAACGGGGTGCCACGCTCTTCGGTGTAGAACGCGGTACATTTTTCACTCGCGTGGCTCGCTAACGGGATCATTCAAGTCGCGCCCATTTTTAAACGACTTACCGAACGGTGCCAGTGATCCTATTACCATTACCACCGACGCGTTCGAATTACAGTACCGTCCGAAAGTATTTAAACGCTTACGTACTCGCGGATGCGACCGAAATGACGACCAGACACAGTTTCGATCGAGGGCGTCCCCGATTTTTATCGAAAAAATTACCGTAGCGCGAAAAGGACTCGAGCGAGCGGCTTCGCTGAACTCCGTTTTTCGAGAGCGGCCGATACGTCGCGCCGCTTCTCACGTTTGCGGACCGTTCAGCCGATATCGATATTACTAGAAAGTGGCTATAAAGTTGCGACATTAGTAAACAGCTCGCCTCATTTCTCTAAGCACCCGGATAATTGCTGCTGAACTGCGGGTCCGCATGCGATGTAATCACTTCCGTGTCAATTAGAAGAAGTTAATAAATTGACGGAGCAAGTTTGTGGACGGCGCCGTCGGCGGCGGCTCGAATAAGTTCGAGGCGAGAACGATGACGAATAAATTGTCGAGCGCGGCGGCGTAATTCAACGAGATCTTTTAATTTATCGCGCGGATCAGTTTGCCCGTAACTGTGATTCCGCGCAGGCGAGCGCACAACAAACGAAACGTACGAATCACTGGTGCGAACGTTTAATGGGCACGCGACTTATCGCATAACGGCGTAAGGCTGTTCTCGATACTGGTTCTCGGTCAAACGGATTCGCAAAGTTATGCAGACGATTATAAGAGTGTGCTCGAATGCCTCTCTCGCCGTGATGTACACTCGCCCCCTTTGATCCATTGAAATTTATGAACGTTGTTTGCGTCCCGAAGAAAATCCTCCATGCTGATTTAATTTGTACTAGTTTATCGCGTGAAAGGGCAAGAGAAAGCCACTCGAATGTTGGTACTAAATTGCTAAAGGTTATCACTCAGTTCCGTCTACGATACCGGGAAGCGAAACAGACACACATACACACGCAAACACCCACGGATACAGAGTTACGCGCGTCGGCAGACTGCTTGCGACTCCATCGGCGGATCCCTGCTCGAACTCATATTCTCTATTAACAGTTTTCTCGTGCCTAATTATTTCCGTCGACAATTCCGGCCTTTTACGATCCTCGAAATCTCCTAATTTATCGGCACGACACCCATCCACCGTGGCACTTACTGCACACTAAACCGACGCGCGGACGTTCGTGTATATCCCGTGTTCTTCCGCGGCTATTTTTAGAGCCTATAATTATTCCGAGAATGATGCTCTCCATTACCTGTTTTATTAAGTTACAAATCAAAATGGTACCGACTTGGGCAACCGCCGTAGATTACTGCCGCGATTAATTTACCGCACGTACACGAATTTTCGAAGAATGCATAAAGTCCGCGGCATGATTTATTAGGTAGTTCAACGGCCAGATCAAATACATTGTACACGCGGGATTTATACCCGTGTTGAGCACGAAATTTAGGGTTGCCGTTCGTCGTAAGCGACCGTGATTAATACACTGCGGCCTTTTGTGCGCCTTCGAATCGTTCGGGAGAATTCACTTCTACTTTCAGCCACTTTAGTCAACCGAGGAAATTGAAGAGTGGTCTTTAATCATTGTTATTTGTTAGTCAAGGTTATGTACCATCATTTCCCAAACCTGTTCAACTGTTCCTATGAAGCCTGCATTCGATTATCCCACATTACAAGGTCATTCAACTTAGAAACCATTGCCCTATATATTCGTTTTTCGAGCAGGTGGATCAAGTTGTTCCCAGCTCCACGATATGATCTGACAAGAATCCCATTCTCTCCCAGATCTAGCCCACCTTTCCTAAAAAGTCTAGCTTCGACTACATCAGACACCAAGGTCATTCAACCTGAAACCTTCTCCCTGCATATTTGTCTTCCCAGCAGGTGGACCAAGTCGTCCCCAGCTCTACAACATAATCTCACAAGAATCCTCTCCCAAATTCGTCTCACTTTTTCTCAAAGACCTAGCTTTGACTCTCCCAGATTTCAAGGTCATTCAACCTTGAAATAATTTCCCTACACATCGTTTATTCTTCGATCAAGCTAATCAAGTGGTCCCAAACTCCACAAAATAGTCTCACAAGAACCCAATCCTCTTCCAAGTCAATTTTACCCTTCCTCAAAAATCTAGCTTCGATTATCCTAGATACCAAGGTCACTCAAAAGAGTATATTCCTCAACGGAGCGAACAAAGTCGCCCCATATCGAAAAACCGACATCACAATTATCCGAAATGCGTGCCACAAGTCCTCCAGAATTCAGCTTGAAGAATCCGAGATTCCAAGGTCGGCCGACCTCAAAACCGTTCGCCTGCTTACCGTTCGCCCCGTCGACTAGGTTAATCAAGTCGTCCCCGGGTACACAAAATAAGCCAGCCGTCCGGTTTGCTCGGACGCATACCGATCAATCGGTTAACGTCTTCGTCTTTCGAGGAGCGTGTAGCGATTGCTGGCGTCGGTGGCGTAGCTGGCGTTGCAGGCGATGCGGCCGGCAGAAGAAAGCATAGCTCGTTACGTAATTATTCGATGCTCGTTGTCATGATGTAGACGGCAGTCTGGCCGGCAGTGGCCGGTTCGGAGCGATACCAGGTGCCTTTAAGCATCGTCAGTGGCATCGGCAGCAGCCAGACCAGGCAGCTAGAGCCAGTCAGCCAGCCAGGGCCAGGCAGCAAGCAGCAAACACGGCAACCAGCAACCAGCAAGCAACAAGCGAGCAGCAAGAGCAGCCAGCAGCAGCAGCAGCAGCGACGGCGGTGGCGGCGGCGGCGGCATCGGCACCACCGGTTTCTATCCTGCTGCCGGTGATCACCAATCGCAGCGGAATCGTGCGGAGCCTCCGTTAATGGTACGTTCCGTACGGGTTCGACGCGCGGTGCGTCGACCAGGAAAATGCGGGGAGTCGGATAACCAGGAAACTGGTTTATGCGTGGTTACGCTCCGCGCCTCTAAGTGGCTACCCACTACCATCTATAGATGTTACGTGTTCACGGATACTGTTAGAGGAGAAACACTTAGGAGGGGATTGGCTGGAACGAAATAAAGGTGGACTGACCATTAGATAGAACGGTGGCAAACGATAAGGACAGAGAAAAGAAGCGGTTACCTTGGCGTGCACGTAGCCCCGCGATCACGAACCCGTCAAGGTAGTGGGGTGATTGAGCCGGGAGGATGAAGTTCAAGGAAAATAGTGTATAGAATTTCGAGAAGAGGCTATTTGCTTCTCTACCCGATCCCCTCTGTTTCGTAATCAAGCATCTTGACTGCTGATGGATTCAACGGAAGAAGGATGAACGCTCGGGATGAGATGGATAAAGCGTACCAAAGTAATGTGGTAATTAAACTTTGGTCGTATTACGCCAGCCAACTTCCCCTCTACTTCATCCCTCCTCCTTCTTCACCTCCCCCCACCTCCTCTTCTTCCTCCTCGTTTCCCCTCCACCCTCCCTCCCCTCCCCTCCACCCCTCCCTCTCATCGTCGGTCTCGCTCGCACGCGTTGATCCCTCACGCGTCCTCCAAGAGAATGTCGCGGAGAGATTGATAGTGACCCTACGTTGCTGGCTCTCAGCCTCCCCTTCCTTCCGCATCCACCTTGCTCGCAGCTCTCTTTCGTTGTCCTACTCAAGTCGTATGCCGCGCCGTGACGTTTCTGGTTTTGCTGTCTCTCGAGGAACCGCTTGCCTCTTATCGCGACCGCGCAGCGGAGGTGACGTGTCGCGACTCGTGTGCTTAATCACGATAAAAGATCTTGTCACAAGCCGGGGAGCGGCATCGCGATCCGCAAACCCCGGCCCGCTAACGCCTGCGAGAATGCTTTATTTGCATAAAAGGCTGGCCCGCTGTTCAGGGTGTTACACTCGCCCGGTTCTCTGCTTTTTAAATCTCTCCCCCCCCCCCCTCCCATCCTTGTCCCGGCTCCTCGGCTCACCTTCTGCTCCCCTTTTCGACGGTCGTCGCGCGCGGATTTTGATCCCGGCCCCGCATACGCCGGATCCTCCGCACGCTATCATTGAATGAGACTGCCACGGATGCCGCCTATCTTCCCGATGTCTACCGCGTGTGCTCCTGACAGGGTACTTCCGAATCGATAGAGGCAGGTTTCTGTGCTACGTCGTGCTATCTGCGAGGATTGCTACCCTTCGTAACCGTGCGTTATCGGCTGTTCCGCTCAAATGACGGGAATTTGCAGCAATGATGTTGCATACGGCACCGCTCGTTTTTCAATAGACCCCCGACCGGGCCGAAGAGAATCATTCTCACGGATAGAGGCTTTCGGAGATATCCCAACCATCGTGTTTCGATTCCTCTTTACGCGATTGCTGGCAATGGAACGGCTTTATGGCAGTTTAAACCACTTTATCCCGGCTGCTTCCACCGTTCATGCGGTTTTAAAGAGTTGCCTGGGTACATTTGCCGCGCGATGACAGGTGTCTTCTTCGTAGTGCCTCGACTGTCTGTTATTCATACGCGGGCGACGGAATTGTTCGATATGATCTGAATATTAATTCTTTTTACTGGCGAACAATGACATATTGTTAAGAAAATGTTCAGTAAATGTTATAGAATCTAGGCTTAATGTTGTTTTCTCGTCCCTTGCAAGGCGGTGACTGCGTCAGTTTTAACCCAGTATTTAAATCGGTCACCTAATTATTAAAATTATAATTAAATAAAATAATTTGCTGTTACATTAGGATCAACAAAGAGAAAATATAAACTTTACTCAAATTTATTACGGAAACCGAAATTCTTAAACTGATCTAATGAAAAATGTCTTCGTCGCTAATAAGCAATTGATGCGACGTTAAACGCTATATAAAAAAATTGTTACAATTGCCTAGCTAATAGATAACCGTACAAAAATCGAAAAATGAGTCGTGTCATATGACCGAACTTTTCAATTTTAATTTGACCGAATACAATTTTATGCCATGCTAATGTCTCGCACGATTTGTTCAATTTTTGGTGCATCTTGATAATAATTCCAGCTCTCCAAGTAACCAAAACGCATAAATGATTTGGAACTTATTCCGAGATTGTAAATCGATGTAACAGTATCGAAGAACGAAGTTAAGACATCTCTCCGAGACCACAAATACTGTTGATTGCCGCGTTGATCGCGATTGGCCGACATAATCGTGTAAACCGAGTGTAGAGATCCGCAGAAGCAGAACGCACTAATAGAGTAATCAAGGTTTTACGAAGAAATCACCGGGATTTTGCGAACATTCCGCGAGCGTCTATGCGGCAGTCGCCGGCTGTCAAGGCGGAGATCAAACCGAGATATAAATTAATTCAGGGAAGAATCGGCAAAAAGTTAACCGACCAATCAGCAAGAAGAGATTGACTAACGTGGCAATGGATTCCTAAAAGGTCGGTGGTGTTTTCCGTGGTAATTGCCGAAGTCTCTAATCGAGCGGCAATCATCCCGACAAAATGGACGTGCGTGTTTGCGCCCGGCGCGGGGCATCCGTCCGAGTTCATAACTCAACGGGAATAGAGAAGGAAGCTCGCGGTGTTCGGAGTTTTAGAGAGTCCGAGTGTCTCCCGATGAGTTATTAGTGTCGGCGGAATGGTGATCTAAGCGGAGCGGAGGGCTGTAATTCGTTCGAACGAGGGTTTCTGTTGTGGCCGTGGCTTCGGCGCAGGATGATAAGAAAAGTGGAAATGAAAAACGATTAAAGGAAGGTGTTCGTACAAGGTCGTGAGACACTTGCGTGTCTGAGGAGAGCTGGGCCCGCGTATAATGGCACTACCGCTCTCCCTGATTGTCATTACCGTTGCTTTCCACGTTCATCAGTTTCTTACAGCGAGAACGCGCCGCGTGGGTTTGCAACGCGCGCGAGCAGTCGGCAACAGCTACAGTAGCAGCACGAGCACCAACACACCAGCACCGGCAGCACCTACACCAACACCGGCGACAGCAGCACCAATGGTGGAAGAGAAGAGAAGAGAAGTCGTTGCTCTAGGAAAACGTTGATCGCGGATAAAGCCTCTCTCCGCCTCGGAAGAATATAGCCCAAGTCCTTTTATGCGATTGCACTCGTTTCTTTGGCTTAAAGTCCCTTCCTGTTCACCCACGACGTTTCAAACGGTTTATTCCGCCGTCCCGTTTCTCGAAATCGCGGCAAGAACGCAATTAAAGGTTCTGCCGTGGAACAAAACCGCGCGCCGAGCCGCGCCGAGCCGCGCCGAGCCGCGCGGCGTACGAAGTCAAGGAACGATGGAAGAGGGAACGGTGGCAATTAACTCACCTTTCGTATAATCGATAACCTCGACGAAGCCCGCCGGATCGTCGAACGTAAATTTCATCGGGCAAGACGACGACAACTACCACCGCCGCGCCGCTCCGCCATTCTGCCTCCAACCACCAACACTTTCTCGATCGTGCAGAACGTACGTTCTCCCCACGCTTGATTTACCAAACCGCCTTCCTCCCCGTGCCCCTACCCCCGCTTCCATCTTCCACTGAAACAGTGCTTTTGCTCGAGTCTTTCGCGGGGAATCAACCCCCTGCCATGCCGCCGCCTACATCATCCGTGCCGCAGCCTCTTTCGAAACTTTTCCGCGATTTACGCCCTCGTCGACTCCGTCGTCTCCGCGAAGCCTTAATTGCTTTCAGATCTCGCTGCTTGTACAGACCGACTCGGGAATCCACGGCGACCTCAAATTAGCCGGAAATTTATTCTGCGCGAATAAATACTTTCAATTAAAATTTACCGGATACCAGGTACCTTTACTTTTCCCAACGGGCGCGACTCCTCCAAGCAACACCTGGCTTACCGCCGAACGGAGGAAATTTGTTAAACGAATGCTGTATTCAAGTCTGACGGTACATTGCGACAGCTGGGCTTCCGGCGAATAGGGAACAGTTTTTCCGAACAAGTCGGCTGGATTTCGAAGTACCGTTCTCGATCTTCTCCGACCCGCGGATTCGAGAGATATTCAAATTTGTCCGCGGATTTTTCAATGGAATTACTGGAATGGCATCGCTTGAACAATTTCGACGAGACTTTATTATTTAAATACTATTTTTATTGTTTTTCTCAGGCGATCCTTTTGGAAATAACTGCTTCGTATGTTTGTTAAATCTTCAGCAGCTCAGCGAACTTTCGCTGGGAATTTTTAAATGGAAAACGATTGGATAGAATCTAAAAAATAAGCATTCGAAGCATTCGATGTAAATTATGATATTTCTTCGATAAATGAAAATTGCAAAATGGCGGAACATTTGACGAAACACGTCTTTCCATTTCTGCCTCGAATGCACCGAATCCAGAACTAGGTTGCCCGTAGTGCACATTTACCAGCGACAATTATTGTTACTAAAACCAACGCGTCGAACGATTGTTCAAAACAATATTGCAGGCATTCCGACGTTGATGCATATCCGTCCGCACGGAAAGAACTGTTTTATTCAAGCAGCCCGCGGGGTCTAAAGTCAACCTGTTACCTGCACACGCGACCAAATTCCAATCTGAGTTTATGGCGTTTGGACGAAACAGGTTTCTGTGACCCTATTCTTCTTAATGCCGGCGAACTCCTTAAAATTCTACCTACACAGTCCCAACCGGACTCACATTTTTTCCCCGATTAACCTCTTCGAATACGCTATCCGAAAATATTCAACGACGCATAGAATTTGATCCGGCTCGAACGAGACGAATTAAAATAAACCGAAGCGGCTCGAACAAGCTGCACGATCGTTCAACTTTAATATTTATTCGCATGCGAACGGTGTCGCGAATAATTCGCCGGCGGTTCATTCTTGTTTCAAATGAATTTTCATAATTAATATCTTCGCCAATTTGGCTGCGAGTGAAACGTAATTGCGGGCACCGTCGAAGTTCATGCTTCTCGTAATCATCTCCGCTGTCCGAATACACTCGAATGAAATAAATGTATCCGTTCTTGAATCATGTTTAATGCATAAGATCGGCGGAACCCTGACGCGTTACGACGTTTCAATTATTTCGCGAGAAATGTGTTCGGGGAGACTCCTAGCAGCGCGATTAATTATCGCTGGGACGCGTGTTTTCTCACGCGGTCTCTTTCGAAATAATCGGTAATTTCCAGGGGCTAATTTTTGGTTCTTCCGCGACAGCCTAATGGATCGCCTCATTGCGCGGTGCTTAATTGAGGAAAATTTATCGGGCCCCTCGAAAGTCATGCAGAATACGGCGACAGTGGTTCCGCGCGGACGAGGCCAGCTGCCATTTTATAACACGAATAGCCGTAATTGAAGTACGTTTTAATAACGCGACATCAATCAAATTACAGTCCGCAAAAATGATCCGGCAGCATGTGTACACGAGCGTAATTCCAGGCGGATGATATGGTGGCCGAACGAATGAGACATGACACGGGCTGCGTAGCTGTATGTCAAATTGGCGCACTGGTAATGACTGAATAATGCATTCATACTGTGAAGGGCTCCTCTATTAGCATTGTTAATGTATTGCGCGGGTACAGCGTTAGCGAATCTATTTGATTCTACAACATTCATACGGTCCCGTCTAATGGAAAATTGGTGGCTTTAATATTGTCACTTGACTATTACGGTCGCTGTTTATCGACGATCCGCGGAGTTTTCCATTCGAATTAATTAGGAATCGACGGTTTCTCGAGTAATGAAATCGTTATACAGTAACTAAGTAGCAGTTAAAACGCGTTGAGCTTCATCGTCGGCATCGGTTTAGGTGATCGGTTGTTTCCACTGCACAAGTTATGCATTTTTCCAGTAGATGCGCATCGCTGTGCACTCGCCCCGTCACGTAGCTTCAATCGAGGATGAAACAGAACTGTCATCGTTCTTTGTCGGTTTATTCTTTTGCTAGCTATTTCCTGACCTCCAAATACTTGTAAATATTTTGCTTAGGGGCGACAAGTTCTGTGAACATCAGCTAGCAGTAATTTTTAAGATAAAATTTAGAAAATATTTGATTTTTTAGCATTATTTACGGCAGACTCAAAGATATAAGAATGAATATTTTAAATATGTTTTTGCGTAAGAAGCGAAAGTGTATACTGCAAAAAGATTTCAGATGAGAAATTTGATTTTTGTGCATTAGAAATTACCGATGGCTGTTCAATCATAGTTTCGGCGGCGTGCGGACGCTTTTTACATGCATGCGACATCTATTTTCCGAAAAAATGCGCATATTGTACCTCGGTGCCTCGTACGTATTCTAATTTCCGTCCTGTTTCACGGTTCCGTCGAAATCCACCGGCACAATTCCGCGATTCAGCGCAAGAAACCGCGGCTCTCGTTTATCCGTCAAACAAACCGTGGATTCCCGGCTCTTTTTCGGCGCACGATTTTTTTGCGCGGAATGCGAGATCGACGAAGCGGCTATTTGCGATATAAACAACGCCATCTAATTTTCGCGGGAACGGCCCGGCCCGAGGCTGTTACGCGGAAATAAATCTGGTCATGGTTGCCTGTCCCGCGTAGAATCGCAAACAGCGATTCTTCTCCCGCACAAATAAGTCCCGTGGGGCTTTACAGCACGCTGATTCCACGTTTTTATCTTTAAGTGAACGTTCCAGTTCCGTTTTCATTCAGACCGACTTCACTTTTGCTTGGATTCTGCGTCCGATTCCTCGGAATAAAGCAGTTCTTTTATGGCGAGTGTATCTTTCTGGAAAAGCCTGCTCGACGTCCGTGAATGCGTACTTCGCACGCACACAGAACCCCGGGATACCTCTAATGGTGTAAGTTTATTTTCCGCGAGCGTCTGTTCCACCGATTTTGCCCTTTTTTATTCTTCCGCTCTCCTTTTTCCTGGTCGCTTTTTGTTGCGCCGATGCCGGAGCCTAATTCTCGGCGATGGCTCCTTTCTGGGAACTTCGGGGAACTCGGGGGGACGCGTTAAATTTTCAGGGGAAGCGCAATTAAGGTGATGCGCGCGAGTTCGCGTGCTCGCGAACGTGTGGGTCACCGTCGTTTGTCGTAACAATGTTATCTCGCCGGTTTACGGGGGCCGTTTCAAATGTGGGATTCCGTGATCGGACTCGGCTGATTCGCCGTGGAATCGTTCACCTTCGCGCGCGCGCCCGCGCGCACACACGCACCGAAATTCCCACGGGCCCGACTGCGATCTTTCCCATTATCGGTGAAGATAATTGAAGGCTCGGAAAGGCTATCACAAATTGATCGTTAAATCGTTGATGCGATCTACTGTTAACGGCGCCGACAAATTCAAACGAATGAAGTTTCCGCGAACCGATTCCGGCGGGAAGATAAATCGTTTCAATAAACGTCTCCTGCGATCGGGCCGCGCCGGGAAATTCGCCGCGGCGAATTAAAAATCCCGCCGCGGCACGGGATTGTCGCGACGTTGTACCTGGAAACCCTGCGCTTCTAAATTCCGCGAGGCGGCCGCGCGCTAATTAATGGTGTAAACGATGAGCGCGCGCTGTTCTCTTTATTAGAGACGGACCGCAATGATCAGTAATTGTGCGGTTTGTTTTACCGCGTTGGAGAGTGTCTATTTAGCGGAGGACTGTTTTAATGGATGTGGTTTACTGAATCAAATCTGCACACGTCACGAGGGACGAACTGTTCGCGACCGGCTCGCGGCTGTCGCTTTTTGCACCCACCTGGCGCGATGTTCCTTAAAGATTTCTATTTTCAAGTCCTTGCTGTGCTTTAACGAGTCGGAGTGGGGATTTCTAGTAACAAGCTGTTGCACCAATATTTTCAACTAAAAATAAGGTTTCTTTTCTTCTGGGAAATTATTGCGGTCGAAAAAGTTCTGATCATTGTAATTATAAAAGGGTTAAAGGGGGAGATTGAACGTTCAAAAAAGAGATATTTAGCTATTTGTTTAAAACGTAAGACCTTGATGAAATTTATCACCTCTTGGCATATATATTATTTAACATTTCAAGATACAAAATGTTTTTTTTGTTACAGTTTATCGACTTTTAATGAAATATTACATATTATAAATCTCACCGTCGACGGTGCACGATTGTTATCCTTCGATTTAGAATGAAAAATCGAACGTCATTTTCTCCATAATAACATTACACGTCGCACGAACTAACATCCTTCATAATAACAATTATTTAAACTACTTTTATCTCATAATTAAGTTAGAAATTTATAGCAAAAATGCTCCAGCAAAACAATGCTATACTGCAGCATGGACCTCCCGTCAACTGGGAGGTCCACAAGGAATAATATGCATTATTTAATCAAAAGCCGATCCAATGTAACAAAGAAAAATATTTTGTATCTTGAAATGTTAAAGAATATATCTGCCAAGGAGCAATCAGTTTCATCAAGGTCTTATGTTACAAAAAAATGACCAAATATCATCTCTTGTTCGAGCGCTTCACACGAAGTCTCCTCCCCCTTTCAGGTTCCCAATGCTTAATGACTCGGTAAGCGCGCGATATAAATTTTTACGAGCCAATTTGGGAGCCGGGAGCAATATTTTTAAACAGTTTTCTGTGCCGCTGTCGTAAAACGACTTCCACAAACGTCGACTCGACCGACCGGTTGACAAAACAATTCGCGAAGACAATTTTGAATAATTTTCCGCGCTAAATGACTAACCAGTTTGAACTCAGACGGTTCCCAGGTACGTACGTTCTCGCCTTTCAGGCAAATTTTAACGAGCTCAACTGTACTTTCGCGAACAGCAACCCTGTCTTCCTAATTATGTTAATTAAATTACCGTTCGGTAGCGCGTTTCTAGAACCGCGAGGCCTCGGCCGACAAAAGCAACGCCGCCTTTTCGATTTTCGCCGCGCGCCCCGCCCCATTGGCCCCGTCCGGAAATGATCCCTGCAGGAGAACGGGGGAAGCGGGCGATATTTCTGATTAAGAAGCCAATTTACCATTCATTTAGCATTCGGTCAAACAATACGGCCACGAGGAACGTTCGCGAATGCAGGGTGCCCCGCGATCCGTGCGCAAGATGCAGATGGGTCGACGAACAATCGAAGAATTCGCGATAATCCAATTTACGAGACGTTCCGATTAAACGAACAAGATAAAACACGAAAGGATTGAGGCAGGGACGGCGCTGGGGAAGGGATTACCGGGGCACTCAAGGTAACGCTACGGTATTCGAAGCACGTGTAGTCCGCACATTAGCATCACGGCCGGGACATTTTTATCGCGCTCGCAACCCCGGCTGCATCAACTTCCCCGGTAATCTCTTATCATAATTCAAATTTCATCAAGGCGAATAGGAGCGTCTCGTCGAGCCGCGGATAGAGAGGTTCGCGACGAGATAAACAACCGATACAAGGCATCCGGCTGAGTTGTTCATCTTTATTCTGGCGTTCGCGGGTTTCCCTGCAAGTAGAACGTTCGTTGATTGTGATTCAATCTCGACTATCGATGGTGTTCATTTCGATACATTGCTGGGGTACCTTCTTTTAGCGCCATTCGATTTTTGACTTTCTTTTGACGGTATTTTGAACATAGTTGGTTAAATAAATAAAATAATTATCCGAATGAATCTTTTTTAGGCGATTGTTTGTTAAATAATTATTTCGAAAAGACATTCTATCATTTTTAGTTAATATTTAAAAAATTTGAATAGAAATTTGAATTTAATTTTTAAGAAATTTGAATATTTTAAAATTTGATAACGTTTACAAAAATAAATTATAAAACGTCTGTAAAACCTGCTAATTGAAAAATTTAAAAAAGCAAGAAGAAATAAGAAATAAAATTGCTACTTTTTAAAAATATTAAGAAAACAATATTTTCTCAAGTGTAACCTATAACGATGCATCGTTATCCTATACTGAGAAGGTCGTGTCAATTATGCCAAAATTATGTCAAGGTTATATACAGTATCTGAAAAAGTTTCACACTTCATCTCAACCCTCTATGATCCCATTTAACTTTCAGGTCATATGCCAACATGTCGAGATTTTGCCAAACAATTTTATTTACATAATGTCTCTGAGATAAGCAATAACAATTTTGATGACGGTTGCCAGCACCATCAACCTGAAATATCAGAGTAAATGCCTCACAACTAGTGTGCAGATAGATATTTAACAACAAAATTGAACCCATAGATCGATAAAATAGCGCATACAGAGAGGTCATCCTTTTACAGTGACTTCTGAAAGTCAAAATATGATCCAAGATGCATACAGCAGCATTCCCTAAGAACAACGCCACCGATTTATCGTCGACGCAGAAGAGCGTGAACACGGAGTCAGGCGAAATGGATTCGTCAAGGACTGCGTTAATCATTCTGTCCGGAGATTAATGCCGTCGATTTCGCCGCGTACGAAACCAGCGTGTCTTCAAGACCCCGGGAGGGTAAACAAAACGGAGGAGTCCACGCGGTTCCGGTTTTGACATTCTAATGACTCCTGTTTTTGTCAGCAGCGCGAACAAGAGTGGGAGAGGGATAGAGCCCGGCTACCGCCGCCACCACTAACACCATGCCACCGATTAACTATCGCGAATGTATTGTGCGTGACGTCGCTGCCTTATGTATCCGCGTAATTAGCCGATCTTGCAGCGGGGCTGGAGCTAATGAAGGGTACTCACACGCATCTAGCGAGGCTACCGAGTACCCCAACGATGACTAATCTCCGCTTGTGCCTCATTGACCGATCGTTATGGCTTCGGTAACGACAGAGAGCATTCCCTCTTCTTCTTCTTCATCTTTTTCTCCCGTAACGGAAGAGAAACGGTAGAACGAGGCAGACGGATAACCGAACGTCCACCGCGATCGCTCCTGAGAAACGTTTAGACGCTCTGGACGATAATACCGATCGCATACCGGTCGAATCGACGCACATTGCGTTATTTTGCTCGCGGACATGTCGGTCTCACACAGGCGACACAATCGTCATTGTCTTCTTTATCGTGTGACGCGAGTGCCGGATTTTTTGTCGAACCGGTCCCATTCGAACAAGAAACGTTTGAAATGCTTCGTGTAACGAGTCTAACCCTTTCGTGTAAGTTGCTTTCTGAGATCTCTTTGTACTTTTGCTTATCTTCGAGTACAATGAATAAACACAGTGTGTGAAAATTTTAATTTAATAAGCAGAGTCCGCCTACGTTTTATTGCTCACTCAGAGCATCCTCCCACAGCATGTGACAACAATTAACCCCTTGCAGTCGGATGACGATTCCGAGGCGCTAATGAAAAGCATACTGTGACTTCAAAGAATTTTTCCTGAAATCGTGAATAAGAATCGAAGGACGATAGAGAACTTCAAAGTCGGAAGAAATGTTTATAGTTCGGTAGTTAAAATATAAGTACAAAGGGTTAAAAAGGAATGTCCACTCTACGATGTTTCGAGCATCGCGCAGTTTTGCCGAACGGTTGCGATAACATCTGTTAGTAACCTACCCACTGTTCGTTATTTCCGGCAGATTCGTTTTCCGCGACATTAGCGGTAGCCGATCGAGGGAAACCCGATCTAGGGTCCATCGCAACCGCGTATTAAGGATGATAATTCGTCGCAGACGATTACAAGGGCTCCGCGGTTCGAAATTGATTCGCGTCGCGCCGCGGTAGACGACAGGAAGATGTTTACTAGATGGTATTTATGATAATCATAAACAAGCCGGTCGTTGTCTTCGGCCGTTACCTCGCTCGGGAGAAAGCCCCGACGGACGGGAGAGGAGGCCTCTCCGCCGTTGAGCTTTATATTAAAGGACTTCGAATGAAATCATACGCTGGGAGCAACAGTTTTACGTGCGCATAAATATGTAAATTCCTAATAATACAGGATATTGGAAGAACTAGTTAGACGCCGGGGTAATCGTTCAAACCGAACGAGAGCTCGGGAGGCTTCTCATGCACGTACCTGCGCCGCTGTATAATGCGCGGTCGTGTGCACTTATCAAAAAAGAACGTGCCTATCAAGGATTTGAAAGAGCGCGGTCGGCTCGACGCGTTTTACGAGGGCTCCCGTGGAGACGTATAGTCTTCTGCTTTTTCCGATCGGGTTAAATCAGTTCGGACACATATTTTCTTCCGAAGACGTTCTTAGGTCTGCCGCACGCACGCGGTTTTCCTGGCTCCGGCGACGCGGCCGGAGCATTCATTTTGCGTGTAAATTTAGCGTTGCTCTTTGGGCAACGCCCCTTTGCAGCGATCACCGCCCGGAGTACTCCGGCTTAAATTAGATCGTGCACATTTGTTAAAAAGCCATCGCGCCGCCGCCGTGCTCGTGCAAACGCGTGGAATTTATACTTCCCGCCTTACTTATAGGTTAGGTTCGAACGCCATCTATATTCGTATACAGGGTGGCCATTCTAACGGTCACGCCGATTTCTTCTGACAAGAAATGTTTGGAATAATGCTAATTAATGTTGATCAGTACTTTGAAGAGAATAAAGTGCAATAATAAAAATTTGGAAACTTATTTTTTTTTATAACAGTATAGCTGACGAAAAAACGAATTCAACGACCTATTGTTGTTAATTCCTAGATATTAGGATTACTGTATATATAAGAGTTAAGATAAAATTTAGTTTACTCAACCTAAAATCTGTCCAAGTGTCACTTTATTATTCGGTAATTGTCTTTTTAATTACAATGGTACGATAAGCATATTCATCTGAGTTTTTCTTTCCCGCTTTGTCAAAATTCTCAACAAAATTTCTTCAACGTCTTTTAGCAGTAGCGAAAGTGCATGTAATTTTCGATCCATTTGTAAAAATTGTTTCGTTTCCTCTACACACCTGTTCTGTCTGATAGACCGTAATCTGCTGTATTATATGCTTTGTAGTGCTTCATAATAATATACTATATAATGCAATATAATATAGTATATAATGCAATATAATATACTATAATATATTATATTATATGTAATGAATGCATCGCATGCAAATCGTATGCGAAGCATGCGACTGGTCGCACGCGTCCGACGATAATAGAGGACATCATCTGCGCGTGGACGTTGTGTCTAATCGTAAACAGCGAACGCATACGTCCAGTCATTTACGTCTGACGCTTACAGGAAAACCTATCTTTAGGCGAACGCAGATTCGACGCAGCGTCAGCGCGAGATACGTCGCTCGATTCCCACCAACAGAATTTCAACGCGAAATGCTTGATTCGAATATTGACATTTCACACATAGAAATTTTTATCAGCCATATTAAAAATGTCCAGAAATGTGGAACGTGCCAGTCGACGGATGTCACGATAAAATAGAAGTCCGTGGATCGAAATATGCAGTGCCATTTGCGATAATTTTGATGAAAGAGAGGAGCGAGATAAAAACAAAATATGTAAACGTCGCCATTACACTATAATTTTACTATATAATATTATTAGACTATGTCGAATTTTATTTTGAATTGTTACTTAAATAATTATTTTTCATGGAGAAATGACAAAATTCTGCGTCCTAGATTTTTCAGTAGAAATGTCAGGTAATGCTTTCTTGGATCATGGATTCGGGATTAATTTTTTAGCGAAACGTTCAAGCAAAACGGTAAAAATCCTCTGTACGGGCGAGGCGGGGTGATCTGTCTTTTCGCGGTTAGTATTCGCCGAACGTGCGAGTCGTAAAAAAGAAATTTCTGGATCTCTGTAAAATCACGGTAAGGCTTGCGCGATAAAAATTCATTTTGCTCTCTGATACATAGTTATCTGTGCGACCCCTAGATAGCTCTCGAGGTTATTTTTATTTAAGATAATAATTCCTCCGAGCATTTCTCGTCGTTGATACATCCGTGGTTAATTCCTGAATTTTGGTACGTTTGCAGGTACGTGTTAATTCGACAGTAATTATTATAACAATTTTGAAAGGATGACAAGCATGACAACAAATTGATTGGTATAATTATTATTACCATTATGCTGACAAAATATTCCGACAAATTTTCTTCTTAATACTTCCTGTCAAATCATCGTATTCCCTAAACAAATGTTTCGGCATTAGGCTAAATTGAAGCTCACATATCGAATTGAAGGTCACCATAATTAGCAGAGAGAAATGAAGGAAAGTAATGTAGTACGAGATCATTAGAACAACAAATAGGTACTAGGATTATTAAAATGGAAAAACGATTAGGGAAGTGGAAGGAGAATGACACTGAATGTATCTAGACTCAATGCGATTTTTATTACAGCATATATGCTTCGATTAAGAAATTTATTGAATCATTTCCCGCGGAGAACTCTTTAAATCTCAGCGATTACAAAATGAGAAATGCGGAACCGGTTATATCGACCGCTGAATGAAATTTAGTTTTAAGAAGCGAGGCGAGCAGACGAAAGACTAACGGTGGTCATCCCAGTCAAAAATGCCGGACGAACGTTCGGTCGGCAGGAAATAAACGCAATCCAGCAGTCACGGGCACCTAATCAGGCAATTATTTGAGTCGTCTACGTTCCCACAAAACCTGCTTACGCAATCGGGTGCGTGGATGAGATTCCGGCGCGTCGAAGAATGTGGAGGTAGTAATGATAGATCCATCGCCGTTAGATCGATAATAAACAGGTGGGACGGCGTACAGTGTTTTCAGACAGCTCCTAACCGCTCAAAACTATGTTTCAACAATCAAATCATTGAAATGGTTAAATCAAATCATTAAAAATCATTAAAATCATTAAAATCATTAAAAATCGTAAAAATCATTAAAAATCATAAAAATCATAAAAATCATTAAAAATCATTAAAAATCATTAAAATTATTAAAAATCATTAAAAATCATTAAAAATCATTAAAAATCATTAAAATCATTAAAATCATTCAAAATCATTAAAATCATTAAAATCATTAAAATCATTA
>CM052162.1:18651328-18729765 GCA_028455555.1 Augochlorella aurata | reverse complement strand
ATTAAAATCATTAAAATCATTAAAATCATTAAAATCATTAAAATCATCAAAATCATTAAAATCATTAAAATCATTAAAATCATTAAATCAAATCATTAAAAGATCGTTAAAATTATCACAAATCATTGAAATCATTTAATCAAGTCATTGAAAATCATTAAATTCAAATAAAAAAATGAGTTAGGCTACTGATAACTATGACTTTACAGAATTGTTTTTCTTAAAAATTTGAAATATTTCAAGTAAAAAATGACATTAAAGTTAGGAACGAAAATATTAGAAACGGTGGTAAAAGTATTTTATTTACACTTTCCGATGCTGTCATGCCTTTAACAATTAATTAACCTTATCTTAATTGCAGAAAATACAGTAGAGTAAGATGTTAGGACAATACACATAAATAAATTAATATGACAGTAACGTATAAATTGAGTGTATATACAGCTGTGTCTTTAATCACAAACTGATGGAGCTATAAGAATAATAATAATATAATAATATAATATACCTATATCTAAAACGCCACTAAATGAAATTTATAATGATTCAGTGTGAGCATCTCCTATTACGATGAAAGACAGGAAACCATAAAGAACCTCTTAATACTAACACGTAAATTCTAGTCAAATTTATGATCTTTGGAGATTTAGAAGCCAAAAAACATCACAAGTTACGTAATAGAAAATTATCGAAATTAAGACTTTCGAGCGATCAGGCTCTCATTTAAAAACACTGCGTAGCGGTTTCTCGAGCGAGCGTGGCTCCGAAAAAAAAATGGCGATAACACGGTTTTGCGTGGGACAGGTTCGTTGGCTCGGGCCGAGCGTGGCTCGAGATGAGATTCGAGGGTATCGACGAAACAGGAAATCAATCGTCAGCATCGCCAATAAGGAAGCCAATCCGACAGGGATTAAACCGCGGTCGGGAAATGCCTTGACGCAGCAGAAAATGCTCCGGCTTCGAGGGTCCCGATTATCGGAGGCCGGCAATTAAATCAGCCCCTTTTCTACAATTACTGCCCGGGACAAAGATGCCCGAAGATCCCGAGGGCGGCCGACGACTATCGGCGGAAACCGCTCGCTAAAACCGGATCAGTTTTTAATGGGACGCCTGTGCCCGGCTGTTATTGAATTAATAGTCCAGCCGGCACGATAAAACTTGACCCGGCGATGACGTTGTAATTTAACGCTTCAGGTGTAGCGCGCTTCAACTGAAAAGCTGCGGACCGACCCCTAACCGCACGTCCGCCGCGGGGACGAGGAATCTCAGCGAGAACCAAAGGGTCTCTCGGACACGTCAACCTTTAACCTACGGCCAGTCCTACGACGAAAGTTATCGCGGACTCGTGTTTGCCGTTCCGTTTCCACGTTACACGAATCAAGTAAAACCTGTCGCTTGACCCCGGATTTTTGCGCAGTTTTAAAGGAGAATTTGGATCTTTATGCACGTTGCAGTGTAAAGGCTAGTTTTTCGAAGCGGAAATGAGATGATGACTTCTATTATCCTTGTTAAAACATTTTAGGAGACCTTTCAACGCGCGCAGAGTTTTTTAAATCTGGACTAAGGAATTGAATTTTTTTTTTAATGCGACTTGTTTACTGTATAATTATTGAAATACGTTCTTTTAATTTTGCTATTACTTGGAATAAGAAGTAAAGAAAGCTCTTGTTTTTTAATTTTTTTATTTTAATCTGGAACGAAAATTTAATAAATGAATCTGTATTTCTCCGTAATTTATATGTGTATTATAGATTTTCTGAAATCAATTGTCGCATAATCAAGCTAGAGTTATTGAAAAATGTAAAAATTACCTGTTTCTGAAATCCGTAAAAAAATGCGTTTTTCGCGATCTTTAATTATTTAATTGGAATTCGCATTCTAAATATTTCGTAAAATTTAGCAGAAGAAGCTAAATTTAAAAAATATTTAATATTAAATTTGAAAGTATTTGTTTGCCGCTTCTCTTTTCGTATCCTTCTTAATCTAATTCTTAAGATGGCACCTGGATAACAAATAAAACTAGCTCGAAATTTAGCCTGATTTCATAGCGAAAACGCTCGTAACTCGAGGGTTAAAAAAATCTATAGATCCCCCATCGTCAATGTAAGCTGTAACAGTAGTTTCCCAAAATTCGTGCAGAATGTAACGAAGCGACGGTTGATTTAACATTTGAACACGAACGTTTCTATATCCCTGAAAACAGTCGCTTCCCTTTCCTCTTTAGGGGCTCGCTTTATATCTTCTTTATAGTGTGTCTAGCCTGCACTGCGACAGATTTCATAACAGACTCACGCTGTGATCTACAGGATCGCGTGCTGCGACAGTATCGTTCAAAGAGTCGTATCAAACAAAGTTGCGCAACTCGTCGATAAATCGTAACGTGTGTGGGCTGTCTAACATTCAACTCGGGCGGTAGTTCGGGCTCGTTTCCGTTCGGGTGATGTCACGTGAAATATTGTAAACGGTCCGCAATAATCTCCTACGCGATGTCGAGTCTCCGTAAAATGAAGTTACAACATTGTTCGCGAAAGGAAGCCCGTCCGATACTTTGTTCGCAAAATGAAATCCGCGCCCACTTCCCCGGAAATTGAAAACCGTAGAAATTTTTTCATGAAATGAAAACCCGCGCAAACTTTTTCAAGTAATGATAATACGATTCCCAGTTCGAAATCGATCCGCGGAGGCTAATTTAGCGCGGTTGTAATTTTTAGGACGTCCGAGAAAAGCTCGGAATAAAATATCGGATGTTATTCAAGGATCGCCGTCTAGCCGGTTAAAAAGCGTCGCTATACCAATTTAATCGACGACTGCATATTCGAAATTATCTTCGCTACACCGTGGTTGACGTCGAGCAGCCCCCAGCTTTTATTTCGTGCCATTACGGCGCTCCACAATGAGCGGCCCTCTATTTGCATATTCGCGTCACGGCGATACAAAAACCGTCGTATTTATTTCACTTGTACAGTTCCGCCGGCAATTAAGATTTTTTGCGCCCGCGGCCGGGGTCCGCGAGTTCGTTTCACCTCGAAGACACTTTGTACATACGGGTTTTGCGAACGGCGGTCAATATTTGGAAGCGTGCATCGCCGGCGTTCGCAAATAAGGGACTACTTTTTCATACGGCCGGCCGATTCCGGTACGAAAGGGTTAAACGACTGCGTGCCCTTATCCGCGGAACGCGCGCGCCGATGGAACCGAGCCGATTTCTGCGCGCACCGGTTAATAGAGACGGATTCCGCCGGGATTCTCGGAGCGGAAATTATATTTTGACGTCGACCGACGTCGACCAACAACAGACTACGGTGTCTCCGCGTTTTCCGTGGCTCCGTGCTACGATAATTCTCGTTGTCTCCGAAACGCCGATATATCATTCGCGAAAGTTTTATTCTCTACACAGCGCGGACCGATCGGCGGCTTGTGTGCAGACGGGCAACGCGTGCTGCGAGCGGCTTCGAATCTGGCTAGACATTTTCAAACACTTCGAAAAAAAGAAGCGATAGTGGATACAATACGAAATCAAACTTAGTTACTTCGATTAGTATTCTACTGTTCTTGTTGTTTTTGTCTTTATTTTTTAATTTATAACATTTATTTCTAGAAAAATTTAGTAAGATTTTTAGTAATTTATTCCTTGTTACGGTGTCTACTGTTCTTTTTGTTTTTGTCTTTATTTTTTAATTTATAACATTTATATTTAGAAAAATTTCGTAGGATTTTTAGTAATTTATTCCTTGTTACGGTGTCTACTGTTCTTTTTGTTTTTGTCTTTATTTTTTAATTTATAACATTTATTTTTAGAAAAATTTAGTAAGATTTTTAATAATTTATTCCTTGTTACGGTGCAGTGGGTTAAATACATTTCTCGAATTGTTTACAGAAAGCGACAATTTCTGGGTTTCCAATGGTGTAATATCGATTACAGAAAATAAAGAAAAATGTATTGAACATCGATTGATTTGACTGTTTTGGTACTTCATTTTTCGGAATTCTATGGACAAAAGTATTTATGTTTATTTCTTGACTCACCTAGTGGTGCAACCGGAAGGTCGATTACAGCAATGATCTAAAACAGAAAAATCGAAGAGATTATTAATCGATACAGTGCCGATTCAACTACAATCAACAGGGAACAATGAAAAACAGAAAACACGAAAACGTCTGACGTCCATAAATATATCCCCTCTGACAGAAAGTGGCGTCCCGTTTTTCTCGTAAATTTATTTTTGAATAATCGCTAAATATTTGCACGAGTACATATTTACATTATATTTAATTACACATGTGTTTCATCCTCCTGCGACGTGTACTAAATTCTTTCTAATTATCCCCCAGCTTGTAAACAAAACTGGACCCTTCCAGCACAATTTTATAGTCGTCGACAACCGGCAACCATAAACACGATTTTCGTTTACAAGCCGAGTGACAATTGGACAGAATTTACTTTATTTCTCCTCAAGGTCAAAATACACGATTTTCAAAGAAAAAGCAAAGAAGATGAACAGACTCAGGGCGAGGCCACCAAAGTAAATATTTACAAAATAATCAGCGAAAGAACCATGCGGTGTTCCGCCCTATTAATCCCCTGATCGACGACGGGATCGAGCGACCTCCCATCGCGTCGGAAAACGATTTCCGCGAGTTTTTCGAGCAGAAACATAATCGTCGGACAAGAACGGCGTTTCCGTTAATTTCCCGCGATCCTTAACTTTGTTTCTTGGACGCGTTCCGTCGTCGCATTCGTCCCGGCGATTGTTTTCACGGTTCGTTGGCTCCCGGCGGCCGAATCGGCGTGCCCGACACATTACGGAATCGTCGAAAAAAAGAAAAAGAGAAATGAAAAGGGCGGCCGGCGTCCCGCGGGAGGCGCGAGGAGAAAAAGGGGGCGTCCGGTCGATGTTTAAACGCGATATGTCACGCTAATGGGCATCGCGGGGCACAAGGCGACGTCCGCGGTAAAAAGCGGCACGTACACGTGGATAACGATTCACCTTCGGCGGAGCTACTTTCAGTACGGTACGGCTCGGCTTACTTTATATATTCATTGTATTCCGTGCTCTATTCTATTCCGTCCTTCTCCTATTCTATTCCATTTCGGTTCCCGGGGCTCGTTCTTTGTACGTCCCCTCGGACCATGTTAGGAAATTACGTAACTTACCGGGCGCCATCAGCGTACACGGATGCAAACGAGCGGCCGTAACTTCGTTACAGGGAAGATGGCGACGGCAATTCGTAAGGAATCCTTTCCTCCTCCTCCTTCTTTTCGAGCAACCTATCCGCGATTTCGCTCGCCCTTTGTACCGGCGTAATTAAGTCAAAAGATCTTCGGCCCTCTTTCCCCGGCGCGCCGCACCGGCTCGGGGAGAGCGCGCCCCATCCCCTCTGCGGCTTTCCCAAAGGAGAGCGGCGGGGGGTGGGAAAAAGCACGGGGTTTCTATTTAGTTTGCCTCGGACCTGGTCACGATTTAAAGCAGGTAATCAGGAGCAGAAGAAAATCAGTGTCTTAGCATGACAATGCGCCCGAGCTTCGCCCTTAATGGGTTACACGGCCGCGTGGGCGGAGGAATAAAAAGTGTTCGCGGGCGAATTTCCATAAAACAATACCCCGAGTATTAATCAGCCTTTCTTGTTCAGCCGTTCGAGATTACCCCGACGCTGTCATCCCCTTCGCGCGGCGCTCCCTCCGAAAGCGAGAACGAACGTATTAATTGTTGAACTTTCCCATCGGCGGGCTTTTCTTTTCCGCCGTCCCCTGCCGCTGGAACGGGGAAACCGGGCTCTCCCGATGGCCCGGCCGCGCTAAACGTGGAAAATTAGGAGCACCCGTTAACAAATGGCGGCCGGTTTAAATGTTAAAATTACTAGTATGGACATAAGTGGATTACGCTCCGCGCGGACAATGGGGACAGTTTCGGCGAAGCGAAATTTGCTTTCGTCGTCGACACACAGAAGTCGTGTTTCGCTTGTTACCGGCGAATTTTCGTTTCATTCCACCCGCATAAGGAATTTATGCGCTGGCCAACGTCGCTCCTATTCGATCCGCGGACGCTGATCTAATGGATTGTTAATTCCATCGGGCGACGCGTTTATTACTTAATGCGGCGGATACTAATTGTTATTCTGTTTCTTTTCATTGTTCACGCTGAACCGTCGAGCCTGCCAAAATGACCGGCTTCGCAATTTTCGTTTTAAAGGTTATTTATTTATTCATTTATTTATTTATGCAGTATGAACGGGGCAAATGACCTTTTAATTTCTCTGCGAAAATTTAATATGATAATGATGGTAATGATAAAATTATAATTAAATGGAAATAATGGTTGCGATGGTTACATTAGTCCATGAAAGAGTGTTAAAAATATGGTTGTCAGACTGTGGATTTTTATGCAAAATTAAAATTGTTCACATTGATGGCAAAATAAACGAGTTATATCGACGTTTGAACGGGATAGAATCAGAGTGGTGTTAGTAATGTCTTCGGAAGTGTTGACTTCTGTCTTAAAATGTCATCTATATATGCCAGAATGTTAAGAAGACGAGTGAAATATATTACAAAGTTATTCTAAATTACCTTTAACAATAAATTTGGTCAGTTCGCAGTACACATGTTAGGAAAATGTGACTTAATCGCACTCATTTATTAACCAATTTCGATGAAATTTTGATAAACATAAAATTACTTCTTAATTCTGTAAGCATTTGGAAACAATTTTCTAGTCATTGTCTATCAAATCCCTCTATCATCCCAAAAAATGTCGCTTGTTTGGCTTAATCATGAGAAAAGATAATTCCGCTTTGAATAGTTTGTACACCAACTGTACTTGTATCCGTATCGAAAGAGCTGCGGTACTTTTCAGTAGATAGCATACGAGCCGACACTCTTTAGTCGAATTCGAGGCACTACAGGAACTAGAAAGGAACACGTGGGCGGTGTCGGAACACTTGAATTGTCGCGTAGGAGTCGACCGATGAGCAACGTTTTTGCAGATGTCGGAATCCCGGACATTCTGGAAGGAGCGCGCGGTTTCCGCGCGGCGCGCATAATTACGGGCGTAGTTCCGTGGAAGCGAACGAGAGTGCAGGGACCAGCCATACGTCGTGTTACGTGCCTGATATTCGGCTATAGGTATTTGCCGCGGCGCGGCACCGGAGCGGACTCTCGGCAAATTAATATTCCCGTAGGTGCCTGAAAATCCTGGCGCTGTATGCAGGCGACCTTCGCGAGCTCGCAGAAGTGCATTGCCCGCGAGGCAATATCGCGGCCGTGTATTTTGCAATTACGCGTAAATAGGGTTACACAAGATTAGAGAGTGAATTAGCGCATTCAATTAACGTTTACTGCCGCGCCGCGTCGCGTCGGGCCGCGTTGGGCCGGCCCGGCCCGGGCCGCGTAGCATCGCACTGCATCCCGTCGAGTCGAGTCGATTCGAGTCGAGTCGAATCGCGCCTCGCGTTGCACCATGCACAAGGCCGTGCACCTATTTCATGGGATTTCTCGTGCACAGCGTTCCGCCGTATCGCTGGCACCGCAATTCGGCACGATATGATACGACCCCGTTTCAGCTCAGGCGCCGAGGTTACGGAGAACGACCACGATTTAAGAATGAGCCCGGTACATGGTACTGCATACAACTTATGGCACTCCGTGATTGCAGCCATCTACGAATTTCGATTGCAGCCATCTACGAATTTCGATTGCGCGCCGTTCCATTTCGTGCCGCTTACGTGCGCCTCGCCTCGTCTCGCTTCGTCTCGCCTCGTCTCGCCGGTCGATTGCTTTATAAAAATGCGCCCCTCCGGCCGCGCGATATCGGCTCGATTACTGGGAATTTTCGATTGTCAGGGAACACATTTCCTTTTCTTTTATGCGCTCGGCTTCATAGAAACGGCGGGCTTTTAATCAGGCGACGTCGAAGTCGCCTCTCTTCTTCGCGATCACCGAGCACGGTGAAGTTTATTGATCGATGTGGGACAGAATCACGGGGAGCCGTGGACATTATATGATTGATTAGAGACGGCAACAACGCGATACTAAACTGATTTTGACACCGAAATTACTTTACCGCTAATCCAATTCGAAGATTGAACCGCGCCCACTTCGCGGTTATCGGATGCCACGTTTACAAACGTTTACAGCTGGACTGTAAAATATTTATAATTAGATTGGGCGCGGATTATTAATTGGCGCTGTATCTAATGTAGAAACCCCCGGCTCGCCGGTGAACTATGTTACTGTTTACGGTGGCAGTTACACAGTTCTTGCGAGGCTCATTTCGATCGATTCTTCTATTAATTAGACCGTGCCGCGCAATAATTAATTTCTTTCTTGGAATAATTAGCAAGTGGGAAGCAATTATTTTCGAAGCGTTGGTTAGCGCTTTTATCGCAGGTGCATAAAATCTGGAATGTACCAGTAACTAGCTCGCTGTCGTACCAGCTCGCAATCAAAGATCCAGAACGCTGACAAATTGTTGGCGGACCGGAGGATCTGCTCGGCGACCGGCACGATAGATTTATCATGCGGCCGGAAATTGCGCGAAATTATCGTTGATTACGTAGACCTTTTTATTTCCCCGCGCGAGATTGCTCGTTGATAATTACACGCGGATAATTATTTCGTGTAATGGATTCGTCCAGTGTTGCCGGGAAGGTTTCATAAAAGTTCGCGTAATACCCGCACGAAATCATGGCTTTCTCTCGGTACGTGTCGACAACACGGAACCTTGGGGAGGCACCGTCCGAGATTATCCTGGACCAGCCTCGAATGACGCCAGTTTAATCGAGTCGGAGGGTAATCTAATTCGTCCTTTAGAGGCGGCGGCAACGGCAAGGAACGAAACCGCCGAGAACGAGGCCGAGCACCCTTGTTTCCGACCTCGGCCGTCCTTCTCCAGCACCGTCGAACCGACGCCAAGGCTGCTCTTACGTGCCCGAACGAACAGAAATAAACCCGACGCAGGGACACACCACCGTACGAACACCCTGGCGATTTGCGGACTAATGCGCCCCTATGGGTACAGCGCGTTCTAAAAATTAAGGCCTGCTCCCGGACGTACAATATACTGAGCTTGAGATAATAAAAACGTATGACTGAATAATTGAAACTGATATTTCAGAAGTTGTCAGTAGACTTTGGACAATAATTAACAGAAAGATTAGAATAGAAATATTTATTGTAGAACCTAAGCTGATAGTCGAATTGCTGGAGTTCAAGGTCGAATAAAATTTCTATTGGATGGTATATTAAGAGGTAATAAATGTGTTAATATATATGATTCGTATTTACTATTCAGCTATAAAATATAAATGTTAATCATATTGTTAGGAATAATGATAAATTGATTGATATGTCTTGTTGGGGTAAATGTCTTAGTAAATTTAGGAAAATAGTCTTAGTAGATTTAGTTTTAAAATTATTATCATCATTGTAATAAAAGTTATTAAGTTTGGATAACAAATTTTTTTGATAGATTTAAGAATTCATTTAAGATATTTAATATTAATCATAGATTGTTTAATCAAGAAGGGATAAGTTTTGGTTTCGATTATAATCATTAGACTGTGGATTTTTATGCGAAATAAAAATTGTCTTCAGCAGTTACAAGAATTGTAAACTAGGTTCTTCCTCCGTTCAATAAATGAGTATAATTCGCAGTCTAGAAATGATTTCTTAAAAGAAGCAGAAAATGAATAATTATTGTGCGCCTACATTTACTCGAATGCTTAAATATTAATGACAAGAGAACAGAATTTTATTCCGGCTTAAAGGAATGAAATAGCATTGTTTATTATTAATTACTATGTCTAAACTAAAATGTCTGTCTCGAAAATGAAGCTTCATCTCGTAGAATGGCAAAGAACCCTGCGACTCCGTCAAGAGCGTGTCAGTGCACCATTTTTGCAACACCCGATACAAGTGTTAAAAACCGTGGTTTCGATCGGCGGATACCTTCTCACAGAAATTACAGGAGCCGTGAAAGAAATCCTCGACACCATTGAATCATCCGAAAGGTTCGCCGGCGCGCCGAGGTCGCTTGTAAATCTTGGAAATTAATTTTCCCTCGAAAGCCGGTAACCGGCCGCGAGATCGATTTTCATCGGAGGGACGTTTCGGTGGGCGCGCGTGTCGTCGCTGCATTATGGAGCGGCCTGTATAATTCACCGGAATATAAAGTCGCGGCCAATAAAGTTTCACGTTTCGCTTTATTTCACCGGGCGCATCGAATTTGCGATCCAATAAAATCTCGCTGTATTGTTGATCGCCGGTTGTCCCGACGAAATAATAAAGCGAACGGGATTTAAACGAAGAGCTGAATGTTTCATCGAGGGACGTCGTTGCCCGCGCGCCTGCGCCTGCGAATGACGTTACCGAAGTTTAGCGGGCTGAGATATCAACGTTTAGCCGGCGTGTTTAGTTAATTCATTGGGTCTCGGGGTTTTTATTTGCCGCAACGAATCCCGGGCCAGCGGAATAAATGATTATGGTGATTAAATATTCATGCGCGCAACCGGAGAAATTTATTCAGCGAACGCCCGCGAATCTTTGCCGCGGGTACGGTGATTTACCGGGCGCATCGCGCGCATAGAATCCCGTATTTTCATAATCCGAAACGACGCCGCGGCTACCCTAATCGTGATCACATAATTTCCAGCGGTTTATTCTATTCTATCCTACTCCGGAAGGCCTCGCGCGGGCTCGATAACCGGGACTATTCGCTCGCGAAATTTCTATGTTCGACGCAGATCGTCGGCGTGTCCGCGAATATCGATATAATTAAATGTAATAATTTACGGTACAATTTTTACCAAATTTTCACAAAAATTTTCACAAAATCAAAGCAATTTTATCAATTAAAGCGAAATTAGAAAGTTGAAATTGATCATAGGGGATGGAATTAGAACTCTTTCGCATCCGAAACATCCTAGTCAAATTCAGTTTCTTCGGATATATTAAAATGAAAATGAATTTTCAAAATTGTTTAAAAACGTGTTAATTTATTAGACATTTGACGAGTGGAAACATTATGATGAACAAAGACGGAGAGATATTCGATTCAACAACGCCTGTTTATTATTGAAAATTATTAGAAATTTTGTGAAAGTTATATAGAAGTTGTATAACTTTGACATAACCTTTAAGAGTAAATCACGGTATTGGTAACGATTTCGAACGCGCCTACTAACCAACAAACAAATTCGACAATCTTCCATTCATTTCCACTATTGTTTATAGGATAAAACCAAACCAAAGACGAATCAGAATCAAAATCGTCAGAACGATATCCAAATTCATTTCAACAAGACGTCGTTGATTCTCATCTTCGACAGCAGTCCTTCAACCCTTTGCGATCGTATTAAATTTACACATAGGTGCCATGCTGCTCGGAATTAATTTTTATTGAACGAACAGTAACACATAATATGCAAAATTAAAAAGGAAAAACAAAATGTACTAATTCTTCTTTAAAGTTTATATATAGGTATGTAACACAATAATGTATACAATGTATGTAAATAAATAATGTTTCAATTTTATATAAAAAGTAAAAACATAAAAAAAATAAATAGCTTCAGTGGCTGAGAGTATACATACGACAGCAAAGGGTTAATATTGTAATCGGGCAAATCATCGGTTAACAGTTAACTCACCGCGCCGTTCAGAATGATCGATTTAACCCCTTGAACTACAATTAATTTCACAACTGCGTTGATTAGTACTTCTTCAGACTCAATAATTTCTCCGCTAGAACGAGGCAATTTTTATTTCTTGAATGTCTTCAATTACTTTCATTAATTAATAACGTTCATATTTATTAGTATCGAGATCTATTGCGTTCCGTCGAGCACGCGATGCGTCGTTTTTCTTACAACTCGAGCTTCTATCTTCATTGGTTCTATCTGTGTCTAATATCGACCTAAAACCGCCGAAGTGGGAGAAACCGTTTCTCCGTGCATCGATAAATTTCAATTCCGCAGAGCGTCCAGTTTTTCCCGGGATCGCCGAGTGGCATTAATCGACAAATCTTAAGCCTGCTTAAGACCGAGCAATCAGCGATCGCTACAGGCTTTCCACGCGAGCCGTATGAATAATAATAGTGATAGATTGCCCGTTTGATCGAATACCCCGTGCTACATGCGCGCGTTCTGTCTTCGGAGCGAGCGTTTCTCTCAATTTGTCCCGGGCAACGGAGTCGCATCTTTCCCCGGTATATTTTCCGCGGGTGAATATATTGTCTGACGGAAAACTATGTAACAGGAAGATCGATCGTGGCGTGGATTAATTACCGGCGATTACACAAAAGCCCGAATGCTGCACATACCGGCGCACAGTAATTGAATCAATAGTGACTGTTGAAATCCGAGTGGCATGCCGCCGCAACATCTGAAGAAGAAGGAGCAGCAACCGCGCGCAGTCGAACACACAGCGCGAATACAAATCGAGGCTTTCCACGGACGACGTTTTGCGCAGTGGATATAATCCATCCGTGAATGGCATACCACAAAGCCGTCCATTTCTCCGCCGGGTTAAATTTCTGCGACTCAGCCGCGCGACATTGACGAATGCGTCGACCAAAGAAATCATGGCTCGCGTGGCAGCTGGATGTACGCGGGCTATCGTTTGCATGAAAAACCGCGGCGATTCCCTTCGAAATCCCGGTGGCCGGCCGTTCGCTACTGTCGACCCCGTTCGTCCTTGAGCATTTCCGCTGCCAAAAGTTCCAGGAACAATCAGCTTCCGACTTTATAACGCGAGGGTCAATCACGAGAAAATCGATTCCTTTTGCGGGAATTAGACCGTTCGCTGTTGGCTATTTTTAAACCCTTGTACTGTAATATCGTTTTAGACAATTGTAACATTATTTGGAATCGAAATAAAATTCGACGATTCAATTATTAATATTTATACATTAAAATAGACTTTGGCGTTATTTATTATATCGCGTCAGACGCGTTGTAATTATGACATTATTTTAAATCAAAATATATTCGACGATTCAATTATTAATATTTATTCATTAAAATAGACTCGTTACGATTATAACATTATTTTAAATTCAAATAAAATTCGACTCTTTATAATTATTATTTCATTATTAATGTTTAAACGTTAATATAGACTTGGACATTATTCAGGCTGTTTTGAGAGGAATATTTGTCTAAGATAATTATCCGAATGCATTGTCTTTAGTCGATATAACAATTGTTCGGCACTCGTCGTTAATTTATATAAATAATATCTTACTGGGATAAATTTTTACATAGACAAATTTCAAATAAAATTGAGTTTTGAGAAGGATGTGGAATAAAATTTTGCTCGTTAAAATTTTATTTATCTCTTTATTTATCAGTTATCCTAATAAAATTCTGACTAATTCTACGATAAGATAAAGATTAGTATGAATGCATATAAAGAACTACTAATCAGCGTAAATGTCAAAGAAATCTTAGTGCAAGGGGTTAATAGTTACTGCGAAGATTTTATTTATTTACTGCATTCTGTTTGCAGAATGATTGTTGTGGGAAAATAGAATTATTGTATAGTAAATATATGTCCCGAAAAAAATTTTTTTTTAAAAAGCGAGTTGAAACAGGTGAATATTCGGGTAGAATATTCTACAATTTTTTCTCACGAACTAATAATAATAATTGTATTTCTAACACGAACTAATAATAATAATAATATTTCTACCTATAAGTACAACCTTTACGGTCGCATCTTTCCATAAATATTCGCCGAAATAAAATTTTTTAAAAAAAGATAGTTCAAGGGTGTGAAAATAGAGACTTAAGCCCTCAAAATGAGTTCGCGCAGAACACCGAACGATTTTTTTCCACGAAGTTCCAGAACCACTCGCGAAGCAAACTGAATCGTTCGTTTCTTTGCATATGGAGCGCGTAGTCGCGCCAGCTGCAGACTGGACTCGCACAAACCTATTACAAATCCATAATGTTGAAGAATAGTCCCGATGATCCCGTAATTCACTTTCTACCGGATTTGCTGAGCCAGGATCTTGTTTCTGCTCGGTGTCCATTGAAATTGCGCCTTCAAATCGAATTTTCTTTTACAACGAGCGTCTGGGATCCGCTTTGGCAGCGGACAGCCTATAAATCAGAGGGCTGATTTACGCCGCGATCGCGATTCATTGTCATTTTCAGAAGCCACCGTTCGCAGTGCCTTAGCGCGGCGGCACCAGGCCGCGTCGCGATGATTTACATCGCGGCGAAGCTACGTGTAATCTATTTGATGCGTTTTTCTTGCATTAATGATTGTGTTTGCACGGACAACATCGTTACTGGACGCGCGCATGCAAAACGGGTTCCGTGTGCCGGCCGGGCAAAGGAAGATTTACGGGGCGCTCGCATTAAACATGGCCCGGCAAAAATTCTTCTCGATCGCTCGAATTTCCCGTGAACGGCTCGCGGACGCGACGTCGTAAACTCCGCCGGCTAGAGCAGATATCGATCCTGGATCGTTAACCCTGGCTGGATCGCTGATACCCGGGGCACCGCGTCGGAGAAAATCCTCGTTCCGTTGCTATCATGCTCGGCTGTCGTAAAGTTTTTCCTAAAATCCGGGTCATCAAGAATTTAACCAGGTAATCTGGCACGTGTTCGCGTATTTCGGCGGCTGATCTTGTTAGCCAGCATATTAAAAACTGGAACAACGTTGTTCTCTCATTTTCCCTTATCGAGCAGTTCTGTCCGGTTAACGATCTGGAAATGCGCGCGATTTTTAGGAGCGCTTCCTGCTGAAATTAACCCTTTTCATTCGAGTGGTGACTCCGAGGCGCCACTAAAATTGTTATATCGTGTTCCAAGATAATTTTTATTATATTATATTACTATATTATTATGAAATTGTTAAAAGTGTAACTGTTATGTGGAAAAATTATTTTGGATTTTTGGTTAAAATGGCATCGAGTGCAAAGGGTTAATGTCCGAATTATTGCCAGTGGCCCGATAACTGCCATCTTAATCATTTTACTTCAAAGGAAAGTAACGCGTGGAATATCGTAAAGAAAAACAATTGTAAATTAGGACTCCGTTTGAAAAATAGGAAAACGTCGCATGCTTTTATTTATTTACTACCGTTTTTTACAATTGAATATGTAAAAGACGGAAAATCTTAAGGTTTCAATTTTTTAATACCAAATTCGCGAAATTATTTGTCAAGTTTATGAAAAAGCTTAAACAATATTGCACGACTAAAGATTAATACTCAGCAAAGTAAATGTAAAATAAAGCTGATTATTTGTCCAAATTTTAATTTCTATTTTCAACTTTACTTGTTTATTCATGCTCATAGTAACACAATAATTGGTTCCAGAACATATTCTTTCTTAAAATTCAAGGAACATTGGATTTCATAGGAAAATTTTTATTGATAAAACGAACTTTGAAATTTACCTTCAAGTTCTTCAGAAATGTCAATTAAATTAAAAATATTATTTTTAATAGAACTGAAATTCGCTAATTGGACACAGTAATTGAGTCCGCTGGATTTCTTTTCGACACTACGACTTCCTTCTTCAGTCTTTATTTTGACACTGCGTTTAATTAACATCGTGCATCGCGTATTTCCTTAAAATATGATATTGTAAACAAAGCAGAGCTCTTGGAGTAAAAATATGGATAAAAGTGGGCGAAGAGGAAAGAGGAGCACACCAGAGTGAAGCAATCGGAATGTAAACATCCGGACACGTTCTCGAGCGACTGCGTATATCATCTGAAACAGGAAGATCAGTGTTTTCTCGGGGTACCGTTTATTTGCTTTATTTGTACACCTAATCGCCGGTAGGGGGACCAGTGTTTTCTCGAGGTACCGTTCATTTGTTCCATTTGCGTGGACAGTAATTTCCAATTGCAACGCGACGTAGGAAAACGGCTCTACTCCCACGATATCTTGCTGGACTAAATTAGGGATATCGCTAACCAGTTCGAAAAGCCACGCGTGGCAACAACAAAACGTCGAATCGACCGGTTTTCCAGAGTGTCAACCGGTACTTTGCGGTATGTAGACCGGTGCTCGAATACCGGAAATGCAATATTAATTATAGCCGGGGCAAAGTCAACTGGCCGCTGAAGGCCACTTTCGGAGAAATATCTCGGGCACAGAAATCATAATCTCGATGATATCTCCGAAGGAAAACTGATTTGAAGGGTTAACATTCTCATGAACGTTTCTTCACAAATCTCTTATAATCTCATTCTGGTGTAACAGATTCGTCAATGGTAAACGTCCAATGATTTTTATTGAAATTATTTTAGCATAAATCTGGCACTATTTTATTCAAACAGAATGCTAAGGTGAAGCGTTGCTTAATCGTTACATCGCCTAATTTATCAATCATCAATGTTCTTAGAATTCACAAAAATTTGACCTGGAGAAAAATATTCTGCAGAAAAATATGTTTCTTTCGGAAATATGCACGGATTAACCTAAAAATGATTGATATAAGTTATCTTCGTCACTTTGAAAATCCTCAACAAATTATTTATCGTTGCTTTTGATTTTATGATTGTTACTGTAAACTGTTTAAGATTGTAACATAGGTTTTGGTTGAGTAAAGAAGATGAAATCGATAGAAATCGAAGGTGGACGTTGCTACAACTGTAAAAATAAAATATAATTTATCGAAGGCAAAGGAATTTTCTAGTAATTGTAAAACGCACATATGTAAGAACATTAATGAGCGGTGTCGGA
Source organism: Augochlorella aurata (assembly GCA_028455555.1). NCBI lineage: Eukaryota > Metazoa > Arthropoda > Insecta > Hymenoptera > Halictidae > Augochlorella > Augochlorella aurata. The sequence continues at coordinate 18,713,063 of CM052162.1, read as the reverse complement.
TATATTAAGTTTCGATTAAAACAAAAAATACTCCTACACATCATATACACACAAATTATTAATCAACAAAGCTAATTTGAAAAACTTTTTTATTAACGTTACTAATTTTCCGATAAATAAATCTCTAAATACAGCTAAAGTATTACTTTTCTCAACTACACTTTTCGAGCGGAAGTATAAACAATATAGATCCCTCCTCCCTTGATTACATTTCACGACTAGAAGCTCCGTGTTTCTATAATTATCAAAGCCAAGAAAAATGATCGATCGATCTCGATAACAAAAACCGTACGCATTCTTCGTTATACTGAAATTTCGTGGTTCACTTCGGCAGCCAATGAAAGAAATTAGCCGCCTTCGCGTCTCTTCGGTCTAATTCGCGGTAATTGACCGGCCGATAAGCACGGCGGCAGCGTTTGCTGTACTTAGCACGTAAAATGGCAGATAGTGCACGTATTAAGGATATTTACTATAATGTTTATCGGGTCGGTGGATCTGTGCCGGAGCAGACGCGGCCAGCAGAAGCGTGGCCAACTGAGAACCGAGGCGACAGAAATAGAAGAGAGCGTGGTGACAGTAGTCTAGCTTAGCATTGACATTCGGCGAGCATCGCATGCAAATAATATCTGATCTGGCGGCCACGGAGCGTTTAGTACACAAGCTGTTTATGGAGTTAAATCCCAATTCCGGCGCATGCTCTATTTGTCATCAAACGGTGATCAAGATCAAAACGACGATCAAGATCAAAACGATGACAAACCGAGTGAGAGATTAAGATACGGCTGAGCTACACTTCTTTCAGAAGGGCAAACGGAACGACGCATCTGATAGCGAGACAGTTTATCTAAACTGGTTCGTCTAGATTACGTCGTTAGCTGGGCTGACAGTTATTCCATCTGTCGCTTATGCCACCCAAGAGGCTGCAATTATCGTACTAGGAATTGCTGGCGACAGGTTACTCAGGCTCTCAATTTCTGCTGCGCAATTGTTGACGCGGAACTGCTCGAAATTATTGACAATGGAGTGGATCACTTCGTCGAGAAATTATTATCATTATTAACCGATGGGTTCGCGCGAAAGTGAATACGAACAGAAATTACATCGCTGAAAGGATCATCATTTTGATGGAATTTTTTTAATTCCTATAAAAACAAATATAATTGTGAAATTATCGGGTCACTTGGTGACCCACAGATCATAGGTCGCCACCTGCTCTAGGCTATTTAAAAGCCATGAACGAAGTGAAATATAATCTGAAGAACTCTTCGTGCTGACTGATAAATTTCGAAGATAAAAAGGATCGTTTCGATTTGTTTGGAAGCATGTCCAAAAATGTCGATGAAAGCTGCGACACTTCGGAATATTCGATAGCAGGTAACGGCGGACAGAGCGCGAGGAATTTCGCCGGCTGGAAAAAATGAATAAAAGCCCTCGAAGGAACAATGTATCGGCGATGGCGAATCGCGGTGATTTAACGTCATACCTTTCGCGGTTCAGAACTGGCTGCCGGTAAGCGAGTGCTATTAAACGGACGCGGCCTCGTAATTCACGCGTTAATATCCCGCAATGCATATTATCGGATAAATGGGTTCGGCGGCCGCGCAAATCAAAAAGTTCGTACGTTATCTGTTAACAGAGACGCGGTGGGAGGAAAGAAAAACAGCCGGAGCCAATGAGCGGGCCGCGTGATAGCAGCGAAGCTGTTAATCCGGCGCGGTGCTTGAATTTCTGTCGGGATATCCAGTTTAATCGAGCAACTTGTTCTTTTTTTTTGGCCGCGGTTCACGGCCGACATCGCTGCTCCTGACGCAACGAGGAAGCAGCTTGGACGAAAATTAATGGATAAAATGTACCGTATACCTACTCCGCGGCGTACTTATACAGTATCATATAACCGCGAGCTTGTATCCGCGTAAATTACGTCAGCCGTTTCCACAATTGCGCGAACTTCACGCGGGCATCGCGATCCTCGTGCACGTAGGCCGGGCCCGAATACAGTTTTGCCGGCGAAGTTTCGAACCGACCGCCCCGTTTGTCACTAATTTTCGGCAGTCATTTATATTCCCTTCCTGTGCACCTGACAAAAAGCCCACCTATTGCCCGGCCATCTCGTAAGCGATGCAGCTTTTTCGCGTTTCGGACCCGCCGCGTTCTCCGACTTCATCTTCGCGAAGATCTGTAGCGGAAACCATTTGAAACGAACGGGATAGACGATACTTTATCTCCTGCCGGTTGCAGAAACATTCTTCGACGCGATTGCGTCCGCGGGAAATGGTTGGGTTTATTTTTGAAAAGGCTGAATAAATTTCATCTCGCCTGATAGGAATTTACCGTTCATGATCCATTGCTGTTTTATAGCAATTGACAGGTTTTTGCCCTCTTCGCGACAATCAGCCGGCTTTGTGTATGCAATGTTTTGAAGAAATTCACGAAAGGAAATAGTTCTCTTTTAATTTGTTAATTACAATAATCACATTTTTATTAGATTGACACCGTGTGCCACCGGTGGCTCATCCCGCCCGATGGGACATTTCTGTATGCACCACCGGTGGCTCATCCTGTCTCATGGGACAGACAAGAATGTACCACCGGTGGGACAGTGGGTTTAATTTTATATTATATGATGAAAGTAACAAATATATATCTATCCAGACTTTTAGCGATTTTTATTATCGTGACATCGATAGGAACAGATTAACACGTGCCGAGCTGTTTTCCCTCGACTCCTCACACTGGCGACTTGATATTTTCCTAAAACTTGACATTTGATATGTAATTATTAATTATCGTACAACAATTCAAATTTGTTATAAACGATTTGTTTCGCGCGTTGAATGAATATATAAGCGTGTACCATCGGTGGTACACGGAACGTGTTAATAATCTTAATAATCGTAAAATAAGAACACCAGTGTTACCCTAAAATCACCTGCTGTTGAAAAAGAGCTACTTTATATAAAACAGTTACTTTAACCAGTTAAGTGTGTTTGACGACTATATCCGTCATGGAGATATGGCAGAATTTTGTGACGATTATATCCGTGATACGTAAAATTTTGTCACAATTTGATATGTAAATTGTAATTCTGACGAAAACTAAATTATATTCGTAAATTTTAATATGTTTAAAATGTTTAGAGGTCAAGACGAAATGAAACAAGCGAATGAAAATTATAAATAATTTGAGTTGGATTCGTCATCGCTTGATTATTGCGACACACACTGGTGGCCACTTTGCAAAGAAATCGCCACAGTTAAATCAGATTTCATACATAACCTACTAAATATGAATTTTATGTATTTCTTCTAAATTGGAACAAAACTTGATTCATCTGTTATTAAAATCTAGGTATAAATGTGGATGAAAACATACAATAAATTAATATTATATCATTCGTTTAGGAAAGTTATTAAGAATGAGGCAATGCTAATCAGCGTAGCTATAAAAGAAATCATAGTGCAAGGGGTTAACTGGTTATAGCCCGCGCAATTTAGCTGTCACGGGAACGAATTATTCCAGAAGGTTCGTTAAAAACGTTTTCGCAAGCACGAGCTCCGATTCGGAAGCGTTTCGCAGCGAGAGCATCGCTATCGCAATGATTTATTCTAGCATCGAGGAAGTCTCTATCGACAGACTATTACTCAGAGACCGTGTCCAGTACCTTCGCGTTTGTTGCATCATGGACCCTTCGACTGATTAAATTGTGTTGCGGGGCGACGACGGAATCCCCGGCGAATTCTCGCGATCAATGAAAGTTATTCACCGGGGAGAAATAATCGAGTGTATCGCGATTACGGTTCACGGTGCTGCAGATTTGCCGCGGAGCGTCCGATTCATCGGGAGCGCGGCGGGCGCGTGTCCATCAGACACATAGGGTAATCGAAAAGATGAGAGCAGTTACAGGATCGTGTTTTACATGCCGGCCTGTATGGAGTCTAGTCCTCCGCGGCACACGGACCTTCAATTTAGCCGAATGGCCGTTGTTGTCAGAATACTGATAACGAAACACTGTAAGCACCTGGAACGGTGCGCGCTGCTTGGCTGGAATCAGGAAATTACCCCTATCTCTAATGAGCTGCGACTGGCGAACGAGTCACTCACACTCGTTTCCCTGCTGTAACGTCAGCGGTACCAATTGGGCCACGATACCCAGACGCATGCGGGCTTTTTATATCGCGCCTGTACTGTTCGACCGGCGCTTTTTTTCAATTCGCGCATCCCTTTTAAGCAGAGTAAAAAAACAACAAAAAAAAGAGAGGAAACAGAGCACACAGACGAACCCGAGAGCGAGTGTGAGAGAAAGAGAGAGAGAGAGTGAGGGGGTGAAAGGAGGGTGCGGAAAGCTAACGAGAGGGCTCGGGATATTTTAAATCGAACAACTAACGAATGCCGGAGATTATTAAATTCCCGCCGACGTTACAACTTACTCGTTAGCGGATAAAAGCACTTGCCGGAATTGCTCGAGATATTTAACGCAATTTCTGGGTCGGGAGGGCCACTTTGAGAGCGCATCCCCGGCACCAGAGAACCGGCAAAGAATATTTTAGCCGGCTCATTTGGAAGCCGGTCAGCAAAGTTCGCGATATCTCGGCCACGATGAAACACTTTGCCACGCGACCGCGTAATAACGCCCTTATTTAGTTTACTTTCTCATTCGAAATTCTAATCCCGTTTAAACGGCGGCCGCCTCGCGACCCCCGCAACCCTCTAAGACCTCGGCTCGCTCGAAAAACTTACCGGAAGTCGCGAGACTTACTCCACAAGCCGAAGACCATTAGGCTCTCTCCGCTTTTAGTTGCCGTCTAGCTTCCTTCCTTCCGTGCTTTCCGCCTTCCCATTTTTACAGGCCCTGTTCCATAAAGTATTTACTGGAACGCCAATCACGCAGAGAATACGCGGCCCATGGGGCTTTGCGGAGCGTGCGGAAGGTGTCGATGCAACGTGTAAATATTCTTCAATGAATCGAATGGTGATTGAATGCTTCGTCATTGCACAGGCGGTTGCGATTTTTGGAAAATTTCTATCGATTTTGTTTCGAGCGTATTATCTGACTTTAATTTAGTTTTGAGAAAATTTAATAATTTAACGAGTGAGAGAATAATTTTAAATTATTAATATATTGTGATGTAGAAAAAAGATTTATTAGTATTGTATGTAAGTATAATGATTGCTTCTTGAATTTTAAACAAGTGCTGGAAACTTTCTGTTTAATTTAGGATGTATTGCCTACCTGTTCCGATTGATTTGAATGCTTCGTTCCAATCGTGTATCAATTTTGCGACATCATCTTGTCGCAGAGTGTACATTTCTCTAAAAGCATTTCACTCTTACCATTCTGATACAACCAGCTCGTTGATAGTAAACTACTCGAAATTACCAAAAATATTGTAAGCTTGGATACAGTCCGTACGACCCAGCAATCGATTGTGTTTCGCGTCAGGTGGCTCAAGATCGGTGCAGGCTAAGTTCCCGAACGGGTTTTCATCATCCTGAGCAGTATTTAGAGCGGCACTCGAGTTTTTAGGGGCGTAATATCCGGTTATATATCGGGCTCGCGTCCAGTGACGCCTTCGCGAACTTTTATCAGAGAAATAATTTTGTGGAAAGTTCGGCGTAAAGTTCCGGGAGTGTCGCTGGCCCGGGCAACAGCGGAGCGCCGGCAGCAACCCTGTACCGGGGTTCGTTTTCTCCGCACGTCCCAGCTAGATAAAAGTTCCCTGTGAACCGCGTGTAAACGGGCGCGTGGAATTCCGCATGCGTTATCGGTCGATCCCATCGACGCGCATTCTGCCGTGTCGTCGATAGAAATCGCGTTGTACCGACCTGGTTGCACTTCACACCCCCGAAGAAAACGTGTTTTTCCAGCGGCGGAGGAATGTTAATGGACAGCCAACGAATGCTTTTACCGGCGAAGAATGGCGAGCGCAGCCACTTTCAGCGCGCAGCGCCGCGCCGACGTCCTCGATGAATCAATCTTTTCGGGTTGATAGCGGAAACGGGCCCGTTAGACGATTTGCTGGATCGATCGAGTTTCCCTTTATCGAACGGCCGGCGCGCCGACCTAACCGACGCTTCAACCTGCCGATTGATTTATATACGAGATACCAAAGCAGCCGATGATAGAACGCGACGCGAATCCGTGCGCTTCATCCTCGGAAAGAAGTCGCTGCGTCGTTTTCTTTCGAGAATTTTCACTTCGCGGCCAAAGAAGTATGTAACTGTTACTTCAACGGCGTGATTGATGCGCCGTCTGTCCGCCGCTGACTGCTTATTATTACATTCTATCTTGCAGCTCCCAGTAAATTATCCTAGGATACGCTGGAGGTAATCGCTGCGCGCATTCTCGCAATTTTAAGGCACAATGCGTGCTTTACGAAAGCAATAGTGATACAATACATTCTGTTTAGACTAGCGAAACTCGATCCTATCTCTTTTGCGCATGTTTCTAGCGATATTTTGCAAATAAACCTTGGTTTAAATGATAAATAAATAAAATCGTTACGTGCATTCTTGAGATTTTAAGAAACAATGCGTACTTTTTTGCAATTATAATATAGTACTTTTCGAATTTAAACATGATGCAGCAACGATTAGAGTTGACAAAGATTTGTAGATCTGTCTGTTCAGTAACGACTGTTTCTACTTATTAATCACTTTAACTCCTTTATCTTAGGCTGACGACTTATTACGACTTATCCATTAACTTCCAGTAAATTGTTGTAAATTATGTGACAGTTAATTCTGGCACGGGTTCTTGAAATTTTAATAAACAATGCGTTAATGATATAGTACTTTTCGATCTTAAACATGATGCGGCAATGATGGTATTTCAGTTTTCGAATTAAAACACGATGTAAAAACGATTAGACTTAACATAGGTTTGATGAGTAGCTTTCAAGATTGATTGGTACTCTGTCTGTCCAGTAACGACTGCTTCTACTTATAAATTAGTTCAACTCCTTTAACTGGGGCTAACGGCTTATTACCTTCTATATCTATTAACATCCAGTAAATTATCGAAGGTTATGTTAGAGTTAATTGTGCCGCGGATTCTCGCAATTTGAAGAAACAATGCGCCAATAATATAGTACCTTGCGATTTTAAACATGATGTGGCAAACGGGGTGCTTTCATAAAGATTTAATGAGTAACTTTTAATTGTAATTGGCACTGTGTCCGTCCGGTAACGACTGTTTCTACTTATTAATTAGTTTAACTCCTTTTATCCGAGGCTGACGGCTCATTACGTTCTATCTATTAACTTCCAGTAAATTATCGAAGGTTATGTCGGCGGTAATCGTGCCGCGAATTCTCGCAATTTGAAGAAACAATGCGCCAATAGTATACTACTTTTCGATTTGAAACGCGGCGTAGCATTGACGAGCTTTCATAAAAATTTAATAAGTAGCTGTTAAGCGTGATTGGTACTCTGTCTGGTCAGTAATGACTGTTTCTACTTAATCATTACCACCTGTCGATTAACTTTTATGTTTGCTGCTGACTACTTATTACGTACTAGATGTTAACTTTTAGACGATTATCGTAGGATATATTGATATTAATTGTAGCGAGGGTTTTCTCAATTGTGAAAAATAAATCTGGCAATTGGTAGTAGTTTTGAAATCGATGGATTTGTTTTAACGATGTTGGCTTTGAACTTGATGTGACTGGACCGCTGATTTGATGCGTTTATAACGAAATTCGGTAGATTAGGTGCACAGGAGTAAAATCGTTTGATGAAGTCGAAAATGCTATTTAAATGCTTGAAAATAATTAAAGAGAGAACGGAATGTGGCATATGTATCTTGGAATTAATGCAAACAATTTTCACTTTGCATAACAATCTTTTACTTTGCATAAATGTTATAACAATGATCAGGCTCAACAAAGATTTGCAGAGTAGCTTTCAAACGCGATTGGCAGGGTTTATGGTTGGGATTTATGATAAAAATGACTGACTGTAAAACTGTGGAAACATTAAATGAATTTACGAACATTGTTACATTATTAGTTACTTTTATCAAAAGGGAAAGACATTTGCATCTAGCTTATGTTTCTTACAATCGATTTGGATAATTTTTAATTTGCATATAGATCCGCGGTATATTATTTGACGTGTCCGTGAGTGTATAAAAATGTCCTCAATCATAATAAGCAAAATCGCGAGTTAAATGGATAATTGAAACTAAATCGAGACGCAGTGAAAATTTGTTAAAAACTTTACTTCGAAATTCACTGAATAGTCCTTGGAGTATGATCGAAACTATCACTCGCGGTTTTTCGTTCCCCTATCGAAAACGTTAACGTCAATTAATCCGTCCGCGGTTTCAGCCACACGAGTCTCGGATTCGCACAAAGTAGACGCAGCGGAATATCGAATGAAATTTACGATTGTCTCTTACGGTCCGGTTTAAACGCGAATATCAAGTATGATAAAGAGCATCCGGCGATTCCGCGGAAAATTGGTCCCTTTGTAAATCCCGATTGCAATCCCCTTTGTCTTCTTCCAGCGTGGCTGCACACGGTTTTCCATCTACGCGTGCGCCGAATTATTATTTCCTCCCGCGGAAGATCGAGATTTCCCGTTAATCAAAAACCCTGGCAAAATATCTTGGCGCTGATAGAGAATTAATCGGAGACAGGCGGGCGGTGTGTAAATGAAAATTTACTTTGTGCCTGTGGACGTAATTACCGTGCTCTACGTCAGCGTCGCGCAACGACGTTCCCCGTTGTCGGAAATGTCTGGAATTTGTCCGCGACCTAACGCAACTTTATTGCGATTTTATCGATGCACTCCGGCCGCTCTTAAGAACGCGAAAGCTTTCAGGGCCGGCGAGGACGCCGCACTAAATTCGTCCGAGTTCACTGTGTCCGCCGCATTATGCGTCGGCCGGTGCAGCACGGTGCAGTAGGGTGCAGTAGGGTGCAGTAGGGTGCAGCTGAGCGCAGCTTAGCGCAGCGCATCGCCGAAATGACGCGTCACTGTGTTAGGCTCCGCGGTAGGCGAACAGTCCCGGGGCCAATGACGCGCGGTGTAACTCAATCAATTGCTTCGGCTTCGGCTTCATTCGCATATTTGCTGTCTCGCGTTGCACCGCCGCGTATCGCTCGCCGGCAAATCACGATCTGTTAGCTGTAAGATGATGGATGAATAGACGTAAACGAGATTATAGCCAGACGCGATCTCGATTAAACGAATTAGCGTGCAGGAGGCGAAACGCGGAAAGCGTGTTAATCCCGTCATGTCATGATTCGATTTCAGCCCGTTCGTTTCTTCGATGAAATCCCTCCTCCTTACATTCTGTCAGGGAATCGACCGATCGATCGATCCTGTCGGATAATTGATAAGTTAAAGATGACGGCGTAATGCGATAATAGTCAGGAGGGGCTCCTTCTGCCGGTGCTCGGAATTTTATGCCTCCGAGGATCCCGCTTTAGAATCTTCGGGGCTTTTCGATGGAATCTCAACCGGAATAGATCCTAATGATCCGAGAGGAAGATCAAGATCGCTCCTTTACTCCCCGCAGTTTAGCTTTGCCGCGATACTATCCGTTTTTCTGGGAACTGCCTCCGTAGGTCTGTGTAAATCGCATTCTACTGAAAATTGTTTTCGGCCGCGGTTTCTAATCTGATTTTCAGTTCATTTGTTAACTGTTTTTCACGAGAATGTTAGTTAATATGTACTTGTCAAAAATGTAGGTATTATACATTCAATTCTCTTCTTACAAGATACTTTTTACACGGTTTTGATTAAACACGGTCTAGACTCTAGGCTCTAGAGAGATTTTGATTTTCCATTCAATCAATTTGGCACAATTTAAAAAGTTATTTAATTTCAATTTTAAGGTTTGAATGCGTACGATGTTGCGACGATGACAACGAATAGAGTTATCTTATTTTCGTCACTGTCACTGTTTGCAATATTTAATTTCTGAATTTTTGGTCATTTTTAATTTACATATCTTACTTTTACTTTTTGTTTTTATGAAATAAACTGTACATGAATGCATATATACATCAAATTCGGCTTTTTACGAAGACTCTTAATCATAGTTTGAATTATTCTAACCACTAATTACAGGTTTTAGGGATAAGGATTTTTCTATGTATGTAAACGATGTCTTAGATAGTCCTTTGGTTAATTGTCTTTGATATTCCTTATTAAATTGCACGTTTTATAAAAGTGTTGTATTTAAAAAATATATGAAAAAAGTGTACAATTACAATAATTTATACATTTTTTAGAAAGAATTCTATTTCGAGTCCGAATATATGCGATATAAAATGGGTTTGAAAACTATGCAGCATTATTCGAATTGCATAAACTATAAAATATAAATATAGAAATGACACTATTAGGAATTATGTTTCCTACGATGATAAAGAGTCCGTTCATTTTTCCACGGTTTTATGGCCATTGTAACGAGAGTTCCCGTTTAATATTTTAACACAAACCTAATCACTTTCACCTTTTTTATTTCATAATTACTGGAGTCATCGAGCTGCTCCCGTTAAAAATTGTTGAATATATTTCTCTAGTTAGACGTGCAGTATTATAAAAACTGCGAAAAATTTGAATAAATTCTATCTCGGCGAGTTTAGTGTTAATAGGAAGCGCGTTCCTCAAGGTACCGCGATAAAACCTTTTCAAACGCGGCTCCACCCGAGTGCCCGCTTCTCGTTGTTAAGGGGCATCGAAAACCGAACGATTATCTAGAAAATGGACTGTTCAAGCCGCAAACTGGCTGCCCTTCGTTAACGAAGGCACTCGCTATTGGTCAACAGGATCTCGAAACCTCGGTAAATTTTCTGTGCAATACCCATTCACTGTCCGAACATTTCAGCCGGCAAGAAAAATATAGTAATTAGTCGCAGACCAACAATAAACAGCCTGATTTTAGGGGCCGCGCGGCCTCGTTACTCCAGTTTCCGAATGGCTTCCGGGTTAATTATATTTATTATGTAGCGCCAGGAAATCGTTTCTCATCCCTAAATTGACAATTACGTTCGCTCCGAATGTCCGGCACAATTTTTATCAGAATTCGCCGGTACGCATTAAAAATACGTTACGCGGAAGGCATTAATCTCTATTTGCGAACAAAATATCATGGAAAAATAACGAACGAAGATACGCCGGCTTTCCCGCAGGATTCCCCATTATTCCCGGTCCAGTCTGCGTGGAGCGTTACAAAAACCTCGTAATTGCGAAATTACCCGACGAAAGTTGATCCAGTTTCAAGATGTTCATCGGATTAGTCGCCGGCGAACGGCGGACAGGTTTCAAGATAATAAACAAGCCGTCGGCGGAGGAACTTGTTTGTTTTATTGTTCTCCGAGTGCTATTTTAGGGCCAGCGAATCGCGGATATTTCAACCGCTGCGGACTTCGTGAGGAATGTATGGCAGGAGGAGCTCGTTCTCGGGAGCGATACTTTTACTTGCATCGACCTGAATTTTTATTTATTCTTTATTTAGTTTTTATAGTTACAGTTGAACCGAATGGTAGAACCTAATCTGATAATACAAAGGTATTATCAGCACTGATGCTTGGCTAGCTCTATTATTATTATATCATTCATTTCGAACGTTTAGAGTTGACACCCAGTTGGAACTTCAATGTTAAAATAAATTTTCCAAATATAGAAAGAGGAAAAATACTCAACAAATTCGAAAAAGAACGAATTTTATGCGAAAGAACATAAGCTGTAAGAAATATAGTTAGACGTAAGAAGAATACCACGAGGTTGATTTAAGCAGGCTTATTATTTTTTAACAAAGCTTCGTTTCAAAATTTTATAACAGAGAAAATATTATTTTATCTAAGAAAACGTACACATTAGATTAATATACAGCTCGTATGATATGCTGATTTTCTCCTAATTGTCGCCAAACTTGACAAACTGCTATTTCTAAGGCGTTTCTCTGTCGCTTCGGATCGCGCCTTGCTGCAGCGCGCGTTCTCTCCGGCGAACTCTCGTTTGCGGGCGGGCTTAGGGCCGAATAAAAAATCGTGGACCGGGATTCAATGAAAAAATATAACGGAGAAAGCGCGAGGGACGGGCGTTCGGGCGCAGATAAGGTAACAACGCTCGCACATTTTCGGCGAGTTCGCGAGCCGTAACGTTTGACAACCTATGGTATCTGGTTTTTACTCCGTCGTTCGTGTATTTAGGGCGGAACAACACACCGGGAGATAGCCATCACACGGCAAAATTCGCATGCCGCCGGACGACTAGATAGACCGATATCGGTTTTTGATGAAATCGGGATTTGTTTGACATTCAGCACGAAAGGTACAGGTCCGCGTGCTTCGCCGCTGGGAATTTAATATGCACGACGCGCTGCCTGAAATTTCCACGGCCTCTTTGTCGGATGGAATTGTTTCTGCTGGCGAATGCAAGGAGCCGGGATCGTGGCGCGGATCTCCACGCGATTTTTGATTAACTGTCTCGGTCGTTGCGAAGCGTTCTGAGATCCTTATTGCCGCGTAAATTCCTCGGGAAATGTAACGAACGCCAGTCGCCGAGCAGGAAATGTTAGAGTTCTCGTGTTAGCTGTAGGCGATTCTACTTCCTGTGACAATTGCGAGACGGTCCGGTAGTTTTCCAGAATTTTATTCGGGTTTGTTTGCCATTGGTCTCTCTCAATTATTCTTTTGTACGTCAGCGGCGTGGAACTGTGAACAGGACGATGGTAGAATGCTCTGTAGATCGCCACGGTTTTAATCATTTGAATGATTTACCATCGTTTCGGGCTTCAATGGTGGATTGGAATTTGTTGAATTGTGGGAGTAATAAGGCATTAAAGGGAATAAAATCGACGAATATATGAGAGTTTAACATTAAATCTACCGATAATAATTCTGACCTGTATGCATTGTGTTACAAAGCGAGATCATCGAATTTATTTAGGCTTAGTACAATGTTTATTATAGAATTTGTTCAAATAATGTAACTTGTTCAAGCATTTGCCATGAGAAGGTCTCTAAAGTTTGTAGAATTGTAAAATAATTTTTGACACCGGGTTGACGGATCACTAAAAGCTGCTGTTTTATTTTCCTTTGTTAAAGCAACGATGATGTAATCGTTTTTTATCTTTATTGTAATATTTATCCCATGTAACTTTATTGGAAATATATTCTCTCCGCGATGTTAGCAATGGTAAATTAAACAATTTGAATCCCGTCGTTTCGACGGATCCCGAAGAACTTTTTTATACGTGAAATAATCGTTAAATTATTTTTTATAAATTACTTTTATTTATAAATTAAGTTACGCGAAAGTGAAGACGTCGTTCGTGTCGATATAGTTTTAGATTTAGATGTAGACGCGACAGAGAGTAAAACGGACAGTATTTTCTGACCAAATGCGTCAGTTCGCACATCCCGAAGAAACCTGCAAGGATAAGAAAGAAGAGCGCGGTGACGCATAGTAGGGGAAGTGACACTAATTGTCAGCGGACAAACTGCATATTTGGCTCTCGATATGGGCCGGCGAAGGAAGTTCCGAGAATGAACATACCGCCGTCCGGTTCTCCGCGTTTTCAGCGAAATATTTAAGAGGTTTTATAATCACATGGTCGTCAGACTAACTGTACCAATTAATCGTCATCGACCTCATTTATTTCTCTGTAAAAATGTAATTGGGCGAGCCAAATAACAGGGAGCTCGAGCAAAAAGACAATAAATATAAAGCAGTAAAATCCGTGCCGGTTAAACGAATCGGCAAAATTTTCATTTCGTACGAACAACAATGAATGGCGAATAATACGCAATATTTGCGTTCTCGCGCCGACGCTGATGCGTAACGAGAAATTAATTATTCGTCTATTAGCCACTGTTTTCACTTACTTATTTGTTCGCTGCAGCGGATCGTTCTCCGAAATGCGAATTGAAACGAATTTTTCTGAATTTCGCCGAACGAAGCGCCGATATAATATTTTACGATACCAACGGATATGTTTCGTTTGAAAATTAAGGGCCCCAAGATCTGCCGAGGGAAATATCCCGACAGCGCGCCGCTGTATTTAAAATCCGCGTATCTCCGCTGAACGAATGAAAAAGTAAGCCGCGCAACAAACAGCTCGAACAAAGAACGATAAAAAAATATTGCATTAAAAGTCGCGCCTCGGCGGGACAAAATAAATCAGCGGGGATCTCGCTTTAAACGAACAACACGAACGCCAACATCTATATTTACATAATTAAGCCGGAGATCTTTTTGCGTTTTCGGTAACTGTTATTTAAAACAGCGGGGCGGAGATTAAAAGGATTTAACGTCTCCGCGAATTGATACAATTTTTATTTCGCGGAAAGCCACGCGGCGCGACGATAGCGTAATTCTCCCTTTCGGAATAACTGGCTGAGAAATGCCAATGTCCGCTGGCGCATCGAGGGAGCAATATTTCCGCAGATTCCTGTGAGCGATCGCGCAGGAGTTCGCCGAAGTGTGGCGGTAGATTTATTATCCGGCATCGATTAACAACGTCCACGTTAGTTTTCCCGAGTCCGGCGGCTGCGTGGGATTTTCCTGGTTCCGTATCCATTATTGCGGGCTTCGAATTACTCGTAATGGGATTCAGCCGGATTAGTACGCGAAAGCGCGGTGTCATACGCTGCGAAACGATGCCTGGCAATAACAGATACACGCGTATTCGTTCAATATCCGGGGCAGCGTTCGCGCGCGCACCGCATCCCATCGTTTCGATTACGCTTGGAATTCTTGTCCGGCGAAACGAACATACGTCTCGTTAGATACTGCGGATGCTTACCGGCGATTACGTTCTCATCTGGTGCATGCCTGCGTACCCCGCGTAAATGTCGGCGCACCGCGTTCTCGAACTGTGAACCGTTCGAACGCCTTATACGGAATTATAGTTAAGTCCGGTGGCAGGCCTAACCGCGGCACCGGCCGGCTGTAGAACCTTTTTATTGCCGGCCTTAAAGGCGCACGAATAATAATACACGAATTCCGCGTACACCTTTTCGACGTGCCGACCCGCGAACGTTGCTTTTTAGCTCCGATCCTCCTGCTCGAAATTCAACCGCCCTTCAAACCTGCTACGTCGAATGGAATCGCGGAATTTTATTCTACGACCAAGCGGACGGTACACTTTTCTTTGAATATTCAGTGGTACGCCAGTTTCGGCTCCGTTGACGAAGACTGTCGTTGATCAAACTGTCTCAAACACGGTCAAACTGTCTAAACGACTGCTTATAGTGTGGTACGTCATGCATTGTAGGCAGAGATGCATAGTCGAACTAACTACGTTTTTGTTTTGCAAACGTTTGTACATTGTATTATTAGCACAAACATACGCCAACCAATGAGACCCGAGCATTGCGAATTTTCTTTGCCACATTTTCTCAGTAACGCGAAGGTTGCAAGAAGAAACACAGCAATCACATCCTAACTTCGAACATCAGAAATAGGTTAGACTATTTGTGTCATCAAAGAAGAGTCAAACTTCAACTTCAAACTTCTTCAAACAGTATTTCTATTTTATATGACTTGTCAGTTCATTTTATGTATATAGTCGGTGCAGAAAGTATTCTTACACATTTTAAAACTGAATAACTTTTTTACAAATCGAGCGGTATAAATATTTTTGGGATGTTAGAGGAATTAGTTTACTAGACAATGACTAAGAAATCTTGTCATAAATTTTGACTGAGAATAGACAATTTTGACAGGTATGCGTATACTTTTTACATCGATTGTATGAAATCGAGTCCTGTGATCCACGACAGTTGCACATTTAACAATTGTTAAAATATAAAGTTAAAAAATATAAAAGAATATAAAGTTAAATATGTAAAATATAAAGTTAAAAATGTAAAATATAAAGTTAAAAATGTAAAATATAAAATATAAATATAATTGTTAAAATATAAAAATTTGGCAATGTAAAAATTGACTTTGCAATATGGTATAACAATTTTTAAGAGACGCCACTCTGCAAATGTTAATTCTGAAAATGAGACGCCAGGCCAAGACATGTAACAAGTTTAAATCAAATTGTACAGTCTGTGCAGATTCTATGGCTTGTAGATTGTTCAAATACTGTCGCTGGTGCTGCGAGCAATTTCATTTCAGAACCGAACTTTTGTTCTATGCGCGTTTTACGTTATTTTACCGTAGCTGAAAGTCTCCTTTGTTCTGGAAAACGGCAAAAGAAATTGGACTCTTTGGGACCGTTAAAGTGCAGAGACGCCTTAATTGTCCCACGAAAGAGTTAATGTATCCGAAGGCAATTAAACGCAATTTACGATGCATTGTTTCCCAGCGAAAGGTCCCTACGATCGAATTACTGGGTCGTCTTTCTCTCGTGGGCAGCTTCCTTCGGAGGATTTCGGGTGTCCCCTAAGTGGGGAATAAAACTGTATAATTTGTAAATCGGTACAATTAGAGGTGTCAATTACGGAGATTGAACGCGCGACGGCGAATTCCTCAGTTTACACCCAGCCATTGTCAAGTGTATAAAATTGTTGTTCGAGGTTGAATGGAATATCTGCAGCATATTTTGCGAGCACGATGGTAGATACAGCCGCCTCGACAAACAAATGTTAACTTATAAATTACCGAGATCAGCAAAGTGCATTTTTTAAATTTTCATTATGACCTAAAATAAAAGAGTCAAGGAAACATCATTTTTCATTTTTTATCATCCCAATCAATTGCGATTTAAAAAACTTTTGGTATACACATTCTATAGAAAATTGATCGGTTTAACGTCTCAAAAATATTCAACTGCTTCGAACCAATTTTTAAAAAGTTATTCCGTTTGAAAAGGCGTTAACTTACTATCCGAGGCGTCTGTATATCCAAAGACACGTCAAAGTAGAAATATCCAGTAATGGTCAGACACGCGAGCGAAGTCGAGCTTAACACATTACCGACAGGGAACGCGAATTCTCGTTTTATTCTACACATTGTAACATATATTTGTCACTGTTCTTCTGACAGGTGATTACATACAATACCTGAAAGTTTCAGTAGAATATATCAATCACAAAAATACTTATCACATTTTTAGTATACACATATTAAAGGAATTCTATATTATTGTAATCTTTTAATAACAAAATGCCCCCTCGTTAACGCGTCCAACCCTTCATATTTTCAATTTAGCGATCCCAACTCCGCAGGAGTTGAATCGAATTTTTACAAATATTTTCACACGCTTCCCTAATATTTCCATAGTTCTTCTATCCCAGAGGCGGAGAAACTATTTTGTTACACGAGTCGTTCTCTAGAAAATGCAGTTTCCTGTTATTTGGTCGTGACCGCCGAGTCAGAGACCGAGAGAGAAAGAGAGAAAGAGAGAAAGAGAGGGGGGGGAGAGACAGAGTACAGATTTGTAAGAGTGTAATGAGCTATGCACTTATTACATCGCGGAGGTGCTTGCTCCAGGAGGTTCATGCAATGTTTATAGATTGCGTTCGTCCGCGAATTCCTCGAAAACATTAAGCCGCGTTCTGCTCGGCATTAATTTAGGAAGAAAAAGCTTCTGCCTTGCTCATGCATCGCTATTACATCACGACACCGTTGGCACACCGGGGCTATTCCGGCTGGTAGGAGTCTCGTAACATTAATACATTGAAGATTTATCGCGAGGCGGTAGACCGAGCAAAAGAAGAGAGAAGGCTGATCGGTTAATTGGGTTCAAGTTTATTAGCAGTTAGTCTAATTAGATGGATACGGCGATGGTCTTCGAAATGCAAGAGCGGCGGACGGTTACCATGTTAAAGTTCAATGGACGGTGTTACGGCTGGGAAGTATTGGTACGGGACGTTATTAGAATCGGAATGTGCATAAGCGAAAAGACTGGAAGGAGGTAACAAACGTCTTATTAGGCGAACAGACAAAAAACGTTCTATTACCGGTCATTCGGTATGGGGATTTATTATTGCTCTCATAACTCATTAACGAAAATAATCAGCGACTGGTTACGACTCGCACGCTGGTAATAAAGATGAAGGCAGTGGCGCCGCGTATGTGGCACTGACAACTGGCCATTTGGAAAACTTAATCGAACTTTGCCGCATCTCCTAGAACACCAGCAGCCTGTGCATCTCTCTCTCTCTCTCTTTGGAGCATTGTGGTCGCCAAGACAATCAGCTAATGGATTTTACCGGGTCTTTTATGTGCGGACGATTAAAAAGATGAAAAGCTGTAGCGGTGGGATCCGATTTTTTAGACCGACTTTGAGACTGCTCCGCCCTGAACGTAATCAACCGTTTTACGAAAAGAAGCGAATAATCGTCCGGATACACTCGAGGATAATGCGCGTGATTGCAGGCAGATGATAAAACAACAATCGTATACGGGTGACGAGTACAGTGTATCATTTCCTCCTCTGTCTCGGAGCTGCGAGAACCGTAGCCGGCGGAACACGTAAAGTGGATTACGCGGATACCTTTTGTATTTATAGCAGTATCGGAAAACGATTTGTCATGTTTTAAACAGTTTTATTTATTCGATAAACGTCGAATATACCGGTTTAGTATATTCGCGCTGTTTCTTTGTATACGCGCAAACAGCCGATATCATGCGCCATTAAAAACTATTTAATCGTGTCCATTGAACATCTGTCACGGATATTTGCATCCGGCAACGCCGAGGAAAAAGCACGGCGTTCCGTAATTTTCGAGATCGTAAGATCTTCGGTCGAAACTGAAGTAGTCCGACTGTTGCAAGCAAATCTCGATTCTACTGAAACGCTCGCGCGTTAATGCACGGTGTTTCATGCGCTAACAGGAGTCCACCGTCTTGTCATCATCGTGCAGCGGCCACATCTGCACGCAATCCCTGTCCGCCGATTCTTTCCAAAACTTCTACAAGGCAAACCACCAAACGCGATCGTCCTAAATTACTCCGTTATTAGCGAGCCAATTGAAAAATAATTTTTCGAATAACACGCCCCAGAGAGGTCTTTAAGGTGATTATGACTCTTCTTGGCCTCTTTTCAGCGAACTTTTCAATTGCCTTCCGCGCCGGCACTTTTTCCAACTGTTTCTTTCGATCGGACGTCGGACAAAAATTCAAGCTTAACAGCTTGACTATTAAGAGTAATTAACGTCGTAAAAAACTTCACATGTTCGCAGCTATGTCCTGTTCGATGTTATTCGAAACTTATAGCCATTTTATGTTCCAGTAATCCTTTGATACTCAAGGATTGTTTCAGACAAAATACGGCTACGGAACGACGAGCAGGTCACATGTTTGTTCACTCGATTTAGTCAAATAAGATTATGCTAATTTATTAAATAAGTGAAATCGAAGCCTGTCATATTTATTTTAAGTAGAATACTATTTACCTATTTTGACTTTCAATTTTTTACGACAACAAAGTGCACCCCCTCGAATGCAGAAAATATTTTATTTATGGAAGTATATCTTCTCGAACAAGTAAAATATTTTATTTTTAAAGGTATATTCTCTCGAGTAAAGAAAATATTTTATTTATAAAAGCATATCTTCTCGAACAAATAAAATATTTTACTTTTGAAAGTAAAATAAAATATCTACTTCCTATTTGCCACTTGAGATACTACTTTACCCAGCTGCGGCCATCATCCAGCGATTCGGGGCTGACAATCGCCGGGATAGGAAGATCCGCGGGACGTCGCGGACGCGTGATGTATTCGGGCTATCCGGCGGTATCTCCTCCGGAATAACTCGGCGCGGAGCAGCGCGGGGCCGTAAGTTATGCGTGAGCTCGTATGCGAGAATTATGTTAACAATGCCATTAAGGCTGGCTGCGCGGCTCCGCGGAGGCGTTATATTTTTTATTCGTTCGTCGTCGGGGGTGTGGGCTCGGATGAAAAGCGGGGAAGCCCGGCCGGGCAAGACAGAGAAAGAGAAAGGGAAAGGGGTCTGGCCGGCTGGGTACTCGAAAATTACAGTCACAATTCTTCGGAAGACAGATATTATTACCGTTTCTGCCCGGCGGAACGCTCCTATGCAGGTGTATACCTTCAATTACGCAAAATGCATTTAAACTCGATACATCTGGCTTACGGTTGCCACTGTACAATTGCGTACGGAGTCGAGAACGTCGGCGATCCGCAGACGTTCGCATAGTCCGCGCCCGCTTTCTTCTTCTTCTTCTTCTTCCTCCTCCTCCTCTTCTTCTTATTCTTCTTCTTTCCCTCCGTCCTGCCGCTCCTTCTCTTGTTCTGCCGCAGCCTCCGACCGAGAGCCCGCTGATAGCCGGGATGATCTTCTCTTCCTGGGATCGTGAAAATTTTCTGCGTGCATAGCAGTAAACCAGACCGTCATTGTTTCCCTCGGCAACGTTATACATCTTCGTTGGTAAGACAGCGTCCGCGCGAGCGCGAGAGCAAGCGAGTAAAAGGCCGGGCGAGCCTGTGGAACCCGCTCCCGAACCCCTGTTACCTCGCGCGAGGGGATTTCGACTGTAATTTCGTTAAATTACTGCGCAAAAGAAAATGAAGGAACCGCGTAACGACGTTCGCGAATATTCAATTTGGCCGCGGGAGTCTCACGGAATTATCGGAGAGTTTCCGCCGTGAAAAATGCGCCGCGAGAGCCGGCAACATACAATTACGGTCTAACGCCGGAAATTATAATAAAAACGCTTCCACTCCATTTAACCAGATTTTTTTTTCGGTAAATCGCCCGCCGTCCACCGGCGACGAGCCAGCCCCGGAAGCGCTAACACGCGGTTTCTGTTAGGTCTCTGCGAAATTAGTCGCGGTTTTTCGCCAAGTCCCGTGCCGCGGACTGTTTCGAAATAAACCGGCTAGCCCGAATTCACGGTTGATTTGTCATTCAGCCGATGCGCTGTTTACGGCTGACGTTGGTCGACGCTTTGCTGCATGGTTGTACCTTTTTCAGACATTTCTAGGTCAGGAGGAAATCGTAAATGAGCTCGTTAGAATCGAGGAACATTAAACTACGGTATTCGATGGAATGAAATCAAACGGCCAATCATAAACGCCGCCACGCTTCGTATTTCTACGACGATTAAATACAATCCATCCGTGTGCTATGCGTTGCATCATCTATGGCTTAGTGCATAGTATGGTGTCTAATACTGGCTTGGTATCAGCGTTTATCTGGTTCCATTTGCTACATAGTTGCTATAAATAGACATCCTTCGTCTGTAAAAATTGCTTCGAAGTCAAAGAAAATATTTCGTGCCGACATTTACTTGACCGCTTAAACATTGATAATAGAAGAACAATATTTGATTTCGTTCTGAAGGAACCGCATAATGTTTATTCTGACTTTGTTTTATTAATCTATTTATTTTTCGTAGATTATATAATAGAAAATCTTCATGACGAGTCTGTCAAATTACAGTGCCAATTTATTTTTCGTAATTGTTATTCCATAGGAATTTTAAAAATTCCTTTCGGCTTAGAATGTTCATCTTAGATGCTTTTTAGATGTTAAAAATTATTAATTTATTTATTTTTCGTAGATTATATAGAAAAATCTTCATGACGAGTCTGACAAATTACAGTACCAATTTATTTCTCGTAATCGTTGTTTCATAGGAATTTTAAAAATTCCTTTCGGCTTAGAATATTAATCCTAAATGCTTTCTAGATGTTAAACGTTATTTTAAAATGTGCAGAGGATGATAAGGAGTACACGCGAAAAGAAGCGTCGTTCGGAGCACTTGGGAAATGGGATTCTAGCGAACTTTTGCGAAAAGGAATCACCATATGCTGTGGGGTCCGGATAAACCGATATATCTAAAGGGCGAGCGCGCGCGCGCGTACGGAAAACATCGCCATATAAGTAAAATCCCCGTGGTCTCAGAGATCACCGGCTGGTGCACCGCACTGCTTGCACCGGTTGATTCATTGCAGGCAAAAGAGAGCCGCCTGGTCTTGATGCCGCCGCTATTTTATGTCCCCTAATGCTATCGACACACCAACTACAGAGCAAATCGGTCCGCTGATCCATCCCTGGACGGTTTTCCCCGGACCCGAGCCACCGCTGGTTTTTCGTCTAACGAGATCATGGCGGGAAGATTAAAAGAATCGCAGCTGGATTGCTATGTTAAAGCAGCGTCATCCGCGGAGCTCCTTCCGAAACGGGCTGCTCGCTCTTCTCGTTCGACACGATTCCCGAATAATTTATGATTCGTATCTGCGACCGGCGGGGGGAGGAGGGGGGGCTAGGCAGTTAAAAGTGCTAGAAACTTTCTTCGCGCTATTAAAACCGCTTGTTTGCGCGCGCAGATTTACGGGCGTCGATTCGAATTATTTCGGGCTTTTTACGAGCGGAATAAACGCGCCGGACTTAATTCTTTGCGGGCTCGAACAGACCGCGGCGAGCTTTATTCGTCGTCGGGGTCATTTTATAACGAGATCATGCGACTGTGAATAGATTTGGAAATTGATTGCGAGCCGGTTTTCCGCCGGAGATGTTCGCGGAAGCGTAATTCGACTGTCGTTAACGCGTGGCGAACATTCAGAGTGCCGGGTTTTTCGTTTTTCAGGTAACATCGATATCGCAGGTCATTAGCGACTATTTTCTGCGTTTAAATGATCGTAAGATTTATAATATTTATTATCTAAATGAGATTTTTAGAGAAATTGTAGCATCGCGTTTGTTTAGACTTTAAATCGTTTTTATTAAAATATATGATTGAATGAAAACGTATAGTCTATCATTTTCCATGACTTTTCATTGATCGTAGAATAACAAATTGGAAACGTTCATTGTTAAGAAGGAATTATTATTTCGTTAATGTCCTGATAAAGGTTATAACGCTTCTTTTTTGTTATTTATGTACGAAATTAGTGCTGAAAATTCAGAAAAATTCGTGAGGAATGTTATAGCGCCAATGTCAATGTCCGTCGCAAGTAGAAACAGTGAGTAATAGTCAGACTTGGTATTCACTGTAATGTCTGATCGTAAATTAATTTTATAAAGTTATTATCATTTACGATGCTTTACATGATAGGTATGTAACATATCCGTGCGATCGAGAAACATTTAGAAGAACGTTGAACTCGCGTACGCAAATAATATCTTGCATCGAGAGCGAAATCTGTGCAGTCACTTTTAAGGAGAAAAATCGAATTATCCGTCGCAACGAGTACGTTCTGCTAATTGTCCGATACACTGATCACATATTCCCGAAAGAATTCGAATGCAAAAAGGATCGTTAAAATCTCATCAGCTTTTTACGAGAATTCCGGAAGAGTAGAGAAGACAGACGTCATAATTCTACGTGAAATCAACCGGTCCGTCGAAGACTCTGACAGAACATAAAATATGACTAGAAAATTTCTAAGTTAATTTCCAATTGAAATCTCGCGACGACGCGTGCAAGTAATAATTAAGGCGAATATAAAATGTTCCGAGCGATATTTCTGCGCTTCGCGAGGGAAATCTTGGTAGCCTGTTATGCGAGCAGAATGAAAGATACGCGTATACCAGAGCTTCACGGTTACGTGACGTATAAACATCAGAGGAGAGTATACTTTTACGTAAGGCGCTCCATAAGAATACTTACTTTGAGTGCCGCCATACAGGTTTTATGCAAGTGCAAAGTTGTATAAGAGGGGCAATTGTTCTTACAGCAGCGGCAGCATAAAATGTATGCCCGACACCTCCGATAATACTCGCATATTTTACGTTCGACTAGATTTTCAATCCAATCGCTTGTCAGCTAGTGATCGCAAATTCAACAGAAAATTGCTAACCGAATTGATGGGTTCGGGAAGGATCCGGCGGCGCGGATAAATTTCCATTGGCTAAAACTAACACGAGATAAGGATAAAGTATCGGGAAACACTCGTTCTATGGAAATTTAGTAATATATCCAGGAATTTCAGCATTAGACGACGTTCCATCGGAAGGAAACCATTCGAACTAGAATAGCGAATCAAGAGAATCGCCGTAACGTCCTTAAAGATAAAAATCGGAAATCGATTCTACCGACAATATACGTTTTGGAAACGTTATTATTCTTCGCCGATATCTCGAGGAACTTCCTCGTTTTTATTCGGCCAGTTTGCAACTTTCGCAGGTTGTCGTACGCTTTTATTAAGCGACTATCAAATGTTGGATCGCCTGAAAATTGTGGCACGTTGGTCTCCCAAAAGATTATAACACTGCGACTGTGACGTCTAAACTCTGGATTTAGTGCATTTTTTATAAAAATCATTATACGAGAATAAAGATTTTAAAGGCACCAGAAGAATTTGAGAATTATTGAAATTATTCAGACAGCAATTATTTATCATGGTCAATTTTTGCATTGCATAGTAATCCGTCGTCTAACGGTGACCGTTTAAATGATAGGTCTTTGTTGTCTCCACTGACCACGAAGTGATCTTTTGGGACACCCTTAAGGAACGAAAAATAATTCGTGTCTCTGGAACCAATTTCGTATTTACGAGGACTAGCCAAAGCAGAAATGTTTGCACTAACCGAGCCGAAAATCGCGAGTCGGAGCACGTAAGCGTAATTACACAGGGCCGTCTTCGGGGTGGCAAAAAATCTGTCGGATTCACAGGAAGAGAGCCAGCCGTACGCCTTCGTCTTTATCTGGTCCTCCCCGGTTCTCCCGTCTCTTCAGCTCGACCGGCCGGCTGTTACTCCCCCACCTTTAACCTGATATAGTTATACATTATTCGATATTGCGGCATCACGAGTTGCCCAGGACGATATTCTCATTGTATGCCGCGCCGGCACTCAGCAATACATAGCTGGCCTGGGTGGACGATGTTCGTAGACGCCCGGGCAAAACCGAAGTCGGCGGTTTGCGGGGATGTAGGCAGCGGCGGGGCGAGAGGCGCGGGGACGTCGGACGGGGGCCAGAAGAAGCGCAGGAGGGGTGGGCAGGAGGCCACGGGGACGCAAGTACAATTCAATGTACAATGTTTGAACATTACTTGAATGCTTAATGAAGTCGTGTCTTATATCGAACAATGCCTTGAACAGTTCGTTCGTTGGTTCGCTCGCATCTAAATCCCCTCTATAAACCAGCCCGCGCCCGGCCCGGCCCGGCGTTGTCCTGCTTCTTCCCCTCCCTCATCACCCTCCCGATACTGTCCCATTCTCTTCTGGAAGCCCTCCCGCAGCTCCCCCCGCATCGCTGCCCCGGTACGCGGTCCCTACCACCGCCGAAGGACCAGCTCTCTCGCCATTATGGATCCTCCGACTCTATCTCTATCCATCTCCCTCCGTCCGTTCCTCCCTCAACCCTGTCGCGGCTCCTCGCAACGCCGTCTTCTCTCCCGCACAGAGGTTCCGCTACATCGGAAAGCAACGTCGCGCCGCGGCGGTGCTGCGATCTTCTTCGAGTATGATAATACGTTGCTCGAGAGCCAATAATCTTTATCGCCGGCATCTTCCGTGTGATCTTCTCCCGAACGATCCGCGCGGCACATTAATAACCCTGGGCTTATTATTATTTGTCGTACAGATGCTTTCGGATAAAGGCTCCTCAAACGATCGCCACGGTAGTTTATGCCGACAACCGGCCCGGCATCCTTGATGCGAGGATCGACTTACTCCTCTCGATAGTGTTTATGATGCACTTGATCCCCTCGGCCCGGGAACCGGGTTGTACACCGTCTCCTCCGGGTCCTCCATCCGCTTGATTAGCCCGCCGATAACACGCTTGCGAGCCCGCGTCCAAGCCGCGCCGAGGGAGCGTAACCCTGTCGCATCCCTCCAAGAGGAAACACCTGGGCCCGTCCGTCCGGTGACCGTCCGAGCTATCCGGGACGCAGCGAAGTTCGTCTCGAACCCTTAACGAGAGCTGGCGTCTTCACGGCAGAGCGAACCGCACACCCCGTTTCCTCCGCGAAACGGAGTATCGGATTCGAGGCCGGTGAAAATTCACCTGGATGCCCCGGACAATCGGTCGCGTCCGATCGCGGCCGCTCACTTATGGACACGTTTCTTTTCCTTGTCTCTCGCCCGAGACGACGCGTCACCGTCCTTGATTTCACCTTCACCTTCATCTTCTCCGCGGTGCTTGCCTTCACCTTCACCTTCATCTTTCCTTGCGCAGCGCGCTGCCTTGACCTTCGGCCGTTCTACGCGCTCGCTGTCATTCGAGACCTCCTGCTCCTTCGTTCTTCTTCTTCTCTCTTTCTCTCTCATTCTCTCTCTCTCTCTCTCTCTCTCTCTCTCTTTCTCTCTGTCTCTCTCATTCTCCGCGCCTGTCCGAGTCGCTTCCTCGTCCCGGTTTCGTCGATTCGACGGGAAAGAGTCGTCGAGGATTAACGAACCGAACGATCTCACGGCTCGTTGCATCTTCTTCGGTGATTTATCCTATCTGGCCTGTTGGATGGCCGCTATTCAAAGACATTCTTCGGAAAGGCGAGCCGTCTGTTAAAGGAAGAACAGCGTAAAGAAAGGAGTAAACGAGGAAGCAATAGAGGAAGGAGGAATAAGAGGATTGCACGCATGTATAAACCGTGGGCCAGCTTCTTAGTAACGTCTGAATTCTCCATTCGCGTTTATCACTGGCTGCACGATACCAACGCGATAATGCGCGTACAAGGTGCAGCGAAATCGTCGGCCCTTAACCTTTCTCTCTCTCTCTCTCTCTCTCTCTCTCTCTCTCTCCCTCTCTCTCTCTCTCCATCTCTCTATTACTCTTTCTCTCTCCACCTCTCTATCTCTATCTCTCTCTTCGCTCTTCCCTCACGTCTCCTCTTCTCATGCTCGATGACTCTCAGCCTGCTGCTATTACAATAGCTAGGAAGTATAATTCCATGACAACTGCGACTCATAATTCTATAAATTCTTGGTTCGCGCCCTCGGTGCCGCGACAGAAGCAAGAACCGTACGTTCTCGCCGCGGCGGAAAGGTTTTACCGTTTCGTTTTTCCTTGATTTTTTCGTTTCATTTTTTCCCACCTCGGCAAAATAATTTCTATACCGCGCGAGGAATTCTGCCGGGCGAATGTATATGGCCGTGGTATATAGGTCGTCATGTAAATGCGAAACGTTTTTCGTACGGTGTGGCCCGGTATCTGCGATACTAAATATTCCCCGTTGCTGCCGATTTCCTTTTCTGTTGCCGCGCTGCTACACGTTATTCCGTCCGCGTTATTTTTTCCGGGCTGATACATGGTCCCGCCGGCTTCCTTATTTATCATCCAATTGCGGAATAAACTTCCTACAATATTGTCTGACTCGTATCGAGTCTATTACTAATTTCCCGCGCTCGCCTGCCGCCAGTTAGAATGCATCCGCGTTTTGAGCTCGTTCCGTTAAGAATTCCGCGATTACGAATTCAGCGCCTCGGCCTGAAGAAGCAACCCCTCGCGTGCGCCGAATAGATGTTTCAGTTTCGGGAACACGGGACGGCAACTTCGGTTTTCCAAGATATTTGTGTACTGTATGCTTAACCCTCTGCCTGATAATATCGTATGAAGATGTGCAACATGGTCTACCAAATATCGTCTAGCATTAATATTCAAACATCGAAGTAAGGGTTGCCATGTAATAAATATAAATGTTTTGTCTGACGTAGGAATTTGTTAGTAACAAACAGAGTATAAGTAACAAATCTTAGAGTATAAATTTAGGGTATAGTCTCAGATTTATCCATCTTCAACCAAATACAGATATAATATTACTAAATTTTTAGTAATTACTATATTACTAAAATATTATATTGCTAAAAATTATATTACATTAAAAATTAAGTTAAAAATTATATTAAATAATTTTAACACTAAATAATTTTAATACTAATAATTTAATTTAATAATAAATAATTTCATACTAAAAATGATATTAAAAATCATAAAATTATGTCGTTGTGTTATTTAGATACATTATCACCTAGTAAAGAACTCGAATGAAATATTTGGGTAATGGAATATCTCGGCATCAGGATATCGCGAAAATAAACCTTCGGATAAGGGTGTATCCACCGTAATCCGATATTAAAGTGTTATTCTCACTGAAAAGATCACGATTGACGAAATCTAAGCTAGCCTGCGACGCTACGATTTTATCCGGACCGGTGGATAAAAATGTTTCGAAAAGATGGGGGTTCGCCGGCAGTAACTAATTCTTATCTGGACGTGTGATCGCACACTTCTCCGGCGCATTGGAGGGAACGTCAGGAGAAAATGGAGAAGAATGTCGCGCAGAGATCATAACCATACCGTCCCTGAAAGGCGAGCAGCGTCACGTTACTTGGGTGGGTTACGTGTTGCCGCGGGTCGGAGAGATGGCACTTTCTTCGCTCGCCGGAGTCGCACGTATTTTATTTATCAATCGAACTCGATACCGCGGGAATTCCTTTGGGGGTGGCGCGGTTGGTGGTCTCAGCTTTCAAATTAGTATTCGTCGTCCTGCCTCGCAGCGCGCCGGGAGGAGTAGACCGCCGGAGACGAGCACGGAGCCTGACGGGACACAGGGGGTAATGCGGTTATCTTGTAGCCGAATATTATTTCCTCTTTCGATATTGCCGCGAAGAACCGTTCTCTCCTGTTACAACTTTCACGTGGTTCCGTCGCGGAAGCCCATTTTGGGGACGGCTTTCCTTCCCTCCTCGGTTTCTCTTTATCGGGCGCTGATTAGACCGATTACTGCTGACGGTGCTCCAGACGTTCTTGAAGAAACGCTGCGGTTTCGTAAATCCGTTTCCAGAAACACGGATATATGAAACGATGATCGGATTTCGTTTTGACAATGCGCAGTGTCAAATGTCACGGGAAATTTAATGGTATTATATATACTTTCATTTCATAAAAAAATAAGAAAATAATTATTAATTGCTTTCTTTTTTGCTTAATCCTATTAACCATATTTTTGTGATATAGTTAGGAGTGAAGATAATCACGTGAACGATTAGCTATGTTAGTATTTATATTACATTTTCAAAATATACCTTGTCAAATTCCTTGATTAAAGCAATAATTTATAACTTAGTTGGGGCGATAAAATCAGAAAAATAGGTAATTGCAAAATTTAGTGTTATTGTTGTACCGGGGTATTCAAATAATTGCCCTCTGAGTTATGTCAATATGCTGAGTGACGAAATTAATATTCAATAGGTATGTTAATTTAATCAATAGAATTGATTTGACAAGAATTTATTGAAATTTGATAATGGTATAAATATTCAAATATATATTGACCTAATAAAGCAATTACTTCCGCAAATTAATTTGTAATAACCCGTAAAATTGTGTAAATAAATAAAAAATTATTTTTAATACGGTAGGGTGTAACTGTTAGATTTGCTAAAATAAAATTATCAGAGTATGTTAAATTGAATGGATATTTTATAATACAAATAATAATAATAATAATAATAAACATTAATAAAATTAAGCAATATCCAAAAATATCCTTAATGATAAAAGAAGGATTAAATGTTGTTAAATAATATTTCTGACTAGAGACGCGAAGTACATATTATAGAATTGATTGCTACTAAAGCGAATCCTTAATTACGTGAAATTCAATTTGATTTCAAATAACGCCCGAGCCGAAATTGCCATTGCTCGACCAGTTTCTGCTCACCTCGACGCCAATGGGAATCGTTGAGATTTTACGAAACCCTCGCCGATACCCAAAGACGTCGGCGAACCGTTCGAGAGGAAAATGAGACAGATAACGTTGGGGGCTGAATCGAGCGAGCCGGCAACGATTTCTTGTCGCGTTGCAACAGTAAAACAGAGTAGAGATAGACCGTGCGAGATGAAATCGGCACCCGTGGCTGAAACGGAAAGATTCCAGCAGGCTCCCTTTGGACTTCAAGGAAGTTACCTTCCGGCTACCTTCGATAGTCCCGAAGATGCACTGCATCCCCGGAGAATATAACCGTACGATAATGATCGGTTGACCATGCTTATAGGCGAGGTTAGGGTGGTGAAACGACCGCTTCACGAGCCGCCGGACCTTCTTTCAACGAGTTTGCTTACCGGATAATGGAAGCTCTGTCAATGGTTCCATCAACATTCCAGTCGAAATGGAAATTATAACACGTTTGATCGACCATGAACTTCCGTGTTAGTACAGTGGAAGATCGATTGTCCAGGTTAAATAGAATGACACGAAGGTTCGAATGTTAACACAGTTTGTGCTTAGTGGCAGTATTGTTTATTTTTATTGCACATCGTTTTGCATGTGGGCTGCTTTAGATTCAGCTAATTACGTATGAAACGTGTTTAGACAATCAAGAGTTTTAATAGGATCGCTACTAGTATCACATGTATGCGACGACCACGATTTTGTATTTCACGTAGAGGACATCAAATGGTTGATTATTATTATATAAATTTGTGACAATTAGCATAATATTTAGGGAATTTATATTTATACATTTTTATTTTGGAAGAAGATGCGATGTATTTAATACGATAAATGCAATAAACGTAACTACGTACTAACCATATTGGTCGACCGGATAGTCGAGGTCTACTGCACTCGAGAAAAATTAGCCAATGTCTGAAGGCTGCACAGATTACTTTAGAATTTTGTAATAGCCAATTTTAAAACACATACGCAAGAATACGTCCGATCTCTATGTAAACTGCGATAAATGTGACGGAGCGATGAGAAAAAGACGAGAATCGCGTTGCCTAACAAATACAAGTATGTGACAAGTTATAATCGTTAATCATTAATTCGAATACTTCTCATCCAATTATTATAAATTAGTTATAACCGTTAATCACTAATCAGATTACTTTTCTGCCCAATTATTATAAATTAGCAATAACTGTTAATCATGAATCATATTACATTTTACCCAATTATTATAAATTATAATCGTTAACCATTAATCAGATTACTTTCTTCCCACTTATTACAAATTGGTTGTAATCGTTAATCATTATTCAGGTCACTTTATGTGCAATCATTACAAATCAATTATAATCGTTAATCATTAATGAAATTACTTTTTGCCCAACTCTGGTATCTACTTTCATTTCAAAATTTCGATAACAGAATACTGAAATTTTGTGTCGATTTAAAAACGGATACCTTTCGCATCTAATAGATTACGAACGATAGTAGATTATGGTCGTTCGACTCGTTATTACCGTACAATATGGACTCGATTACTTTACCTTCAGATTACTTCTAGCCATCCGCGATCCGCTCAGAAAATCATTAAAGCCATACGCTCATGAATAACCAATATTAACCATGGAGCTAGTCTCCGGATCCATAGCACTAGCTCCTCGCCTCTGTCCCTCGATCCTCGAGCAAATTTCCAAAGAAACACCGATCTCGAGGTTCGATCGACGTCGTCCGCTCTCCTGAACGTCGAACCTGCGGCGTCCGGTATCGGAACACGGTCGGTGGCTGATTCAAACGTCAGTAGAGTCTGGTTCACGCGACCGTCGAACGGTAGACCGTTGTCGGAGGGATAGCTGCGTGCTCGTTAAAAAGTGTCCGTGCACAGCACGGAGTATTATCGCGGTCGGTAGCGATGTAATAAGACACGGCGTGCGTTATGCTACGCAAGTACGGCGCTCTGTATACGAGCGTTGCAGTGCACGGCGGCCGTGGCTGCACGCATGCGGCGGGGCTCTGTCCGGCGCGCGATCACGTACACGGGACATAGGAACGCAGAAGAGAAGCACATCGGATCGGATCGGATCGGGGAGCCTGGCTAGACTCTCCAGAAAATACCACGGTGGTCGAGACAACGCGCGGCCTCGCTCGTAGATCAATGGGACACGCTTTCAGCGTATTCGTGCGACTATGCCTCGATTGTTGTTCATCATACGACCATAGAGAGAGATAAAGGGGGATAGATAGGGCGGGGAATAGGTGGGACGGGGTGGGTACGAACGGGAAGAAGGGTGGTGGGAGAGGAAGAAAGGAAAGAAAGCGACGTGTGTACGAGGCATCAGCGAGGGCGCACACAGCGAGCGCCGTGTCGCCACCGAGGATAAAGGAGTTGTGGAACGCGGCGAGTAAGAAACACGCGGAAACGGGTGACAGTTCGTGCTGCAGCCATAACAGCCACGCTATTTTGCCGTGGATTTTTCCTTGGACCTCTCCCGGCCACCCCCCTCGGTTCCCACCGGCCGCGGTTTGCTCTTTTCTCTTTCTCCCCGTTCCTTTATCTATCGACCCCCCGTTCGCCTTTCCATCTTCCTCGTTTGCGGCACCCAGCCTCCCAACAACATCGAGTTGCCGATCACGGCCTCAGATAGACCATGGCTACGAACCGCACGGATAAAAAGGAATCGAGCAGCGGCGGACTGCTTCTCCTGAAAAACCGCGAATGTCAGACGATGCTCTCTCGCTCGCTCCTTCTCTTTCTCTCTGTTCTCCGTTCTCTTTCTCTCCGCGGTGTATTAGATAGATCGCTGGACCAGATCGGCGATGCCTCCCGCGGCGTGCTCAATCAGCGACGGAAATTGTCTCGATTTCTGATCGGCCGACGGATTACAAGCGTTTTCGACACGGCCAACGTCCTGTAACCCGTTAAGCATCCAGCCTGGCTATCATTTCGAATTATACCGCCTGCACCGAACCAAGGCCCGTTTTAATTAGGCGGGACACCCTGCGTCGCCACGGAGGAGGTGTCCTGTTACTAGACGCGTCAGCTTTGTCGAGAATTTATCGAGTCCTACGTGAGAGATGTTACACCTGCGTCTTGATTCGAATTCGTAGCGAACCCTTTGTACTACAACTTTTTTCCACTACTGCTTTAATTAGCAATTCTTCGGCATTCGTCATTTCCGAGATGGAACGAGACAATTTTTTATAATTTTTACTTCAATTTTTATAATTAGAATAAATTATAATCTATAATTTTTATAATTTAATAATTTAGTTTAATAATTTATCATTTCCATAATTTAATAATTTAGTTTAATAATTTATCATTTCTATAATTTAATAATTTAGTTTAATAATGTATCATTTCTATAATTTAATAATTTAGTTTAATAATTTATCATTTTTATAATTTTTATAATTTTATTTTAATTCATAGTCGTTCCTAATATGCACTAATATCTACTAATATATTAACAATACACTCATAACACACAATATACTCATTTGTTTAACGATTAAAATCAATTAGGAGTGACAGAAAAGTATCAACAACAATAAAGAAGAATTACAATTTCTCTAGAATGTAGAGTAGCATGGAATGATTTAAATAATAAATAAGGCATTGCCATAAATTGCATTCCTTTAAGTCGGAAATTCTATTATCTTGTCACCAATACTTAAAAATTAAAGTATACATAACCGCACGATGAATATAAAGTTCCTTTTTCTTCTAAGAAATGATTTCGATCGAAAATGTTGTAATCATTATAATTGCAAAGAAAATAGTACGGCAAAGGGTTAAACGACCACTTTCGAGACACGTGGGATATAAATCTGCGCGAAGCATCTACTCGGCGGATAAGTGTTCGAACCTGTTTATCGGAGAACGAAAGTTCATCCTCGTCTGTGCTTTCGATTTTATTTTGTAATACTACTTTCTTCAGGACGCTGCAATTTCTCTCGGCTTATCCTGCCGATTTGCATTCTAATCGATGCATTTAGTTATATTGCCTATGATATCGCCATCAGACTGGGGGAACGCGTGGAAGACGCTGAAATTTATTGTGAAATTTATTAATGGCAGAGACTTGTACGCGAAGTAAATAATAGTTCATTGAAAGTAAATAACTGTAATAATAAATAACTGAAGGGAATAATTCTAATTTTCCATAAATATCTGCCGGCTAATTCTGAGCTATCTTGGCACACAAGAATATAAAAATATAGTTGAATTTTTATTATTCTGAATTAATATAACGCTTTGAAAATTCATTGAAACACTAATCTATTATTTCTTCCCAATTTCATCAGGACCCACAAAAATGTAAAACCTTAGAAACCGTGATTAATGTAATACAATCGATATTTTCGACTTCCATTTGCCTAGATGAAATACTTTAATTTTATAAAAATTTTAATGTTATTACCGTGGCAATTAAATTATTATTAGAAGAATTACTAAATAAGATGTCAATGGTAGAATTTCAAATATTGAAACTAATGGTACCATGTTTTGGACGTAAGCGGTTTATAGTTTTTAAAATATTTAGCACCGCGGTTTTATTATTTTAAAATCTATCAACCGCCTGCCTCCGAAGAACGGTACCATTAGCTCCAGCATTCGAAATTCTACCGTCGTGCGACGACTGATCAAAAAGTTCGGCCTCCGCCTGGGGACCTCTCCTGATTAGCTACGGTGCCACATTTCATCTTTATTCAATCGTACAGTAAATCATTTCGCACACGGGTTGCCGTAGATCGTGGCAACTGGACGTGAAACGTATCCAGACGAGAGAGAATTCTGACATCGGAGAACCGGATAAAATCGTGGCTCTACCGTAACTGTCTTCGCATTGCTCGCGAAGCGGCGGCGAGCTCGCTGGTACAGAGGGCTGACAGCGGGGATCGAAAATTGGGTTCGGGCAATGGTCTCATCCTCTAACTCACCACTTTGTGGCAGGGCTGCAGCCGGTTGTAGGAAGAACGAGCGGAAAGGTCCTTTGTTATAAGAAACGGGGAACAGTGGAGGGTGACTAGCGGATCACATTCTGGCGATCGGCGCTAAGTTTACGACGATAAACTTGTTCCGGCAACTTCTATCCGTCCAGGTAGCTTAGATCTCTTCGTATCACGAGGTTGCTTGATAAATCTAGTTTCGCTCTGAGTAAGCCACACTTTGTGTAACCTGTTAGATAGAGAATTCTAGACGACGGCGAGAGGATGGGGAATGAGGCTGGACGGGGCGGTGAGGCTTGCAGAGTGCGATGAGAAGGGAAGGGGAGCGGAGAGGGGTGGGGCAAAAGTTTTGCAGCAAAAAGCATCGTACGGGATTCTCGACTGAAGACGTGGGATAGTTTTTGCAACAGAGCTGCACCTCCGCTGACCGCGAACGAGATTATCGTGGTATCGAATTCGGCACGGAAATTGCCGAGAGAAAATTTATCGTTCCCGTGGCCAAGAAAAATGATCCTCGCTATCGAACGTTAACGTGTAAAACCGCAACAAAGTCGACCTTAGTCATTGCACAGCGCGAGGAGGACGGGGGCACTTTCTTTCAGCGTACTGTTCCAACACTACCGACGCCCCTGTCCGTCTTATTCGTCCTCTATAAGAGAATGTAATGCTACCAGCTACCGCAGACGTAATGAGCTCCTGATATTACCACCCGTTAACGTTTCTGATCGCGATTTATTAACGCACCATTTCCCACCAATCGTCTCCGCGGCTGCAACATTAGGCTACTACTTTTTACGCGAAACTACTATGTACGCACTCGATGCAGTGTGCGGCAACATTTCCTTCGGATCACGGAGAAGAGGTAAAGGTTGTCGAATTAGATTCGATTCGACGCTGTCGAGTAAATGTCGAATCGAATAAAAATTTATTTAGACAAGCATTTATACGAATAAGATTTTAGTCGTACAGGATCTCATATGGGAAATAATTTATTTGTACAGAAATTCATGCGGAACGTAATCGATTAGAATACAAATAATAGAATATAAATATTTAATATATATATATATATATATTGTATAGAATACAATTTTTATTCGTGTAAATTATAAATTTTATTACATATTTATTCGTACAAATTTGTTCTTATCAAATTACGTAAAAGTAAGAACAGTCAAATGATTATTCGAATAGCATATTCGATCAAAGAATCACGCGAATTGTATAATCAAATAAAAAACTGTGCCGATAACTTATTCTACTAAAGAATTATGCGAATAGTTTGCTCGAATAAGGAATTAATCTCGCATCAAATCAGCAAACAAAACAGGCATTTCCAACGATGCCAGAATTTTTTAACGAGATTTCAGAACTTTTAAAAGGTCCCGAAAAACGTGTGACACTGTAGGGCTAAGTGCAACGCGTGCTCTATATGACGTGCAGTCCGTTGCAGAAGTCTGCATAGACCTATTTACAGAGCGGAAGACTGATTTCGCGTGTTTTTCATACGCCGAGTGGCTCGGTTGAAATTACGCAGTTTCTAAAAAAACGAAGAGATGTTCCCGCGGCGCGTAAATCGAAAATTTAACACTGCAGAGCGAGTAGGCTCGGGAATAGAAGATTCTCTACAGAGATATCGTTGACAAGACATCTTCGAGTGATGAGTCGCCGA
This sequence comes from Augochlorella aurata, assembly GCA_028455555.1. NCBI lineage: Eukaryota > Metazoa > Arthropoda > Insecta > Hymenoptera > Halictidae > Augochlorella > Augochlorella aurata. The sequence goes on along the minus strand of CM052162.1, from coordinate 18,676,939 downwards.
AGTGAATCCGGCGAATGTGCTCGAGAAATTGAATGTCTTTTTGGATCGTCTCGGGGACTGGACTATACGTGACTTCCTATAAACGTCTTGAAAATGTGAGTTGAAAGAGACTGCTTCCAAGTTCTATGCTATCTAGATTTCCCAGATATATAGAATCAATCTGTAAGAGGATAAGATGGACTTCCTCGATGGAACTCTCGTGTCTTATTATAGCGTAGACGTCTCCGCGTTGTCCTGCCTAAGACATGTGTAAACTTTCATTAATCCTACATAGCTCAGCGGATCTTCGACGCGTTTCGCTCTTAGCCACAATGTGGCGAAGGCACTCTGTTCTCATATATTTCCTACTTAGTCAAGAAAGCTGTCGCGATTTCCAACTTCCAATTCCTACATTATGATAAATTCTTTTAAAAAAAGTTTTCGTTGAATTCTATCTACAGATTGATATTTCCTGCTTTCAAAAATATTTACTATTTTAACCTATAAACAATGTAATACTTTTCTTTAAATCTCACATGTTGATGAACGTAATAAAAAAAATATAAATCATCAATTTGTGTATAAAGCTTTTCTTTTTATATACGTTTTTAATCCGAGGACACAGTAATTAGGACATATACTGTAAACAATTGAAAAATTATTTTTCAATACGAAACTAATTCCAACTTAAATCTACTTTGAAAAACAACTTGAAAAATGACAAGGATATCTCTCAATTTGTTTCATTCTTAAAGCATACCTTATTGTACAGGGTTATATAAAAGCAGCTTTAGGATGTTGAGTAAGAATATCTGTCATTGAAATTGGTTATTCATCTGAAATTGATGAATTATAGATGCCAAAACGTTGTAGAAAATTTTGATACTCGAATTGATGTCTATAAACGTGGTTGTGGTGGTCATTCGACAGATATCATCTTCCACACATAATTGTCATAGATGATACGTGATAATTAAATAAAAAAAACCAATAAAATTCAAAATAATTCGCTTTTTATTTAAAGAAAAATTCCTATATTCTATTTTGGATAACCCTGTCTAATAAAGTATAAAGAAATAACAGTCGTCGCTAATAACCACTGCAATTGATGCGACTTAAACCTTATATAAAAAACATATTAAACAATTCTTATACAGATCGGCATGATCGTCGCATGAAAATAATAATCGACCGAAGCTCGAGTAACTCTAATATCCTAATACTCGAAAATTCAGCCCTCCGTCAACACATCCATAACCGGCGAAAACCGCCCCTAACAGCTGCGACGGAACACGTACATCTGTAAGCGTCGAATAATCAATGGACTTATTTCGCGCACATCCGCAATAAAACATTTTGTTTGACCTTCTCGGAAAACTGCGAAAATAACCGTTCGGCGAATGAAAAAAAAAACCAATAGCCATTCCATTATTCCCGAGTCGAAAACGGCTCTACTGAATCATAAACAAAGCCCATCCATATTCATGCATGGAAATAGATTTAGTTATGTCGAGCAACGTATGCTCGGCTACGTGAGAAAATTACGAATATTTCCATAAAGCTTTCTTCACTAGCAGATAGTCAGGCACGTAGGCCGGAAGCGCATTCCGAGCGGAAAACATCGCGACGTCATCGCAATACGTCAACTCCTCGCTTAACTTAATCTCGCCACGGGCGCGGGCGGGCGTCTGCGTTTGATAAAGCTCCGCAAGTTCGTCAACGGATTCGTATTTTCCGATCGCGTCGCGGAAACGCGTTTCATGACTGGCAAATGCCGATTTTCATACTTCTACCCCTTGTAACCGGAAAGTTTCTTCGCTGGAAAACGAAAAGTTCCAACTTTTATTAACGCGCACTTCGAAATTTCGAGATTTCGCTGGCTGTGCACTGTAGTATTAAAGGACTGTGTCAGCACCGGCGTGATTCTGGAAAATTGACCTTAATACGTCGGGTTAAGTGGCATTTTGGTTGCATTGCGGAGATCAGGGTTCGCCATTATTCCGGTTATTTCGAAGAAATAGTGATGTAAGATCGTCCGAATGAATTCCGTTCAGTCGAATATTTTATTTGAATAATTTCGTCATAAATTTTCCTCCTCATAAATTATTCTATCTATTTGTTTGAATAATTTATTCGAATTCTATTTATTCTATTTATTCGAGTGATTCTTTATTTGAATATTTTGTTTATAATATAACTGTATAATATAACAATTTATATTCTGTCATATTTATTTAAATCGATTATTTTCCGTATAAATTCCTGTACAAATAAATTCTTATTTGAATAGATTTTTACCTAAATCAATTTTTATGACATTGAATATGTATTCGAATGAAATTGTATTCATTAGGTTTTATATTTTATCAGTAATCCGAGTAAAATTTTACCCAACTCTGGTGTAGAGAGTCATTTATGTCACGTCATTTAACCAGTCAGCTGTTGCAATCACGATGAACAGAATATTTATGATTGTTACAAATTCATTTCTAAGTTTTATTTTTATTTATTTACTTAACTGAACCAGATAGTCGTCTTTAACGAGTGCACTCGTCACGATAAAAAACGTTGCCCTCGCGACGAGTATACTCATCAAAAACAATTAACTAATTAACTGAACACGTCGCAATGCATGATGCATCGTGTGTCTGACTCTTACTGACTAATTCTACTTACTCAAATATTCAGATTGGCGCTGTTGCGCGCCGGTTTGCAGTAAGAACTTTGCGTTTCTAATTTTTAACGTGGACAATTTTCGAACTATGTATTTATCATTTTTTAATATGACGACGTTGCGTGAAAATATAATCTCTGCATTTTTGTTATAAGACGAGGACGTATATAAACGTCTGATATGAAATCTCACAGTTTTGAGTCTATTTATGACACCCCAAAGTTTAAACTTTTGCAAATATTATATTATTGATATATACAGAGATATTCATTAATATTCGGATGGTCTTTAATGCGGAATAACTTTTTTCAAATTGAACAAAATGACTCGAATTTGTTGGACATATTAGAGGGTCTAATTTACGTTTACCTCATTCCATTCAACCCTCGGAGGACGTGGCTAGGGTCAATTTCGACCCAGGATATAAATATTCTTACTTAATTATTCAATCTAAAACAATTAATTTAAAAACGCATGTTTTATCAACGCTTATAGTAAAACTAACGCGTCTAGAAAATCTACATTAATAAATATGTTAGAAAAATTGCTAAATAAAATTATAAACAATTCTAAGCATACCCAGTAATATTTCCATCAAACTGGTTCGCCTTTCAAGCATTAAAAGGTGTCTGAATATTAATGTCAGCCACTATGCTTAGATTAGAAAATTTACCTAACAATATTAAACCTCTGAAGTGCATTTGTTGACAAATAAACAAATTGCCACTCATTGCATTCTGAATACATCAGAGATTCTGTTGCTTTATGCGATAAGCACAACAAAATTTGACTTTTCACAAAGGTTGTCAGATCGATAATAAACATTTATAACTACCGTCTTCTAATTTATCGATTTAGTATTCTTGAACGATCCGTTAGGATATCGAGGCTCGGGGTCGTTTGTAGAACGAAAAACTATTTTCGAAACGTCGAAGTCGAAGAATCGAGTTTCGGCGGGAAAAAGCGACTTTTCCAGGGAACGGCGGAGCGGGGAAATTGCTGAAACTAGGAAGCACAGAGGCCGGCGTATTTCCAGTAACTGTAACATGTAACAGGAAACCAAGAGAGACTGGAGCGAACACGGAACGAGCAAGATAGGTGGAGGACTAGGCTACCTCTAATGCCGATCCCTATCTATGTGCAGGCGGTTGCCTGGTGGCGCAACTACGGAGCAACTAATATCTTGTCCGGCGCAAAACCGGAATGCTGCCGGGGATTACAACTTGTATTAATTACGAACGACATTACGCCGGTCAGATTAGAAATCGAAGGAGAGGATACCGAAGTCGTGGCAGCTTTACACGCTGGGAAATTCCTCCATCAATATGCCGCCGCCGGAGCCTCCCGCTGCCTCTTTTAATTACCGGCCGACGAGGAGGACGAGGACGTCGACGGCCCAGACCGCGGCCGGAAAAATCGTTTGATGAAAACACGGGGGACATTAAACAATACTCCCCGCTTCCGGCTCGTTACCGACGCTGTCATTTATATTCACCGCGCGCAGGCGATCGCCTCCGAGCTGATAAACCTCCGAGAAATAGGGCCGATCAATTACGCCGGCGAGATTACGCTGAAATTCATAATTGCGCGCGGCAGGACTCGCGAGCGGTAATTGGATAAAGAAATCTGTCGACGACGCGTAGTTAGGCCACGGGCTTAGAACACTCTGAATTATTATCTCTGTTAGGAACTCCGGGAAATTTGACCGATCTTCGCCGAGCTGCGGCGATGCTTAACGAACGCGGCGTCGAGAAATTCATAGTTTATGATCGAGCGCACAACTACATAGACCGGTTGAACTATTCTGGTTCGACGCTCGTGTCTTCGTACTTCCCGGCGCAAAAATCTGGACAGAATCGAATCGTCGAGCTGCTTCCTGCGCTACGAAATTTCTGGCCCGCGTTGCGGCGGACGCAAATCTCGCTGCGAGTCGATTTATTGACGAACATTCCGACGAAAAATCCTCCGTCCTGTATCGACGTATTTAAGTTCGAGAATCAGCCAATTTGAATCTGATTGTACCGTACGACGTCGGAGGGCGTTGTTTCGTCTACACGCCCCTGTGATTCGAAAGCGATAAACCTGTTACAACCCTCTTGAATACCACCGTTCGTAAAACTCCGTTTTATTCGGCATTTACGCGCTGATTAGATTTACGAAACGAAATTCGTGGCAACGCGCGATGCAGTTTAATGCACAAAATTCTCGCTAATTTTTGTTAACTGTTATTTTTCAAACGGCTGCGTGCCGTGGTCAAAAAATTAGGACCACTCTCGGTTTTGAACAATTTTCTGGTTTCCGTGGATTTTTAGGCGATTGTGGCAAAAGTGCAGTGGGGAGAGCAAAAGTCAAAAAGTCAAACGTGAAATATTAAAAATATGGACGCTAGTATTAAAAATAGTGTCGAAAATAATGTAATCTGTAATAATTGATTTAGTACTCGGAGATGTAAATATTATTTTGTTATTATTTTCATTATTATTATTTTTTATTCGTATCATCCTCGTTTTTACTGTAAATTTTATTTCTGAAAATTATACTTCTGTGAGATATAATCCTTCTTGTTGGATTAAATGAATTAAATTCTGAATTAAAATGCGACGCCTTTTTTACGCTATTTTAAACAGAAAAAAATTTCAATAAACTTAACGAACTCTATTAACCCCCTTTACACTTACTTATTAAGTATAGGATACGTATGTGCAGGTAACAAGATAGAATTACCTATTACTAGTAGTATTCAGAATTTTGCACCCCTAAATTAGCCTTTTCCTACTACATAACATAATAAAAACACCCTCGCTTCAAATTTTGATGGCAGGTCTTGATCCTAGCAATTAACCCTTTGCGGTCGTATTAAATTTATACATAGGCGTCATGCTGCTCAGAATTAATTTTCGCAAACATAATATGCAAAATTAAGAAGGGAAAGCAAAATTCATTAATCCTTTTTTAATGTTGAGATGTATATATGATTTAATTTTATGTAAAAATAATAAAAGTAAATAAATAGCTTTGGTAACCGAGGGTAGACATGCGACTGTAAAGGGTTAAATCCGTGTTTGAAAAAAAAACCGTCGCATCCTATTACTAGTATCTCCTTGTTTCTTCATTTTCCGAGTCCATCGAATTTTTTTCTTTGATAAATAAGCGACTCCAATACCCTATTTTTCAAATAATGTACAAAGCAAAATTCTTCGAAAAAATGACACCGGAACCATAACCTCGCGAAACCGTTCCGCTGGTAATGGACAACGCTCAATTACCAATACGCGAATTTCCGCGGAGCATTTTACAGCGGCGTTGAGCACGGCCGCGCGCATCTCGACCTGCCGCAGGTATTTCCAAATTGATTTACCGTCGATTTTCCGGCGGACTCGATTTTTTCGGGCATTCTATAACGATCACACGGAATAAACAAATTGGTGGCGCGCGACGCCGCGGCCCACCGGCAAAAATTTCGGTCCGAAACACTTTTGCGAGCCGCGGTGGCCCGCGGTGTCCTACGGGTATTCCTGTTGATTGCGCGCACCGGACCCCCGTATGTACATATATCGGTTTTGAATGTCGGCCCCATGAATAATGCAGGAGATCGCGGAACGCGTCAAAGAACGAATTCTAATTGGAGCCGCGCGCGAACGAGCCCGACGTACAACCTTACACATATTAGCGACACAAGTTAAACGTGATCTGGCCAGGATCCTCTCGCGGAGACGGCTTCTGGGAGCGTGCCGGGGGTGTCAAAGGCGGGGAGGGGCAGGTTATTGATTCAAGGAAAGGGGAGAGAAACTTGCTTCGTCATCCCGTAGCAATTCGTGAAACCCACGGGTTTCCCCTTGAGCTCTCTGTTTCCTCTCCGGTGGGCAGAGTCAATTAGAATCTCCGATTTCAGATTTTCAATCTTCAGTCAACGTTGCGCTTTTCCGGGCGAGCGGCGACACTGACGGAACACCTCCCGCGATCGCATTATCAACGATTATGAATGCCGGTCTACCTGGCGACGCTCTTCCCTCCTTTCTGTTCGACTACGATGGCCCGTTACTTCTTTCGAATCGGTTCGACTTCGATAAATTGGACATTCCACCGAATTGGACGCTCCGATCTACGGCCTTGTTGTGCAACAACCATGGAACCGGTTCCATTTCGTAGCATGACTTTCCGATGGGTTTCCGGGGTCTATTAACTGTCTATATTAGTCGGCGGCTTCTTCCCGAGGCAATTATCTCGGATTTGTTCGAAAGAAACAGAAAAGTACGTGTCATCCGTCAGAATTAGTTTTGCCGACATTTGAGAGATGTGACGGGTACAATTCTTTAATTATAATGGATCACCTGGAAGATGACGGGTACGGCACACTATGTAATTTTATGGTAAAGCATCCTTCGAGAGAGGATTCTCTACCGGCCTGTTCTTTTTTCCGTGTTCACGGGTTTACGTATTTTGCATCGAGACGACGCACAGTGCGGATACAAAAATGTTAAATTCGAATATTATCGTGTAATGATGTCAGATCTTGTCAAATTACTATATGCTTGTGTATACGTGTAGTTCTATAGTAAGTAAGAAGGACATCAATCATTTTTTAAGTGGAGCTCAATTATTTTCAACTTCGAGTAATAACATATCTCAGAAGCGGCACGAAATATCCCGAGGTTTAAATAGTTTATTATTTGTTGTTTATTATATTATAAGAATCTGAACAATTTTTGTGTTTCGCATTGCAACGAACAGTTTGAAATAACAGTATATCGTACGCAGAGGAGGAAGTATAAAACTGTTCGTTGCAATCTGAAACACAAAAACTTTTCAGATTCTTCCCTTCGAAAGAAATTGTGCCATCTTTTCAGCAACGAACAGTACACTCCACGTGTCCCTTTTATTATTTAAATTTCTTTGCTCTATCAATTACAAAGTCTAGAAGGAAAGAGGAATAACGTGTTTCAAAATCATAGGCACTTCGTTTTAACACTAGGTTTACGGAAGCAGTCGAAATGGCGGCTAATTTGTTAATTTACGATTATTCAGATTGCAACATTTACGAGTTATTTATTTAATATACGCTTTACCTGCGGCCGACATTACGATAACGCTCGTTAAAAATCGGACCGTCTTATTGTTATTTTTACGAACTAATATGAAAACAGCTGCTTTCAGTGCCCGCGACGATCCGATGCACGCCGATAAATACTGTTCTAACGAACACCGTCGGCAAGCCGAGTCGTATAAGACAGCCATTCTAGAGCAATCGAATATTTGCCGACCTATCCCCGCGATTCGTCCCAGCACCGTGAAATTGTGATTCTCGCGAAGTCGTTCCCCCCAGCGATGAAATGATTCGTCTCTCATCGAATGTCCAATCCGAGGAAGACGCGACACACGGTGGAAAAATCTGGTGGCTCAAGACGAGCAAAGTCGATTTTCTCCAGTCAACACAGGTCGCCGGTGATTTCAATTTCTGTTGATTTTTGACATCGCAAACAGACTTCGGTCTTTTTCACGTTTCGCCCCGCTTTATTTGTCTTTCTTTGCGCCGTCCTGTCCCCCCACCCCGAGGCACCGGTTCATTTAACTCCTACATCCGGGGTTATTTGTAGCGTTACTTGCAAAATGTTTCGTTTACGCGGAGGCCCCGTCTCGACGGTTTCCGCAAACGGGGCGCCCGTTTCACGCCGGGAAGACGCGATTACCGCGTCCGATGCATAATATTTTTTTACTATTTCGCAAAGCGACAACAAAAAAAAATACGGGGCAGAAAGAAAAACCAAACCGGAAGGATTGCCAAGGAAAGTTAGGAATCCGCTTAAACTTTCCTAATGTATTTATCGAGTTACGAGTTCGTTAGCAGTTCCATGTAATTTTCGGCGCGACGTAATGGCCGGCGAAAGAATCTGATTACCCTTCTATTATGCGTGGTTTTAAAATTGCTTGGAAATAATACTCTTACCGGGGAGATTATTAAACGCTGAATTTTGCCGACAGAAATTAGATTCGCTTTGCATAATGTGCTTAATGCGTTAACTTGGGACATTCAGCCGACGCGAAATCGTTTCAGGAACGCTTCTTCTTTTCGCCGAAGAACGTCTAATGCGTAAACTAAGCTAATCGAATGTTACTACATTTTAATGCAAAATAAAATTTGCTTGCGAGAAATGGAAACCAAATAACAAGTCTTCCTCTGAGCCATAATTTTAACCCTTTTAACCCTTAACGCCTCTGAGGCGTCGGTAAAAATTGTTACATCGCGTTGCAAAATAATTGTTGTATTATCGAATTCGTTTATAATTAAACAACTGCTAAAAGTGTAATTAGTATCGTATGACTGACAATACTTAATTATACCTAAAATGTGTTAAATGTGAACTATTTTGGATTTAGAGTTAAAATGAGTTCGAGTGCAAAGGGTTAATAAACTGAAAATTTTAAAATAATAATAAATAATAAATATCCTACTTTCTATTGCAATCGCATAATTTTGCGGTAAGCGCAGAAGATCCTAAATATCATATATCTCGTTTCACTTTATTAACAAATCAGTGCTATAGAATTCTCCATCCACATTTATGACTTCAATATTTAAATATTCAATAAACACCGTTTCTTTCGAAATAAACTTTTATGTTAACCTATTATGGTAGCAGTTACGGCCGATTGCTATGTACGTTCATTATATATTAACAATTACAACATCTCGTAATATACACGTTTGTTAACGGCTAGCGATTACTATATACGCACGTGTGCGCGTTTGTAAGAACTATGAAAGAGTCGTAATATATCGAGAGAACGCGAGCGAGTATGAACGGAAGATCGAGAGAACGAGCGGAACGTGGCGCGGGTGTGTCAGAAAGAAGTCGTATTCACGATTCGTGATTAATATAAATATATTTCCTTTTTGTTCCCTCTAAATCACAGCGTTCACGCCTTTATTCCTATTATGCCAACGGCATGAATAAAGTCTCGGGCGTCGATGTAAAAACGTTTTCGCAAGCTTCGCGTGCGCGTACAATGCAATTTTTCACGAGCGAATCGCGCAATTGTCTTAAATTATTCCCGATGTTTTCTGTTTCAGGTGAGTGCTTTCCCGAATACGGACCGACGGAGAAGAGTCCGCAGTATTTAAAACGCGTAAGCATGTTTAAGCTCCGCTGACAATACGTACCCTCTAAGGTATTCTCGCACGTGCTGGGAGCGTGCGCGCGCGGATCGGTACACATTTTCTGCATCCGAAGGTTTCGCGAGACGCGGGAATAAATCCCGCCGAAGATTCTTTGTCGTTTCGCTTCTCGCCTTCTTTGCGCGCGCCGCGGAAACGATGGAAAAAAAGAGAATCGCCCGACGGATGGAAAACATTTATGGGGAACTCGATTTTTTATGGCGACGGCCGCTGGATACATCGCGGCCTCGCTATTCAGATCGATTGAAAACGCATTCGCGTTCCAGAAGCTGGGAATCGCGTTGTTTTTATCGCTTTACAACTCCTCGTAAAACGAACGTTGCATTTGTTAACTCCTTCGCGAGCAACGTTGTTCGCCTGCAAGGATTTCGACGCGACTATGACGCTCGATTTGTCGATAATAAATCTACCGGGCGACTATACGAATTACTAGAATATCTCGCTGGGAAACCAGTCGGAATTATCATATTTATTTCGTAGGAAATTATTCGGTCTACCAAGAGACTATATATGAATTACTAGAGCATTTCTCTGGGAAATCGTTCGGAATTATCATATTTATTTCGTAGGAAATTATTCGGCGAATGCATTTACCGAGAGACTATATGAGAGACTAGAATATTTCTGTGGGAAACCATCCGGAATTATTATATTTATTTTGTGGGAAATTATCCAGTGAATTTATTCACAATTTATGCTATGTGTAATCATTGTTGTATTATACAGGCGGAATCTCATAGTCGGGCTAGATTATGATTCTGCGCAGGTTATTGTTGTATTCTATGAACTACATTGGTGCCCTCCTTTTCGTAGCATCTAAAAATTTAGTAATTTCCTTACAATGATCGAATGCTACAGCGGATGGCTTTTCTCATTAAATCAAAGCACTACAACTAACGCGTTCTTTATTATAGTAAAGAAATATTTTACGATCGAAATCTGTTAATAAGAGTCGTTATTGACTCTATATATATACTTCCTCTTCTTAATATTATACTTCATACTATTCTAATATAAATTTACACATATGTCCAGTCTATAAAATTTTAATATAGTAAATTAAATTTATAATTTGTATAATTCCATATTCTTATATTCTTTGATTCCATATTAAATTTATACCATTTTATGTAAAATTATGGTATTCTGCAATAACTGTGCTGTGTATTCAATAATAAATAACAATGATTTCGCACAAAATATTACAAACTTACTGTGAAATAAGAAAAGATAAGAACATGGAAATATATATATGCATATATCAATTAATGTGTGCTACAACGAGCGAGAACGGATAAGTTCCTTATAGCACACCATACTGCAATAATAATTAAAACAGTCAATATTTTCCACAATATTCTCAACTGGCAATAATTCGTAGATCCCGCAAACTGCAGTAGTTTGTCGCAACATTTTCCGTTCCATCGTCGATTTGACGCGGAATCGATTCGACGGTAACAGTTTCGGAACAACTTAACAGCGATCATGATAGCAGCGATAGTTCAGTCTTCCCCCGGAGAGATATGTCCGCCATTAATTCACGATCCCGAGGAGATTTTTTTTCCGCCGGCTACTGCTTCGCAGTTGCCGAGAAACTGCGATACTCCCTCCCCCAATGACGGATCGTATGATATTACGATCCGGAAAAATGACGACGGGAACGTGGAAGCGGTGAATCATCCGGCACCAAATAACACATCTGTGTACTGATGATATCATCGATAAACTTGCACACATTAGGCTTAGGAACAAGATGAAATCTGCGGGAGGGCGAGAAAACGATGAAGGAGAGACAGAGGGAGAGAAGTATACAACGAGAGAAAGATAGAGAGAGATAGAGAGAGAGAGAGAGAGAGAGAATCGTAATACAATCCCGTATCCAGATAATCATTCGGAGTCATATATTCTAAGAAGCTCCGCTGAAGAACACAAATAAAAGAGCCGTGGAAAGATGAAACGGGAAAACTTCATCTGAACTTGGGATTTTTCTTCCCCGGCTGAATTTCACGGGCGAGATGAAAAATCCTTATGTGTCACAGATGGAAATAGAAGTAGACGCTTCGAGCAAGTCGCAATTCCATTTCTAATTCTGAACGTACGGCTGATCTGTGTACTTTAGGCGACTCCGAGTTCCTTCGTCCAATCATTTCTTCTGATAGAGTAAAGTTGCCTAATATGGGGACCTCTCTTAATACAAAATCCTCTCTTATTACCGCTGTAAATATCCTGACGTCGCCGCTTCCTTCTTGCGTAATAGCTCGCATCTTCCGTTGTTTTGTCTGCTGATTGGCGAACGGATCACTATGACGTCATGGATAACAGTGTAGAATACGTATCGAACAGATTTTAAAGGAGGCCGATTATATTACAAATATCTTAAAAATGATATAATAATGATATAAATCATTAGTATAGTGCATTAAATTTATGACGTGGAGACAAGTTTTATATGTCCAAACAAAAGGGAGAAAGCTAAATTGGGTCTCACATTAGGAACTTATTTTTCAAATTTGCACAGGTTTAGTTTGTTTCTTTATTACGAAGCAACGGAATTCTTTCCTTTTTATTTCCCAGCAGATTGTAGAAGAATTTATATTCTAGTTTTCAAACGTGAATCTTCTTTTAATCTCTAATTTCATTAAATGAGCACTTCGTGTAAAGACGACGCATGATCTAGTGAAGTATTTGTTGAACGTGTCTTCAGAATGTTAAGAGGAAATAAAAATAGTAAGAAGCGAGTTAAGATGACATGAACAAATTCAGAGAAGAGCTAGCAGCGAATGAAAAAATTCAGAGACGAGTTTCGAGAGCAAATATTTGGAAACGAGTTAAGATCGAGCGAAAGAATTCAGAGACGAGTTTCGAGCAAGCGAAAATATTTAGAAACGTGCCAAGACTAAACGACAAAATTCAGAGCTGAATTAAGATCGAAAGCAACGAGCGAAGATCGAACGAATCGATTGATCGCGGCCGAGGAATGCAGCGAGTAGTTCAGAAGTATAACGGAAGGACGATCGCGACGTGTTTTGAATTCCTCGAAGTACGCCCGGCGACACGGTGCAAGCCGCAATAATCTCGGTCTTAAGTGTTACATAAACTATTCGGAAGTGCGCAGCCATAGTGTTCGTCGTCGCAGAGTTTATACAGGTTTCCGTTGGTTTGCGCGCACCTGAATCGAACACGGGCGAGGATGCGGTTGAGTCGTGATCGACCGGGAGAGGTATGGAGATAACAACCATAGGAGAAACCTTTAAGGTGGCGCAAAGGAGGTCCCCGAGTAAGTCAGCATAAGTCAGCAAAAGCCGGCAGCGAGAACCGCGTGTCACGACCCTGCCGGTCCCTTGTAACACTTGCTTGTCAAACAATCTAATCGCTCGCTATTATCATAGCGAGTCTTGTCGACAAGTTACCGTGAATATTCGATACGCGCCGCGCCGGAAAGATCCGCGCGCATAAATCCCGCCGCGTGGGGACCCACGAGGCGACGCGACGCGTTTACGACTAACGGGGCCCACGGTCCCCGGGTTATTTAGGACGCGATAGGTAGCGGGTTATACGTGCACCGTGTCTCTTTTCGCATGCGCCATCGCCGGCCACATTGTCTCCCATGAGCGGCCGATACCCGGGCCCGGTGAATATAGGACTGCAAACACCTGCATTCATTATCGGGCAATCAGCGGAAAGGACCCGAGCGCCGGCTAAACACGTGCTTAGATCCAATAGAACGATAGCACCGGGAGTCGCTTAGAAGAAGCCCAGGCGCAATAGCTCCTGCCTCTATGCCTCTCATCCCGCGGTGGACACAATCTGTGTGTCTCCTTCGTGTCGATACTGATAACAGTAGTCGCTGAACTTCGAGTATCCGAGCTGTACATCGTCCCTGGAAAACGTGGGCCCGCTGATAGATCAGAACCTCTCTGTTCTATACTGGGTGTCCTAACTCCTAAGTAGCTCTCCCTTGCTATTGATCACGCCAGAAAATGGCGGGCCGTTAAGCTCAACGAATTCAACCGCTTCCGAATATTGGTCCAGACTTCGGGACCATCGATGGCATTTCTCGCATCCATTCATTAAATAAAGCGATCTCGATCCTGTCCTCTGTTGGACAATCAAACAGCCATTTTGTATAAGGAATTACGTAACTGTATCCTGCAGTCAGTGTTGAGACTTTATTGGTTAAGTCTACTATTTCATTCTCGTACGTTTCGTCTTCTCTTGAAAGAAGTAATCTCAATGTTTAATACTTGAAATAGTTATTAAGTTACATGTAATATGTAAACGCATAATAACTCAGTCATTTCTTAAGTGTATATAGAACAGCAAATAAATCTCTGAGAGATTTGAACGCTTCAAACAAAAAAGTCATGTCGATCTTATGTGGGTGACAAATTTTTCTTAGCAAACACGGTACTCGATATTAAATAAATTAAAATTGTTTCGTATATACAAGATTTAAGAGTAGTACAGATGCAATTTCTACAATCATTCTTGCCTTTCTATTGCTATTGTTCCTTAGAAAAAAAGTTACGACGATCGCCTAATAAATTCAGCCGCAGCAAAAGCGCGCGAATTATCCGGCCGAAACTCGGACGTGTCTGCGATCATGCAGCGATTCGGCGCGAGCATTCGAATCACTGAATTCGCGTTTTATCGGCGGCACGATACCCGAAACGTGGGAAGATCGCAGCAAGATCTATGGCGCGACTATTTCCGTGGCGCGCACGGGGGGGTTAACAGAATACCCGGGACCAACAGTAAGTCATTAACACGTATTTACCAGTGATATCAGTTACGTAACCGAGGCTTCCTGTTATCTCGCGCGGACCCCCCGGGGCGGTCGGATTTAACCGCATATGCTCGTAAAGCGTGCGAGGAGAGCCCGGCCGCGAGTAGGGTACGATCGAACAGGGTTAGGAGGTTACCGATTGGACGTGCGCACGCCACGATCGAACACGCGTACGGGAACTCTCTCCCGACGGTGGAGAGTGGTAGGAGGACGAGGACGAGGATGAGGACGCGGATGAGGATGAGGACGAGAGGACAGTGGTTCGTGAGCGTAGGTGAGGAGAGAGCCTAGACTGCAGACAAAAGCCGCGGCGAGGAGACGCAGCTGGGATGTGCACACAAGGCGGGAATCTCTCTCTCTCAAGGAAGTAAGGCAGGAAGGGAGAGTCGCCAGGCCACGACCTGGACCGCCCGGTCATACTGTGCGGATGCAAGCCACCGGTCGACCGAGTCTCCCACATACATTAGGAAGTTTCTCCTAACTTTTAGCCATGGTAGTTGAACCGTGACAGCTAACATGCTGGCATAGAATCGGATAACCGGCTAACCTTTCTACTTCGTCTTTTCCTTGTCGTTCGTCTTTTCGACCTTTTTCTCCTCGTTAGCCCTACTCCCTAACTCCTCCACACAACCCTTTTTAACTTAATCTACCAAGGGATCTGCCCTCTTTCGTCCTCGGCACTTGTCTTTGTTCTCTCCTCTCTGTCTCTCTCTCTCTGTCTCTCTCTCTCTCTCTCTCTCTCTCTCTGGCTCGCTGTCTCTCTGTCTTTATCCTCCCGCGTCGTAAGTAACGAAAGCATCGAGTTATTCACGACCGAGCTCATGAGAAGCGGAAGATGATCGGGGTGGGGTGGCCAGGGGGCTGCGAGGCGGAGGGGGCGGATACTGAAAGATAAGTCAGGAAGGGAGAACGAGAAAAGAAGGTCCGCCGATCTCCCAAGGTACCAGTACGACGGGCCTAGGATGCTCCGCAGAGAGTCAAGAACCTCGACAGAAGTGCCCGCGGCCGTTGCCACAATATTTTGCTTGATTACTATCGCGGGAAAAGCTGCTCGACCGACCTGACCGAGACCGGATCGCTATGGATGAATACGCCAGTTTCTCTCTCTACCGCTGTCCCGCCCCTCCTCCCCGTCCCGCCGTCTGTGCCACCCCTTTCCTCTACCAACGCCCCTCGTTAGCATGCTAATTTATCGGGGCCTTAAATTTTCGCAGCCGTCCTTTGATAGAGCCCCGAATTTATGCTCTATATTTCAGACTCAAAGTGGATTACCGGTTAGCGCGTGTGTTACCACTCTCTCGCCCTCTCTTCGTTTCCCTCCCGCCCTCTCTCTCTCTCTCTCTCTCTCTCTCTCTCTCTCTCTCTCTCTATTCCCAGCCACCCTTTCGCTCTCTGTACCAGCATCGGCTTCCCGTCCTCGTTCCAGTCATTTCGCCACACCCGCTGCGTCACGGTTTAACCGAATTCGCGAGTCTATGAAACGCAATTAATATCCCATAAATTAGTCGCCGATAACATGCCTGGCACGCGCGTCACGCGCCCGCCGCGAACGCTGCGAGACGCACTCTGCGGTGCTTCTACGCCGGAGCACTGCATCCGCTCGGTTTCGTCGGGCTCTTCACGTTTATCGCGGTTCAAACCCGGATTTTTCTATTTGCTGATCCTCCGCGGGGTGATCGATTCTCGATTTACACTCTATTTACCGGAAGTCTGTTAATGGGATTTTCAATAACTGGCCTGTCTATAGAAGCTCGATGATTCCCTTTTAAATAATGACTTCAGGGGAACTGGTTGCACTGTGTTAACACTGGATTTACAGAATTAGAGAATCAGTAGCTGTTAAATAAAAGAGTAGCTCTTTTACAGCCGTATAAAAGTAACAGTAAGACATTTATTCCGATTACGTGTGTTGTAATAATCTATGCCGCAAATATTTAATAAATAATTTATTAATATGGCTTCATAATCAAAATAATTGTACATTGAAATATAATACTAGTGATCCGTCGTTTTGACGAGCTCCGAGAAGATTAATCTAAACAATTTGATAAATCATGGATCAGATTATTATAATTCTTAAACAATTTCTTAAGAAATGCTTAACTGACGTTCCCCTATTTGTAAAGAACCATAAATCATTACCTAACAGACAGAGTCACTTCATGCTAAATTGTTCACTTAATTATTGAATTCTCTACAATTAAATAAAATAAATTGCCACGACATTAGAAACAACATCTGCAAATATGTAAAAATTTCTGAACAGCAATTTGTTATAAACAGAATTGTTATAAACACGGACAATAGCACAACTGCGAAAATGGTCCGCCGAGGGTTAAGACAAAATTTTTCCAGCAGAAAATTTCCTCTTCCGCGCGCAGCTCTTCTAAAGTTTTTACTGCTCCACATTTTATGCATTTTTCAAGAACACACGGGGCTTGATAATCTCCATCAATCTTTACTACCCGGCGCACGTACGATCGTTTTGCTCCCTAAACATGATAACCGGACCTTCGTATCGTTCGAGTAACGCTGAAGTAATTCGATGACGTCCCAGTTCGTCTCGCGGACGCTGCCTAAAGAAGAACTGACGGATGCCCGCCGGATAAGCAACACCCATCATCGGGGACATTCTTCGAGCCTCGTACCCGCTATCCGTGGATCGCGGGACAAAGTCAGAAATTCCTCGGCAAAGTGAAATTTATGTCCAGATCGTAGATCGGATAAAAAGGATGAACGTTAACGGGCTCGGAACGCCGCCCGTTAACTGTATATCCGAAAGCCAGTTAATGAGCGCTGAAAATTTTCTCCGTATCCCGTGACACCACGGAGGGTGAGAGAGTGGTAGAAGGTGGCCGGACATGGACGGCGGGTCCGGGTTCATTTCGACCTAGCATTTCAAAGAGATTCATTCCAGCTACCTTCTGGTGATTAATCTCAACTTAACCCCTCGCCAGACTTTGACGAGTCTGACTTGCGACGGTGATTTCCAGTAATCCTTTGTTAAATACGAACCTTATTCCGTTCGGAGTCGGAATAAAATTCTGTTCTTTTCAATATTTAAGCGTTCGCGCAAACGAAGGCAGACGGTAAATATAAATGTTCCTTTTCTCAGGATATTATTAGAATTAAAAAATTTCTGCTAGTTGCAACTATGAAAATATGACACTTCCAGGGGTTAAAGTTGCTTCATTTGTACTTTTATGAGAATTCAGAGTAAACTGCGTGTAATTAATCTTGAAGGCGCGGTAGGTAAACGTTCGCGGCAGTTAATTTATTTATAGGTAAAAAGCGTTTGGAAAACTCTCCGGAATCGGAAAAATAAATTCCAAGTGAAAGCACTTCACACGCTCGACGTAGTAGGATCCTTTGAAAATTTGATGAACGCCTAAATGGAGCTAACCACTGCCATCCGCAAGACCATCAAAACCGTTCAGCTTCCGAGTGTTAAAGAGAGTAATATTCTTCCGCATCTTATCCCGCGGCACGCTCGGTCGTTCTTCCGGAATTTGCCTACGTCATATTAGGGTACGGCACGCACGTTAATCACCCCGATATTAGCGTAACTTCTAAAGCGTATAAAACGCTGGGACGTAATTTAATATTATTATATTACCGGCGCGGCGGCGAAGCGTGTTGAAGCGCCGGGCCGCGGCGCATCAGCGAGGTATCTTTAAAATTAGATTTCCCGTTCGCCGTTCGAATACCACTACCACCTCTCCGGCTTTCTCTGCCAACCCCCGGGCCTATTTCCTGTATTTAGACCCGAAGCGCGGCTCAATGTTATACAGATGTTGCTCTCGCGAGTCTTGTTCGCGCTGACCGCCGAACAACGCCGAACATCGTGTCTTCTGGTCGCTGAAGGTTAAATACGATTGCTTATAGTAGCTATTTACAAACTCTGTCACCTACACCTTCGCAACATACGTACAGTCTATACAGAAATCGAAATACCTCGGAAACGACACATTTTTCGAGAAGAATTCCAAGCATGAAAGTTACTCGATTTCAAGAGGGTAATACAAATATTTTATTTATTTGGTTGATCTCTCTAAAGGTTATTTGGAAAGAGAATATTTTTATTTACAGTCCTTTTACAGATTTGTTTTTCTACGAAACACTTTTCAGAGATCTTATCTTACAGGGATATTTAATAAAAGCGACTGAAATTTATATGCAATACTAAATTTATTAAGATCTTGCGCTATTTTTATTACAATATATACTTGAATCGAGAATTTTATTCTATCGTTTCGCATTGGAGGGTATCCTAGTTTCAATAATTTCAAAATGAAAAACGTAACATCGATTAATACGCGTTTATTTGTAAAAATGACCAAATTGCTTAGATTTTTCACAACATTTATCTTAAATGGATGTTTATAATTTCAGCAACATCGAAATGAGAACAGCGAAGCTGGCCGTGTTTGGCCGGCTGGACAGGTTTAGCGTCGAATCGGTGTTTCCGTATCGACTGTAGGAAATAATATTGGCTGCAGGGAATAAATTGCGACGAAAGCTGTGTGTAGATTTTTTCAGCTGTTAGAGCGCACTATGTGGCACGGCGGAACGACGTCGGGCCACCGTTATATTGGTGCGTGTATAATGGCAGTGCTGGCGGTGCAGAGGCTAAGCGGGGTGGGATCGTAGATTCGACGAGTAACTAGCGCGCAGCTGGCGAGCCTTGCAAATTCACGATATTCGCGAATCGACGGAAGTTACCACGTACGTTCGGGAGGCAGGGTGGTTTAGGGGCACTTTGAACCAACGTGAGGCGAGGCTCTTGCCAAGCCCAGACCAGCTTCCACTCCCATTCGCCTCACGGTGGGGTTATTTCGGAATGGGAAAATTATTTCCCTCGGCATTCAGGCATCCCTGACGGGCGCAGCGCCGCTGCTGATCTCGATGCTACGTATTTCCTATATGTTTTAAATGTACCGCGGGATCAGGTCCGACGGTATATACTGCCGTTCGCTTCTGCCAAGTAGACAGCCTGCTGCTATCACTGCCGCCTCTCGCCCTCCCCGACGCAACTGAAACCACTTGGACAACCCGCCGGATTTACGGGATGCCGCAGCGAAAAGTACACCGTCTGAATATTCTAATTGCGTTCTAACTTATTAGAGGGATGCGCGGGCTTCAAAGCTCCGAAATATACGCGTGGCTCGCGTTCCCAAGTATTTCCCACAACGAACACAGCGAACACAGTGCACTTCCCATTTTCTTGCTACCTTTCTATCGATCTCCGTGCGTAATGCATGCAGCATTTATTTTTTCATTTCCCCGCGGCTTTCATTAGATTAATTCACCTCTGTTTCTAGGTTTCTATTTTAACGCGCGGACGCCGGGGCTCCCAAATGTTCTTATTTCGCTATTTAGCTTTTTGGCGGCTATTTACATTTCCGCGTGCCTCGTTACACCCTCGCGCTGCGATTTCTTTCAAAAATATGACTGATTATATCTACGATCATTTGTAATTTTATTTATAACTTTTCTTGAAGATATTTTTCATGACGCTCCTTCTAGACGCGTTAGTTTTTTATTCACCTTAATGAAACGTGCAAAGCTTTAAATTGATCTAACTAGACAATCGCGTGACAATGTTTATATTTTCGGTCCAAATTGAGCTGCACCATCCACGTTAATAATTTTCTTGAGGGAATAGGAGAATTTTGTTTCTCATATGTCATGCTTCTCGTTTCTATTTAGACGACGTAGGAAATATTAATCTCGAGTTATAATGCGCGAGGACATTAGAAATGTTACGCTATCGGGATAACATCGCCCGATTGAATTTTCCACTAAACTCCAAACGGGGGTTGCAAATATTTTCTAAACAACGCTGGAAGGTTTCCGGCTGCCGCGGAAATTAGAATGTCTTGTGTCCGGCGACGTGGCAGACAAATACAGCAGCGCGGAACCGCTCCTAGCAACGCAGCCAAATTCATAAAATCCGAAGCGGATCGTTTGGCCGGCCTGTTTCGGCGTTAAAACGCTCAGTATGCTAACTAAGGCGGGAACACGTTGAATTTCAGATTGCTAAATACTGCGATCTCCCGAGGCCCGTGGGCCAATTTTTGGCCAACGTCAATGTTTAACGCAGCCGCCTTTGCGCGAGCCACGCAAAGACATCTACGCTCGGATCCGCTTTGCTAAATATTCCTCGCGCCGCGTCTCTCAGTGTCGGTTAGAGCCGGAATTCAACCGCAAAGGTAAATTCGCGTGTCTATGCGCATACGCAAGCTGCCGTTGGCTTTCCCGAAATTCAATCGTCACCGTTATTGTATCATAGCGACGCGGAACGTGCGGCGATTAATTACGGCTGAGAAGCGACATCGTAATTTTCATGCCATTCTACTGTTTGGACATTCTCGAACTCCGTTCTCCGAAGCCCTTACTTTTTCTCTCCACCACCGCCATCTAAATCATGCCTATACAATTTTCATACACTCTGGGTATTTTACACGCCGGGAGAGAATTATTCTTCCGTCGTCTTTGATGTAGTGTACAAAATTCTTCTTCCGTTTTTCGAACAGTATAAATCAATTTTTCTGTCATCTTCGCTATAGTATACATATACAGTTAATAAATAAATAAATATATTAGAATTAACACGTTTGCTATCAGCGTCACACATGTGTGATGATTATGATTTTGTATTTCGTGTAAAGAACATCAAGTTAATATTGTGAATATGATTATTTAACATTGTGACATATGGTGTGATATTTAGAGAATTTGTAGCGTTTTTATCATATTTTATTAGAGGATACGATGTATTTAATACGATAAATATGTTCATGACTACATTTATGGATACAATATTTGCTTATTAAAAAACGTAAACATATTGATTATTTATATATAGTCATTTATATAAATAAGGATATATACAAATAATTTTTATATTTATATATTTATATAAACTATTTATATATACTATTTATATAAACTATGATACATACAAATAATTTGTATATTTACATATTTCGCTATTCATACAAAAGACGAAATATACAAACAATTTGTACATTTATATAAATAACAATTTATATAAATCATGTCAGTGCATACTGATTTAAGAAAGGAAATCAACGCTGCAACGAGTTGTAACTTCGCTCTACCTCTCCATTGCAATGGAATAATTATTAAATTTCACCGAAACGTCATGCAGACAGCCAGTTTCAAAAACTGTTACTGCTAGCATTGCATTCAGTGAAAAATCCTTCGTTCACCACCATGGAAACCGGATCATCGGGTAAACGCCTTTAGAAATGTAACGTGATACAATGATACTCGAATCCTATACACTTGAACTTCGCCTCCTCGTTACCAATAACCACGCCGGGAGAAAGATCGATCAGTCTAATAAAATCTAACGAAGTTCTAAATTGCGCCTTAAACTCTCCACTGTCATTAACGCGTTCGAGAAGCAACGATGTGTCGAGCGGAAACGGCCTCGCTGAGAAAAATAGCAGGCATTAGTTATCAGCCGACCGAATGACTGCTCGCCGCGTGGTCGCTGATTAGACGACAACCGAAAGTACCGTTCGGACTTATGCCGGCCGGGATAGCTGGTTTCATAAAGCCGGCGCGATAAATGTCTCCGAAGACTCCGTACGCCGTAACAAGGGATACGCTGGCGGAGTTTCGCGTGCACGACGACAAGCAGGCGATTTATCCGGTTGTGTCTCCTCGTCGAATAACCGAAACTGTGGTACCGGTGTATCGGGTTGGTTTCCCTGTGCGTGACCCGCGACGAGAGACACTCTATCTAGAATTCCATAAATCCGTTCGCCGGCAGGAATGCGTGGCCGATGATAGCCGGGGGACACCGCGGCACAGGAAACGAGGATCACGGAGCTGTTTGATCGTTCATTAACTGGCTGCTCGCCGTGTACGGTACATCGCCAGATTAGAAACTGGCGAGGCGGACACGGAATTACCGTGGAAGCGGAGCGAAGAAAGACGAAACCGAGGCAGCGGCGGAGCAGCCCAGAGAAAAGGGGCCGACCGAACTCACGGGAATCTCGTTTCATCAAAAAGTTTCTTCCTCCCGACCCCGCGCAATCCCGACTACCCGATCGTAAAAAATCATGTCAGTTTCGTAACTCGTTTCGTTAGGTCCATGTGTGTCGGATAGATTCTCGATTCGATTCCCTTCTCTCGTTGGTGCACGGTGTTACCGATACAGGTTGCGCGCAGTCTATGACGTGCTAATGGATGATCCTTCGAAGGAAACGATCGCGAATGGTTTTACGAGCTCAAATTTTTCTTGCAGCTTGTTTGCTGGAGCTTGTACGCGCATTGTCAAAGTTTATTGCCGTACGTCCTGCTAATTCTCGGTCGTGAAACGCGCGGCTGGATTTCGTGCGCCAAGCGGCGCAAACGTTATTTCGACCACGAACGATTCGGCGGCGTGCAAAAAGTCGTGTTAGAATTGTACGGTGTGCAGCAATTAAAGAGCAAGTGATCGTTCTTCCGCCGTTTTAACGGCGCGTCCTAATTACGCTCAAAAATCGTATAACCTCTCAATTGGTATAATAAGGAATAGCATTGAGGTAACTTTTAATTTGTACGGTGCAATTAAGATGCCATTATATTTTATTGTATCTTGAGGGGATTATTGTTTTGAAATATATGACCCATTCTAGTTTCATTAGGACTTCTACTTTCACGGAAATTAGTGTTTTATCAATCTTGGTGCAAATAGGTAAAATGTTTGCGAATAATTGTTGCGTTCAAATGAGATTTCAGACAGGAATAATGATTCATCTGTTCAAATACGATAGAATTAACAATTCTTTAACGATATATTTTTCTAAAAACTAAATATAAAGTTTCGCTATTTTAATTTCATTTCATTTCAATGTCATATAAAATCAGCAAATAATTATTTCATTTGCCACAATTATAGTTTTTAAAACAAAACCATACCAATGTCATATCACGTGACGTCGCGTGAAATCAGGAAAAATAATACCTAAAATCCGTGACAACACGTACACAGCGTGGCGCGATACCGATCTTATTATAGAAAGCAAGCTCACACCCTTCGAATGTCGCATGATCTCGCATGACGTGACATTAGAATGTTTCTACCTTTAGCCCCGCTATCAGAGAAACGTCGATTCCATTCGACAGAAGCGTATCGATCCTTTCGGCTGCCGATGGTAGCCGAAAATCCGAAGAAAATTCGCCTAACCGGCTGCGATCAGTGCACGGGGCGCGCGATCATGCTCGTTCGCCGAGACCTTTCTCTAGAGCAGGGTTCCATGGACCGTCGCGAGAGCCTGATCAGTGGATCACGAAGTGGTTAGGTCGGGTATCGAGCCCTCCGCCCCGAAAATATACGACGTGTGGAGCGGTGGAACATCGGCCGGAGGAAAGAAAGGTAAATAAGAACCTTCGCGAGATAACGGTACCCAGAGGAAAGCTTCGTCTCATCTCCTGTTGCCGCATGGCCTCCGCCTTCCTCTCCCCGTTTCCCTGCTCCGCCTGGTTCCGTATTATATTCCACCCACCACGAGAAGTCCTATTATCGAGAGCAGTCACGACGTATCGTCCGCGGAAGAAGAGGCTTAAGACAGATCGTAACGTATTTCACTTTCTTCCCGAAGGGCTGCACGGCCGTCTGCTCTTCATCGCGGCTTCCTCGTGGCCCCCTCGTAGCCCCCTCGTAGCCCTCTCGTGGTCCCCTCGTGGTCCCCTCGCGGTCCTCTTACCTGGCCTCATCATCGCCTCCTTCCCGTCGCGCGATGATGCATGCACGACCAGCCGAGGATCCTCTTGCTCGCCTTCCGCGCTCCGAGCAAACGGGAATCGGCTAATCGAACACGGAAAATCGCGATCGCGTCCGCCACGTTGTTCCACTCCTATTGTAGGTGCGCCGTCAGCCTGTTCTCTTTTTAACAATGCTGCTATCCGCGCCTCCGCATCGTTTCAATAGCGGCTCGCTGGCTGCTATCGCGTGCAATAAATAATATTCGCTCCTCGACGATACCATCTTTGTTCGTTCTCGCTCGCGTAGATCTGTCATCTTGGTTTGCGTCGTTTAGCGAGCGATTGAAAGAGACAGAGTCGTCGAGCGTGGGCCACTTTCCAGTCACTTTCTAGGTACTTTGATCAATTTATTATTGCGGAGCCCGAGGCGGCTATTACAATGACAGCTCAATCATGGATGAGGATAAACTGTTCACCTACTGCTTGGAAAGTGATCACCGTGCATTAACTCTTAAACTGACGTCTTCATATTTTCATTTCATACGGTTGTGGCGACTTCGTTTCACTTGTTTGAGTAGACAGACGGCTTCTGTACACGTTATGCACGTATGTTGCATACACTTTTATTGCATATACTGCGTTATTGTATGCTTGTTTATGCAAATATTTGCTGTATATTTTGTAGAGAAGCACTGCGACGTATGGGACACTTCTCTTTAAGTCGAGCTAATCGAAATATTAAACAGTCTATCTAATTCTAGTTTGAAATATTCGAAAGAGCGGTTCTTTTAGTACAGAAATGCATAGCGTTTTTTTAAATGCGCATTTTAACCGATTCATCAATTGGTTGCATCGAATAGGACAGTACGACAAAATAAAGTAAAATTGGTATTTATTATATAAGTACTGTTTTTTATTCACTGTAAGTACGTATAATAATATATACTAATCTTAAGTTACATGAATCGTTTTTATATCTTTGTGTTAATATCATACTTTAGTATTTTATGATAAGAAAGCTACTTTTGACAAGAAAAAGCTCAACAAGATTAATTAAAAGTTTTTAAGAATAATATCTTAAAAATTAATGATATAATAAGCAAAACATTCATCTACACATTTACTGCAGACCTTTTATAATCTATGCGTCCCATTCATATACTCGGTGACAACATTAAAAATTGCATTTCTTTAATTGCTGTGATAAAAAAGACTACTTAATATTCTTGGAAAAATACCTGATCGAATACAATAACTAAAAATTCAGTGACAAGT